>CM057456.1:870857500-871465000 GCA_016271365.2 Neoceratodus forsteri
GAATGCCAATAAAAATAGATTATGCACTGTTAAAAACATACCATTACAATATGCAAAATCTCTTAAAAAGAACACTTAGAAAATATCACATGTATAGTACAAAGCTTCCTAGCAAAAACAGATTTTATTTAAGTTTTTGTTAACCTGGCAAGTGCACTAGACTGAAACAGCCTATTTTCAGGCACAACCCAGATAAGTAAGACAGTTACAATAAGGATGTCACCATACAGTTTTAGGGCAACAAGAAAAGCTTGCACTGTCAGCCAAATGTTGCTAGGCAGGGGCCCAAAGCAATTTAGGGTCCCTGGGCCCATGCCTTATTGACCTGATAGTTAATCTGCTCCTGCTCTCTGCTCGGAGTAATAAATGTGCAACTGGCTGCTTTGAATTAACTCATAATATGGTCAACCTCTGTCATGTGATGGATAAACTTGGACTTAAATGCAATTGTTTCTCAGCTATAACTTCTAAGCCTTTTAATCCTCTCCCTCACAAAGGCTTTTCTTCACTAATGCATCATCACTCATACTAACTAGATGAGAGACGAGGATGTGGTCAGCCTGCATGCATGTGTAGTTAAAGAGATGAAATGTCATTTATATAAACTCAGACAAAATATACATTTCTAAAATAGCTGTGTGTTCTGGAGTCAGTTACAACAGTAAAGCGTATGTAACAGGTTCCAGTAGAGGGGGACAATGGTCTAAAAGTTATTTTTGTAGCTTGCAGCCAGCTGCAGAAGCATGTCTTTGAACCCGTTGATAAAATTGCAAACTGGTAAACATAAAGCAGCTTTCAGTGACATTCTCCGAACAAATTAGGTTCAAGTGGTTTTATTTGGCTTCCTTTTCAAAGCTATTTCACATGGGTTTTTTTCCAGGAGTTACAGAACAATGAAAAACTGCCAAGTTTTGTTACACATTTCTGCCTGACTCCCTGCATATGGCATGTACCATAGCCTTTCCCCATTATTTGGGAACAGGACTGATGTTTGGAGGAAAACAGCATTGTGTTTTTATTTTAACCACAATTTTTTCTTCATGTTATTATTCCACTCCCGGTGCAGTTTTTTAACAATTTGAATAGCCCCACTGAAATGTAACATCTTCTTTCAGGGGAAATCCTGTTTCTACCCACTTCTGCAACTGAGGACACTGAAGCAGTGAAAAGCTAACACAAGTTCACACCATGAGTATTTGGCTCAAGGGGG
The DNA here is from genome assembly GCA_016271365.2 of Neoceratodus forsteri. Lineage (NCBI taxonomy): Eukaryota > Metazoa > Chordata > Ceratodontiformes > Ceratodontidae > Neoceratodus > Neoceratodus forsteri. Next base: position 870,858,711 of record CM057456.1, read on the forward strand.
ATTTGATCCTGTAATCCCCTGGTTCTCAAGCCAGTGCATGAACCATTAGATCACACTACCTCTAAAAGGCCACTTATAGTATAATAATCTATGAAGACAGGCAAACCTACCTTTGAAGCTGATACCTGGTTTTCTTCCTTGCTACCAAGGATGGATGCTATGCGTTTGTGAGCCAGGTTTCTAGTCCTGTGACCATGCAGATTTCTCCATGATTGATAGAGGGTCTGAGGCACTGGAGTTCTGTTTGAGACCCATCAGCACAGTACATTGCTCCAGCCTCCCGTCCCACCTTTCGGGCCCCTGTGTCGAGGTTTCTTATTTCAGCTCACTGCCTCTACCAGGGCCTCCATTTTGCATCAGAGTTTTGGTAGAAGAAAAGCACTGTATCTCAATTGATCACCCAAGGATTTTATGCTGTCTGGACCCATCATGAGAAGCTATCACAAGGTGCCTCAGTGAGACTTTATCCTACAGATGTGCCTTTCTAGCTTCTTTACAGTACTGATCAGTCTGTTTCAGGTTCAAGAGACAGATCCTAAACTTAGTGTTTATAGATTTGATAGAAACTTCTAAATATGTTTGCCCAGTACAGAATGGGCATCCAGAGAGTTCAAATGAACATGGTTAACAATGGATTTCCATACCTAAAGAAACACTGTGATTTCCATACGTAAAAGGGAAATTGCCAACCTTTTTTTTGCATTGAATTATTTCCAGTTAAAAGCCCACTTTTTATGGTTGCTTACTGTACCTTCTCTGTTGCTGGCTGTTTTACTTGCCTTCTTGCTTAGCAGGACTGAAATGCATGCTAATGGTGTAATTATACCCACCATTGTTTTGCTTTAAATCCTTAATCTGCTTCTATTGCATGCTTCCTGAACATTAGGCACACCCCCAAACAGTGCAACCACTCATTATACAGTAGTCTGCTCTACTCCCACTCCATAATGAGTGGCTAGACTGTGTTGGGGGTCTTTCCAACTCCAGGAAAAGGCACAGTGGGAGCTGATCAAGGAATGTAAACAAACATGTTTTTGTGTGGTAACACCAGTATGGTGGGCAGTCTGTTTTTCACTTTTTAATCGAAAACAAAATCAGAATCAGACTACCAGCTACATCAGCAGTCTCCACAGAATGTGAACAATCATAATATGTGTGTGTTTTTTTTAACTAGGGACACTTTCAGGCCTAAGGGGGTTGACAGTGTCCCTTTAAAGATACTGCATTTAACATGCAGGCCTGCATTTCATGTAGAAACTATTTTTTTTTTATACATTGGTGGACATTCTGTTATTGTTCTGTTTTTACTGGCTTTTGGAAAAGTTTAGTTGGTGTTTCTGATTAACACACCAGTGGCAAGGGCCATCTTGGAATCATAGCGATGTAGTTTATGTCCTTACTGTCGACCAGAAAATGTTATGATTACAGCATTTTATTAGCAGTACCATATGCCACTGCTGCGTCCCCTCTGCCACCCTTTCCCCCAGACCCTCTTGGAAATCAGGTCCCACACCTAAATGAGGCTAACTTAGTAACTAACTCAGTAAATAAATAATTTTATTTTGTCTGCACAAAGCATCCATGATCAACTGTCAAACTATGTGGCCGAAAAAGATGGGGGCCAGATATTCAAAACTTAACCCTGGTGCTAAGGAGAATATGCCCATGCAAACTGGGTTTTCCACCCAGTTTGTGGGTGAGGTCTATGTTCAGACACCCCCACAGTGGGGACAAAACCTCTTAGCACCCAAGCGCTATGTTAGCACTGCACCCATGTAAATGAGGGGTCGTCCCCTGCATATGAGCACAGCAGAATATTGAGAGGTTTGCACAGGTGGTAAATGTCTTCCAAATGGGGGCAAGTTACCACCTTTGCAAACCTCAACTTAACAGGGTACAAGGCCCTGTCAGCAGGCAAAGGTACTGCAGCTGGCCACCCCCCAACCCCTGACCCCGGCCTGTTGCATTTATGAATGCTCTGGTGTCTAGTGGCACCCCTGCCCATCCAATCACCCATCCTGGTAAATGTTTAGTTGTCCCTGGTGTCTAGTGGCACTCCCCGCCCACCAGTCCCCATCCGGGTAAATGTATTTCTGTCCCTGGCATCTAGTGGCACCCCCTAGCCTCCATGCGCTCACTCTGCATCATCAAGGTTTTCCCTGGTGTCCAACAGAACCTTCCACCCCTGAGCACCTGACTCAAGCAAGAGTCAGTAATCCCTGGTGTCTAGTGCCCCCCCACACTGCCTACACAGAGCACGCCATCCTGCCACCCCACCTACCTCCATCACTAGTGTCGCAAGCAGGATCTGATAAGGCGACCAGCACTGCTTTCCTCTTACCTCCTCAGCTGGCCACCTGACAGGGAGCACACGTATAGTCTATAGCATACTGCAGGCTGTGTGCATGCTCCCTGTCATTCCACACAGTGGCCAGCCGAGGAGGTGAGAGGAGGGCTGTGCTTGTTGCCATATTGGATCCCCTGCACGGCACTGGTGACAGAGATAAGGAGGGGTGGCAGGGTGGTGTGCTGATTGTGGGGGGGCTGCTAGAAACCATGGACTACAAGCTCTGGCCTTGGTCGGGTGCTTGGGGGTGAGGGGTGTCACCCTATACCAGGGAAAAGCTTGATGATGCAGTAGCAAGCAAGTGGAGGAGTGCCACTATATACCAGGGACAGATAACCATTTACCGGGATGGGGATCAGAGGGCAGGTGGGTGCCACTGGACACCAGGTTTACTGGGACATGGATCGGAGGGTGGGGGGGTGCCACTGGGAACCATGGAGGACATATACATTGTGGGGACGGTCATTTGGGGTTTAGGGGGTGCTCACCACCCTGCCTGACTTGGCAGGTGGCCAGTGGAAGGGTGCAAACCAGCTGCAGCTTCCCATACAAATGAGCCCATAAGGGGCATGCATATGGCCCTTAGTGCCTTGCATGCCCCATGGGCTCATTTGCATGTTGCCAGCTGAATATCATGCCATGTGCTCCCAGTGCTTCCCTGGACTTCACTATGGGCTGCACAGAGTCCAGATCCCTGTTGGGGCAGCGCTAATCAACTTTGCACTACCATGACATTGCCCTATATTCAGTCAGATAATGCTGGCATGCTGTCCGACTGAATAAGGCATCCTCAGGGTTGTGGTCAAGGGCAAACACAGTGCAAACCTTTGTACACCGCTTTTGCCCATTACTGACTATCTGGTCCCATGGTGTCTTATTCTCATACAGGAAGTGTGAGTAGCTGTGCAAAGTCCTCAGAGTTTGACTTTTTAAACTTTTTTATCTTTCTGCATCAAACTTAGAAATGTTTGAACAGTATGACTTGAGTTTGCCAGTCTGATGTGTACTTCTAGCAGCTATAAGTGAAAGGGGCACAGTTGAAAAGTTGAATACCCCATCACCTCCTGACTCCCTGATCCCTATAGACTCTAACCCTATCTTTAAATTGTTGGTGGTGGGCTCCTGGCCTACAGGATCCACATAGCCCCCTGATGCTGCCTGCCTTAACAGGGGAACCATCATAGCTCAGTCCTTTGTTGCCCTGTCACCATGTTCTCTGGCAGGGATCAACATGACAAAATGGGAAGGGGGACTCCTGATGGTCCCCATGTGCTACCCCATCTGCTGCTGCCTTGTTTGGAAGGATGATCCTCTGAATTTCACCCCTGCCCATGTCATTGTTGTCCCATTGTCACCACTGTACTCCCCCACACTGTTCACCCCATGCTGCTATCTGCCATGCTGGGCTCCAGTGAACTGTTAAACAAGTCTGTCGGGGATGCAGCTAGCACCTCCCCAGGTTCCTTTAACACTCTGGCTTTTGGGTCCTTCTACTGCCACTGCCACCTACCACTTCTCTTTATAATAATATGCTGTCTCCATAGCAGCAGCCCTCTTCCTTTTATCAGGAATTGTCAAAGCTGTCCTGCAGAATGCAGGTTATTATACCAGAATTTGGCAAGGCAGTTATGACAGTGCCCTATAAATGGAAGAGCATTGTTGCTATGGAGATTGCACACTACAGTGCAGTGAATACAGGTGGCTATCAGTGTCATCGGCAGGAGAATCTAGCCTGCCAGATAAAGCAGTGGCAGGTTGTGGCTGTACTGGGGGCACTTGAAAGACCCCAGTTTTATTCCACCTCTGTCAGTGTAGGCAGCAGCAGAGGGTGATGCATACAGTATAGGGGTGTGGTGCTTATGGGACAGTGATAGGAGTCAAAGCGGTAATTAGAGGTCCATTCCTGCTGTCAAGGCAGCAGCACATTGCAGTAATACAAGGGTGCATCAGAAGTCCTGCCACCCCCCCCTCAACACTGGCAGAGCAGGCAGTATCAGGCACTGAGGGACCAGGTCATGATGGATTCCCCCTCTCAGGGCAGGCAGCGGCAAGGGAGAAACTGGATTCAGGGGTCCTGGTGGCCTCTTAACTATTTAAGGTGCAGGGATGTGGGGTAGGAGGAGTTGGGGTCGTTTTTTTTTTTGGTTTTGTGTTTTCTTCTGGTTATATGCAGACCATATAATATACCACTTCTAATACTGGCACAGTTTTGTTCAACAGTCCAACATATATTACAGTATTTGTAGTTCACTTTTTTATTTTATAATCCTTTTACCAATTAGTTAAAAAAAAGACACAGTAACCACTCCCAATAACCTTGTATTGTGCCAAACAGTAACAGAGGAACACAGGAAAGAGGCTGCTTGGCCTGGTGTGACTGGTTTTCTGAGTTCAAAATATTTATTTACTTAGTTTTTGTTGACCAGGTAGGGTGCACTGGGCAGACAGTTGCCTATTTTCAGGCACAACCTGGGCGAGGACAACCAGTAAACAATACAGATATGACAAAGACAGCTTTAGGGAACTGTTACATAGAGGATAGTTGATGGTCTTCGGGTAACAACTACGCTGTAATCTCTTTGAGATGTTGCTAGGGCAACATTGCAAACCTCTAGAGTGCAGCTTGAGAGGTTTATTATTGTTCTGACAACCTCGAGAAGAGATTTCAGTGAGGTAGCTAACCGAAACCATCCATTATATTTTTTAGTATATGGGAACCAGTTAGAGGAAATGTGTCATTACTTTTTTTTGTTTTTTTTTTGCTTTGTGCCACTCTCCTTTTGATCCAGCTCTCACCACCGCAGCTGTTCGTATCCAAGAGACATGCATGCGTGAGAAGTCCCACAAACCTCGCTCATCCTGAATGGCAGAGACAGTGTTATGCGCTGGAGATCGCTGCCTGTGTGGACTGAGAGCCGCCAAAGGTAACAAGGAGGGGGAGAAAAAATGGATTTTTAGCCAAAACAAAATCAGCAAATTTGGTTTCATTGGGGCAGCAGAGTAACACCAAGGGACGCGCATGCGCAATGGTACCAATGTTGTTATGCCATCGCTATGATCTACTCAAGAAAGGATAATCACAATCTGACATCATAGAGATGGCATAACAAGGCTGAAATCTGGTTTCTTTAAGTCAATAATAAGCCTCTCCCATACATTATACAAGGTATAGACAGAATGTACAGTATACACTGTTGAGTATTCAAACTGCACCCTGAAGGCGCAGGTAGTTCCTCTGTCTGTGGTTGCACGAACACAAGCATCGCCATATTCAAATGAGCACTACCGTACACGCATCTGAATATAGCAAAGATGAGAGGGCAGCAATGGGGCCACCACAGATGCGCCGGTGACAACTTTGTGAAAGAAAATTTACAATACACACTGCAAGCCCATTGGTCGACAGTGTCGACCAATGTGATTGTAGTGCATACTGTAGGCTGGCATTCTGTGACAGCTCAGTTGGAAGGTGGTCGTGGAGGTATGCAGATGGACTGTGCTGCCCACCGGCTGCATGGCCATACTGGGACAGGGGGAGTGGGGTGGTGGTGGGTTCCTCAGTGGTTGGTGGGGTGAGGAGTCCACTAAACTACCATGGAAGTCTGGGGATAGATTTTTTTAATTTACAGTCGGGGCTGGGAGGGGGGCCACTAGATTACCAGGGGAAACAGGGTTTGTGTCAGTCATTCCAAGTTCGGGGATTGGGGGGCTAGCCACTCAGGGGCTGACAGCTGTTTATTTTGTGTTGTGCAGTACAGTACAGTACAGCAGCCTACCTGTGGATGGCCTGGAGTTAGGCATGGTTCTTCCATGCCTAACTTTGTTCGGCACATCTCCGAGATGTGTGGGGCAGCTGCGCTGCACATCTCAGCTAAGTATTGCAATGTGCTGCATATGCATGGGAATGCCCCCCTGGATGCATAGCATACATTATCTTTGTGCTGCAGTGCATCCAGAATTGTGCATCATGTCCTTTTGAATATGGCCCAGGGAAGGGGGCATTCCTGGGGATGTGCCGGCACAACTCAGTTGCACCGGGTGCATCTCCTTTGACTATCCTGCCATTGCATTTATACAGAACCAGAAGTGCATGAGTATTAAACCACAGGCAAATAATGAAACATACCTCAAGGGACTAAGAGCAGAAGCATAGGGACAGCTTTTGTTAAATAAGTAAAATGCTTGTTCCCAATTTTTCCCAAAAGATTGATTTGGTCTAAAAGTGTTCCAAAAGCCAGAATGTTAAAGGAACTTGGGAAGGTGCTAGCTGCATCCCTGACAGACTTGTTTAACAGTTCACTGGAGACCAGCATGGACTCAGAGGACTGGAGAAGGGCGGATGTAGTCCCACTTCACAGAAGTGGTAGCAAGGAGGAGGTGGGAAATTAAGGCCTGTCAGCCAGACATCTGAAGTAGGGAAACTGATGGAAACACTATTAAAAGAAAGAATTGTGGAACACCTGGAATCCAGTGGACTGCAGGACCTGAGGCAGCATGGCTTTACGTAGGGGAGGTCATGCCAAACATATCTGACAGATTTATTTTGACTGGGTAACCAGGGTGTTGGATCGGGGGGTGGTGGGGTGGACAAGGCCTACTTGGACTTCAGGCCTTTGACACGGTTCCACATAGGAGGCTGGTAAACAAGTTGGGTAGCATGGGAGTGGGCGATAAGGTGGTAACCTGGGTAAGGAACTGGTTAGGGTATAGGAAGCAGAGGGTAGTGGTAAATAGAGTTTGCTCTGAGGAGGGGAGAGTGACCAGTGGGGTACTGCAGGAGTCAGTACTGGGGCCAGTCCTCTTTAATGTCTTAGGAAGATCTGCCTCTTTGCGGATGACACCAAGATTTGCAACAGGGAGGGCACTTTGGAGGGGGTGCAAAGAATGGAAGTAGACTTGAAACAACCAGCGGAGTGTTCAAAAGTTTGGCAGCTAAGGTTTAATGCACAAAAGTACAAAATAATGCACTTGGGTCACAGAAACCTGGGGGTGCAGTACAAAATGGGGAGAAGATACTAGCAGCAACCAAGCAGGAAAGGGATCTGGGGGTAATCATATCGGATGACCTGAAGGTGGCTAGACAAAGTGACAAAGCAATTGGGAGAGCTAGTGGGATGCTGGGATGGATAGGTAGGGGTATTACCAGCAGGAAGAGGGACGTGGTATTGCCACTACAGTACGTGCTGTAGGTCTTTAGTACCTGGCGTACCTGGTCTGGAATACTGTGTCCAGTTTTGGAGGCCACATCTCAGGAAGGACATAGACAGGATGATGGCTGTCCAAAGGAGGGCTACCAAGATGGTACAGGGTCTACATCTAATGTCGTATGAGGAAAGGCTAAAGAAATTAAACATGTACACCGTGGTGGAGAGGAAGGGGATGGGGGATATGATCGAGACCTTTAAATACCTCACAGGGTGAATAAGGTACAAGTGGGAGGTATTTTTCAGAGGAAAGGGTGCTCCAGAACAAGGGGTCACGATATGAAACTGGAGGAGGGTATGTTTAGGAGAGATGTGAGGAAATACTTCTTCACAGAAAGGGTGGTGTATGCCTGGAACGGTCTTCCAGCAGAGGTTGTGGGGGGAACAACCGTGGTGGGACTCAAAAAAGCCTGGGTTAAGCACAAGGGAGTCATAAGGGATAGGTAAGGTGGTGGCAGAGAAAGTGCCGTAGGCACGGAAGGGTCTACAGTGTAAGCAATGAAACAAAAATGGGCAGACTGGATGGGCCATGTGGCCCTTATCTGCCATCAGCTTCTGTTACTTGGTATGAAAGAACAGAAGGAGGCCAGAGCCCATCGAGACTGTTCCCCACACTATGTGGGACATTATTTATCTATTTTCCCTCAACCAAACATCTAATTTGTTTTTAAAGACAGTGGCACTAGTTGCCTCTACCAATTCTTGTGGCAAGGTGTTCCATACAATGGATGCTCTTATTGGAAAAAGTTTCCCCTTTTGCTGGTTTTATAAGTTTTTACTTCAAGCTGTTTATTATGCAGTCTTGGAACATGTCTCCTTTTGGAGAGTGTTAGACCACATTTTTCCATTAGATCTGGTGAATTTATTAAATTAAAAACCATAAGCATATCACCTCTTAATCTTCTAGTTTGAAGAGAGAAGAGACCAGTAACTTTTAATCTGTTCTGATAATCCAAGTGTGTTAATCTTGGAATCATTCTAGTTACTCTCATTTGAACCTGTTCAAGAATTGCTATGTCTTTTTTTTTGGTTTGGATTCCAGAAAGGGAAGCCATAGTCTAGATACGGTCTAATGTATGCCCTATACAATGGAATAAGGCATTGTTCAGTGCGATTAACAAAAGTGTGTTTTATTTGCTTTAAAAGTCTGTTGGTCATGCAAGCAGTTCTAACACAGTAATCATTTGATGTAAGTTTATTATTAACATATATCCCTAAATCTTTTTCACAGTTTGATGAGTGAAGTGGTAGTCTGTTTATATAATATATCGTTTTTGGATTATTTACACCGGAATGCACTACTAAACATTTGTCTTGATTAAACTGCATATGATTTTCATTTGTCCAAAGTGTTAATTTTTCCAAATCCTTCTTTAATGCAGAAATATTTTCTTGATTATTAACCTTGCCCCCCAATTTAGTATCATCTGCAAATTTAACCATGAAGTTATTTGTCCCCGTTTGTAAATCACTGATAGAGAGATTAAACAATGTTGGTCCCAAGACCGACCCCTGTGGTACACCACTTGTCACACTACCCGAATCAGACAAGATATCATTAATTCTGACTCTCTGAGAATGATTTGTCAACCAGTTTAAAGTACAGTTGACAATATCAGGTGACAAACCTAGACTGTGCATTTTAGTAATGAGTTTTTCATGTGAGACTTTATCGAAAGCTCTACTAAAGTCTAAAAGAATTACATCAGTAGGGATACCCACATCTAGTAGAGTACTTATATTATTGTAAAAAGATATCAGATTGGTGGTGCAAGAATACTTGGGGTAAACCCATGCTGATTTGAATCATAAATTCCTAATTTTTTACAATCTCGATCTATTAGAGACTTCATTACTCGTTCCATTAATTTACCAGCCACTGAGGTCAGGCTAATTGGATGATAATTTTGCACAGAACCTCTACTGCCTTTTTTAAATATGGGAGTAACTATTGCTGAATGCCAATCATTTGGTACAATGCTTTCTTGTAAGGATTTGTTGAAGATAATTGACAAAGGTATTGAAATATTTATAGAGGTTTCGATCAGGAAACCATGGATGAATACCGTCTGGGCCCGGACTAGTATTTTTTTTTAGTTTTTTGATAGCCTGTATAATGTCAGTTGGATAGAACCTATGATAATCTACGTGGTAAACTTTAAATGTACTAATAGGTGATTTTTGAGAGAAGACAGAACAAAAGTACTTATTAAAGAGATTCGAGGTTTCTATATCAGATAGAGAAGAGCCACTGGTTATAATGGGATCAATGGTCCTTGATACACCTTTTTTACTATTTATATAGGAGAAAAGAGATTTGTGACAGTCTTTTGTGTGAGCTAGTTTAAATTCTAGCTTATTTTTCCAATTTAATAGAATTTTTAAGTTTTCACAGATAGTCTGTATTTATGTAATAGAGTAGTTTTAAATGGAACAGAACTATTCTTAAGTTTCCTAAAAGTTTAATTTTATTTTAATCTGATTTTAATTGTCTTGTTGACCCAAAGAATTTTCCTTTATTATTAAATTTCCTCTTAGATGGAATAAAGGTATTTTCCAAATAATGTACAATGTTTTAAAAAGTCCCAAGCTTGTTGTGTTGTACAATTAAGAAGATTAGATTTCAGTTTATGTTTTGTAAGTATTCATTGATTTTAGAAAAATTTGCTTTATTATAGTTTTTATACAATATAACTTCCTTTGTGTAGTTTTAAACTGTTGAATTTCAAAAGAATAGATGAATGATCACGGTCCCAAGTGGATCCCAAATTTGTAAATTGCTAATTTGTTGCTCTATGTTAGTAAATAATAGATCCAAAATATTAGGACCTCGAGTGGGTTCAGTAACAAAGTTGTTGTAATCCAGTACTAACTACCACATCTATTAGTCCTTACTCGGCATAGGACTGTCCTGAGAATGAATCCCAGTTAATATGAGGGAGGTTAAAGTCACCAAATATTACAGTATCTTGAGATTCTGAAAATGTGTAATTTCTTTAAACATATCAGTTGTGTAATCTGAATTTGCAGATGGAGGTCGATAGATGTTACCAATAGTTATATAGGACTGCTCCTTCAATAAGATTTTAACCATATACTTTCCAAAGGAAAGGAGAACACACTCAAAGAAGGAATATCATTTCGTATGTACATACAAACTCCACTGCCTTGCTTATCTAATCTGCTTTTATGATATAACTTATAACCTGGAATTTCTCTGGACCAAATTGAGGATGCATCCCACCAAGTTTCAGTTACTCCCACCACACCTATATTTAAAGTTTTACATTTGGCTTCAAGTTCTGCTAATTTGAGTTGGTTTAAAGATCTTGCATTCAAAGCTAGGAGTTTACATTTAGTTGTAATAATATTTTGGTAAGTATTTAGAGACTTGGGAATAGACCCATTCTCCCCCATTGTTTTTAGTTTAAACAATGATTTATGATTTTAGTGATACTTTTCCCCATAAGTGTACTACCCCTATGACTGAGATGTAAACCGTCCCAGCAAAACAAGGAAGAACAATCTGAAAATGATTCCCAGTGGGTAATACAGGGTATATCTTGCTTAAAACACCACTTTCTCAGTCATTCATTTAGGGCTTTAATTTTCTGCATCATGGTAGATGTTGCTTTTGGGACAGGTAGAATTTCAGATATACATACACAGCATTTTCTATCAAGTAACAGGTTACATAACGCCACATAGTCCTGTTGTAATTGATTAAATGGGGTGTTGTTTATATCATTAACACCAGCATGTATGATAACCAGTGGATTTTTCCTTGCATTTTGTAAAATTTTAGGCATCATGGAGGTAATGTCAGATACCCTGACCCCACGGAAGCTAGAACAAGTGCGGTTGCTCTTGTTACTATTGCATACCGCCCTGTCAATGTGCTTAATGATTGAATCTCCCAGGACTAACACTTGTTTTGAGACAGTAGGGGTACAAGAATCAGAAACAGGTGATTGTTTAACACACTCTGGAGTGATTAATTTAATAGGTATTGATTTGGTAGCTTGAGCCTTACTAGGACAAATATTCATGGGCATTAACTCCTGATTGAAAAGTATTTTTAAACCATTATTATCAACAGAGGGTGATGCATAGGATAAATCATATAGCACTTCATTATTTGATACAGTCAATTGCTCAAACCTATTACGAGTTTCAATAGGGGCACTATTGTGTATTTGACCACCCCTCCTTTTTTAAGAGGCTTTGTGACAATGGTCCAGTCATCATTATCATGAGAAGAGGGATAATCATCCACCTTATAAGAGGGCAGAGGCAACAGGTATACTAGTACTAGTCGTTATAATTGTCTCCTCATCAGGAGGCATAGAAATGCTACCTAAATGGGAAGGAAATTGTTCATTAGAATGAAGTTGTTCATCCATAAGATCAATGTAACTTTCCAATTCCTAATATCAGTAGAAACTGGTTTAATATTAAGCAGAAATGCTATCTCTGCTTCAAGAGTAGTAATCAGATGGCAATTACATACATACTCGCTCCCATACTTTCCCTCACTATACATCAAACATTGCATACACTTACTAAATTCTTTTCCATTATTAACGGTGTATATTTACTAAGTAGAGGATATGAGAAAATTATCTTATCCAAGTTTGTCTAATGCCAGCAGTTTCAATTGTGCCCAGTGGACACAGCAGACACATGAGCAGGTGTGTCTTTGCACACGCCTCCATGCAGCCCCACAGCTAATTCACGCCCCACTCGCTAGAGGGGCAGGTTATAAGCTGAAAAACAGGAAGTCTGTGTCAGTTTCTCTTCCGGTTTCAGCCCGAAGTAAAAATAACAATATTTACTTAAATTCAGCAAGATTCTGTGAGTTGAAGGTTTACAAGCCCTTAAAAGTCAAGAGAACCACCAGGCAACAGTGCTTTTAACAGAGAGATGTTGTTTTGGGGTAGGAGGTATACTAGCCTATTGCTAGTCCTCCAGGTTCCCACAATGCTCTGCTATTCACTGAAGAGTCAGTTACAAGCAAATGGTACCACACAGGGTTGACAAAACCAATGTTTCTCTATGATCCTTCCCTTCCTACTGCCAAACAGGAAGTTCCTGTTGACAGTCAAATCCAGTGGCTATAAAAGTAGAACTGGCTTAGGGTGGGTGGGATGGAGGGCAATTAGTAAGAAAAAAGGCTAGCAACAGGAAGTTGTAATTTGACTCACCTGCTTTTATAGTGTCTAAGCCACACACCCAATTAAGCTCACACTGACTTTCTTTCTTTCTTTTTTTAACCCTAAATAAGACTCCTTCTACTTCTAATAAAGTATCTGTCTGCTTAATCTCAACAGACCCTGACTCCTGCAGAGATATAAGTGTTAAATTAATAAGAAAATGTAGCTTCTTTTAGTTAGCTGCTTTCTGCTCTACAAGCAAGGCTAGCAACAGGAAGTTGTAATTTGACTCACCTGCTTTTATAGTGTCTAAGCCACACACCCAATTAAGCTCACACTGACTTTCTTTCTTTCTTTTTTTAACCCTAAATAAGACCCCTTCTACTTCTAATAAAGTATCTGTCTGCTTAATCTCAACAGACCCTGATTCCTGCAGAGATATAAGTGTTAAATTAATAAGAAAATGTAGCTTCTTTTAGTTAGCTGCTTTCTGCTCTACAAGCAAGGCTAGCAACAGGAAGTTGTAATTTGACTCACCTGCTTGTATAGTGTCTAAGCCACACACCCAATTAAGCTCACACTGACTTTCTTTCTTTCTTTTTTTAACCCTAAATAAGACCCCTTCTACTTCTAATAAAGTATCTGTCTGCTTAATCTCAACAGACCCTGACTCCTGCAGAGATATAAGTGTTAAATTAATAAGAAAATGTAGCTTCTTTTAGTTAGCTGCTTTCTGCTCTACAAGCAAGGCTATGTGAATATGTCTGACTCACATGGTAACATGAGAGTTTACAGGGAATTTTGGTCCATCATGTCCACCTCCCTACTTCATGGCAAAGTAAGAATAAGTATGCTGTGCAAACATGCATTCATTTAGAGGGATTGCCTGCCGGCTCTATGACTCAGGATATACAGCCATTCCCATGGTAAGCAGAATTTGTCCAGGCTTGCCCTGAAGGACTCTATTGTCTTCATGTCTACTGTCTCCACTGGTAGGTTGTTCTATATGTTCACCATGTACTGGGAGAAAAAGTTCTTCTTGATGTTACCCCTGAATTTACCCCCTTTGAGTTTCTGGGAGTGTCCCTGTGTTCTTTTGCAGGATACCAGATCAAGCATCTGTGTCTGTTTGATCTTTTTGATACCCTTGAGTATTCAGAGAACTGAGATCATGTTATCCTTTAACCTATTTTCTCCAGCATGAACAGTTCCTGTTTAAATCTTTGGTCAAACTGAACTTGCAACTCTGTTGCATATGTCATATGTTAAGTGCCATATCTGCATAAACATGGTTGCCGTAGAACGCATGTCACTGTTGGGCCACAGCAAGCTAGACGTCAGTGCAGAGCAATGCAACAGAAGACTATATGCAGGCTGATGGTGCATGGCTAGAAGCAGAAGGATTAGAGGGCTGATAACACAACAACAGAAGAGAAGTGAAGCAAAACTATGATCCCTTACCCTCCTAAATTCTGCATATTGAAAATTCTGCAAAAAGGACAGGTTACCTCCTAAAAAGGTAAGCTTCAAGAGAGGAAGAGGGGGCTTTGGGAATTTTTTTTCAAACTGAGCAAGGTTGTTGCTCTTCAAGGAAGATAAGGCGCTGCATGTTCTGAGGCGTAAGTCTTGTCCTGCTATCAGAGACAACATTTCTAGCCATGCTAAATATGCACTCACAGTAAACACTGGTGGGAGGGCAACTCACAAACTTTATAATAAAGGAAGATAGTGTAGGCCAGAGCTTTTTTCTTTTCAGTCCAGTATTTGAAAAGGTTAGCAGTAATATTAACGAGTAATTCTCTCTCAAATAGGTATCCATGATATCAGACAAGGACAGAGAAGGCTGCTCTACATCTACTTCTAAATTACCAGTTTCCATTGGTTTTGACCAAAAAGTGTGAGATTCAACTGGGGCTTTTCAGTATGGCATACCTTTTTCAAAGGCCATGAAAGAGGGCTTTCTGCATAAGGACTACCACCTGATGCTGATGAAGGAGTATACAGTGACACTAATTGAAAAATGTTGGTGTTGCCACTGATTGCACATCATCAGCATCCCCCATCCCCATAGAAGTGATGGGGAAGCTGATGAGGATGCTGACGGAACATCACCAGCACCCTCATCTCTTTGGTTATCAAATACACTTTTCTGTTCTTGTGTAATTACTGCAATCATCATGTCTTTGTACTCTGTATGAGTCACCGAGATCAGAAAGGGGCAGCGGCTGCAACTTGAACCGAGGGTCAAGAAGAGTAGCAAAAGAACATTTTCATGTTTTGTCATATTGACAAGTCTTGAGCAATTTGTGTAATTGCTGTATCAACTGGTCCATGAGGGATACTCCAGATTTGTCCACTTTCTGGTTAGAAGCTCCTCACAGCCTCCTGAGTTCCTTGCTTAGTGGGGATAACTTGATTGAGAGTGGCATTCTCTTTGCTAATCTGGTAGGTGGTTTCCTTAAAAGGAGTCAATAGCAATAGAAGATGCTCCATAAAGCCTAACTTAAATAAATTTAGCATTACACTGTCTGGGTTCTATGTGATAACGGTGATCGCCATTAGGGTGAGTGTAGATTGCTGAAAATAAAGAATGGTGATGTACACTGGCAGTGACAACAACAGTGCTGATGGCATTCTAATGTATGTGGTGGGGAGCTGCACCCCATGCCCTCCACCACGGAGGACTTCACCCTCTGCACCCTTCTAACTAAAGATTCTCAACTCTGGGGGGGGGGTGCATGCTGGGGAGGAGTGTAAAACTTAAAAAAATTACAAAAGCCGCATGCCACAAAAATGACCATGCTGCGAAGACCCGAACCCTGCACCCTCCCTACCACAACTGGCCACCCTTACCACTATACCACATAGCCAGCTCAGCAGCCTGCCACCGCACTGCCTCCCACATATCTTCCCTCCCCTTCCTTCCCTCGAGTGGGGTGGTTCCTATCACCCTTCCTCCTGACCCCTCACTACCCTGTCCAGTAACCCAAAACACAGGCGCTGAGACTGAGTCACCATTTTTTGCAGTTGCTCAATCTCAGTCTCCTTGTTCACTGGATACCCACGATCTGCTATGTTGTACTCCTTGGTATAGTCAAGGACTGCCTTCTTTTGCATGAGAAGTCTTTCACACATGTAAAACATTGAGTTCCCTCTTTTGGAGCATCTTGTTTAAGCTGCTGTCTAGGCAAGTTAAACAAGGACAGGAGGTTTCTCTAATCCCTAAACCATGGTGCTACAAGCAGCAGAAATTGAATTTCAAGGAGTAAAAGCAAAGCACCTGTGTAAGTCAGCACACCAGTCTGCACTTCAATAAACTTAGATATTTTATTAAAATAATCCTTGAAAAGTGCTAAGTGTCAGCTCAAAACATTTGTAATTGTTTTTTTTCCTCCCCCCCTCCACCCTCCACCCCAGGCCAGCTACTCCTTCAGGTCTCTCAGTGTCCCGGCTCATGTGCTCTCCCTCATCCCCGGCTACTGCTCACCTCAAATCATGACTCCCCCCCGGTAACCTGGCATATCCCTTCGCCAGACAGGTCCCTCACCTCCGAGGGGAAAGGTGCCAGGGGGTGGGCCAGCACATCTGTATTCGCCCAGGGGTGTCACTGAGGTGGTGGTGGTGCCAGTTAGGAGGCCTGGCGGCAGTCAGGGGACCAGAGAGACCATCATCAGGTCGACCAGGACAGTTTCCTGGTTTTCTCCCCGAGGAGTGGCGTGCCACTGATGTCAAGTTCACCACTCCCCTAGTGCTTCCATCTCAGGCATCTGTGCTGTGCCCCCGGTCTCCACTAGGGGCCAGCATGCACCAAGGTGCATCCCCACCCTCCCCCCAGAGAAGGTGAGCTGTTCTGGGACACTCCTTTCCTTCTCCCCAGCCAGCCCTCCAGCAACCCAAGTCCGTTCCTGAACCTGGGTTGTCGGCGTCTCAAGCGAAATTCCAACCGCTGCGCCGATGGGCCGGTTTTGTAATTGTTTGCAGGTTGCTGTGCTGTATTATTATCCCTTTTTTTTTTAAATAAATTATCTTAAGTTTATTGGTGTGCAGACTTACATGGCTGCTTTGCTTTTACCGCTTGTATTGGCATTTTTTTTTTTATGAGGCCAGCCAAAATACTGTGTGACTTATGAAGTGCCTGAAATTGCCATAGACTTTCTTTGCAACTCCCGTTAATATAACTATGATGTTGTTACTGGAAAAGAAAGCTAGCACTAATAGATTTAATGAGAGTACAAAACATGGAATGTGAAAAAAAAAAAAACATTTCAAAGCACAAACAATTGTAGCACTATTGTCAGAAACAACACATTTAACACTAAGATCCAGTGGCTCTAACCACTCAGAAATGTTCTGAAATGTATGCGGTTAGAAGCTGTTAAGTATGGCAAAAGAGGGGATTTAAACCTTCTCTTGAAAAGAGAAAGCTATTGGATCTTTCGTTTAAACACAGTGAACCCCAATGGTCTCAATTAAAGGTGGGACCTTAAGCCACATCTTTGAAGTAACACTAGGTTGCTAACCCCCCCCCCCCAACACACACACCTAGTATTAACTTTTAAATTGCTATAGCATTTATCTAATGAGATTTATGATATTTAGTCTGTGGATTTAGTAACCAGCATTTCCATCACTAGGCTTCAATCCTCCCTTCTAACAATAAGCTATCCCTTCTACCCCCCCCCAAATTTGTTAATATTCTTTAGATCAGAAATTATGCTGCACATTGTTACTGAGTGTAGTATTTCAAAATGTTTAGTGGTATGTGTCATTAACATTTGTATTTGGGTTATTTTCTTTACGTCCTGGGATGCTTCTGCAAGCATAAGAATTGATGAATTCCATTTCACCTGCCACTTTGCACCAGTTGATTCCCAGGATTTGCCTCTGAAATATATAGGGTGATCACAGGACTTACTTGCAAATTGGATCTTGTCATACTTTGATATCATTAGCTATAGTGTCACAATGCAAAATACTTAGCAAGCTCTTAAACTCCAGGACTTAGCTGTGAAGTGGGCTTCCAGACATTCTGTTACTTAATTGCTGTACTGTTGTTGAGAAATGTATGTGTACTTGAATAGTTTGCTATCTGAGAATCTCTTTATTACAGTTTTTTCTTTAAAGTGTATTTTTGTCTTTTTCTCACTGAATTAATTGTTATAATTTGTATAGGCTATTTGTTTAAAGTTTTTTTGTAAATAGTGCACTGCTATGATGTCATTAGTGGGGACTATAAAAACCCATGTATGTCTCCTTGTACTTGCCCCCTAATGAAGTATTATTTAAAGGTGAAGCGTTGGGGTAGTGTTCTGCTTGGGTGAGTGGCAGAGGCTCACCTTCAACGAACATGCTGCTTAATAAACAAATTTGTGATTCAACGCTGGGCGTGAGCCTGATTTCGTTTTTCTGTTGGAGTGCAGCTATTCTTGAACCACTCAGAAATGTTGTCTTGCAACTGTGCTAAAATATTGTCAGAGGTGTGATGCATACCAAACGTGCTGACAAAGCTTGGCCATTCTTTGCCTTCTTTGCAGTAGAGTGTTGCTTGTGATGGTGTCTGAAGATGATCGTGACACCTGATGTGATGTGATGCACATATAATTAGTGGTTTGACAATTTGTCCACATGTCTGTGGTCAGGTGTACAATAGTACTACTTTCACTGTCTTTCAGAGACGTTTTTATTTTATATTAAAGACATCTATACAGTTTGGGAATGGCCACAGTGGCAAAATATTTATGACTTGGTATGTTGTAATTTGGAGCAAAGTATTTTAAAAGGTCTCTAAAACCTTCATGCTGCACAACAAAAATGGCTGCAGGTTCTTGGCAATAAATTCAGCTATTAACTGATCAATTTTTAATATTACTTGATGTGATGTGACAGTCTTTTGTTCTAACATCGCAGTAGTGGTCTGTTGTTTAGTTTGTGAAGGGGGTCAAAACCATGAAATGACAGTGGCAGGACTGACGCTTTTTCAAACACTTTTGTTAGAGCCAACCATGTTTTTTTCTGCCCTTTCTCTCTGTCACGTCACCATCACTACTTTTTCTATAAAGCTTTTTCTCCCTTGAGTCCATGCAAGTGGCTATCAGCCCTGTCCCTGCTCCCCCAAACTGCTGCTCGTCTACCCAGGTACTCACTGGAGGCAGTCCGTCATGGATTCCCCAATAGACCAAAAGGGAAAATGCACTCCAAAAAAAACTCATTTAAGTAAAGCACCGAGGCTGCTGGGTAGGTCATACCTGATTTGTAACTTGTCTTACTGTGAAGATCGTGTGGTGCTGGCAGCTCTGCTAGAAATAAATTGCCGAAATACCTTAATCACATCCTGGATCATTACTCCTATCTGGTCCTGCTAGTCTTCTCACTTAGGAGTGCATTTTCCCCTTTTGGTCTGTTGTGTTTGAGAACCTGCTGAGCTCTGGATCTGCACCCTTCCCCTATTCCCCTATTCCCTGTGAGCACAGTATAAACTTTTTTTTTTGTTTTCCATGGATTATCCCCATGGCAGAGTCAGGAGGGAGAGGTCCATTCCTCCCTGGTGCACATACCCAGATCCTACAGTGGCTGGGCAGCAGTGCAGGACAGGGGAATGCAGGCAGGGCTTCATTAACAACACAGGAACTGCTGTACTTATTCAGGTCCTGGCACAGCTGCCAGTGGAAAACCAATCACAAGGAACAAACAAAGAGGTGGCACACTGCGAGCACACAAAAGGCTCCGATATAAAAAGTAAACACTTGTATATTTTATTTAGACATGATTCGAAGATGAAAACAAACCCTGCTAGGAAGCCTGCACATCCCATTTTCCATTTTCTCCCATCTGCCCCACCTGTAGAGGCATGTAAGTACATGTGTGGGGAGGCCTGCATGGTCTGTAGGATTTACTTCGCCGATATTGTTTCCTTTCTCTAAACCGTTGCCCAGCCCAATGGTTAGATGTGCTCTTTGTAAATGCCTTTTTAGTGATGATGTACGAAACTGGCCATTCACATTTCCTGATTGCTTCTGTATGACATAAGGAACAGAGAGCAAATATTCATTTTTGGGGCTTATATAAAAATAGCTCCACCCAATTACAGTAGAATGTTTGGTCATCATATCAGGAACTACATCTACTTGGGTTGCTGTTTTTTCTGACCCTGATTCATGTACACTGTGGCTATCCCCAGAAGGACTGTTTTTTCCACTACTGGCTAGTGGCACTGCTTGCTGTGTATGTTTTTAGACACCAGCAATGTAGCTGTAAGTGTCTGTTGTGTTCACACATAATTGTATTTGCATTTAGTCAAGTTCAAAGGTATATTCAGTTGGAGTGATCTGGCTGCATGATATCACTGATGATCTCAGTGATAGGGCTTTTAGGTCTTGGCACAGGGTTTCAGACTTACACAAGCCAGGGTTCTATCTCCAGCGCAGAACAATTTTATCCTTCGCTTTACAATTTAAGTAGTATGAGAGAAAATGTTAGATGTTACTGATGATGATAGTGATTTACTTTCAGCAAGATTCAAAATTCTGTATTGTTGATACCTTGAGATGTTCCAGCTCAGACTGTGACACTACTTCAAATAGACAGACTGTTAATTAAGAAAATCCACTGCAGCTGTGTAGGGGGATGCTTACACTCACTGCTGGATGTCCTTGGCCACAGCATGCATCTCCTGTTTAGGATGCTTAGAACAGCGGTAGAGCTACAGGCTACCAAGCAGTAAAGGGCATAGGACCTGGGATCGATCTCCAGAGTGGAATATTTTCTTTTTTACTACAATCTATTTACTATGAGAGATATTGTTAGATGTCATTGTTGATGTTAGTGACAGACTTTCTGCAAGGTTTGACATTATATACTGCTGATAACTTGAAAGGCTTAAGTTCAGACTTTGAGATTTAAATGCAACTTGGGAAACATTACTTCACATAGACAAACTGTTCATTACAAATATTCACTGCAACAATGAGGGGGAGAGGGCTGCGCTCAGTGTTGGATGTCTTTTGCCACAGCATACAACTCCCATCTAGGAAGCTTAGTACAGCATTAGAGCTATAGATCACCAATCAGGAGAGTGTAAGGGGCCTGAATTGTAGTTTCTTTCTCACTACAGTTCATAGATGTTGTGTTTCAGACCCCATCTCCCAGGCCATTTCCCTTTCCATTGCCAGGGGAATCCTGTCAGTCTTAGAAACATAGAAAATGATAGCAGAAAAAGACCAATGGCCCATCCAGTCTGCCCAAGCCTTCGTTTTGGAAATGTAATTATTTCATACAAACCTCTCTGGTGCCTTCAGTACCCTTGGTACTTTGACTTCTTTTTGGGTTTGGGTACCCAGGTGGCATCCTGTATTTCATCTGTATTACATTCAGATTCCTAACCTTTACTGGATGAGCATACCTCCGATGCATCGTAAGCAACCTTTTCATCAGAGGCACTGTTTTCAGATGAAGGAGCCAGGTATGCATGAGTGGCATATCATGGTGTGTCATGTCAAGTGGTACCAGATCAGGCTTTTTCCTTAATTTATTTTATTTATTTAATTTTTGTTGACTGGGTAAGTGCACTAGACAAATCCTGCCTATTTTCAGGCACGACCTGGGGAAGGGGGATACAGATGAATGCCAACTGACCTTGAACCAGATTAAGCTGTTGGTGGTATTTTTAGTTAATGAGGGAAATTTGGCCAGGACACCAGGGAAATTCCCCTACTTGTTGGTAGGGGGAGCTGCTGTCCTAAGGAATGGATGGTAGTCTGGGTCTGGATGGCGGATGGAGAGATTGTTTTGTCTGAGCAGCTGGTGGTTCTTTCCCCGGCTGCGGCTGTGGATTCCTGAGGGGATACTGTGAGTTTTGTTGACTTTGGAGATGCCGGTTTGGCATTCTCAACTGATATACCTCTTGATTTAGAGGTAGCGGAGACAGCAAGTGTATCTTTTCAGCATGTGCAGCCCCAGATTACAACAGAGCACCTCAGGAAAGAGGTTTTGCCTACACCGGCTTTTTTGCCTTCTGAGGATCCCTGTCAAACTGACAGTGCTGGAGTTTGTCAGCGAGCGGCTGACAGGAGTGAGGATCCTGCGTAAGTAGCGTCTGATGCATCAGAGATGAATGCCGCTGGTATGTGGAAGCAAGCTCCTGTTTTGGTACGAGACGCTCCCTTTACAGGAGAGGACTGGTCGAGGGATACATCTCTCTTGTATGCTGGATGGGTTCAACAGGCTGACGGTTGCTGGATTCCTGATTTGGAGTGGATTTCTTTTTCGAGTACTATAGAGGATCTTTCTCGGCCTTCTGTGGCAGATACTGTCGGCAATTCTGCCATTCCTATTGCCTCTGAACACTCTTTTGGTATTTCTTCATGGACCACAGGGGTTTCAAGGGATGAGGGGTTGGGTGTCAAGACGGAGTTGTTGGATGTTGCACCTGGACCTTATGGACTTTGCTCCCCAACCAGATCCCCTAGGGTCCCCCCCCTTCCCCTAAGGATGGAAAGCATCAATGAGGACCTTTTTTTTCAGATTTCTTTAAGGGTAATAAAGTTGAACAGGCTCCTCATCACAACGCGGTTAGGTTGCGATACAGAGGTGGATTACAGGAACACCCTAACAGGCTTTATGTGACCAGGACACTGCTAATAAATTCTATGAATTTCCAGGCTGGGGATATTTTTGCTTTTATTAATATTAAGGGTGAAGACAACTTTGACATTAGTTTTAAAACTTTTAGAGGTTTGGACACCTTTTGGAGGAAATATGAGACACTTAAAATGACTGCTTTATGGACACTCTTTTGGGCAATTCCCTTAACTTAACCCCTCTTTAAATCTGTTACTATTATGTTTAGGAATGAGGGTGTTAATGTGGGAGATATTATTTTTTGGTTGGGGAAAAAATGTGATGTTTTGGGTCCTCCTGAAGCCATTATGGATTCAGAAGGTATATAGAGTGGGAATTGGAGGTTTAAGGTAAAACTATGGATGGTTGAGAATGAAGTTTGACATATTCCTAACAGTTTCTTTGTGGGTAAAGATAGGGATGTGCGTGTGTTTTTATCCCAGTCAGCCAAAAGCCTGCTATAAGCGTGGCAGTGGTAGACACCTCAGTAGTACCTGTGATAGGGTACGTTGTGCTTTGTATGGGGACTATGATCATGACAGTGCTGTATGTAGGAATACATTTTGTTGTTACCTATGTGATGAGCAAGGCCATGCATACCATCAGTGTCCCTGAGCAGGTCAAAATAGGCCTGGTGGCCCTGATAAAGATACCCTTATTAACCAGGCCCAGGATAGATGTAGACCCCATAAGCCTTCATCTCCAGCTGAGGAAGACCCTCCCCCACAGACGGCTGGTCGATCTGACACTAATACTCCTACTTTTGATATTGGTAAGCCTGGCCAGGACTCTTCTGGGGGTAATGTTGATTTTCCTGCTCTTACATCTATGGAATCTTCTTCCTCTAAAACTTCTGAGGTGGTACCAGAGCTTCCACATCCTATGCCCCACCCCGGCCGGACCTGAGTTTCAACTCCCTAAAAGGGTGACTAGGTCTGGGAGTAAAAGTAAGTCCCACCCTGTGCAAATCCCACTGCAAAACACTTTTCAGTTGTTCCAAGATGGAGATATTCGGTGTGAATCTGATGTCTCCTCCAGGTCAGAGGTTGTCTCTGAAATGGAGTGTGATGATAACACTACTCTGCCTGGGAGGGGGTTAAAAAGAAAGTGAGTAGGAAGAGTAAGAAGGATAAGGAGTAACTTTATTATCCTATTGCATGGCTTCTCTATGCGTGGTATCCCTCAATGTCCGAAGTATTCAAAATACTAAAAAAAGAGCTGCAGTTTTGTCCTTTTGTAAAGATATTCCTGCTGATATTATATTTCTGCAGGAAACTAAGCTACATTCTTTACCGGATGACTTTCATACTAAAAAGTTGTGGCCCTGGGGAATTTCTTTCTGGACATTTGGAGAGGATGCTGCAGATGGGCTGGGGATTTTATTCCATGATACTCATATTTTGGTACAGAGGATTATGGATATTGTTCCCGGTTGGGCTTTTCTGGTAGTTTGTTGTTGGCATGGTTTTTCTTTCCGTCTGATAAATACCTATGCTCCACAAAGTAAAGCGGCTAGGGTTGATTTGTTTGGTAATATTAAACCCTTTCTTTTACTGAGAAGCAAGTGGTTTGGGGTGGGGATATGAATTGTGGTTTAGATTTAAAGATTAAGGATACTGTCCAAAAGAAAATCTATTGTGACTCGCATGCCCTTCAGTACACTTTATTACTTGCAGGACTTAAGGATGCATATAGGGTTTTACATCAGGATAAAGGGGCTACGTATTTTAGGAGTTCCTTGTCTACTCAGATTGATTTTTATTTTCATTTCTCAATTTGTGTACCCTCAGAAATTCAGACTTTCCTTTTCGGAATTTACTGACCATGTTCTATTATTATGTGAGGTCTCCTTAAAAGATATCCCCCCTAAATTTCCTGCAGTCACAAGGAGATGGAAGTTAACTGCCTCTTTGTTGCAATATTCTGTGGTAAAGCAAAAATTATCAGAATTGTTTTTTTATAGAAAATCGGTGGCTGAACTTTATGATGATTGAATGCATTGGTGGGTGGATACCAAAGCTGAATTTAAAATGTTTTTTATAGATTTTAGTAGATTTACTGGGAATAAGGATTATTTGCGTTATTTGCAGTTAAGAGATCAGTTTTATGCCTTGATGTCTTTACCTAATGTTGCAGATAGCAGAATTAAATCCCAGTTGGATGTGATTAGATCAAATATGTTTACTTATCACGCTGCTAGAGCATCCTTTTTGCATGCAGAGTTTAGATATGGTACAACTAAACAGCCATATTCCATCCTTATGCGGCCTGTAAGGATACAGTGTCCCATAAGGTAATGACTGGTTTGTATGATAGTTCTGGTAGACTAAAAACTTCAGATGTAGAGATTTTAGATATTGTTGATTCTCACTTAATTCATTTTTTTGGTTCTAAATCTGTTTTTTTGAAGGCATGGGGGCAAGATGTCCCTTTTCTGATTCCTCAATTGGACCCTGCTTTATTAGCCGAGTTGGAAAGGCCTATCTCTGCTCTAGAAGTTAGGGAGGTTATTGCTAAATTACAATCAGGGTTTTTTCCAGGAGTGGATGGCCTGACATATGAATTCAACAAACAATATGTGGATGAATTGAGTGTTATTCTGTCTCATGTGTTTAATGCTCTAGCTGAGACAGAAGAGGTTTTTGTGAGGGAATTTGTTTCAGCACTAATGATTTTTGTTTATAAATCAGGGGGACAGATGTGATCTATGTAATTGGAGGCCTATAAGCCTTCTTAATACAGACTATAAGATTTTTTCTTCTATTTTATGTAGTAGGCTACAAAGGGTAGCGTCTGTGTTGATTCATCCTTCACAAACATGCACTACCCCGGTAGGAATATTAAGCAAAGTCTATTATTGTTGAGAGCCCTAACTGAGTTTGGCAGACAAAATAAATTATCGGGATTCCTATTAGCTTTGGATCAGCAAAAAGCTTTTGACACTGTTTCCCATGACTTTTTATTCACTGTTTTAAGATATTATGGGATACCTACTCAATTGTTGCCATGGATTATGTTGTTGTATAGAAGTGCTTCTTTCTCTCCGATGATTAATCGACTGATAGGAGCTAGTATTGATTTGAGAAGGGGAGTTCGACAGGGTTGTCCTTTAAGCCCTTTACTTTTTACTTTTGTGTTGGATCCATTGATTAGATGGATTGTGGGTGATGAATTAGTTCAAGGAATTTCTCCAACTTTAGATATTCCTCCTCAAAATATTTCTGCTTATGCAGATGATATTTGCCTTATGGTATGGGATTCAGTATCAGGCATTAGAGCCTTACAAATTTTTAATGAGTTTTCAGGGTTTTCAGGGGTAGGTCTTAATCTTGATAAATGTATAGGCCTGCAATTGGGCCATGGAACTCCGGTTTCCAGGCTCTGTTCTATAAACATTGTTTCTTCTCAAATAAAGATTTTAGGGGTGTATTTTGGGAATTGCGATGCTGCCTTTCTAAATTGAACTGAGAAATTGGTGATAGCAGAATGCAAGGTGCAGATTTGGAAATCTTGGGCCCTTTCTAAAAAGAAAAGGGTTTCAATTATAAAAAATTTTCTCCTTCTGATATTTTTGTACATTAGTTATGTTTTTCCCACACTGATGCAACTTGAAACATGGTTACTGAGTTGTTTTTTTCAAATGCTTTGGGGTAGTAGATTAAACCCCATTAAGAGGGATTTTACTTACTTACGAGTTAAGGATGGAGGTTTGGACATGATTAATCCAGTCGTTTTTTATTTTTTCCTTTTTTTTTAGTTCTATTTTGCATGATGGTCCAGGAGATGTGGAGGATATATGGGCTGACTGGACTGATGAGTTGTTTAGTTCTTTTTTTCAGTATTGGGGGGATTTTGGGGTCAAGAGGGGTAAAGGTTTAGACATTCCTGAGTTTGTAGTTCCAGGTCTTAAAAAGTTGAGATTATGGCATTTGTCAAAAAATGAAGCACTTTTATTGAATAGGAAACAGATTTATCATCGGATAATGGAAATGAACTTCATGGTTCGGGTGGATTTTCCCAAGTGTTGCCCATCCAAATTACAGTTTGCTCTCAAGCTTTTGAGGGATCCTAGGGTTCCAGTGTTTATGTAGGATGTGACTTGGCTGTGTTGTTTTGGTAGATTGGGTGTACAAGGGAATTGGAAACACAAGGCTATAGAGGAGTGGGACTGTTTATGTCCAGGCTGTCAAGGTTTGTTGGAATCTTTAGAACATTTTTTTATCAACTGTCAGTATGTTGTTCTTTTTTGGTTTGCCCTGGGGAGAAAATGAATTGGGGTCCTATTACTTATGAATCTCTGATCCTAGGGGATTATTCAGGCTTTCTGCAGATATATCATCCTAGTACACTTAATATAATCTTTGCCAGTAAAAAATGTAATTTGTGGCAAGCCCAATGTCTGTTTCTATACTCAACATGTTGTACTGCCACATTCTGTGACTATTTCACAAATTGAGACTGCAATCTGAAAGATTAAATCTGTTGAATTTTTGAAGATGGATAGGAGACAATTTGCTATGTATTGGAAATTTATGGACTGTTTGAATTTTGTGGCTACTATCTTCTGTATTATTGTTTTCCCTTTTTCCTTATGTTTGGTTTGTGTATTTTCTTTGTTTGAGATGTATTGTGCTCTTTTGTGATGTAATTTATCTGCAATAAAGAATTCCCCTACTCTTTTTGATAAGTGCCATGGGATCTTTAACATCCACCTGAACTACCACCAATCCAGGCAGATGGGACCTCAGTTTAACGTCTCATCCGAAAGACAGCACCTCAGAAGTGCAGCACCCCTCTCATGCTGCACTACAGTGTCAGGACTGGGATATTAACCCAAGTGCCAGATGTGGGTACTGAACCCACAGCCCTCTGATCTCCCAGCCTCAGAGGCGATTGTGCTACCTACTGAGCCACTGACACTGTATCATTAACTTAATCATTAACTTTCTGGATCTAACTGTTGTGGCTATTTGTTTTTTGTATTTTAGCAGATTGTTTTGGGCTATACAGACAGTGCTGTGCTGCTTTCATCAGAAGATTCCACAACATTATTTTTCTGGTTCTGTTGTTTGAGTTTTACAGCTGCAATGGGCATAACCCAGCAGACTTCTTGTGAGCACAGTGGAGTAAAAGGAGTTTACCAGATACCGGATGGACTTGTAAACAATGGAGGTGAATGGCAATCACTGCACATTTGCCACACTATTTTGTCCACCGGTCGCCGGTGGAACACAGCACTGGCTGCCATGTCCAAGATGGACATAAGAGTTCTCTGCACATGTGCAAAGACTCACACATGCACATTGAACTCCAGTGGCACAGTAACACAATCCACCGTATCCAAGATGGCCACTGTAGCTCAGTGTGCATGCGCGATTCATCGCGCATGTGCAGGGAACTCCAGCATCCATCTTGGACAGGGCAGACTATGCTGCCAAAGTTCAGTGCGCATGTGTGAGTCATTGTGCATATGCAGATAACTCTGGTGGCCATCTTGGACATGGCAAACAGTGCCATGTTCCACCGGCAGTCTTAGCTGCAACTGTACCGGCTCTGGCTAGAGCGTGATATCAACTGCATTAATTATATCAACAGCAGTACATTTCCATTTTTTTTGTGAATCTCTTTCTTGGGAACATTTTTACATTTACAAATTTCAGCAACGGTGGGCACATGTTCCACATCTGAATCCATTTTTTGTCTCACTTTTTAGTAAACTCTCAATTTCTCTGCAACTTATCTCAGTGCCAGTACTGCATAACAAGTGGGGCACAGAACAGGGAAAGCTGGAGACAGAGACATGAAAAATATCCTACCCACCTCTTATTTTTTTTGCATGACTTGACCAAGTTAGTATTTAACCCCTGAATCATTTCATTAGTAATTTCTGTTTAATATACTGGTACCAAGAGGTCCAGATGTGTAAAACAGTTTGGTTTATCAATTTGGTTAGCACTTGTGTAACAAAACAATTACTTTTCTCCTTGACTATTAAGACCCTTATCCTTCTGTTTAGAGTGTTACATTTAGGAATGCTGTGTGATTACGCTACTTTTGAAATTCTGTGCTTGTGTCAGCTCCTTACACGATCGGCCAATCACTTCTCCCTACTGAAGTTCCTACTAAGCCTCATCTTATGTCCTCCTTAAATGTTACAGAAGCACTCTGAACTGATATGACTGATGTACCATTGAGTACTTACTTGCATTAATTTCATTAATTGTTTTTTACTTGTGTTATTTGCCAAGCCACTAGAGACACTGATGAAGGGAAATATGTGGCAAAAGTGTTTGTGGACCTCACCAAGGCATTCAACCTTGTGGATCATATTGAACTCCTTAATAGTCTGTCTGGTGTTTTCTTTTCTAGGGAGGTGATTGCTTGGTTTATGGACTATTTGTCTCATAGAAATCAAAAAGCAATGGTTAATGGGGTTTACTCAGAACAGGCACAGATACAGTGTGGAGTCCCACAGGGCTCCATACTTGGACCATTTTTATTTTCTGTTTTTGTTAATTCTTTGCCAACTATTTTTTCTAAAACAGAATTAGTTCTTTACGCAGATGATGCGGTACTATTTTGTTCAAGGGCCAATTTATCAGCTTTTAAGGAGTCCTTGCAAACAGATTTTACTCTACTGCATCATTGGTTTAACTTACATAAAATGGTAATGAATTCCGTTAAGACTAAAACCATAGTTTTTACCACTCACAAGAAACCCCCTGTTTCCGAATATAATATTCTTGATAAAGATGGTTTCTTAATTGAGTATGTTAAAGAGTTTAAATGTCTGGGGATGACTTTGGATCCTTATTTTTCATTTGAAGCCCATATTGTGGACCTAATTAACAGACTTCATAAAAGACTGGGCCTTCTTTTTTGGATAAGAAAACATCTTACTGTAAAGACCAGAACCATGCTTACCCCTAGTCTCCTTTTCTCTATTATTGACTATGGGTTGATAGTTTATTCCTATACTTCAGGAAGATTGTTAATTATACAATAGGGCATGAAAATCCTGTAACCTCATTGGTCAAAACACATCACATGACCATGATAAATCCTCCAGTACCCACTGTAAAAGTTCTGTATCACTATAAAAACAAAAACAACAAGTTTAACATTGTATAATAGCAATATACCATGACAGGGAGTGGGTATATGGGTGGATTTACCACTTCTGGTGTGGTTAAGTCTCTCGGCTGTGCCTCATGACCGAACCACACCAGGCATGCTAAATCCACCAATATACCCACTTCCTGTCATGGTATATTGCTTAAATAAACTCCAGGCAACTTATCATTCAGCCATACGTTTTGCAACCGGACAGTTGAGTATGACCCACCATTGTTTATTACACAATTCATTTAAGTGTCTTTCACTTTTTGAGAGATTTAATAGTAGGTCCCTTCCTTTTTTGCATAAAATTAGGTTGAGTCTTCTTCCTAACAGTATTTCAAGTCTGTTTCCAGTTATTCATAAGATATCAAATACTAGCCTTTAAAGTAAATACTCTTTTCAGATTCCATTTTTTTGTACTGTATTTGCCCAAAGGTCTGTGACCTTTGTGGCTCCAAAGCTTTATAATGATTTACCCTGTAATGTTGTTAGTTGATAAAAAAATTTCTACATTTAAGACAGCACTCAAAAGAAATTTGTTCGTAAACTCTGTTTGTAGGTATTTTTTTAAGCTTTCATTATGATGTAATAGTTTTATATTGTTCTGGCTAAGTCGTTAATATTTAAATGTGTTTGTTTTTTGTAATGTCTTTATATGTATAATATATGGAAACTGGATGTCGGTGAAAATGAGCATTGCCCACAGACCTTTTCAGTATAAAATAAAAAAATGAAATGAAAATTTGGCTCTATTGTAAATATCTCTGTATGCATTGTATCATTTGACATGGAGCTAACCAGGTCCATCTTGTAAATGAGCTTGCTCAATGACGTTCAACTGGATAAATAAAGATTTTGATTGATTGATTGATTGATTGAATAACATCTCAAAAGGGCGGGAAGGATGACCTGGATCCCATTATATCTCCTGTTTCTGCCTGTCTCCACCAAAGAAGCACCCAAGACTCAGGAAAGGAACTTAGAACATGCAATTACAGACATAAGAAATATTTTTAAATGTTATACATTTCTTTATATTACAACGGGATCAAAAATAATAATTCAGATGCCTGGTGAGTTAACTTGTAATCACTTGCCTGAGCTGGAGAAGGGATATCACCCATCACCAGCAGGATCACACTGTGGACAGGTCCATGGTAAGCATGCAAGGTACAATCAAAAAAGATTTATCAGGGCAGCACCCTATATAATGTACATTGATCTCATGCACGTAATTTTATCTATTATTTGAAAATTGGTGACTGGGAGAGGCACACTGAGTAGGAACTCATTTCCAAGTATGGTCTGGGGGAAGCAGGGTGGAAGGGTTACAAGGAGGAGGGACAATTCATTCATAAATGTTTGTATTTGTGCTATTTCAATATCATGTTTTTTGTATACACTCTGTAACCTTTTTTGTTATGACCACTCAGGTCCATCTTGTAAATGAGCTATGCTCAATGATGTTCGCCTGAATAAATAAAGATTTTGATTGATTGAATTAAAAGCAATACAGGCATATGGTACAAAAATAACAATAAATGAATAAATCATTGAATAAATTGTTGTGATTGTGCAATAAAAATAAGTGGTAATGAGAGTGCAAAGGAAAACAAATGTGCAAATAATTAAATGCAAACGTCAATTATGTGGAAGCAACACAAACATACAATAATAACAATAAGTACGTCAGTGAATAACGTGTCAGTGATTGTGCAATAAATATCAGTGGTAATGAGATCATAAAGGAAAGCAAATGTGCAAATAATTAAATACAAATCCAAAAGTCAATTACATGGAAGCAACAATACAAACATGCAATAATAACGATAAATAAATTAACGACCAAAATGTCAGTGATTGTGCAGCATAAAATATGTGGCAATGAGAATGCAAAAGAAAGCAGCTATGCAAGTAATTTAACATGTATTCAAAAGGCAATTATGTGGAAGCAATAGCAGTCAAGAGAATCGGAATCATAAGGGTACAAAACTTGTATATGTGGCTCTGTAACAGATGATTGGCTGATGATGATTGGCAGATTGGCTGAAAGCCGTCAGCTGACCATGGGTTAATTCTCAAGTAATCTATGGTTGGTCTAGCGATGGCAATACCCTTCCCAGCCACAACAGCTGAAGGAGCAGACAGGAAGATGGGCATTGCAGCAGAACAGAAGCAAAATCCATGCCCTCCAGAGCGACTGCAGACAGCTAGCATGAGGAGCACATGGTGGATCTGCAGGATGCACTGATGACTCCATGCACTCCCTGTTCCACCCCTGAGCACCAGTAATGTTCCTTGCTCTGATGTGTGCTTCTGCGTCATTTTCAGGGTATGCTTTCTGCTTGCTGGCACTGAACTCACAACACCCCTGGGGGAGTGGAGGGGGTTGTGAGTGTCCTGGGAGCAGGGGTATGGGGAGCGTGCTGTACCTGGGAGTGACAAAATTCAGCAGCGGTGTTCAAACAGAATTGACAACACCCCTGGGGGAGTGGAGGGGGGTTGTGAGTGTCCTGGGAGCAGGGGTATGGGGAGTGTGCTGTACCTGGGAGTGACAAAATTCAGCAGCGGTGTTCAAACACAATTGACAACATACCTGGGGGAGTGGAGGGGGATTAGGTGGTCATGGTTTGTGATTGCTGTGTCCTGGGTTCAGGGCTATGGGGAGTGCACTGTACCTGGGACTGACAACATGCATTAGCGGTGCTTGTGTTGTGTTGTGTATTTCTGTCTGTGTCATTCCATTGTACCCGTGTGTGCATGTCATTTCTTCAGAATCTGTCTAAGTTGTTCAGGAACTTCCCAGCCATGGTAAAAAGTTACCGCGCAGACATCAGCATTGTCTTCCTGTCATACCTCTCGCTTGCCCTGTTACAGGTGCATTAACCCATGAGACAGCAAGGGTTTACTTGAGAATTAATTCACGCCTGGGTGGTTGGAGGCTCTCAGCTGCCCAACCCCCCCCAGCATGGATTAATTCTCAAGTAGACCCATGCTGTTGTGTGGGTTAATGCTTACATACATTTGTAATGAAGCCAAACACTGTAAAGAACCAGGGGGTATAATGTGCCTGGTATGAAAAAGCTCAAGGTCAACAAACTCTGGTCAGAGCCATATTGACTGCTAATGCATTACTCTGGTAAGGGATATAGATACAAACACATGCATTACCTGGGCCCCTCCTTCCATTGCCAGCTCCCATGTCCCCAGTTGTATATCCCTTAACATTTTCCCCTCACACACCTGCTGCCCCCTCACTCCATTCTCTGCTCCACCCCAGTACTAGCTCCCCACCTTTGCCATTCAGTACCCTGTCCTGCTATCCAATGGCATGCTTTCCACAAACATCCCTGGCTTTTCCTTCAGTTATCTGCCTCTTCCCCACTACGGACCCCTGTGCACATAATTTCTTGACAGCTCCCCATCTCTCCACTCTGTTCTTTAATGTGGTCCCCATCCCATCTTCACAGATTTACCTGCTCCTCCCACCGCCAGCTTACCTGGCCCCCTACTCATGACCACCCACACATGGTAACCCCACGTTACCTGCTCTAAGACCCTATTTTCTGTTTCTCACTGTAGCCACCCCATTGGCTTAATCTGTCTGCTGCTGCAGGATTTGGATCTTGTACTGTACCATATGTTGGGAAGAGGAAGGGGAAGCAACTAGATGCCAAGGCTACTTGAAACAGGACTTGCAAGACTTCTGCTTAGACTTCCAAGGACACCAGGACCGAGGAACAGCTAACTTCAACTTTTTTTATCCACTTTATTATCACTGTGCCTATCTCTTGATGGTGCCATGCCCCTGCTCTCATCAGGGTCTCCTACCAGTTGTGGCAGTACCTCTTTCAGTCACAACTCTTTGCCACTGTCCTACCTGTTTCCAGCTACACCTCTTTCAGCATACTGTACTCCAGGATGAAGTACAGGATTGCAAAGCTATGGATAACTGGGGCCTGCTGTTTTGAGTGCCTGGCAGACATAGGTGGAGGCATGCCTGTCTGTTATTCTGCCACCAATGGGGAATTTTCTTCCCCACTGGATTTGTCCCCACCCCTCCCTCTTCTTAAGTGTCTTTTTCCCCTTGAGTACAATGGACTTATAAGGTCAGCTGTTGTAATTCCTGAGTATCTCAGCATGAAGATGGTATTTGATTCAGAGGCTAACTCCCCCCCTGATCAATTTCTGGTTGACAGCATTTTGCCATAATGTGATGGGGAACCACCTACCAGCATGCATGATTCTTGAAGGATTTCGATGTCATCTAGGCAGTTGGCCAAAGTGGAGAGAAGAGGGTCTGTGATAGTCACTAACCTTCTCTCTGCTACATTTCTTGTATCATTTTGTTTGGTGGCAAGGGAGTGAGTAGGCTGTGTGTTTAGTGTGTGGGATTAGGGAAATTGCCATTGTATATTTTGACTGGAATTGGTGAGATGTGGGGTACGATATAGTGTTGCTGAGTGGGTAAGGGAAGGGATGGTTTATTGATTATTTTTCTGAGGCTGGGGAAGAGGGATTGATGCTGTTGAGTGAGAGGGGAAGGACAGTCATCATGTTGATTGTTGGGGCAGGTGGGGAGGAGGACGGGATAGGGTGCTATGAGAGGGTGAGAAATGAGAATTTACTTTTTTGAGACTTTTGAGGATTTTTGAAGAACCTACTTCTGAAACTGTTGGAAATCTGCTCATTTGAGGTCTAGAACCACTGTCTTTGAGGGGGACCATTGTTTCCCACTGCCAGTTTGAACCTTGCACCCTTGTGGTCACTGGACCCCAAAGGTTCCCTGACTGTTTCCCCCCACCATCTCAGAATTGGTGAGTACCAAATCAAGTGTGGCATCCTGCCATGTGGGATCCCTGACCATCAAACAACACTGGAAAAAGTGATCCACACAGGGAAATTGTTGAAAAACATGATAAATCATTTATTTAAATGCATACATACAGCTCCCGGTGCTTGAGGAAAACACACCTTCTTCATTGGGGAGTCAGTTTGCATTACAATCACATTTATAGTCACATCAATATAACATCAATTCAAATTGACCAATGAGGTACTGATAGCATTACATAAAGCTCACTCAGTGTTTTACCACATTTAACCAAATTAAAGCCCTTACTAAATTTGATACCACAATATCACTAATAAATACATCTAAAAAGCTAATATAATGCTAAATATCACAGGCTAGTTCTAAAGGAAAGGGAAAAGGGAAGGGAGGAGAAGGAAAAGATGGGAAAGAAGGAATGGGAAGGAAGGAAAGGAAGGAAAGGGGTGTGGATGGAGGAAGAGGAAAAGGAAAGGGGAGGAATGGGGAGGGGAAGGAGGGGGAAGGGCAGGAGGGAAAAGAAAGGGAGGGGAGGAGGAAAGGACGAAGAGGAAAAAGGGGAAGAAAAAAGGGGGAAAGAGGGATACATGCAGTTCAATTAGTATCCTAATTATCTATAAATGCAAATATTATGTATCTCCTATAGTTATCATTATACTTATACTTGTTATTATTGCACATGTCCAAAATTACATTGGTCTTAAAAAGTGAAAGACAGCCTGTATAAAACTAATGTGTTGCTTCCCTGTGTCAAATTATATGGACAATAATATTAAATAAGAGTCCATATTAGCATTGGGAAAACCTCATTTCGGAGATCACACTCATAGATGTTACAATATAATAACACCCAAAAAGGCCTACTCGGTGCCTATGCAATATAACAAATTTTAAAGACACAGGAAAGGAACACAAATGTTAGAACTCATCCTACTTCATCCAAAATACAACATGATATGAAAAAAGGAGATAGAATTATAAGATAGGCAAAATACATGACATACAATCAAACAAGAATACAATTATATTATTACAGATATACGGCAAGATCCAAATCCTTATTCAAACCTTTTGGAAATGGTGATTCCAATGTAAAAATCCATTTAGATTCCTTCTGCAAAAGAATTTGTTTTCTATCTCCTTTTCTTAATAGAGGTTTCATATGTTCAATTCTAGTAAACCTTAAAGAGGAGGGGTTACTATCATGTTGATGCAAATAATGCGCTGCAAGTGAGAAATCCATGTCCTTGTTTCTAATGTTTCTAATATATTCCAGGAACCGTTCCTTTGCACATCTTATGGTTTTTCCCTCATAAAGAAGTTATTTATTTATTAGAAAAGTTAGATTTACAACCTTTGAGTCATGGAATCATTTACAAAGGCACCGCGTCGCGGGGAGGGGTAGACAGAGTTACATAGTGTGGTTACAGCAGTGAGAACAGTACAGGTGCAGAACATTAAACATAGAGTACACATAGGTTACATAATAATGTTACTTATAATAGGTTACAGTCAAATACAAGGTACTCAAGGGTTACATTGGGGGTACAGCCCAGGACATACCTAGATAACAGAAACATAGAAACATAGAATTTGAAGGCAGATAAGGACCACTTGGCCCACCTAGTCTGCTCATTTTCCTACCTAACAGATAAGCTGCAGATCCTAGTTAATCAACAGCTTACTTCCTCCTACCCCCCACTAGGACTGCCTTATGTCTGTCCCATGCATTCTTGAATTCCCCCACTGTTCTTGACTCCACGACCTCCTCAGGGAGGCTGTTCCATGCATCTACAATCCTCTCTGTGAAAAATTACTTCCTCACATTACCTCTGAGCCATCCACCCTCTATCTTCAAATTGTGCCCTCTTGTTCTTGCACATCTCTTTTTCTGAAAGATGCTACCCTCTTGGACTTTGTTGATTCCCTTGAGGTACTTGAAAGTTTCTATCATGTCCCCTCTCTTCCTTCTTTCCTCAAGGGTATACATATTAAGCTCCTTTAGTCTTTCTTCATATGTCTTCTGGTGCAGACCCTGCACCATTTTGGTTGCCCTCCTCTGGACAGCCTCCGCTCTGTCTATGTCTTTGTGGAGATGGGGTCTCCAGAACTGCACACAGTACTCCAGATGGGGTCTCACCAACTGTCTGTACAGAGGGATAACAACTTCCTGTTTTCTACTATTGATGCCTCTTCCTATGCATCCCAGTATCCCCCAGCCTTCCTTACTGCCTTCTCACATTGCTTGCCCACCTTTAGGTCATCTGATATAATTACCCCCAGGTCCCTTTCCATTTTTACTGTTGTCAGTATCTCACCCCCATTGTGTACGCTTCCCATGGGTTTTTGTTTCCCATGTGCATTACCTTGCACTTCTTTGCATTGAATCTGAGCTGCCATACACTTGACCATTCCTCCAACCTTGCCAAGTCCCTTCTCATCCTTTCCACTCCATCTTGTGTATCAACCCTGTTGCAGATCTTTGTGTCATCTGCAAAGAGACATACTTTTCCTTCCAGTTCCTCTGCAATGTCACTTATAAAGACATTAAAAAGGACCGGTCCCAGTACCGAACCCTGCGGTACCCCGCTAGTAACCCTCCTTTCTTCACTGTGTACTCCATTTACTACTACCCTTTGCATCCTGTTGTCTAGCCATTTTTTTATCCAGGCTACCACCTTGGGACCCACTCCAAGGCTGGCTAACTTGTGTA
This sequence comes from Neoceratodus forsteri, assembly GCA_016271365.2. Classification (NCBI taxonomy): domain Eukaryota; kingdom Metazoa; phylum Chordata; order Ceratodontiformes; family Ceratodontidae; genus Neoceratodus; species Neoceratodus forsteri. The sequence goes on from CM057456.1 coordinate 870,895,693, forward strand.
TTAATCTTTTGTGTGGGACTATATCAAATGCCTTGCTAAAATCTAGGTAGGCCATGTCCACAGCCCCTCCCTGGTCTACTACTTTGGTCACCCAGTCAAATAAATCTATTAGGTTCATCTGACACGACCTTCCCATCGTGAAGCCATGCTGCCTTGGGTGCTGTGCCCTATTGGCCTCTAGGTACTCAACAATTCTTTCCTTCAGAAGTGATTCCATCATTTTCCCTACCACTGAGGTCAAACTAACTGGTCTGTAGTTTCCTGCCTCTGTCCTGCTCCCACTTTTGTGAAGAGGAATCACATCTGCCCTCCTCCAGTCCTCGGGTACCACCCCATCCTCCCATGATTTGTTAAAGAGAGTAGTCAGCGGTGTCACTAGTTCTACCCTTAGTTCTTTTAGAATTCTTGGGTGAATCCCATCAGGCCCCATTGCTTTGTCCACCTTCAATTTTATTAGTTCTTTCAGAACTCTTTCTTCATAAATGGACTGGTATCGACCCACATCTTCAGAGTGTTTCTCTTGTTTGGTTTAGGTACCTCCCCCTCCTCTTCCTTTGTGAATACTGAGCAGAAATATTCGTTCAGTATCCCTGCTTTTTCACTGTCACCCTCTACCCACATTCCCTCCCCTTTATTAAGCCTCAGTATCCCTCCTTTGGTCTTTCTTCGCTCCCTAATGTACCTATAAAAAGGTCTTATCCCCCTTCTTAACAGAATTGGCTATCCTTTCCTTGGTTTGGGCCTTTGCTATTCTGACTGCCTTCCCAGCCTCTTTCTGCTTTAACTGATAAAGTTCTCTGTCCTGCTCCTTCTGTGTTTCCTTATATTTCCTGAATGCTATCCTTTTCTCCTTAACCTTCCCTGCCACCTCTTTTGAGAACCATAGCATTTTTTTTCCTTCGTTGTGTTTTTATTGATTTGCTTTACACAAAGGCTTGTTTCCTTTATGATGGCTGATTTGATTACTCTCCATTGTTCCTCCACCTCTCCTTCTTGCCCATTTGCTAGTGCTTTTCTGAGACACTCTCTCATTTTCCTAAAGTCAGCCCTCCTAAAGTCCAATACTCTTGCTTTTGTATGGCTTGATTGTATGGCTATGTTTATCATGAACCACACTGTTTGGTGGTCGCTTGTTCCCAGATGGCTACCCACTTCTAAATCTGAGATTCTTTCTTTGTCCCCATTTGACAGTACCAGGTCTAAGATTGCTCCCTCCCGAGTGGGTTCCAATACTAGCTGTCGGAGGCATGCCCCCTGTAGGGCATCAAGAATGACCCTGCTCTTGGATGTGCCTGCAGCAAAGGTACTCCAGTTAACATCTGGCATATTCAGGTCCCCCATCAACAATATCTCCCCTTTTTCTGCCATTCTAAGGATGCCTTCTATCATTTCCTTGTCCATTCCCCCCCTGAGATGGGGGTCTGTATACAACCCCCATGCGGATTGTGGTGCCATTTCCTGTCTCGAGGGTGACCCAGAGTGCCTCATCTGCTTCCTGTTTACTCTTTAGTTCTGTTGCTTTGATCCCTTCCTTTACATAGAGAGCTACTCCTCCTCCACTTTCACCCTCCCTGTTCCTCCTGTAGATTGTGTATCCTGGTATGTTGACATCTCAGTCATGGTTCTCTGTGTACCATGTTTCTGTGACTGCCACAATATCCAGGCAACCCTCTTCCATCAAGGCCACTAGTTCAGGGAGCTTGTTACACAGACTACAGGCATTGGTACTCATCACCCTCCACTTTTCGATAGCCTTACCCCTTTTAGCCCCATTCCTGTCTTACTGCCTTTGCCTTTTTACATTTACCTCTGTTCTGCTCCTAATAACTTCTCTACCTTGGTGTTTACCTCACTATTACCATGTTTTGTGGGGAGGCTGGGATTTCCTGCTCCTTTCAGTGTCTCCCCCTTGGCTAGTTTAAATGCTTGCCAATGAAGCATTTGAACCTCTCACCTAGGATCCTGGTTCCCCCCTTGGACAGATGCAGACCATTGCACCAGTATAGGTCTGCATCCCTCCAGGTGGCTCCCCAGTCCCCAATGAACCCAAACCCCTGATCTCCACACCAGTTTTTCAACCACTCATTGAATTCCCTGGTGAGGAGTGCCCTAGCATCACCCTTGCCATAGACAAGCAGCATCTCTGAGAATTTTACCGTATGCGCTACTTGTCTAACGCCCCTCCCCAACTCTACAAACTCCTCTTGCACTGCTCTGATCCCATTCCTAGCCAGGTCATTTTTCCCTAGGTGGACAGTGACATCCAGCTCACTCCCTCGTGCAGCTCCTCCTACAATCCTGAGGATTCGCTTCTTGTCCCTCCAAGCCGTGGCGCCAGGAAGGCACCTTACCTCCCTCTCCCCTTCCTCCCCCATTTCTACCCCCAAATGATTGAGTCCCCCACCAGGAGTTGTTTCCTTCCCCTGTAGGGTCCCATACCACCCTCCTGTGGGTCTCCTTTGTGAAGGTTCCCAGCATCCTCCTTGGTCTCCACTGCAGGTGCCTCAATAGAGGAACCACTATCCACCAGAAGAACGAATGAATTGTGGAGAGGTACAGCTGGAGGAATACAACTCTGTTCCACCACCCTCTGTCTCTCTGAGCCCACCCTGGTCCAGCCTCTCCTCTTTCTTGGCAACCTCTGAGGTAGTGGCATTGGCCCTGGTGGTCCCTGGTTGGGGGAAAAGGTTTCACGAATCCTAGCCAGGTCAGCCTGGAGATGAGCAACCTCCTCTCTCAGACCAGAGAGGTGCCTGCAAATAGGGCAGCATTGCAGCCTCCAGAATGTCTCCTGGAACACTGCCACCCCACAGCCATTGCACTGCACCACTCCTATCATGTCTTATTTTGTGTCCCCTCTACTGTTTCTCTGTATGCTTACTCTCTCCTCTCCTTACAACTCTCACCCTTCCTGTTCTGGGACAGCAACTTCCTGTCTTCTTCAGTAGCCTCCTTCTTCCTTGCTCAATGTCAGACCACCAGCGGCTGGGGGGGAGAGTGAGCTACTTTTTTCCTTTAGGGTTGACAAAACCAATGTTTCTCTATGATCCTTCCCATCCTACTGCCAAAGAGGAAGTTCCTGTTGACAGTCAAATCCAGTGGTTATAAAAGTAGAACTGGCTTGGGGGGTGGGTGGAGGTGGGATGGGGGCAATTAGTAAGAAAAAAGGCTAGCAACAGGAAGTTGTAATTTGAGTCACCTGCTTTTATAGTGTCTAAGCCACACCCCCAGTTAAGCTCTCTTTCCTCCTACTGGTTTAGCAAAGTCAGCTGATACAGTACCCTTCCCAGCACAGAACACACACTGACTCTCTTTCTTTTCTTTCTTTTTAACCCTAAATAAGACCCCTTCTACTTCTAATAAAGTATCTGTCTACTTAATCTCAATAGACACTGACTCCTGCTGAGATATAAGTTTTAAATTAATAAGAAAATGTAGCTTCTTTTAGTTAGTTGCTTTCTGCTCTACAAGCAAGGCTAGCAACATAATACCTAGAGATGGTGGAGGTAGGGATAGGGAGTGGGGTGGGGGAGGGAGAGGAGAGGCTGTCTGGAGGACATTGTCAAGTCAGAGAGGCCTGACAGGAGGATCCCACAGTGGGATTAATTAGGTGCATCTACAGCAATGAGCTTTGAAGAGATGGTTCTGGAGGGCAATTTTGAAAGGGACCAATTTTGGCAATGTCTGTGATGCAGGGTGAGAGGGAGCTCAACAAAGCAGGGGTTCGGTAATGGAAGGACCTCTGGGCTAGTGAGGTCTTGGTTCTGGGCACCAGAAAGGTGGCCTTGATAGAGCTATGGGTAGCAACAGATGAGGACACACGCTATAGGGAAACAGAGACCCCCTGGGGATAGAGCCCTAGGAGAGATTTTTTGGTGAGTAGACAGGTCTGGTAGTGCAGACGCTCCTCAAAGGTGAGCAGGTTGGTAGTGGAGTAGAGCAGGCAAGAGTGAGTGTGGCTAGGGGTTCCAGTCAGGAGCCTGCAGGCCTTATTGATTGAGAGCTGGATTTTATTCAAGGCGGTATTGTCCACTGCAGCATAAATGGGCAAGCCGTAGTCCACTATCGACAGGACAGAAGAGGTGATGGCCAGCCGGAGGGCAACTTGGGAGAGGCAGTCTCTATGATGGTATAGTAGGCCTATCTGAGAATTTATGGCAGAGGATAGGGCATTGATGTGGGTGTGGAAGGTGAGAGCCGAGTCAAAAGTGATGCCTAGATATTTGTAAGAGGTCACTTGCTCCAGCGGGTGCAGAGTGCTGGGGAGAATGAAGGGGGGGCATTCTTGGCCTTGTTTTGGTGATGGGAGAAGAGCATTGACTTAGTCTTCTTTAGGTTAATGACAAGTCGGTGGTCAAGGAACCACTTTTCAGCTTGGTTGTAGGTGTGCTAGAGGGATACCTGGAGAGAAGAGGGATCGGGGTGGGATGCAAAGAGAACTGTATCGTTGGCATAGAGGAACATTTTTCCTGTACAGGAGCTGGGGAGAGTGTTGAGGTAGAGACTGAAAAGTACAGTGCCCAGAATGGAGCTCTGGGGTACACCGGAACGAACGGGCTGGGTATTGGACAGGGAGCCGCTTATCTTCACACGCTGGGATCTTGCAGAGAGGTAGCTGGAGAACCAGGCAAGGGGACCAGCAGAAGAGCTGAGTTGGTGGAGGGAATTGAGCTGGAGGGGGTGAAAAACAGTGTCAAAAGACTTGGAGAGGTCTATGAACACTGCACTGGCAAGGTTGCCGGAGTCAAGAGCAGAGTGCAGGTACTGAGAGAACTCCAGGAGAGCAGTAGTGGCACTGTATCCTGGGCAGAAACCATGTTGTTCTGGGTACATTATGTCATATTTGGCCAGGTACTCAGAGAGTTAAATAGAAACAATTTTTTCTAGGGCTTTAGAGAGTGGGAGAGGATGGAGATCAGCCGGTAGTTGTTAGGTGCGGACCGATCTCCACTCTTATGTATAGGGTTGATTTCAGCTGATTTCCAAGCACTAGGAAACTGACCAAGGCATAGATACCAGTTTAGTAGGTCTGTAAGGGGGACCAAGATGACATCCAAGACCAGGCAGTGGATCCTGGAGTCTAGGGGGTCACAGCTGCAGTTGTTGCTACCAAGGGCTTTTAGCAGGTGCGGCCTGGCTATGTGGGGGGATATAGTATGCAGGTAGAAAGGAGGGCAATCCAAGGCAGGGGGCATAGAGGCAGGGATTGGGTCAAAAAAGTTGTTTGGGAGGACAGAGCTTAGGTCAGAGAAGGTAGTATTGAAGCAATCAGCTATGCGAGTTGGGTCTGTAGTGACAGTGCCATCGATGGAGAGCTGGGATGGTGGGGGTGGGGTGCAGGTCTTCTCATCAAGCTCTTTCATGCTGTCCCAGAAAGTCCAGGTGGAACCCCAGGTGGATGCGAGGGTGGTCTGATAGTGCTCTGCCTTGGCCCGTCTAATGGCCCAGGTGCACTGATTACACGCCGCGTTGTAGGCTTGTCTATCTGCCAACTTGCCTGATTCGATAGTGATGTGCCAGAGATTATCCCTATGCTTAGGTTTTTGGATAAGGGATGGGGGAGATCCACGCGGCATTTTGTTTTTAGTACGGATTCTGATGTGGGGGGCAAAAGGTCACAGGCCTTGCTGAAGGCATTGGTGAAGAGGTCTAGGGCAGAGTCAATATCAAGGGCATGATGGATGGGGGACCAGTCCAGCTGTGCTAGATACAATTTTAGCTTTCTGAGACCCCCGGAGCATAGGCGCCGGCGCAAGGTGGCCTGGGACACAGCTTTCGATATGGAGGATGACCAGAGACAGAGGACAGGTGAGTGATCACTAAGTGAGTCATGGAGGACGTTGATATCGCGGATTTTATGCAGGGGCATTGTGCTACATAAACCACAAAGTTAGTTGAACAATTTACAAAATCAAAAATCTCCACTGTTATACTCTTTGTTGGATGAACAAACTGTTTCTCCTGCACCAGGAATTTACAGGCCATACAATGACCACATTTAAAGCAGCCAAGGGGTTTATCTGGTATCCATGTATTTCTAGCAGGTTTATCTGCCACATAATGACTGCTAGAAATCAGTTCTCCAAGAATTTTAGATTTACTGTATGTAACCCTTGGTGCCTAGGAGAAAAGTCCAGGTACATTACTGTGTCCCAGCAAACCCAAGTTTTTTAACAACATTTCCCTGACTTTTGAGGAGACACCATTAAATTCCAAAACAAATGTCATCCTTTTATCCCTATTTTTTAATTTTACTTTTGGTTTCAAAATATTTACTCTGTCTTCTGATTGTGCCCTGCTATGTGCTTGATTTAAAACATCCTCTCCATAACCCCTTTCATGGAATATATGCCACATTTCCTCTGCCTGTTTATCAAATGTCTGCTGAGAAGAACAATTTCCTCTGAGTCTTAAGAATTGTCCGTAAGGGACCAAGTTTATCAAAGGAGGTGGATGTGCACTACTAGCATGCAAAATCAAATTGCCCGCTGTTTCTTTTCTGAAACAGGAACTTTCATACTTCCACGCTAAGAAACGGATAAAATTAAGTCCAAAAACTCAATTTGTTTTTCCTCTATTTTATATGTGAATGTCAAGTTCATATCATTGTCATTTAGACCATTCAGAAAATGTTGGGCTTCTACTTCTGTCCCCTGCCAAACAATAAGCAATTAATCTATGTATCGAGTCCAAAATACAATATTTCCCCAAAATGTGTTTGTTGCATTGAAAATAAATTTCGTTTACCACCACCCTAAAAATAAACCAGCGTATGCTGGGGCCACTGTGGCCCCCATCGCTGTACCTCTGTTTTGTAAGTATATCTTATTGTTAAACAAAAAATAATTATGTGTCAAAATAAACTCAAGGGAATCCAAAAAAAACTTTCTTGGTAAATCACTAAAATTCTGATTATGTCTAAGAAAGTACTCCAATGCCTCAATTCCTAGATGATGGGAAATACAGGTATATAATGAACAAACATCCACTGAGAGACAAAGATAGTCCTGCTTCCATTCTATCTTTTTAATTTTCTCCAAAACACGCATAGAATCCTGAGTGAAAGAGGGCAATTCTGAAATTAAGGGCTGTAGAAAAATATCACAAAATTTAGACAAATTCTCAGACAATGAACCTATTCCTGAGATAATAGGACAGCCAGGTGGCTGTTCTGAGTTTTTGTGCAGCTTAGGAAGATAATAGAATGTAGAAATCACTGGATTCTCCACCTTTAAAAATGTATTTTCTTGTTCAGTAATAAAACCCCTCCTTGCAATTTCATCTACTATAGAAAAAAGCTGTATCTGAAAATCCAAAGTTGGATCCTGCTTTAGAACGACATATGTTTCTTTGTCAGAAAGCAATTTCATAGCTTCTGACTTATAATCACATTTGTTCAAAATAACCACATCCCCCTTTGTCAGATTGTTTAAAGAGGACTCCTTTTCAATTTCAAAGTTCTTGTAAAGCTACCTGTTCACATTTTGAAAGATTATTTCCACAACTATACTATCGTCTGGAAAAAAGGGAATCTACTTCCTTAACTACTATAGGATCACACACCCTGGGGCAGAAAACAGATTTTGGTCTAAATTTCAATTTTCTTTCCTGACATAGGACCTCAAAAGCCCTCTCATTCAGCTCATCTTCATTAATGTGTACTGCATGTTACCTTGTGCACCAAAACTAATACGGTCCAGCAAATCATCAAGCAATTCATACTGATCATTCAGTTCGTTTGTATTCACATTTCTTGATGCTACAGATTTTTCTAGGTCTGAGAGAGTGGTGACCAAATTGCTAAACTCCTGTCTAACATTTTGCTCTACACCACCCCTCGCATCACATACTTCTAATGACTGTCCGCCCATTTTTTTAGCAGCAAAAAAAGTCTCAAATTTATTTTTCAAAACATCTTAAACAGTTCTACTTCTAACTGAAACCTGTTAATCCTCGGAGAGGGCACAAATGAAAAAGCTTTACTTAATATCTGTAACTCAGTTTGTGTAAAAGCATGTGAACTTAAATTTACAACTTCTTTGGACCTTTTAAGTTGGACTTGGTGGTTCTTTTGTGGATGTCCTCCTTTGTGTTTATTTCCAGCTCATTTCCCTCTCTGTGTTTTTTTGTTTGCTCCACAGTTCTCTTCCCTAAAAATACAACTTTTTTGTTGCCAGATGTAACATTAGCATTTATACTTGAACCAGAAGCACAGTCTGTCATTCGTCCCTCAGTATTTGTGGCGTCTACATCATTATATTCTGGACCCTTGTTAACCACTTTCTTATTTTTATTTATGTTTTTTCTCCAGTTTTATGAGTTGCTTCTGGATCTATTTTGATTTCTGGATCCACCTCTATTTGTGTCCTGACCTCTGTTTTGTGTTATTCTGTCCCAGATAAACACTTGTCCCAAGGTGTTATCCTTAAGGTCTCTATCATGCTTTGTTTATGTCCTTTTTATTACTTCTGTTTCAAAAATTTCAGAGTTTTTATTCAGCTCTTTTTCCTTCATTTTAAACAAAGGGTGGGACTGAAAAGGAGTCAAGTCTTGCTGTGTATCTGCAATGTGTTGTTTTATACTGTCATAATCTGCTTTGTCTTCCTTAATTAATAATTTAATCAAATCATCTGAGCAGGTGCTGAGTATTCTCTCCCAGTCCTGTTTATGCTTGAAATTATTAATGCCCACAGTTGGTTGTATGACCAATCTTAAGCCTCTGGGGACCTTCTGATTTGCTGCATACTCCCCTTCCAAACTATCAATATTACAACAGAGTGAAAGTTCAGTTTTCATTAATATTTCCAACTTCGTAAATGCCCATTTCAGTTCATTGATATTATCAAACTGTTCACTTACGTTTGCTGTTGGGGAGGGGGGTCTTCTGGCTTGTCTTCTTTTAACTCACTCCGTTAATGACTCCAAGCAGGACACTTTAGAATTGTTGGAGATTTCGTCCTCCGAGCTTGTGTGCTCTTTTGGATCTGCCATCCTGATCAGCCGTTCAAATAATCAGCAGTTCCATTCACAGTCCGGGCGCAAGAACCAGCAAGTCTTCTTAATTCGCTTAAATCACATTCAGGATTGGAAGAACATGAGCAGCTTGTATATGTGACACAACAGTTCACAAAAATACACTTCCAAATCTTCTTATGTAGAAACAAAGCTCTACAATATTTAGCTGCAATGTGTGATAGTTCGAAATCCCCATGGGTATTTCTGTTGTTCAACGAGAGGCATTCATCCCCCAGCCAGGCTTTTCGGAGATAATAAAAAAAATGCCTCAAGAATGTTTTTCAAAAAGAAGCCTTTCTCAAGCTTAGGCTAGTTAGCTTACTTGTAGCTGCGACATAAGGGCACCAACCCAAAATTCAGTAAAAATACACAGAACAATGCACTAAATGGGTATGCTCTGTGGATCTGCCTATATCATGGCAAAAACGATCAAACAACATTGGAAAAAGCTATCCACACAGAGCAATTGTTGAGAAAACATGATAAATCATGTATTTAAACACACACATAATGGTTCCCTGACCAGCTGCCTCAGTAAACAGTCCTGCAACATATCTGGCAGTGCCTGACTCCTGGTGCCCTTTGCAGGTGGGATATCCCAGTTGATATTAGGCATGTTCAGGTCCCCCATAAATGCTAGATCCCTTTTTGCTGTTCCAATCCTGATTTCTTCCCCCAACTCCCTGTCATCTCCTTCATTCTGCCCTGGTGGTCTAAAGACCACCCTTAACCTAGGCATCTTTTCAACAGCTGACGTCAGCTGCACCCGGATATACTCCCCTCTCCTTTTTGATGGTCCCATCTTCTATCATCTCTATTCCTCCATTCCTTCCTTAATATATAGGGCTACTTACCCTCCATTACCCTTATCCCATCTCTCTTGAGCAAGGTGAACCCCAGAACTTTCCGATCTCAGTTATTGTTTACACTGGTCCATGTCTCTGTGATGGACACTAAGTCTTACTTACCTCTTGCTGCATGCAGTTTGCTGATTTGATTGTTCAGACTTCTGGCATTTAGGCAAACCATTCTCCATACATCCACCTTACTCCCTCCTCCCCTACCTGATTCTTCTTAGTGCCATCCCCTCTTTTCCCAGCCCACTCATTACCCCCTCCACTAGCTGGACTGTTGCTGCCCACTCCCTCTTTCTCTCTCTTCTTTCACCTGTCCCCTGCACCTGGCTACTTCTGATTTCCCCTTGAATCTGTTTTCATTTTGTGAGGAACCTCTGCTAGATTAACCTAAACCTACCTTCAGCTCGGGGGTTCCTAGCATCAAACAAATATGTACCCCCCCATGGCAAATCTCTCAAATACAGTATTCTTTCTGCCTGAATTGGTTACTTACTTATTTTCTCTCTAACATGAGTGGGGGTCTCTTGGTGTTTATATCAGAGCTCTGATGTGAAATTGCACAGCTGCCAAACTTCACGGTGGACCACCCATGTACTGGGTCTCTATTTTAAAATATAACTACATGAATTGGCTTTTTATGTAAGGTGCACTACCCAGATTGACTTCCTCTAATAAAGGTGCAATTCCCAACCAATGTGTAGGTAACTGGTGAGGAGCCTGGTAATAGAGACAGCCATGTATCTCCCAAGCATTAAACAAACACAAAAATTAGCAACTCAACCCTTGCTCATTCAAAACTTTAAAAGGCTTTTTTTATTAGGGGTGCTACTACTTTATAATATGCATAAGTTAAAATAGAGAATTCCGTGCACCCCACCCCCATGGCAAATCTTTCAAACATAATATTCTTTCTCCTTGAATTGGCTACTTACTTATTTTATCTCCAGTAGGATTTGGGGTCTCTTGCTGTTCATATCAGAGCTCTGCTGTGAAGCTACCAAGCTGTCAGATGCATAGTGGACCACCCATCAGCTGAGTCCCTATTCTAAAATGTAACTGCCTAAATTGACTTTTTTATATAAGGTGGGCTGCCTAAAGTGGCTTCCTTTAATTAAGGTGCAATGCCTAACCAATGTGTAGGTAACTGGTGAAGAGTTTGCTAACAGAGGGAGCCATATCTCTCCCAAGCATTAAACACAAATTTAACAGCTCGGACCTTGCTCATTCACAAACTTTAAATTGCTTTTTTATTTGTGGTTCTACTGCTTTATGGCATTCATCATTTTTTTTTTTACACCCAACTTCTCCATTAGCTCCTTATATTGTTTTGCCACTAGAGGGAGCCTGATTAAGTTTGAACAATTTGCTCCCAATACCTCACTTGTCACATTTTACTGCTCTCTAGTAGCTGTTTTCACTTGGTGATCACCCCCTCATCACTCCTTCATCACCCCTCCAATCGTCGACGCTATCCCGCCATTGTGCACTCCCAGATCAGCCTCCTCCTCCTGCTCCTGTCAGGCAATGTCCACCCAATCCTGGGCCTGGCAGCACTGGTCCTCCCCTGAAATCTCCTGGGCTGCCATTGCTTATATGAACATCTGTAGCCTCCTGAAAAAACTGGACTCTCTACACTGCTGGGTGACGCTTCATAAACCTGATGTTGTTGCCTGGTTGAAACCTGGCTGTCTCCCTCCACTCCTAACTCTCATGTCTCTCTCCCCGGCTACACTCTCCACCAGTTGGACTGTGTCAGCAGGAGAGGTGGGGGCTATGTCTTCTATTTGAAGGATTCTCTCATGGGGCTACCACTCCCCCCGCCTGACCTCGACCATAAGGCCCAGGCACTTACTCTAAAGCTGTCCCCTGACCCAGCTAGAGGCCCATTATTCCTAACCGTAGCCTACATACCCCCCAAGAACCAATCCCAGGCCCTGGGCACACTAATTGACTACCTCACCTCCTACCCAACTCGTCGGACCAAATCTTGGTGGGCGACTTGAATATAAACTGGCTCTGCCCCTCGTCCTCCTCCCACCGTGAGGCTTTTGATTCAATTGACCTAACTCAACTGGTCACACAGCCTACTAGAAAAAACCCTGGGGGACAAGCACCCTCCTGGATGTGGTCCTCACCAACAGGCCAATCCGCATCCACAACATCCAAATCCTCCCTGACTGCCTCAGTGACCACTCCACTGTGCTTTTCAACTGGGAAACCCCTCGGCCCTCATCCCCGGTCAAAACCACCTCTCAAAGGTGGCTTAGGCCTGGGGGACTCATAGGCCTTAAGCGCTTCCTTGCCCACACTGATTGGTCCCCTCTGTCGAGGGCAACCAACATTGACTTGGCCCTGGCCTCTTTTGTAAGCACTTCAACTTTGCCTGTGATATCTTTGCTCCCATAACTGCTAGGAGGTCCAAAGTGAAACATGCCCCTTGGATCACCCCTGCCCTACTGTGGCAACTTAAGCAACATGACAATCTTTGGCACCTTGCTGTTGCTACTGGCTGTTCAGCTGACAGGCAGTTCTATGCTGCCGCCCTCAACCAGTGCACCTGGGCCATCCACAAAGCAAAGGCGGAATACTACCAAGCCTCTCTTACCTCCTCCTGGGGGAACCCCAGGTGCTTCTGGGACAACATCAAGCAACTGAATGGTCACTCCCAGTCCCCCTCTCCTTCTCTTCTCAACATCAATGGTACCGTCTCCTCCTGACCCTGCCCTCATTGCCACCCACCTCAATAACTCCTTTACCGACCTTAGCTCAGTACTTCCTGGTAACTTTTTCAGTCCACCTCCTCCATCTGTACCACCACCCATTGCCCGCCCTCTTTCCACCTCGTCGTGTCACCATGCAAGAAGCTAGGGCGCACTTGCTAAAGCCCTAAAGGTAACACCATCGGTAATGACTCACTTGATCCTGCCTTTTCGTCAGGTCCTGGATCAGGTCCTCTCACCTATTATGTGCATTTTCAACAAATCACTCTGTCTCAGACAATTCCTCTGCCTGGAAGATTGCCACAGTTACCCCTGTCCATAAAGGTGGTGACAGGACTCTTCTGGGTAACTACCGACCATCTCAATCCTCTCCCCTCTCTACAAGCGTTAGAAAATTTTGGCGTCCCAAGTCTCTGACTACTGCTGTAAGTACAATGTTCTCTGCCCTGAACAACACGGGTTCAGAGCAGGTCATAGTACCAATACAGCACTCCTGGAATTTTCCAGCTTCCTCCATGCCTCCTTGGACTCTGGTGCCCTGGCTGGTGCTATATTCATTGACCTGTCTAAAGCATTCGATACCGTTTCGCATCCTCTTTTGCTCTCCACCCTCGACCTAATAGGCTTTGCCTCAGGACCTGTTTCCTGGTGTACCAGCTATCTCTCCGCCCGCTCCCAATGTGTGAAAGTCAACGGTACTCTCTCTGAAACATGCCCCATTCACTCAGGGGTGCTGAAGGGCTCAATTCTTGGACCCCTACTATTCTCACTCTTTCTTAACTCCTACCCAGCAGTTGTACTGGTAAGATGCTTCTCTATGCTGATGATGCTGTTCCGTTGCCTCACAATGACCCCATGCTGCTACAGAACTCCCTCCAACTAGTCTTTGACTCTGCAGCTACCTGGTTCACTGAGCACCAACTTGTTATCAACCTTAAGAAAACAAAACGATGCTCTTCTCCCACCCCAAAATAAGTACAGCAAGTTTCCCTTAGCTGTCCACTCCACACCCATCTCGTCATTGACCAGGTGCAGTCCTATAAATATCTTGGTATAACCTTTGACCCTGCACTTTCATTCCATGGACATATATCTGCCCAAATTCTGCCGCCAACTCACGGCTAGGCATTCTTTACCGCACAAGAAATGCTCTCCTCCTGATGCCCTCTGCCTGGCTGTCACCTCCTCTGTCATGTCTCTCATTGACTATGGCCTTCCGGTCTATGGCTCAGCAGATCAGACTGCCTTCAACAAGGTTCGCCTCACAGTTAATAAGACCTGCAGACTTATCACTGGTGCTCCCAGACTCACTCACACATGTGAGCTGTACACCCTGGCTACCCTACTCAACCTGGAAGAGCGACTCATGTATCAGGCATGCCAGCTCACCTTTAAAGCCCTCATGCGGCTTATCCCCATAGGCCTATCCAACTCCATTCACCGTACTGCACGGACCCTGATCACGGCAGCCTGCCAAGAGCTATCCTGTTATTCCGAGAGCCAGGACCTCCAAGGTCAGAGGGCATTCCCCTACCGTGCGCCCCACTCGGTATAACTCCTCCTGCCAGTGTCTCAAACTCACTAACTTTAGCTTGCTTTAAGCCCAGGCTCAGAAACTTCCTGCTTAGCTCTCGCAAATGCAACTGCCGCTAGCCTAGTGTAAAAAAAAATATATATATATATACTCTGTTTGACAATGCTCACTGAGCGGCCCCCCTTCCTTTCCCTACTAATTCCTCCTCCCCTATCTCCCTCCCTTCTACTCCCACCAGCTCTCCCCCGACCATAAGTTTTGCACCTTTTGTTATCTTTTGCTTCGTTGGAGATTGTATTCTATTGTAACAAAATTGTAATTGAACTGTAACTTTTTTGTTTGTAAGTACTGTGTCCCTTGTACTACTGTTCTGATGTCCTCTTTGTGACGAGGTACCTTTGTAAATGAGCCTCTGGCTCAAAGGTTTCTAAACTGATGTTTAACTAAATAACTAAATAAATAAAACAGAGAATTCATTGCACACCCTCACCCCACCCTCACCACAAATCTTTCAAATATAATATTCTTTCTGCCTGAATTTACTGTTTACTTTTATTGTCATCCATTGCAGCAGGAGTCTCTTGGTGTTCAGATCAGATAAGACATTAAAATTGTTGCTACTCAGATTGACTGCATTATAAATGCTATATGCTGTTTATTTTTATTTATTTATTTGAAAATTGATAATGGGGAGAGACACACTGAGCCAAGGCTCATTTCCAGGTGCCACCAAGGGGAAGGGGTACAGAAGAAGTAGAATGCAACAAAGTCATATATCTTGGTATAGAATAAAGTGCAGAGACATTGCTATAATGAATGCTACAGAGTTACAAAACTTAGTACAAGACAAGTATAAAGTAAAGTGCAGGTATAGTACAGTGAGGCACACCTACACCAGTGCAAAGTGGTTCATCAAGGCAAATAAGACAAGTATAGTAGCACACTAGAGACCAGAAAGGTGGTTGGAGTTCCTACAATCACAAATGATAGGCAACACACCAAGTTTGTTCAGCTGCTGTGCCTTTCAACAGTACCAGCCAGGTATGCCCCTTGATGAAGCTCCATCTCAGCAAAGTGTCGAGGCACTAGAGCATTCTCCATTGTGTCTGCATTTGTACAGGTGATTAAATGAGTATCTGCTCTTTGTGTGTGTTACCAGGAAGAGACTCGCATATGGATGTGTAGATGACACTGCTTCTTGTATTAAACACTGTATTTCCTGGTGAAATTAACTGACCTAGTATTTCCTAGAATGGGATTCCATTTGTATACTTTTGGACATGCTCTGACAAAGCCCAAACCCTCTTGGAAGATGCTGGGAAGCCAGGGTTTGGGGAGCACACACATATGAGTAAGTGTTTTTTTTCTTATTTTGTTGAGTAGGCACTTTGAGTTACTGCAATACAGTGCTTTCTTAAAATAATTTTGTAGTACTGAACTATTACGTTGTGCCCCTTTAATGTTAAACCTCAAATTTTGCACTTTAATAGCTTTGCAGCTGTACAATGGATTTGCACAAAATTTAGCATGTGCTGTCTCATGGGGGTAGATCTACAGATGTGCAGAGTTTTGTTCTGGTCGGATGTGCGGATTCTGGGATCCGGATAGTGCAATAACCTTAAAATTCGCCCTTTTTTGCACTTTTTTTTCTCATTGCCCTGCATGCAGACAGTGTGGAAATTTAGTATGAAATTTGTATGGTACAAAGAGCTTGGGTCAGAGAACAGGCTTGCTCTTGTTTGGTGAAAACATATTAATCTGTTCCAAAGTTATTGCATTTTTTTAAGGTCCCATTATTTTCGAGGGAATTTCACTTTCCAGGATAGAGGAATGGAATGAAAAAGGATTTTGGTCTCTCAAAAAACAATTTTTTTTGGTAGGGGTCAATCCTTTTTCATCAGAAAAAATTATTTTTTTGTGAGCCACCATCTTGTTTTCTTTTTCCACACAACAAACCATCATTACGCTGTCCAGGGATGTCTTTTACAGACATCAAAACATGTATCTTGCTCATCAGGAGCTGATGAGCTTCCCTTAGTATTTTTTATAGCTCTCATGGCCTCTGAATTATTTTTTTTAACAATTTAAATCCTTTTACATCACTCGCTCAGATCCTTTTTCATGAATCCTTTTTCTTTCAAACAAAAAAGGATCACGAGTCACAAAAAAGGATTTGGGACACACAGAAAAAAGCCTTTTCCCAGCCTTTCCCTGTAATTTTCTATTTCTGTAGTGTAGTGATCCTTCCCCCCTCCCTGGTCATTGATCCCATATGAAATATAGGTTTCTATAGTGCAGTGGTCCTTCCCCTCCCAATCGCTGATCCCATATGAAATATGTTTTCCTTAGTGTAGTGGTCCACCCTCCTGGTCACCAATCCCATATGAAATTTTAGTTTTGCATAGTGTAGTGGTTCCTCCCCCCCTCCCTGGTCACCAATCCCAAATGAAATATACATTTTCAATAGTATAGTGGTCCCTCACCCATCTCTGGTCACTGATCCTATATTAAATATTTGTTTTCTGTAGTCTAGTGGTCCCTCCCCCCCCGGTCACTGATCCCATATTAAATATTAGTTTTCCATAGTGTAGTGGTCCCGCTCTCCTCCAAGATTGCTGACCTCATAAGAAATATATCTTCCATAGTGTAGTGGTCCCTCCACTCTCCCAGTCAATGGTTTTCTTTTTTGAAAAATCTGTAAGAAAAGAAAATGGTTCTTTGCCGATCAGCCCCCCCATCCCCACCTCCCACTCAGCATCCACAACCCCACACTCCCAGTACACCCCCACACACCCTCACTCAACTGAACAGGTCCCAGGTTCAAGATCCACTCTCCGATCAAAGACACGTCTTGCTGTTGGAACTGACGACTGCAATATGAGAAACTAAGGTAAATGTGGTTCAATATATTTCAATGGGGATTTAAACTTTTATGCATAGCTTTGCCATTTTTTAACATTTTTTTTACCTGCCTGGCTCCTCAGCTTCAGAGGGGGCCTTGTACCCCCTCCTACTCCATCCACCAGATCCTGCCACCAGGATCCCTCTGGATTCACATTGCTTGTTTGGCCGGGGGCATATTCATTTTCCCCCCATTTTCTCCCCATCCCCTGAATATGCTGGCACAGAGAATGTTTCTCCAGATGAATGATGTGCTGATGCACACCATCGTCAAGCACCCAGCAGCATCCTCCCTCCCCCCCCGACTCCGGAGAGCCATGTGCCCCCACTGCCCATGCTTCCACAGGCAGAGGAGCTATGGGTGCTTGAAGCAACCCAGTAACCCACCCCTGGAGGAGGAGAGCATCCATTGGGATGCTCAATCCTCCTCCCCATCTGACCACCGATGGCCCAGGTCCATTTCTGAACCTGGGTTGCCAGCATAGCATGAGGTGTGGCATCAAGTGCCTCAAACCCTCAGCGCCACTGGGCTGGATCCCCATTTTTTAACATTTTGACCCCAAGTTTTCAGCATTGCCTTTTGGGAACCCCACCTCATGAACAATAAGACTGTCATTATGTAACTGCCACCGAATGGTGATTTCACTGATGCTTGGCGAATTCACCTTTCGGGCAGGATTTGGAAACGTTTTCAGCCCTTGTTCAAGAGGTGGGGTTATAAGAATGTTATATGGGGTCAAAATATGTAAAAATGGCAAAGTTATAACCATTCATTGCAATTTTGCTACGCATGCTCGTAACTTTGGCCTTTTTTAATATTTTCACCCCAGATTTTCAACTTAGCCTTCTTATTATCCCACCTTATTTTATGTCACAGCTGTCAGTTTTCAAATCCTGGCCAAATTGTGTTTTTGCACTTGTGGCAAGGAATAGCATTACAGTTGTGCAGAATTAAGTTTTGGCGGGGATTCAAAAATTTTCTGCACCAGGTACATGAGGTGGGGTAATAAGATGGCTATGCTGACAATTTGGTCACTGTTGTCCTATAAATGAATGCACAGGGCCCAGAGGGCCCAGTGCTTCCACAGCTACACATATATACACATCTATGGAGGGATGGGAGCACAGGACTTGGAAGGCTTTGCGCTCCCACAGACAAATAAGGATACGATTATACTATCTCAAAAAGTAAGGAAATAAATTGCAAAAAACTTTGTTAATACTCTAGTTAGGGTTAAAGTGACAAAAGTAGGGACATGTGGCATTAGAGTTTCCAACCGTAGCACCCCACCCCCACCCTGCATACACCAAGAGGAGTCAGAGGTGTGCCTTGGGGTCATCAGCCTAATGCTCACCCCATTCTCCTATACTGTACCCATCTCAGCTTATTTACTTATGGAATGGGATGAGTGCTGTGGCTGGCAAACCCAAGGCACACCCCCAATGGCTGTTGGTGTGTGCAGGGTGGGAGTGGGGTGTTAGGGTTGGAAACCCTAAAGTCACATTTCACGTCTTTTGT
This sequence comes from Neoceratodus forsteri, assembly GCA_016271365.2. Taxonomy (NCBI): domain Eukaryota; kingdom Metazoa; phylum Chordata; order Ceratodontiformes; family Ceratodontidae; genus Neoceratodus; species Neoceratodus forsteri. The sequence goes on from CM057456.1 coordinate 870,914,239, forward strand.
CACTTAGCCCTAAGTAGAGCACTGACAAAGTTATTTGCCCTCCTCTCTCTCTCTCTATATATATATATATATATTATAGTGCCACAGTAGTGGCACTATAGTTAGGGTTGAGTAAACACTTTAATGTTAAACTTCAAATTTTGCACCTTAATAACTTTGCCACCATATGACGTATTTGCCTGACATTGTGCATGCGTGGTCTGGTATGATAGATCTATGGATCTGGCAAGTTGCGTTACAGTCAGATGTATGGTTGCGGAGCCGCAGAACGCCAAAAAATGCAAAAAAAAAAAGGACTTTTTTGCACGTCTCTTTGCTTGCTCCCACAGCCCGCATGATTTGTCTGTTTGGTCTGAGATCTTCAGGGAATATGCAGTCTGGGTCACTGATGTGCCTTTTGAAGATTTGGTGAAAAAATATCAAACCGTTCAAAAGTTATTCAAAAAACACATTTCCCATTATAGTCGGTGGGAAAAAAATATATGTGTCTCATGAAAGCTGCAACCAGTACATTTTCCTTTCGCAAATGGTCCTTTTACTTTCGTGCTGCTGCCATCTTGTTTTCAGTTAGCGAGAGAGAAAAATGGCTGGCGTTTAAATTTGGGACCCTCTAGGTAAACACTGACTGTTGGGTTTACCTAGTCGGGTCCTGAGGATGACTGCCCTATCTTTTGTTGGGGGGGAAAAAAACAGAAATGCCATTTTAAAACTCAGAGTCCCAGTACTTTCGCAAATTGCAGCAGAAACATCCGCAAAACTTTTGCAAATCATGAAAGTTTCATACCATTTTTGCAAAGCTGTCGCAATTTGCGAAAGTACTTTGATCAAAAACCTCCAAATCTTTGCCACTCCCCTGCAACAAAATGGCTGTGGCTTTTGGGCTGAATTGTGCAGGGTGGCAAGCCCTGGTCTGACAGATGTGCCTTTTGGTGGTTTGTTAATGAAGCATTCAACGGGCTCAAAGTTACAGCACTCTGAAGTTGAGAAATTTCCCATAGGATAACATTGCATGCCTGTGATGCCTTTCGGGGCCCGTATCTTGGAAATGAAGCAAGATACAGATTTTTTGCTACCCACAGCTTAGTTTACCTACAGATGAACTAATCGATAGAAACAAATTTGGAATTCATAGATTACACCTGCAGTGGAATTTTTTTCCCTACTAGATATGGTTACGAAGATATTGGCAAAAACATGTTCCAAGGGTTCCAAGGGTGCTTTTTCAATGCTTTTCGGTGCCCGTATCTTGTAAATGATGTGAGATATGGATTTTCTTGACCCATCTGCCTACCTTGATGGGCTAAAATACTCATTGCATTGGCAGGACTGTTAGCTAGCCAACACGGTCCATTTGGCATATGACATCTTTTCTGAAATTGTGACTGGAGCATTAAATAAGTATGCCCCCCTCATAAAAGTTAGGATAAGGAGCAGAACCTGGCCCTGGTTCTCTTCAGAACTCAAAAGAGCACTGCTGGATAGGGACAAGCTATGGAAAAAAGCAAGAACAACTAAGGTCCTGATGGATTGGTGTCACTTCAGAAAAGCCAGGAATACATGTACCAAGATGATAAGAGATGCCAAGGCCTCCTTTTATCGTTCAGAACTGGATTCTGCTGCTAGGAGCTCCTCTAAATTTTGGAAGTCCATTAAGCATATGTCTGGACATACCTCGGGGAAATACTTGCCTGCAAAGATTACCACTGGCAGTGTCACCATCTGCGACAAAATGGAGATCCTGGATGCATTTAACAACCACTTTGCCACCGCAGGTCTTGCATTTGACAACTGTCCTGCATGTTCTTTACGCTCCCAGTTGGGTGTGCAAAATGCTGACCCTTTTCTTACCAACTCAATCTTTTCTCTCCAGCCTACTTTATTGAAAGAGGTTGAAGAACTTCTTTTACAGTTGGATACTAAAAAAAGTGCAGGGGGTTGACTCTCTAGACCCATGCTTCCTAAAGGTCACCTACCATACTCTAGCTGTACCAATTAGCCACCTATTCAACCTCTCACTGTCCCATGGAATCCTCCCACCCTTATGGAAAACAGCTCATGTTATCCCTCTGTTCAAATCAGGGGGCCCCTGTGATCTTAACAACTACAGACTGATTTCTCTACTCCCTATACTGTCCAAACTGCTGGAAAAAATTGTAAGCAAGCAGTTGAGAACCTATGTAGAAACTATGAATGTTCTAAACTCAATGCAATCTGGCTTTAGAGCACAGCATAGCACCATTATGGCCATAGCCAAAGTGACCAATGAGTGGCAGCAAGACCTGGAGAATCGAAACTTTGTGCAGTGTTCTTAGACCTAAGCAAGGCCTTCAACACCGTAGATCAAAGCCTGCTACTCTCCTCCCTGAGGGCTATAGAACTGGATTCATTATCCCCTGCATTGGTCTGCTGACTACCTCTCTGACCGATGGCAGCAAGTCAAGGCAGAAGGTAAACTTTCTTCTCTTAAACCTCTGCAAAGAGGGGTCCCCCAGGGATTGATTCTTGGTCCTCTACTGTTTGCAATCTACATAAACAACATTGACACCAGCATAACTAAGGCCAATATCCATCTGTTTGCAGATGACACAGGTCTTTATCTAAATTGTCCTTCACCTGAAGCTGCGTGTGGAGACCTACAATCTGAATTCAGTCTATTTCAGAGTCAACTTCTAAACAAAACGTTCCTATTAAACGCCAAAAAAACTAAGGCAATGCTATTTTCTCCACTTCTCCATGTTGCAAACCTGGCCAGTGCTGCCTCGATTCCACAGATCACCACAATCCTAGGAGAAAACCTAGAATTTGTCAATAAATTCAAGTACTTGGGAGTGTGGCTTGACCATAGACTTTCCTTTACGGAACATATCGAACATCTTTTAAAGAAACTAAGGCAGAGGCTTGGACTCTTTTTTAGGATTAATAACTTGCTTACCAGTGATGCCAAGAGGAGGCTGGTACAAACAACGATCCTCTCATTGGTTGACTATGCTGACTTTCTTTATAGTCACTGCCCTGTCACTCATCTTGCTAAATTGGATACGTTGTATCACAGGGTTCTGAGATTCATAACTGTCCTACCTTTTTCCACTCATCATTGTGCCCATTATACTGCCATGGGGTGGCCCTCCCTTCAGTACAGGAGAAACAGAAATGCTGTACTCTGGAAGTTTAGAGCTATTATCAGTAAACTACCCCTGTATATCTCTGATTGTCTTCCACTATGTGAGCTTGAGAACTATGCACTGAGAAGCTACTCCTTTATTTCCTTAAAGGTATCTAAGCTAAAAACAGGCTTTGGAAGAACAACTATAAGCTTTGCACTGACGTCTCTATGGAACAAAATACAAAAATCGCTAAAGCTTATTACTCCAGTCAGTCTGTCCTCCTTCAAGACACTATATGACCATTCGGTCAAGGAAATTTGCAACTGCTTCCTCTGATCCTAAACTTCCCTGCATTATGAAGGATTATGATAGCGTTGCCCTCTCCGCTACGCCTGGCCTTGTGGCTCTCCTTCACATTCTCCAATACCTAATTATGCTCCCGGCCCTCCTGTCATGTGTCATCCCTGAGCAAAAAGCAAAGCAAAGCAAAGCAAATTTATTTATATTGCGCTTTTCAATAATCAAAGTGCACATACATAGTAAAAACAATCATCAATAAAAGCATAAATATAAATAATAAAACAATAAAACAGAATAATCTATCCAATAAAAGCTTGTTCAAACAAATTAGTTTTTAACGTTGCCTTAAAGGACTCTGTGGACAGGCACTCTTGAATCCAATGAGGTAGAGAATTCCACAAGGTCGGATCATTCCCTCATCTATCTCTTACCACCCTGCCTATACCCTATCTCACCTTGCCTTCCACACCTCTCTTCTACCCTGCTTTGCTGTTGTTCATTTCTCTTTTAACTCACTGTCTGTCTTATTTTGTATGGCGTTGCATGTAATATACCATTACCTAGCAATTGTTCTTGTCAGAACTTCCAGATACTGTTACTAGATACATTATACACCTCGAAGGAATTGAACCACTGTTTCCAACTGTTCTCCACTTATGACTATGTTTAACTATTGTATAACTGTGTTGTATACTATTCTGAGATGATATGTTGCGACTGTTCATATATTGTATATCCTGTGTTACTGTGCTAACCAGATCCATCTTGTAAATGAGCTTTGCTCAATGGTGATCGCCTGGATAAATAAAGATTTGATTGATTGATTGATCTCACGTGGAGGTCTCACTGTCATGATTACAATGACATTTGAAATTTTTTCATAGCTGCTACAGTTGCTGAGATATTGGCAAATTAGTGTTACAAGGGTTCCTTGCCCTATAGGACTGCTGTATGGCTCCGTTGTTATGTGTAAGTGGGAGAACAGGTCCTGGAGAGCCTGCGCTCCCACATACGCATACCAGTTATCAGTTACATTACACTTTCTCAAAAAGAAGGGAAATTCATTGCAAAAAACTCTGTTGATGCATCAAGTTAGGGTTTATAGCACAGCGACAAAAGTTTGGAAGTGTAATGTTATGGTTACACCCCTACCACCCCACCCTCCACACATCAACAGTCATCAGGGTGTGCATTGGGGTCATTGGGCCTAACTCTCATCCCATTCTCCTATACTGTATCACCTCAGCTTGTTTACACATGGAATGGGGTGCCAGTTAGGCAGATGACCCCAATGCACACCCCGATGCCTGTTGGTGTGTGGCGGTTGGGGTGGTGGAGGGGTGGCAGGGGTGTAACCCTAACATCACATTTCCAAACGTTTGTCACTGTGCTATAAACCCTAACTGATGCATCAACAGAGTTTTTTGCAACGAGTATATATTTTATATATATATATATATATATTTATATATATATATATATATATATATATATATATGATCATGGTGGAATACTTACCTGTACCTGGATCTAGTGGCCATAACAGAATCATTGTGCACCGAGCGCCATGACTGGGACATAGCCACATCAGACTACTGTCTATTTAGGAGAGACGGGGAGGGTGGCATTATATGTGAGGAGGGAAGACCACTGAGGTGCAGGTACACCAAGGTGAGGTGGGACTGGAGGTGCTTTGAGTCATGCTGAAGATGGGCTCCTGGACTGCTATCCATACTGGGGTATTATACAGACATCTAGCACAAGGGGAGGAGGTGGACAAGGCACTAGGGGAGTCCATCATCAGTATAGCAAGAAAGGGGGAGGTGCTGTCAGTTGGAGATTTCAGACTGCCACATGTGGAATGGAACCTTTTGGCTGCAGCTTCAGTAAGGAGCAGGGCAAGCCTTTACTCCATACAAGGAGATTTTGCCAGGCAGCTAGTAAAAGAACTTAGTAGGGATGGGGCAGAGTTGGACTTAGTGGTAACAAACAGGGACATCATTTTGGATGTCACAGTGGGGCGTCCAGTAGGTACCAGTTATCACTGTACAGTGTGGTTCAGCATAAAGAAAGAAGCAGAGGCCCAAAGGAGAGCCACACAAGAATGAGGGACCTGGACTTCAGGAAGGTGGAAATGGGAAACTGCCTCAGAAAATGCCTCCAAGGGGGAGATTGCCAAGGAGGAGTAGAGGCACAGTGGAGAAGAATAAGAGAGGGTAGAATCAGGGCAACAAACCTCTCCACGAAAGATGCAAACAAAAGCAGAAGGAAAAGACTGTTATGGTTCTCCAAAGAAATGGTGGGGCTGGTGAAAGAAAAAAAGGTGGCTTTCAAGGGTACTCGGTTAGATTAGCGCTACAGGAATAGCACCAGTTAAGAGAGTGCTAGTCCCTATAGCACTAACATGGACAGCAAGAGGGGATTTACAGTGCTTTCAGTAGGTGCTCCCCTGGTCACTGTCCATGGTGCTTAAGGTGCACAATGGCACAGAATCCAGCAGGATGACTGAACTGCTCTTGTGGCATGGAGAGCTGGGTCATCGAGCAGTTTGTCCAGTGGCATTGGAGATCAGAGTTCTAATCCTGGTCTCCAACTTTTTTGTGCACTCGGGATTTAGTATTTTTTATAATTTTAACTTTCCCCGTGATCCCCTCCCTCGCCCCGGAGTGAGAATCCTTCAGTTCGGGGATCTACAAAATCAGCACTATTTTTTATGCACGATTCTTGACCGCACTTTTATTGTTGCCACTGTTCTGACCAAGTGCCACTTTCAAGAGGTACAAAGAAACTCAGAGGGAGGAGGACAGGGAGGTGTACCAAGCCAGACAGAAGGAAATGGGTAAGGCAGTAACGGTGGGGTGGGGGTGGGGGGTGGTGGTAAAGACATAGGCAGAGGAAAGGATTGAAAGTTGGTGTCTAATGGGGATGAGACTTTTTTCAGATACATAAGCAAGAAGAGAAAAGTATGGGGAGGGATATTGAAGATTGGAAGGCTAAAAGGGGGAGACCGTGCAGATGGAGACCAAGAAAAAGCTGACATTTTAAACAGGTGCTTCTACTGAATCTTCACAGTGGAGGGAGGGCAATGGGCTACCAGAAAGAAGCAAGAATGAGGGGTGGACACAAATTCATTTTCAGAAGAAAGGATTTGCAGCCCTGAAGGTGGATAAGGCTATGGAACCAGATGTTATACATCCCAGGGTACTGCAAGAGCTCAGGAAAGTGCTAGGTAACATTGTTCAGCAGCTATCTGGCAACAGGAGACTTTCAGGAACACTGGAAAAGGGGAGATGCGGTCCTCTACACAAGAGCTGCAGCAGGGAGGAAGCTAGCAATTAACAGATCAGTTTGCCTTACATCCATGGTGGGGAAACTAATGGAATCCCCACTGAAAGAGAGGCTGGTTGAGCATCTAGAATTCAGTGCACTGAAGGAATACAGGCAGCACAGATTCATGGGGGAAGGTTATACCAAGTGAATCTGATAGATTTCTTTGACTGGGTGAACAGGGAAATAGATCAGGGGAGGACAAAGGACATAGCCTATCTGGATTTCAGCAAGGCTTTCAACATGTTCCACACAGAAGGTTGATTGGCAAGTGGGGTCCAAAGTGGTAGTGTGGGTTTAAAACTGGTTGACGGATAGAAGACAGAGAGTGGTGGTTAGCACACACTCTAAGGACAGGAGAGTGACCAGTGGGGTACCACAGGGTTTGGTACTGGGACCAGTCATCTTCAATATCTTAACTGGGGACATTGCAGAAGAACTGGAGCGGAAGACAAGCCTTTTTGCAGAAGACACCAAAATCTTCAATAGAGTGGACTGAGGGTCAAGAAAATGTGCAGAGATCTGGGGAAACTAGAGATGTGGTCAAAGACATGGCAGTTGGGGTTCACTGCCAAAAATGCAAATTCATGCACCTTGGGCATAGGAACCCCGGTGCTGAGTATAGGATGTGGAGAGGTATTGGTAGTCACTAAGCAGGAAAGGGAGCTTGGGGTTATTATATCAGAAGACCTCGAGGTGGCAACACACTGTGACAAGGCCATAGGCAGGGCTAGTGGGGTGCATAAGGAGTGACATCACCAGCAGGAGGAGGGAGGTGATGCTGCTGCTGTATTGCTCACTGGTACACCCTCATCAGGAGTACAGTGTCCATTCCTGGAGACTGCACCTCAGAAATGACACAGGCAGGTTTGAGACAGTCCAGAGGAGGACAACCAAAATCATGCAGGGGTTGCAAGAGAAACCCTATGAGGATAGACTAAGGGATTTGAACATGTACACCCTGGAAAAGAGGAATGTGAGAGATGACATGATTGAGAACTTCAAGTACCTCACAGGGATAAACAGGGTTTAGGAGGGGTGCCTTTTCCAAATGAAGATGAGATCCAGGACTAGTGGGCATGTGATAAAGCTAGAGAGAGGGAAGTTCAGGAGGAATGTCAGGAAATACTTCTTCACTAAATGGGTGGTAGACACACGGAACTGTCTTACAGCCAAAGTGGTGGAGGCCAGAATGGTGGTGGGCTTCAAGCATGCATGTGATAAACACAGGGGTATATTGGAACAAAGGCAGGGAGGAGGGTGGATTGCTGGAGACCAGATAGGGTCTGCGGAGGTAGAATAGGCAGGGAACATTTGGCCAGACTGGGTGGACCAAGCAGTCCTTTTCAGTCAACAGATTCTGTGTTTCTCTCTTTCTATTTAAATATACAAGTTCCAAATTATTTTGAGCCTGTAAGGCATGAGATGTAGCCATGCGCATTATCATGATTAGTGCAGTAGTTAAAGAAGTTAAATTAAACCAGTAATGCACCACCATATAACATGCTGTCAATCAGTTTGTCAATGTGTAGTCATATAACACATTACCCTCCAAACCAGACTGCAAATTTTAGAATTCCATATTATAAACTATTACAGAAGTCATTGCTTGCTTATGAGACACATGTGGCCACCAACAGTAGAGTCAACCAGGATGCAACATTGGTATCTCAGTTACTGCCAGTAATATGCTGCAGAATTCTGTGGGATCACAATGTAATCCACTAGCAATTACTCTGTTTGTCACGCAGGAAAGTGTGACATGCTCATTACAGGGTGTTACATCCTGTCTGAATCCACTGCATGTCATACACAGGCTTAGTCCTTAGAAGCACAAGGTGTAGCTAATTGTCTCACACAAGTAAAGCTACAGTACATATGAAAAAATTGTTAATATTTCATAATATATTTATTTATGACTTTGATAACCAGGTAAGTACGCTGATCCTAGGGACCATTTTCAGGCACGACCTGGGCCAAGACAATAACACAGGAATCAGCGAAAGAAAAATACATAGAAAATGGAAGACCAGTTAACATGATGAATGCCAAGGTGATAAAATAAAATACAGCAATAGACCATAACCATATTAGGTACAGAAACTTAATATGAAGTAATATACTCAATTACAGTGAACAGCAAAATACAAGGGCCCGGATATTCAAACTGCGCCATTCTGAGGCGCAAGCCCTTGCGCTGCTCAAAATAGTTGCGCGGGAGGGTGCGAGGCGATATTCAAAGGAGTTGGCGTATTGAGCACTACCTTTGAATATCACCCCAGCACAGTTACTGGGCATGGCGCAGTGGTCCTGCACCACCGCAAGTTGTCAGAGGAGCATTCAACCTGGCGGTGGCTAGCACCATTGCGCCATGCACAAATCGATATTCAAAAGGTGACATGTAAATGGGGCCATAATTCATGCAAGGCTCAGGGGGGGCCATTTGCATCTGATTATGACCCCATTTGCATGCCATTAGCATGTAGGTGTGCCGATCCCCGAGGACTTGCGCCTGGCCGCCCTGCCAGGCAGCAGCCGTCGGGGACCGAGCACCCTGCAGCCCGATCGCGGGCAGAACGTGAAAACAACCCCCAAACATCTCCCTAATGCCCGATCATGGGCAGAATGTAAAAGACCCCCAACCCGAATATCTCCTGGTGGTCCAGTGGACTCGTAATGCCCGATCACGGGCAGAATGTACAGTGACAACCCGCCCCAAACAGCTCCCTGGTGTCTAGTGTCCCCACCCCACCCACCCACGAAGCCCCACCACCCGCCCCGGCAGCCGGGCGGGCGGCAGCATCCCACTCCGCCCGCCGCCTGCCGCCGACGATTGACTGTTAGTGCTGCACGCCCATTGGTGCAGAGCTAGAGCCATGGGCGCAGCCCATACCGCATATGACAGTCCAGATTTGTGGGGTGGGGGACACTAGACACCAGTGAGATGTTTGGGGGGTTGTAGAGACATTCTGCCCGCTGATCGGGCTTTACGGTCCACTGACCACCAGGGAGTTATTCGAGTTGGGGAGGGTTACATCTCGCCCGCGATCGGGCACTGGGGCTCTATACAGGTTCTGCCTACGATTGGGCTGTGGGAGATGTGTGTGGGGGTTCATGGACTTGTACTGCCTGCGATCGGGCTGTGGGAGATGTGTGAGGGGTTATTGTATTTGTACTGCCCGCGATCGGGCTGTGGGAGATGTGTGGGGGGTTTCATGTAACTGTGATGCCCGCGATCGGGCTGGTGGGGGGCACAGGGACCGAGTTGGGGCCAGCCAGGGTGGCAGCTGCTGTGTTGCGCCCTGCACAGCAGCTCACCTGTGGTGGCCCTCAACTGATCCTTTTTGGCTCAAGGTTGTGCAGGCGCAGGTTGGGGTTGCGCGATGACAACTCTGCACAACCCGACTGAATATCAGGTTGCGCAGGTTATGCATGGTTCCTCCCCCTCCTGTTGAGCATGCATTCATTTGCATTGCTCTTTTGCGCAACCTGTTGCCAGTGGAGCAACTGCCTCCTGCTGAATATCGCAGAATGGTGCAATGTAGGACTTGCGCATGCACAACCCTGTTGCGCATGGAGCAACCCTTTTGAATATCTGAGCCACACAGTACAATCTTAGTTATCTGAATGTGCTAGGAGACAATAAAATTGTTTGGATAAATGGGGTTTCGGATAAGTGAGGGAGCTTTACATTTAAGTCTATTAAGCTGGGAGACACACCACAGTTTTGGATAACTGAGAATTTCAGATAATTGAGGTTCAGATAACTGGGTTTACTGTATTTTATATATATATATATATATATATATATATATATATATATATATATATATATATATTATAGGGACTCAATGCCCTATAGTTAAGGTTGAATAGGTTGTTTAATGTTAAACCCCAATTTTTGTACCTCAGTAACTTAGGCAGCATTTGACAACATAGCCCAACATTTGGCATGTGCGGTCTGGCTGCAAGAGTTTCAAGGCATGAAAAGTTTTGTTATGGCATCTTTTTCAGTTTTCAAGACACGAAATGCCAAAAAGTGCCCCCCACCAAAAAAAACCCTTGTTTTCCTATACTAACCATTTTTTTTGCTGTCACACACAGCGGAGATAGTATAGAATTTTTTCACAAACATTTCAGGGTAGACGCTGCCTGTACCGAGGTAATGCTTTTCAAAGGTTTTGTGAAAAAATATTCTACGGGTTCAGAGTTATAAGGATTTAAAGTTATTTTTTTGGATATTGCTCTAACTTGATCCATAAAAAAACACCGATTGGGAGTGCTTATTTTCACGATTTACCTGTCAAAAGAAATTATTTATTTATGAGGGAAAAAAAAGATTGTAGCAGCCACCATCTTGTTCTTCACTCAGCCCCAGAACTCACATGTGAGTAGAAATGTTCTGTTCTTAACCTTATTCAAAATGGCCACCTGGGGCACAGTGATTATTCAGAATCATTGAAAATAGATAATTATTTTTTTTCAAAAAACACCTGACTTAGACAAACACGATCCGTTTAGCTAAATTCTGGTGTCTGGTTTTTGAAAATTGCCCTGAAAATAATATTTTTTGGCACTTGAAAATGCTGGGTGCCCAAATTAGTGCGAGGAACCATTCACCTGCATTCTCAGTATGAGAACAGTGGGACTTTCTTGAAATGTGAAGCCATTGCTGGAGTTGTGTTGCCAGCTTCAGTTACAGCAGTGAGCTGGCAATTCCCTGCTCTCTCTCTTTATATTTGTTTGTCTTTCTGTCTTTCTATCTATCTATCTATCTATCTATCTATCTATCTATCTATCTATTCATTGAAATAAGCTGTGGACCAGGGTTCTACCCCCTAGTGCTGCTTCTTTCTGCCCCCTCCTCTCAAAGTTGCCTAACCCCCTTTCCCATGTTCAATTTTAACTTTAATAAGTGGACCAGGGTGCCCACACCCAGCACTGCTTCTCTTTTTAATCTCTCCCCTCCAGGTCATTCACCTCCTTGCATTATATACATGGCAGAACTAAGGTGCCCACCCCTGGTGCCACTGAACAGTAGCTCAACACTGGGATGCCCAAAACCCAGTGTTGGAAATATCCCTAAAATAAAGAAAACTGTCCTTTGTTGACTTTGTTAAACCTCTAAAAAAGAAAACGGTTCCTTGATGATCTGACCCCCCCCCACACAGACACGCACTCCACCCACCCCACCCCAACCTCCTACTCAGCACCCACCATTCCACACACCCCACACACCCTCACTCACCTGAACATGTCACATGATGTAGATCCACTCTCTGATCGAAGACATGTCTTTGCTGCTGGAACTGGTGACTGCAATATGAGAAAATAAGGTAAGTCCAGTTTAAAGTATTTCAATGGGTTTGAACTTTTTGTAATGTTTTAATATTTTACACTAAATTTTCAGCATGACCTTTTTGGGACCACATCTCATAACCAAGGGAAATGGGATTATGGAAATCTGGCCTGAAAGGCAATTTCACAGTCATTTTGCAAAATCACCTATCGGGCAGGATTTTAACATTTTTGCCACCAGTGTTCATGAGGTAGGGTCATAAGAAAGTCATGTTGAAAATGTGGGGTAAAAATATTGAAAAAAACAACAAAGTTATGAACGTATATTTAAAGGGACGCTGTCAACCCGCTAAGACCTCAAATTATGCCTAGTTTAAAAAACACATTTCATGATTGCTGACATTCTGTATAGATGCAGCTGGTTGTTTGATTCTGATTCCTTGTTTTCTTTTTAAAAGTGAAAAACCGACTTCCCACGATACTGGTGTTACCACACAAAAACATGTTTGTTTAGATAGATAGATAAAAAGTCTTTATTTTTTTTTCAGGAAGTAAATTTAGGACTGTGAAGCCCTGTTTTACAAAGTTGTCCTGAGTATAAGCATACGGTTACATAAGGTACAAGCTTTAGTTACAACAAACTCATGGCACACATTTAGGTACTGTAAAAACAATTGTACAATGGGAACATGGAATACACATATCATCCCCCCCCCACAAATAAATCATATTTCCTTTAGACAATGCTTTGTTTTGGGTCCAACATGCCATATAAACAGTGTTAAGCCTAGTATGCTCAGTTACAAGTCCCAACCCCAAACTCCCAACCTACCCACCACTGCAACTCAATTGTTTATAGGCAGTACTTACTGTAGGACAGGGCCTTAGGGGAGGGGCCAATACATGATCATAGTAGATAACTATGTTCCTGTATTAAAACAGGAACAGTCATCTTTCCAGATGTTATCTAAACTTCGTTTAAGGCAGCCTATATTTTTTGCGGTTCCAATTTCAGGGGCTAACTCATTCCAAATATTTGATAAGTAAAATCTTTTTTGCATCCTACTATATGCGTTATTTTCAAATGGAATATCAAGACATCTATGCCTTAAGTCTCTTAAGTTACATTTTTTGAGAGTTTGGATTTTATTGCTTTTATCTAGATTGGGGCTTCCAAATTCTGCATATGCCTTTAGTCCTATGTGCTTTTTTCCTTTGGGTTTCTAGATAATTCCAATTTAGTTGTTGCAAAAGATTACAGTGGTCGGTAGTGTAATGGCATTTTAGGACAAAGCTAGCCATTCCGTAATGAGTTTTGTCCAATTTATTTAATAGAGTCTTAGTGGCATGTTGCTAAATTATACTGCCATATTCTAATACTGGTAATAACAATTGTTGTGCCACCCTTTCCTAGTTTCTTCGGGCAGTATTGATATTTTTCTTCTGAGTACACCCAGTTTGACATTTACTTTTCCTATAGCACTGGTCACATGCTGTTTAAAAGTTAATTTATCTATAACCACCCCGAGGTACTTGTAGGATGTTACCTCTTCTAATTTTTGTTTATCCAAGGTGCATATGGCCACGTTAGTGTTTTGTGCATTGGTTTTACATCTAGCGTCAAATATTACCTGGGTTTTTTCTTACTTAGTACCATTTTGGAATGTAAGAGTGAGTGCTGCAGGATATCAAAGTAAGACTGGAAAACACTGTGCAGACTATCATTTTCTTTTACTCTTCCTATTAGGGCCATGTCATCAGCATAAAGATATATCTTACTTCTTTCAATTAATTGCGGTAGTGGATTTATATATATGTATGTGTGTGTATATATATATATATATATATATATGTAACCCCCAGACCCCTGCATTTTTGCAAATGACAGGTGGTATGCTGTTGAAGCTGACAGCAGTACCAGGTGGGGACTGGGTTCAGGGAGGACTAGGCTACTCGGCACAGGGGCTTAGGTTTGGCTACTCTGCACAGGGGCACCCAAGTTAATCCGAACACAGGAAGCAATAACTGTAATGTCCAATACCAGGAATGGGATTCTAAAGTGTGGCTTTTATTCACATCCAAACTGAACAAACAAAGCATAGACGGACCCCCACGGGGCTACATTCCTGGTAATGCAGATAAGAGTAACAGAACACTTCTTCAACACTTTAGCCCTCAGGCTCTGAACCCACTAGGCACACAGCCTGGACTTGCATGCTGCTTTGGGTACACAGCCCGACTTGTACACTATTTGTTTTTTTTCTGGCCCGGCTCCCCTGCCGGCCACTCGATCCCTGGTCATATGGCAGTGGACACATTTTCCATTGGTGGCTCCCCAAACCACCTTAGAGCCTTTGACTTCTTAAGGGAATTGTCCTTACAATTCCACATCTGGGTACTTCCTTCAGCACTGGCCAAGTGCCTGAGGCAAAGTAGAAGGGCCACAGAGCAAATCCGTTGAGGTGAACCTGGTTACTAAAGATGGGGGGGTCTCCCACCGCCAGCTTCCACAATCCATACCCAGCCATTTCTCTGGACATTAAACAACTCTTTTTGAAAAGCTTGGCAATGCAGATTAAAGGGTAAATAGGTTCATAGGTTCATAGGTGGTTTACACAATCGAGGGACAAGCCCATAATGATCATGCCACTTCAGCTAAGTGGGTTACAAACTTGGATTCCTTCATATATATATCGAGTTGAAATTTAAATTGGATCAAATTTACACAATTTGCTATGTCATAAGGCAGAGAATTCCAAACTGGAATTATTCGTTGGGTAAAAAAATTGGTTCTTTTCATGGTTCGATTGATAGATAAGAATAGCTTTAGGTTGTGCGAACGGGTTTGGACAATTGTATTATTCCATTTTAAATGCAATGTTTCAAACAAATATTCATCTCTGGTTGCTTTATAAAGCAAACAAAGATCCCCGCATATAGATCTATATTCCATACTATACAAATTGAGCTGTCTGAGTCTTTCTTCATAAGACAGACCTCCCATACCCTTTATATTCTTAACAAAGCTTTTTGAACCTTCTCCCTGGATATTTTGTCACCCATCTGTGTTGAAGCACAAAATGAGGAACAATAATCAAAATTAGCTCTTATAATGCTAGAGTATAAAGGAATCATTATTGATGGCTCTCTACTTTTAATATTTCTAAATATACAGTTACTCAATCTTGAACTTTTCTTAATGGTAAAATTTAAGTGTTCAGTAAACTTTAAATTATTATTAATAATGACACCCAGATCTCTCTCAGTTGTAATAGCCTTCAGGCTATGGTTCTCAATGTAATAGTTTGCACATATATTGTTACTTCCAAAATGCATAACCTTACATTTACTGATATTAAATTTCAATTTGTGAAGGTTAACCCAATCAGATATATAATTTAAATTATCTTGTAAAATAGATATAGACTCGGGATTGTAAACAATCCCACCCAGTTTGGCATCATTAGCATATTTACTAATCCAATTGCCACACTTAGTATCCATACCAGCAATCAGGATATTGAATAGCACAGGCCCCAAAACAGAACCCTGTGGGACTCCACTAGTAACAGTGGTCCATGGAGAATAAAAACCTCTTAGAACGACACGCTGTCGTCTATTGGATAACCATTTCATTATCCATTGAGTCAAATATTTATTAAGATCTAGTTTAACTAAGCAGTTGAAAAGTATGTCATAAGACACAGAATCAAGGCCTTTTCAAGTCCAGATAGATGACATCCACTGGCAGACCATGGTCCAATGCTTCACCACGGGATCAAAAAATCTATCAGATTGGTCTGACAAGATCTACCGGTTGAAAACCATGTTGGTATATATCAGTCAAACCTTTATCCATAATATGGGTGTTAATTTTACCTAAAATTAACCTCTCCATAATTTTACATATGGTAGTGGTAAGGCTAATAGGTCTATAATTATTTATTTCCTTTTTGGATCCAGATTTATGAATAGGAATGACAATTGCATCACACCAATCTTTAACCACAATACCCTTGTGTAGTGATTCATTAAATAGATAGGTTAATATACCCGCCAGTTCATATGAGAGGTTTTTCATAAAAATGGCTGGAATTCCATCAGGGCCAATGGATGTAGAAGTTTTTAAAGAATCTACAGTGGCGTGAAAAAGTATTTGCCCCCTTCCTGATTTTCTCTATTATTGCATATTTGTCACACTGGATGTTTTCAGGTCTTTAGACAAAATATAATATTAGATAAAGGGAACCTGAGTGAACAAATAACACTTTTTTTTTTACTTATTTCATTTATTTAATGAAAAAAGTTAACCAACACCAACTGGCACTGTGTGAAAAGTAATTGCCCCTAGTTAAATCAACCCAATTAAAGAGATAATTAGAGTCAGCTGATTGAACACAGCCAGGCTTGATTACAGCCAGCCCTGCTCAATATAAACCTCACTTATTTTGGCCCTTACCATCAGAGTCACGTTGCCAGCACAAAGATTCAACAAGCACATTATGCCATGATCAAAGAAGTTCCTGAAAAGATCAGAAAAAATGTGTTGCCCTCTTTCAGTCTGGAAAGGGTTACAAGCTATTCCTAAGGCTCTGGGACTCCATCGAACCACAGTGAGAGCCATAATCTCAAATGGAGAACACTTGGAACAGTAGTGAATCTTCCCAGGAGTGGGCGGCCTGCCAAAATTACTCCAAGGGCACAGCGTAAAATCATCCAGGAAGTCTCAAAGGATCCTAAAACAACATCCAAAGAACTGCAGGCTTCTCTTGCCTCAGCTAAGGTCAGTGTTCATGACTCCACAATCAGAAAGAGACTGGGCAAAATTGGCTTCATGTGAGTAGCAAGGCAGAAACCACTGCTAACCAAGAAGAACATAAATGTTTGTCTCTCATTTGCCAAGAAGCACCTGGATGATCCACAAGCCTTTTGGGAAAATGTTCTATGGACAGATGAGTCCAAAGTGGAACTTTTGACGACTATGGATCCCATAATGTCTCAGTAAGCAAACACAGCATTCCACAGTAAGAACACCATACCAACAGTCAAACATGGTGGTGGTAGTGTGATGGTGTGGGGATGCTTTGCTGCCTAAGGACCTGGATGACTTGCCAAAATTAAAGGAACCATGAATTCTGCTCTGTACCAGAAAATTCTTAAGGAGAATGTCCGGTCATCCTTCCGTCAGCTGAAGCTGAAGCGTAGTTGGGTTATGCAGCAAGACAATGATACAAAACACAAAAGCAAGTCCACATCAGAATGGCTAAAAGAAGTAAAATTAAAGTTTTGGAGTGGCCTAGTCAAAGTCCGACTTAAACCCAATAGAGATGCTGTGGCAGGACCTGAAACGAGCAGTTCATGCTTGAAAACCTACCAAATGTTACTGAATTAAAGCAGTTCTGCAAGGAAGAGTGAGTTAAAATTCCTCCACAGCGATGTGAAAGACTGATATTGAATTATAGGAAGTGTTTGGTTGCAGTCATTGCAGCTAAATGTGGCGTAACCAGTTATTAAGTGTAAGGGGCAATTACTTTTTCACAGTGCCAGTTGGTGTTGGTTAACTTTTTTCATTAAATAGGTGAAATAAAAAATTAAAAAACAAGTGTTATTTGTTCACTCAGGTTCCCTTTATCTAATATTACATTTTCTCTAAAGACCTGAAAACATCCAGTGTGACAAATATGCAATAATAGAGAAAATCAGGAAGGGGGCAAATACTTTTTCACGCCACTGTATAATATAAAAAGTTTCAGTGACATTAAATTGAACTACAGAGTCAGAGTTAAATGGTTTTATACATAGGAATTTACCCTTTTTTTTAAATATGCTTGAGAAATAACTATTAAACTCATCGGCCATGGTTTGTTCATCACTGATGTCAACGTGGTCGATTTTTAGTGGTCCAACTAAGGTAGGAGAAGTTTTGAAGGAACTAATATAATTGAAAAACCTTTTCCTGTTGTCATGATGTAAATTGATTAGATTACTTTCCACTTCCTGCTTAGCCCTTCTAATAGAGTTTTTTACCTTTTTTGCTTTATTCATAAATTTAGACCAGTTCTGTTCTGTGGTATGTTTCTTATATTTATTGTAGGCTTTTTTTTTGCTAAAACTAACCTTTTAATTTGACGTGTAAACCAAGGTGGAAACTTCTTCTGTCCAGTATATTTTACTCTAGTTGGTACCCATTCAGTAATACAAAATGTGATTTCCTTCTTAATTCTATCCCAAATATTCTCTACCGATAATCCAGACAATTCATATTGCCAGTTCCACCTCAATAGATGTTCCTTAATTGCCTTATAGTTTGCTTTATTAAAATTTTTTAAATTCGGTTTTCCCACAGGATTTTTTAATCGGAAGATTAAATGACCATTTAATGACTAGATGATCACTATTACCTAAAGGGGCCATAGTACTAGCCATCTCACTGATGTTTTTAATATTTGAGAATATTAAGTCCAGCATATGGTTATTTCTAGTAGGTGATTCAACATACTGATCAAGTCCCAAATGCGATATGGTACTAATAAATCTTTTTTCCTGTTTACTAAAACCAGTACCTTTGGACCAGTTTATATCAGGAAAATTAAAGTCCCCCCATAAGAATAATATCAGTTTTAAAATTAATATTCTCCAAATAGTCACACATCTTATCATTGTTGGCAGTATCCATGGATGGTGGTCTATAGCATAAACCTAACGTTACCGGGAGTTGTTTATTATCGATTTTAATCCAAATAATTTCCAAGCCAACAGGAGGCTCTGGATCAAAATCACCTTCCAAACATGTAATGTTATCTCTAACGTAAATAGCTACTCCACCACCCTTGGAATATAGTCGTTTTTTGTTAAATAAGGAATATCCATCTATGTTATGACCCCAGTGGCCCTCTCTGAACCAAGTTTCTGTTATACCACAAATGCTATATTTTCATTATGTAGTATTACTTGAAGTTCACTTATTTTATTATTCAAACTCCTAGCCTTCAATAAAAGTAATTTAAAATTACTTTCCGTACCATGTAAGGAATTAACAGATTCCAAACCTGTAAGATCAATACCTGGCAATAGCCTAACAGTTTCTACCCCAAAATTTTGCATAAAAAACATCAATGTGTGTGTTGATTTTGAAACCTAAAGCCTCTTTACCCAGCCTGTTTAGATGTAGTCCATCCTTGGCATAATAAGCTTTATTGTCAGCAAACTGTTCCCAATGAGTGAGACATTTGATGTCTTGTTTAAGACACCAAGCTCTAAGCCAGGAATTAATATGTTTAATTTTATTAGTCAGATTAGCATTAGCCCTAGGAACAGGGAGGATCTCAGAGAACACGGTATGTACACCCAATCTCAGCCAAAATATTTGTCAGCCCAACATATGCTTCTTTAATCACCTGGGTTGGCTGATACCAAATATTGTTCACTCCGATATGAATAATAACTAAATCTTTCTCATTACATCCTTTTAATATTTTAGGACTCATTTTAGCAATATCCCTTATTTTGGCACCACGAAAGCAAGATAATGTACGGGTAGCTTTATCTGGATCACAAACAATTCTATCCAAATTGGATAGAAGGGAATCACCTAAAACAAAAATTTCTGGTGTACGAATAACATCATAATTTGAAGTTCTTATGTCCATACTTTCCTCAGTAATACCCACATCACCTTGGTTTTCAGAAAAATTAATCAAATCACCTTGGGACATGTTATTTATGGTGCTAGCTTGTATAGTATTATTAGGTAGCTTATCAAGGGTACAGGGTGCTGGAATTATATCATTTTCTATGACATCATTTAAAGAATTTGTTAAAGGGTAATATTTATTATAGGTTGGTATCACAAATGTATCAGCTTTTCGTCCCCTTTTAAAGGTTTTACTGTGTTGGATTGTAAACCAATCACTGTCAGAGTCAATGGCTTCATCCAATCTAGGCCTTTTTTTTGTAACACTCTCAACTTGTTTAAACTCATAAGTCACATTTGTTCCAGATATGCCTGAGCAAGATTGATCATCAGTATATTGTGAACTTTTAGCCTTATTATTATGAGTACAGTCAGAATCGTAGTTCATACTTATAACAGGAGTTTCTAAACAGGATTGATTCTCAATGGTATACATTCTTTTAGCTGTTTCTTGTTGACTGTTTTTTAAGCTGCTTAATCTTTTGTCAAACTGTGTGATTTCATTGTCCAGTTCTTTAATTCTAATGCATTTATTGCAAATAAACGCTGCAATTTTTTCAGCTTCTATTTCTAGTTCATACATATAGCAGAGAATGCATTGAGTGCCCACCTTTCCATCTGTAGTGATAATGTTGGCCATATTAAACGGGGGATTCTAATTAAATGGCTTACCCAATGTTGTCATATACTCAGAGCAGACTGCAAGCCTCCCAAATTGCCAACACATAACTGCGCAGATATGCGTGTCTTTCTTGTAGCGTCTTAGCAGCGCGATGCCTGTAGCATGCCTCGCTCATGCTCACACCGCTCGCAGCAGGGCAGGCTATAAATAGCCTAAAAGTACCCGGAAGTCGAGATACTAGACTCGTAATCCCAGCACTTCAAGTACAGTGAAATATCAGTTTAAAAGTATATTTGTAGGTATTTCTAACAGACACTGATGTTTCATCACTCAAAAAAAAATAAAGTTTGTCATAAACTGAGCTGTACTGAGGGAACCTCGTAGTACAACCCCTCCTCCTAGCTAAGAGATGGCTAGGGCTCCTGGTAGCAAGTTGGCTTTTTCAGTTAAAACTTTTTAAAATTCACAAACGTGGTCTGTGTGCTCACAGCAGGGCAGGCTATAAATAGCCTAAAAGTACCCAGAAGTCAAGATACTAGACTCATAATCCCAGCACTTCAAGTACAGTGAAATATCAGTTTAAAAGTATATTTGTTGGTATTTCTAACAGACACTGATGTTTCATCACTCAAAAAAAAAATAAAGTTTGTCATAAACTGAGCTGTACTGAGGGAACCTCGTAGTACAACCCCTCCTCCTAGCTAAGAGATGGCTAGGGCTCCTGGTAGCAAGTTGGCTTTTTCAGTTAAAACTTTTTAAAATTCACAAACGTGGTCTGTGGAAGGTATATCAACCGCACATACAGAGTAGTTAGACTAGTGTGCGCTTGCAGCAGGGCAGGCTATAAATAGCCTAAAAGTACCCGGAAGTCGAGATACTAGACTCGTAATCCCAGCACTTCAAGTACAGTGAAATATCAGCTTAAAAGTATATTTGTAGGTATTTCTAACAGACACTGATGTTTCATCACTCAAAAAAAAATAAAGTTTGTCATAAACTGAGCTGTACTGAGGGAACCTCGTAGTACAACCCCTCCTCCTAGCTAAGAGATGGCTAGGGCTCCTGGTAGCAAGTTGGCTTTTTCAGTTAAAACTTTTTAAAATTCACAAACATGGTCTGTGGAAGGTATATCAACTGCACATACAGAATAGTTAGACTAGTGTGCGCTCACAGCAGGGCAGGCTATAAATAGTCTAAAAGTACCCGGAAGTCGAGATACTAGACTTGTAATCCCAGCACTTCAAGTACAGTGAAATATCAGCTTAAAAGTATATTTGTAGGTATTTCTAACAGACACTGATGTTTCGTCACTCAAAAAAAAATAAAGTTTGTCATAAACTGAGCTGTACTGAGGGAACCTCGTAGTACAACCCCTCCTCCTAGCTAAGAGATGGCTAGGGCTCCTGGTAGCAAGTTGGCTTTTTCAGTTAAAACTTTTTAAAATTCACAAACGTGGTCTGTGGAAGGTATATCAACTGCACATACAGAGTAGTTAGACTAGTGTGCACTCACAGCAGGGCAGGCTATAAATAGCCTAAAAGTATCCGGAAGTCGAGTTAGCATAGCACATTTCCTCTACATGTCTTGACTTTCCCCTTGTACTAGACTTGAACATACTTAAACATCTCTTTCTGAAAAGCTTGACAGTGTAGATTAAAGGGTAAATGCTTAGCACATTTCCTCTACATGTCTGGGCTTTCCCCTTGTGCTGGACTTGAACATACTTTTACTTTGGCTAAGCCTATTCCTCTAGGCCTCCCACTGATTAAGCAGTCCAATCCCCACTTTAACAACAGTTCAGGTGAAACATAGGCCCCATGACAAGAGCAGAACTCACCCTTTGGTTGCAGGTGCCCCACAGGTGAATTTTGACAGCTTCTGATGCCACAACACATTTCAGAAAATAAGGCAGCTTCTTCCCTAGCCGGAACCAGAAGGTTGCCCCTGGAATAACAGGCAAACCTTCCACCCCCGTCCCCTCAGGGATGGGGCACAGAGACCAGTATCAGCGGTCTCCACCACTTCAAGAACAGCTTACTGTGTTCCTCTTTTGTCGGAAACACACACCTTTCCCTTAAAGTAGCTCTATAACAGAGCTTAGGCTCCAAGAGCCTGTGCACAAACTGCTGTGCTCCTCTCTTCAAGACTGCTCACACACAACTGCTGCTGCTCGCTGTTCAAAAACTCCCAACATTCTAACCTAACTCCCATCTGCAGATTCCAATGTGGCTCATGCAGCTGCAATAGTTCTATGGTGATGTCGTCCCTCAGTCTCAGCTGAGACTGAGAACAGAGTGAGACAGTGTGAAATCCATTTAACTGGAGTTTCACAAGCTGCCTTCCCTGCCTACCACTAGGTCTTACTGGGATTCTAGTAATCCCGGGTAACAGGGGGTATATATATATATATATATATATATGAAAAAAAAGGGGGCCCAGGATCAAGCCCTGGGGCACACCCCTATTGTTCCCCTCTCTAGCCAATTAGATTCCATCAATACATACCTGCTGCATTTGTTCTTTTAGGTATGATAGCATCCATGCCTGTACCCATTCAGACATGCCAGCTATTGCCAGCCATTGTGCTAGAATGTTATATTAACCAAATCAAAGATCTTTGACAGGTCAACAAACACCACGCTGATGGACTCCCTTGCCTTTAGCCCATTTGCTACTGTGTCAACGAAGTCCACCAGAGTGGTGTCCATCGACCTCCCTGATCTGAAGTCCGCCTGTCTATCAGTTAACAGTTTATACTTCTCAAGAAATTCATATATTTGGGCACAAACTAGTCTTTTAAAGACCTTCGAGATGGTGGACAATAATACTATTGGGCAATAGTTTGATAGATTTTCTCCCCCCCCTTTAAAAGTGGGAATAACCTTTGCATTTTTCCAGAATTCTGGGAAGATGTTTTGTTGTAGACTTGCACTAAATAATCTAGTTAAAATTTGAGTTATTTGTTCAGCTGAGTATTTTAAGAATTTTATTTCAACTAGATTGGGCCCTGTTGCCTTTTGTGAGTTTAATTTATTACATTCCTTGATCAACTTCCACTGTATCTTTCCTGGGACTTGGGAACACTCCTCACACACTCTAGTCACTCATGATGCAGTGGGAGGAGATAAGACTATTACATCATAGGTGGCCGCTCTGTTTGGGAGTGTTTGTAATGTTCACAAAGTATGCAGTAGGAGTAGTGCAAGGATTTGAAACAAAACAAAGTTGGGTAAAATTACACCGTTACCATACATTTCAGATATATTAAGCAAGGAGGCAGATAAAACAACTTGAAACATCAATGACTTCTACAGACGGTAAGCAATCGTAAAATGTAAGTTTTCAACTATAAGCAATATGATGCAAAATGGGTTGGCAGTGTTCCTTTAAAGTTTTCTAAACTCGCTTATGACTTTGGTCATTTTCAATATTCTGACCCAAAATTTTAAACATATACATTTTTTCACACCACCTCATGAATGTGTCAGCTGTCATTTTTCAAATCCTGGCCAAACTGTGTTTTCACACCTGTTGTGCGGAATGACGTTTCTGCTGGGATTTTACCATTTTCACCTACTGGGTTTATGAAGTGAGGTCATAAAAAGTCTATACTGAAAAATTAGGTGTATGAAATGGTTCCACTCTTGAAATGCGTGGCCATTGTGCACCCTGTCATTAGGGTGCCAAACCTGCAAGTAGTTGACCGGGTTTAATGCGTGGGATTGCACCACCCCACACCACCCTTACTTAGGATTCTAACTCTGGGGGGGGTGGACCTAAGGGAGGGGCAACAACTTTCAGATTTGGCACCCTAATGATTGGGTGCACAACAGCCAGCATTCCAAGGGTGTGCAGTGACATGAAATATGATAAAATGACCAAGTTATGAGTGAATGTTGTAATATTTCAATGTTCACTCATTACTTTGCTAATTTTCAATATTTTAACTCCAAACTTTCAGCATGGCTAGTTTTTCACACCATATCATTAACATGACAGGTGCCATTTTTTAAGTCATGCCACATGTCATGTTTACAAGGGGAGTCCTAAATTGACTATCTTGAAAATTTGGAGTCAAAATTAGAAAGAAAATAATAATTAATGAGCAACTTTGTGTGTAGTACCAGTCTTGACCCCAGTGGGTGGTGCTTTTTGAACCCATGCAGGTGAGCTAAGTTCAGGGGTGAGCTCATTGACCCAGCAGGATGGGGTCATGGCGCTGCTATGCATCACCCCCCCAGCTAGGGAATGAAAGGTGCAAGGTTGCACGCATGGTCCCAGGTACCATATAGTGAAGACAACTCTTCTCTTGGCATAGGGCTCTGCACCTCTGCACCAGTGGGGTAGCAGAGGGGCATGTGCATTGACTGAGAGATTGACTCTTTGTCCTGTGTATCTGTATCTGCAGCCACATGGAAGTGCAGACTTCAGAGGGCCCTTTGGTTCTGCAGCCCACAAGACAGCCTCATGAATTTTTTACATCCATCACTGCACGGAAGTGCAGGGCCCACATAAACTCTGCATTTTCATAGGTGATGGAGTCTTCCCTTGGTGCAGGGCCCAGAATGATCTGCATGTCTGCATGTGTTCACACAGATCCCAAAGGGATTTGCGTGACTGAGGATATGATTCCACTATCTCAAAGAGAAAGGAAATCCTTTGCAAAAAACTACATTAATGCACCAGTTAGGGTTAAAGTTAATGCCACAAAAGTAGGGAAATGTGCTGCTAGGGTTTACAACCCTAACTCCCCACCCCTACCCCCTAGTCAGTAAAAGGAAAATATATTAGGGTTTTGGGTGTCCAGAGTCTTGCCAAATCAGTGGTAGGGTCTTTCTTGGGGATGTCAACCCTAATGCCTACCCTGTTCCATGAGCAAACTATGTCAGACATGATCTCCTTTCATCATGCAGGGCCTGCAGGGTGCTATGTGAAGAAAGCTACAACAGATTGTGTTGGCAACAAGTGGCAAGACTTACTTCTCTACTTTTGAAGAGTGTATCACTATGAGGCACTGGATTGAAGCTGCACCTTGTGCTTTGGACAGGAGGCTATGGGCTGGGAGGAGGGAGGGATGTGCATTAGGTTGACAGCTCCAAGGAAGACAGCACCACTGATTTGTCAAAACTCTGAAGATGTAAAACCTTAATGTTTTCTCCTTTTGCTATTTGGGGGTGGGGTTGGGGAGTTAGGGTTGGAAACTCTAACCTGACTTTTCCCTACTTTTTATGGCCTTAACTTGAACCCTAATTGGGGCATTAATGCAGTTTTTTTTGCAAAGAATATATATATATATATATATATATATATATATATATATATATATATATATATATATATTATTCTGGCATGGTGGCACCAGCATAGTTAGGGCTGAGTATGGTGCTTACTGTTAGACCCCTAACATTTCACCTTACTAACTTTGGTGGCATTCAATGGAATAGCCCAAATCTTTGCATGTGTGGTCAGGCTGGCATAGACATTAACAGTTTCATGCTGGCACATTGCTTGGTTTCCAAGACATGGATAACTGTTTATTTTGAAAAAGTGACACTTTTTTCCTACACTTAATATATGTTTATTTGCTCTCATCTACAGCCTAGACAGTATGGAATTTTGTTCATGAAACTTTCAGGGTAGAAGCAGCCTGTGCAGAGGTAGTGGCTTTCGGATGTTTTGTGAAACAAATAATTCTGGGGTTATAAGAATTTAATTTTTTTCTGAGGGGTCAAGTTGCAGTGCATCCAGGAAAGTGTGGCAATACTGGTTAAGGTGGCTATCTTAAACTACTTGATACAGCAAACAAGAAAACTGCTCTCAAGGTTATTTTCCTTGAGTGCGGATTTTTTCTGGCCATGCTCAGTGGGGGTTTTGGATAACCCTCTAATACGAACTGAAAATTTTTGGTTCTCTAGAGCATTTTCAGTTTACATCATGTATGCGTCATGAACCAAAAATGCTTCTCACGTAACAAAAACTTTTTTTTGGTTCATGAGGGCTGCCATCTTATTTTTTCATCTCAGTTACCTAAAATATATGAAAAGCCATATAAATGGACACTTTGAAAAAAAAACATGAATCTTGCTAAACAGGACCACCTAGGGAAGATTCTGATGTTTGTTTGTTTTTTCAAAATGTGCCAGAAATAGTATTTTCAGATTTTGGGATTGCCCTTGTCCGATTTCCAGTTCATCAGACATTTTTTCAGTTCAAAAGAAAACAGTTTTGGTTCACAAACTACAAATTTCAGTGTAAACTGAAAATTATAGTTCACAAACTGAACTTTTTCAGTTCAAACTGAAGTAGTGCTCGGTGAGTGCAGTTAATGCTACCAGGCAGAAGTGTCCTCTTGACCCCCAACAGCAGTCTGTTTGTTCTGCTGCTCCTGTTCAGAATCTTAGTCTTCACTCGCATGTCCCAAGTAACATTATAGTGCAGCCAAGGCTTCCATTTTGCATATGTCCCAGAGGGCCCTGACCCTCTGCACCCATAGCTGCTTCCACAGCCAGAAGGCCTCTTGGCCTTGTGCATCTGCATCTATAGCTACATGGAAGCACTGGGGCCAGAGGGATAAGACAAACAACATACAACTGTTTTGAAATGACACAAATAGAGTAGCACTGATGTACTAGCTTTGTAGATTTGTATCTGTGGAATGCATACTGCAAGACATACACACTTGCTTCTTGCTGCAGCTAGAAATCTACAATACTCAAATCCCAGCACCACTTCTGTCTGCAGAAGCATAGGCCCCTACAGTCACAGTTACAAATCTACAGTACTCAAATTACAAAAGTTCTGTCTGCAAAAGTGCAAGCCTCTATAGAGCCAGTGCTTCTGTAGCCACAGGTACTCGTGCACACTGTAAGACATACACACACTTCTGGCTGCTGAGGTACAGGCCCTTTTGGGGGCCAGTGTAAGACATACACACCAACTTCTGGATGCAGAAGTGCAGGCCCACTAAATCCATGATTCCCAAACTATAACATTAGTACTAGCTGTAGAAGTTCAGGCCCCTGTGGAACCAATGCTTCTGTAGCAGCAGGTGTCAGACATACACACCTACTTCTGGCTGCAGAAGTGCAATGCCCTTTGGGGCCAGCACTTCTGTAGCTGCAGGTGTAAGACAACCATATTAACTTCTGGCTGCAGAAGTGCAGCTGCATATAGAAAGCCATGATACCCAATATGCAACTGTAGTTCTGTTTGCAGAAGTGGAGGGCCTGTGGGGCCAGTGCTTCTGCAGCTGCAGGTACTCAAGCACTGTGTAAAACATACACATAGAGTTCTGGTTTAAGAGAAGCACAGGACCCTATGGGGCCAGTGGTTCTGCAACTGCAGATACAGATCCATGAAGATAAGACAACAGTGCTGCTGTACTGGTGTCATCTGGAAGCAGTTGTATGTTGTTTGTCTTACCTGATAATGGCTGTCTGTGGTTGCTTGTGTGGTCTTGTCCTTATGCTGTTTGGGTGTAGAGAGTTAGGGCTGGGAACCTTAACACCACATTTACCTACTTTTATGGTGTTAAGCTGAACCATAACTGGTTCATTAACACATTTTTTCTCAGTGAATATATATATATACATACACAAAGAAATTAATAACGTAGTGATTAGCAACACAATGGAATCCTTCAAGGATGCACTGGATGCCTATATGGGGGTTAGAAAGTTTAATAATCATGTTTGATAACTGGCGAGCCACATGGCCTATGGCTAAAGACTTGTACACCACTATGAAACTATAAAACTATGAAATTATGTCTGGATGTTACATATAATGATATTGTTCAGGTTGTAAGGTACAAGGATGTTCTAAAATGTGAGAGTTTAATTATTTCAGTTGTGAATCCAAGAGTTTCACATTATATTTGATGCAATGAGAGGCTCTAGAGAAACGAGGACTTTTCTTAGACTATCTAGTCTTGATTTGTCCGTCACAAAAAAATAAAACAATAAGAATGACCAAATCACAACTGATAAGAGAAGTGACAGATTATTCAGATTTGGTGAAGTTTTGACTAAAACATAGAGAAAAATAATGTTCAGAATCAACCACATTATCACTTTGTGGCATAAAAAAGGTTATGAAATGAAATCAGACTTAAGACATATAATCTGTCATACCTTTGGAAATCCACTGGGCTTGAATTTTGCTAAGAAGGATATTGTGTATGTCTTCAGCATGTTTTCTGGACCCACAGAGGGATATCAAATTGATCTTATACTGAGAAATACTGATTTAGTACAAAAAGTTATGGAGGAAGGAACAAAACTGGATGCCCAAGGTATACTAATTATGAACTTTGATGATTGTGAGAAAGTGGGGAGAACCAAAAGAAAAAGCTGTGAATACACCAGTAAATCTGGAAGGAGAAAGTTCCATTGTTGGTAGTATACAGTAGTTCTTTGTAATTAATTTGCCCCATTGGGAGAAACTAAAGTCTAACTAGATCTGTCATTACAGTGTGATCAGATTCAAGATTTCAATAAACATGATAGAAGGTATAGAGAAACTTATACTGAGAACCTGGGAATACTAACAAGGAATGTTGCTGGACATTTTAATAAAATGGTTGACCCAGAGTATCTAAGTTTCATTAAAAAACTTTGATATAATCAAACTCAACCAGGCACAGTACATAAAAGCTTGATAACTTAAATGTGAATACTTTTCAACTCTTTCATATTCTGGGATTAAAATAACAAAAGATACAGTAGGTCAATCTGGGAGTGATTTAATTACTTATATAAGGGTTACAGAATACCTTCAAGTAATTAAAGCAAGAATGGAAAATACTGTGTTTATGAGTATCACCATAATAGTTTTTGACACAATGGTAACACTAATTAAATATTTATATTCCACCAACAATTACACATTTTATATTAACAGCACTTGGGAGAATATTAAATAATCAATAATAGAACTAAATGAATGATATCCTGATGGGGAAATTCTTATGCATGGTGGCACAAATACAACAACTGGTCAAAAAGAGTGTCTTGATAAGGACAAATCTGTCAGGTTGCTAAGCCTGAGTATCCCCACTAGAACTAGTATGATAAAAAGAGATCCAATAGGAATGACTTACTAAATGCAATACTTGAAGGGTTTCATGTGATTATTGTTAATAGAAGATTCAATCTGATGAGCAAGATAACTATACCTGTCTTAATCAAAGGATGTCTGTACTGCAGACTACATCATTGGTTCACCATATGATTACAAAAAGTATATTAATCAAAAAGTAATAGAACTTAACACATAGTGCTCATTTCTCAGTGGTAACCTATAGGAAAGCTTATCAAAAACCTATCCAAAAGAGTGATGAATTTACTGAGATACTGAATGATAAAACAATTAAATGGGTTAGAATGCTTGAAGATATTAAGATGAAGCTGATAAATGAATATAAAATATATATAAACCAAAATATATCTAACTTGACAGAGCTAATTGAAGATCATAGTTTGCTATTAAGAAATGTTATACCAATTAAAGACACATTTACAAATAATAAGGATTATAAATATGAAAGCAGGCTTCATAAGATCTGTAAAGTGGAAAAAAGGAAAATTGCTAAACTTATAAGATACACTAAGAAAAACCCATCATGAATTAATCTGAAAGAGATGAACAATTAAAGGAAGAATTATTGAATCTGAATTTGGATTTTATTAATTGGGGAAAACCTTTAGGCACAAGTGCCTATTTTCAAAGGTGACCCAGTCAAATTGCAAGAAAGCAGAACATTACAAATATTACAATAACAATTATGCAGTATATAAATATCATGTTACAATATATTAGAGTATGTGGTGTAACGTTGTTGTAACACAATTTCCATCTCTACTGAAATGCTGTTGTACCGCAATGCAGAGGTGATGGAACACTGTTCAACCCTTCTGTGGCAGAACAGCGTTCCAGTAGATTAGGAAATCTCACGAGCCACACACACTTAAAAATGCTGTGGCAACAGAAATCTCAGGATCAACCAGATAACAGGAGGTGGTGATGGCACGATCAGACACTCACATATGTAGGCTCATCTAGATATGGGGAAAAATGCAGGATCAACCAGATACGTTTTCTTACATTAAAAAGTAAATGCAGGATCAACCAGATATTTAATATAACTTATGAAATAAAAGTCAAATATTCTCGCTAAGCAAGAAATGTAGCTACCATGTTTTTTTTCTGGGAAATCCTGCCCACACACTCTCGACAACCAATAGAAGTCTGCACTACTAATCTGGGGATGTCTGTTCCCTAGCAAACACACAACTTAGCCAGGTAATCATCTCTAACTCCAGGAATAAGACAGGCCGGGGAACAATTTCTTTTAGTATATAAAAAATAAAAAAGTGCTTCAAACTCTTTTTAAATGATTTTGGGGGCAGTGTAATGTTATGAAATTATATCAAGGATTCTGAAGAATGGTGACATCTGGTATAAATTCATATAAGAATCAGCTGGATTCAAATATCTAGCCTGATGCTTGGGTATCCCATTATGCTTCCATCTTTTGCAACCAATAGGAAAATGTACATTTCAATAGTTAGGAAATTACTGAACCTTTTGACTGGAAAACAAAACACAGAGAATAGTGGATGGGCAACTATGCACAACCAGTGTGTTCTGCCACAGAGGGGTTCTGATTCTCTGTGATCTCGAGAGTGAATCTCGAGAGGTCCATGGGAATCAGAAACCCGATGTGGCAGATCACACTGGTTGGGCATACGGTTGCCCATCCTGTATTTTTTATAACATATGGTGTCCCCCTAAATCATTTAAAAACAGTTAAAAATTGTTCTCTGACCCATCTTATTCCCGGAGTTAGGGATGGTTGCCTGACTGAGTTGTGTGGTTGATAGGGAACAGACATCCCCAGATTAATAGAGCAGATGTATATTGGTTGTTAAGTGTGTGTGTGGGCAGGATTTCCAAGAAAAAAACATAGCAGCTACATTTCTCACTTAGCGAGAGGACCCGACTTTTATTTTGTAAGTTATTTTAAATATCTGGTTGATCCTGCATTTACTTTTTAATATAAGAGAACATATCAGGTAGATCCTGCATTTGTCCCCATATCTGGTTGATCCTGAATATGCGAGTGTCTAATCATGCCATCACTGCCTCCTGTTATCTGGTTGATCCTCCGGTTTCTGTTGCCACAGCAGTTTTTAAATGTGTGTGGCTCATGCGATTTCCAAATCTACTAGAATGCTGTTCTACCACAGAAGGGTTGAGCAGTGTTCTATGACCGTTGCACTGTGGTACAACAGCATTTCAGTACAGATGGAAATGGCATTATAACAAGGTTCCACCATACACTATATGAAGTGTATTACGCTATTAGCTCACTAAAGTCTAACAAAGCCCCTGGACTGGATGAAATTGCAGTTGGTTTTTACAAATTGAATGTTCTTTGGTGGTCATATAGACTTGCAAAGTTTTCCAATTATTGTATTATGTATGGCTTTATTCAAATATCAAGGAAAGGGAGCCATATTGTTCCCATATTCAAAAAAGGAGAAGAAAAGATCCCTAATAACAACAGATCATTGATCTTACTTGACAATATAGCTAACATTTTTGCAAAGGTTCTCCTTTATGATTACTTAAATGGTGTGAAAGTTCAAGAATTCTTTCATCGCTGCTGGTAGGTTTTAGAGCTGGAATGGGGACTGTTACGTAGTGCTTCCTGTTAAGACACATCACTGAAAAGTACTGTAATGTGGGAAAACAACTGGTATATGTGACTTTTGTAGATTTTACTGTAGCCTTCTCTTTCATCTCTCAGACTATCCTATTGTCAAAACTCTACTCTTTGGGAATTGAAAACCATTTACTGAGCCTAATCAAAGGAATTTACTCAAATACATCATCAAGAGTTAGATACAATAATCAGGGTGACTTGACTGAGCAAGTTAAACAAATGTAGGGGTACCCCAGGTTTGTGTACTAACGCCCACTCTTTTCAATATACATATAAACGAAGTTATAGAAAAAATGTCCTTTATAGAGTTGTTGTTTTTTTGTAGATTCTTTTTATCACCTGGATGATGGATGGGGTGATATACGTCCCTAATCAGCACCTGGACTCACCCTCCCAGCATCCCCTTCAAGGCCACCCGGACTGGGTGAACCGTAGCTTTCCTCTTATGGTGGGGCTCCTCCAGGGGGGTAGGGGAGAGACATAAATACACCAGAGGCCCCAACTGAGTCTTACGCCTGGGACATCATTCAGGAGGTGGTCCAGGGGCTTCACGGTGCTCTGTGACCAGGGGTTTTACTGCTTGGTTTCCCCAGGAGTCACAGACATGCAGTGACATTAGCACAGGGTGGATATGCTCCCACACTTGTCCCACAGACATCCACCGATGACTCCGTGTGCCAGGCAGTCCCAACTGCTGGGCACCCAGTTGCTACTGGGTGTCACTAGTATGCTGGAAGACCACAACCCTCACCCTCAGAGGTGAAGAGCTGTCTGTGGGATGCTTATCCAACCTCCCTTTGGCCGACCCTCTGATGCACTGTGCTCGCTTCTGAACACAGGTCGTCAATGCCACAGGTGGTAGTGCTACCACTGTGCCAGTGTGCTGGCATCCTTAAAAGAGTTTCATTCACCAAATATATCAGACGACAGTATACTAGTATGGCCTCCACTGATTATACTGGGCTAATCTGTGTTGTATTATTTTGCCCGCTATATGAGTTGGACGCTCTATCGGTTTTGGCCACAAAAATTAATTATCACCAGCACAAAACAGTACTGTCTTCTCTGCAATGTGTGAGTCACTAAAGGTATCTAATAAAAAATAAAGAAAACAAACACCTTACTTTTTGTCTGCACTGCACACTTGACTTTTGAGGCATTTAACAGTGGACTCTGGAACCATTAAATGCTGCATCGGATCATAGCCATGTGAACAGACAACACCATTAACACCTTGAGATGCACTAACTAGATAAGTTCCATGACAGTGGACTCTGAACTGATAAATGCTGTGCCAGACCATAGCCTTGTGTTTTGCATGTGAACTGACACTGCCATTAACACCTCGAGATGTGCTAACAAGCAGCCAATCTGGCTAATCTGCCCCGAAAAGAAGACATGCATAGAACACTATATACAGTGTTTTTACATTGTAGCCTATGGCATTGGAAAGTGGAAAATGTAATCTGCCTGCAAACTGAAATGACTGCCCATTTAAACCATGGATGCTATAAGTGTTGGGGACTGTACTAGCATGTGCTGATGAACTGATGATTCTGTCGTTGACTAGAATATGTTTTCAGAGAATGTCAGATTGGACCATGGGGCCCAGTGGAGTCCCTCAGGGATCTGTACTGGGCCCAGTCCTGTTTAATGTATTGGTCTCATCTATAAATTGTGATGTTAATGCATGGCTTGTTAAATCTGCTGATGATATGAAACTTGGAGCAGCTGTTACGAATAAATTAGATGCTCAGCAATTACATAATAATATTAATCTAATATACACAATAGCCGTGGGGAAAAAAATAAAATTTAATATAGCAAAGTGCAAAATTATGCATTTGGGAAGTAATAACTCTAAATTTAAGTATACTATGGATAGAGTTCAGTTATTAGAAACAGATGTAGAAAAAGACTTGGGAGTATGGATAAATAAAGATTTGGAGTTTACTCACCACTGTAATGTTACTACCAAAAAAGCCTATGGTATCTTGGCCTCAGTACTGAGAAATATAAAGAGCAGAGAAAGAGACATGATTATACCGCTTTATAGGTCCCTTGTCAGACCCCGTCTGGAGTACGCTGGCTGTGTATGGAGACCTAGACTGAGGCGGGACATGGGAAGGTTGGAAGGGGTTCAGAGACGCATAACAAAGAGGGTGAGTGGTCTGGGGGGATTGTCCTATGTGGATAGGCTGAGAGATCTTGGTCTGTATTCCTTGCAGTATGGGAGATACCGTGGGGATATGTGTCTGATTTATAGGGCATGTAGAACTCCTGATATGTGGGAATGTCTGGGACTAAAAGCAAGATCTAGCTTAATTACAAATCGGGGTCACCAGTACCAACTAAAGGGAGAGAAGTACAACAAGAACCAGAGAGGGGCTTGGTTTTCACAGCGTACAGTGGATCAGTGGAATGCTTCGCCTAGTCAGGTGGTTTCCAGTGAAACCATGAATGCGTTTAAGTCAGCTCTGGATAAATATAGAAGTAATTATCTTTATGATGTGAGTTTATAAATGGTGCAGGTTGATAATGGCCTAACGACTAAAGTTCCTGATATTTTCCTATGATTCCTATGAAGTATGTCATCTATGTAAAAAGCTAAATTGAATACCAAATACTAAAGAAACAAAAGTTATGATCTGTGGGACTTGCAGAATACTTAGGAAGGTATTCTTAGCTGACAAGCCTCTAGAGTATGTTAAGAAATTTGCATATCTAGGAGGTAAAGTCAGTAGTAGCTTAAAGTGGAACAAACATATAATGTACGTTAAGGGTGAATTGGAAATAACAGCAAAAGCCCTCTTCAGATCCAATATGATCTATGGAAGCTCAATGGTACTTCCTATATTAAACACTACTAATGCAAAGTTATCACATGTGACCTTAGCTAAAAAATCACTACTTGGACTTCAACTTTCTGGAGTTACAAGCCTATTAAGCTTATTCACAGGCCCACACTGCACCAGGAACTCTGACCATCAGGTTCTCACCGTCCCTCGCTGCAGAACCTCACAAGGGCAGAGGTCATATGCCTACCGGGCACCACTTTGGCTCAA
Organism: Neoceratodus forsteri; assembly: GCA_016271365.2. Taxonomy (NCBI): domain Eukaryota; kingdom Metazoa; phylum Chordata; order Ceratodontiformes; family Ceratodontidae; genus Neoceratodus; species Neoceratodus forsteri. The sequence continues at coordinate 870,949,376 of CM057456.1, forward strand.
TAACCTCGGCACTGAACATAACATCACGCAGAGATTGGGGCTTTTCAAGACCAAGCTAAGACAACACCTACTGAAGAAAAGCTCCTGTGACTGTACTTTCTAATTACTCCACACATACCCACTTCTGACCCCGGTCTTATTCACCTTTCAGGTTATTATTACCATCTCCTCGCTACTCCTACTTTGTCCTTCTACCCTGAATTTTCCCCATTTTTGCCCTGCAATACTCTGCACTCTCCTCTCCCACCTCCCCCTAAATAGTCATCATGCCCCCCACTCAGTGCCCCCTACTCTCCTTTCTGGGTAGCTGCTTACTGTCTTTTACCTGACAATGCCACCTAGGCTGCTACTGTTGCCTGAATTATCCTAGTGTTAAAACCATCTCTGTTTCCTATTTACAATGTATTTTTGTCTATGTTTACTCACCTAGCTACATACTCCTAAACCTACAATGTATGTATACCCACCCTTTACGATGTGGAACCTTTGTAAAAGAGCGGTGTCCTGCTCAAAGGTATTGTAATCCAAGACTGAATAAATAAATAAAAAAAAATTAAGTCAAGGTCTTTATGGTGTTGAAATCTGGGGAGACAGTGACAGTAGATCTTTAAACAGTTCCTTAAATTGTCTTATAACTTAGAAGATCCTTAGTTGTCATGGAGGCATTCATTAAGGAGAGGGTGGTGGACTACCTGGAGGACAGTGGGCTACTGGACAATAGACAGCATATCTTTATGAAAGGGAGATCATGCCAGAAAAACCTAATTGAATTCTTTGACTGGGTAACGCAGGTAATCGACTGTGGGGGCTTGGACGTGGCCTATCTGGATTTCAGCAAGGCCTTCAACACTGTTCCCCACAGAAGGCTAGTGAATAAGCTGGAAAGTGTAGGGGTAGGTGATAGGATAACCAGGTGGGTGGAAAGCTGGCTGGCAGATAGAAGCCAGAGAGTGGTGGTTAATGGGGTTTACTCTGGGACAGGGTGGGTGATGAGCGGGGTTCCCCAGGGGTCAGTTCTGGGTCCCCTCCTTTTCAACATCTATATTAGTGACATAGTGGAGGGACTAGGAGGATGGGTGGGCCTTTTTTCGGATGATACTAAGATCTTCAATAGGGTGGACACTGCAGCGGGGGTGGAGGACATGAGACATGACTTGAGGACTTTAGAAGAATGGGTGGAGACTTGGCAGCTCAAATTCAATGTCAAAAAGTGTGCTGTGTTCTGGCCCGGTGGTGCTGAGGGTTGAGGCACTGGACACCACTCTTTGCACCACACCGGCTACCCAGGTTCAGGAGCGAGCTCGGGTCGTTGGGGGTCAGTGGGGATGGGGATGGATGGAGTGCCCAAGGGCTGCTCTCCCTCCCTGAGGAGGGGAGTGTTCTCCCAGCTGCAGCTCTGGCATCCCCTGGTGGAGGCTGGGGTCACTGCAGAGCTCAGCAGCAAGATTGCAGGTGATTGGAGCTTCGGCGGACGTCCTAAAGGTGCACACGGGAGTGTGCACATGCTGGGCTGGACGTCATTGCACATCCGAGCTCCGGGGTGAAAACAAGGAAAAAAACCCTACCATCACGTGAGGTGATGGTGAAAGTCTGTGGTCTGACCACACGCCCAATGCCGGCCGATTCTCCAGTCTCCCTGGGGTCTGGGGCCTCTCCATGGGGCAGGGAGAGCCCAAACCCCCCCTTACCCTATGTAGCACTCAGGGATTGGTTCAGGCAGGTGGTTGAGTCATTATGCCTCAGATGGGATCCTGAGAGATGCCCTGAAGGTAGGATGCATAAACAGACTCTACAAAACAAAAAAAAGTGTGCTGTGATGCACCTGGGACACAAGAACCCAAAAGCAGGATGCACTCGGGGGGACATTAGGGTTACAGAGCAGGAGAAGGATTTAGGAGTAATAGTATCCAGTAACCTCAAGGTGGGGAACCAATGCCGCAGGACAGTGGGAAAAGCAAATGGAATGCTGGCATGTCTTGGCAGTGGAATCACTAGTAGATGGAGAGAGGTACTGATGCCCCTCTATAAAGTCATGGTGAGACCACACCTGGAATACAGCATGGGATCATAATGTCATATGGCATAAAAGCACAGCAATGTACCGCACTGTAATTACAGTGGATACATTGCTGCCGCTCAGACATACTGCCAAAAGACATTTCGACTAAAGAAGCTAGTGGGGTCTTTGTTTTCTGGGGGGGGGTCTGACCCCCGCACCCCCTGTTATGGGGGGCTATGCCCCAGAGCCCCCCTATTAATATAATAGACTCTGAGGGGGAGCAAAACGGGGATGGGAAGAAACACTGTCAGGGAGAAAAAAAAGAAACTGCACAATGTCTGGGACCGGGATTAGAGCCCTGTTCCACAGATGCATAGCTCCCCTGCATTGTTGTGGCTTATCCCACTGAGCCATGGCAGCAGCTCAGTGGACTACCTCCCCAACAGAGGTCTTGACCTCCACATCACTCCTCCTCCCCACCCATGCATGACAGGGTACAAAACTGCGTGCAACATATGTGCCTTGCAGGGTTTTCTATCCTGTTGTGCTAGTACACCGTGCTAATGTTCCATGCAGTATTCCATGCACAGTTCTGTATATGACATCTTGACCTGGTAGGTGGAATATGGAGTCCAGTTCTGGAGGCCACATCTGCGTAAGGACATAGACAAGATAGAGGGAGTTCAGAGAAGGGCGATCAGAATGGTGCAGGTTTCAAATATGTCAAGTGGAAAGGGGATCAATCAGGTGAAGGCAGGGAGTCTACTCCAAAGGAAGGGATGGTGCAGTAACCAGGGGGCATAGTTTGGGGCTGTGGGGGGTGACATTTAGAAACAATGTTAGGAGACAGTTCTTCACGGAGAGGGTGGTGGAAGCATGGAACAGGCTTCTGGAGGGTGTGGTGAGGACTGGAACAGTGTCAGAGTTCAAGGTAGCATGGGACAGACACATGGGGTTATGTGGGATTGGGAAGGGGCCCACCGAAAGGAGGTGGAATAAATAAAGGGGTGGAAGAGGGCAGACTAGATGGACTTGAAATTCCTTTTCTGCCATCAAGATTCTATGATTCTATGATAAAACGATCTTGAACTTACCAAAGGGTACTCCCAGTGCTCTAGTAAGAAATGAATTGGGTCAAACAAACATAATACATAATGCAAAATCTTTGGTTAAAATTCAAAACAACAACCAACCCTGTATTATCAAAATTCATGATAGAAAAAATAAAAAAGTTAAATCATACTAAGGACTGAAGGAATTGGTTGAGTTGTATTAATGACCTAGTGAGAGTATGTAAATTGAGCATCTATTCAAAACTATGGACAAAGGGATAATTTTACATCACTCCTTGTCTAAATTTCTGACTAAAATTATTGATCAAATAGGAAGGGAACACAACCTCAATGAAATAAGAAAATTGACAGTATCAAATTGACTGGTGGAAAACACTAAAGAGCATACTTTAAAACAATTTATTGTGCAGATACCACAACACAAGGCAGTCTTAACTAAGTATAGATTTGAACTTTGCAATAGTAACATAGTGAATGCTCGCTATAGGGCAGTAGAGCTAAATAGGAATTAAACTGCTTTTCTGGAATAAACTCGCCAGTAAACTTATTACATATAGTGATGTACTGCCCATGGTATTCTAAGCTTAGAAATCAAAGGCTGGGAGATATTTTATCCCCCCTTTATGTCCCACAGCGATACCTTCTGAATCTTCTGTTTAATTCAGAAAATCATGAATTCCTCGAAAAACTCGCTCAATAATTAATCCATATCACAAAATAAGGAAGAAGAAGATTTTGACCATAGAACAAAGCCAAACTTATGCCTGACTTAGGACATATGTTACTTGTTTTTTAAACTGACTTTGGGAACATGTAAATTGCACAACCTTCTAAGTTATATTGACATTATTCTCGATCTCTATGCGATATGGGATTACAGGCTCAGCTACACTAACCGTGGAAGGTAGGCAGCCAGACACAAATCACCCACTATTTACATTTCTTACAGTTAGGAAGTTTTCTAAGGTATTTTTGCATTTTACAGATCCCTAATACGCACAGTATTTTTAATATAAATTCTTATTTAGCAATATACATGTCAATGTTTTGGCAATGATTTATGGTAAAGAGTACTGTGTTTACCCTCATGTTTGCACAGCTTTTGTATTAACTGTATAATGATGTGCCGCTTATTTATTTAATTACTGTATACATGTGTGATTTGTTGTTATGTAATTTACCGACAACATAGTCAAACAATAAAACTTGAAACTAGATATTCATATCAGAGCTCTGCTGTGAAGTTAGTCAGCTACTAAATATCACACCACTCATCAGCTGGATCGCTTATCTAAAATGCAACTGCCTGAATTGGCTTCTTTTAATTATAGTGTAATCCCCAACCAATGTGTAGGTAACTGGTGAAGAGCCTGTTAATAGAGAGAGCCTTGCTGCATTTGTTACACCCTTTGCCCTGCTATGTGCCTTCTTTTCCCCCAGAACCTTACTGGGACTCTCATTCCTAGCCTGGTATTTTACAGTTACTGGCCCCCATTAAGTCAGGTAACTGTGTCTGATTCATGGGTGCAAAACAGTTTGTGATCCCTATTACAGGCCCTGGAATACCACCTGCAATCCACTTTCATCCCTCCCTCAGTCCCCTCTTCCTGGTTCCCACCCCCATCCATCCCATGGGCCAGTGGGGCTCTATTGAATGGAGGAGTCGGTAGTGGTTCAGGAGCCCAACTCAGTTGTCTGCTCAGCATGAGTATTTGCTCTCATGCTGCCTGCAACCGTGCATGGGGCTGCAGGAACCTCCTACATATAGGGCAGTGATCAATTCTTCAAATCATAGCCCAGGGGATGATGGCCCAACAGTGCCTGCAGCTAGATAATCCTCTGTGCTGTCTACCATCCATCCTTACTTCTAGATGCTCCAACTTCCCCTGTACAGGTCTACCTCAGATATGGTATAGTGCTTAGTGGGTGTTTTTTCCTTTTCCTCCTACTTACCCTTATGAAGGCCTACCCCAGATAGGGTGTAGTACTTATCCCTATAAAGGCCTACCCCAGATAGGGTGCAGTGCCTACAGCATAGTTTTCCTTACCCCTCCTTCTTACCCCTATGAAGGCCTACCTCAGATAGGGTGTAGTGCCTTCTTGATAATTCTCTCTGCTCCACTCCTTACCTGCTTCCTGCTTGGCCCATTTCTCTCTTCCATAATCAGAGTTCCTTGTGAACTGCAAACTTACCCATGGACGCCCCTTCGGATGCCATCCTCCTGCTCTATGGTTCTCATGGTTTGGGGGCTTGTATGCTCTGAGATTGCTTGGTTAGCTTAGAAATAAGTGCTAACAATGAGTGGCCTATTGGCTACTTGCAGTCATGTACAGCCAGTCTAAAACTAAACTGCACTGTCTGTCTTTATATAACCTTTAACTCTTCCAATTTCCTGTGGTCTGAGTCACTTGTGCAAGCCCCCCTACTGGGCTCACCTGATGGGCTTTGGCTCGTGCTGCCCCTCCAGTGTCCCATTAAGTGGTTCCTGGTAGGACTCTGACCCTGGCACCCTCAGTGGCTCCCGTGGCTGCAGCTGCGAAATTTCACGGTTCCTCGGTCCATGTTCCAAGAGGGGCCAAGGACTGTGCATGTTTCAGTGCCTCCGGGCATGTGGGGTATCTTCTGGTTGATCCAGTAAGACAAAGAACTAGACTGACCATAAGGCAAATAAACATAATGGCGGTCTGCACTCATCTGAGCATGTGCAGCCACTGGGGAGTTAAATTTAAAGGAGCCATGGCTTGTTTGGGCTTTTTTGACTGCAGCCAAAATTTAACTATATCCCCGGCTCCAGGGCAGGCATCAGAGCCAGGATCAGGGGGGATCAAAACCAAAGTACCTCAGGGTGCAGATGCCCTGGGTTTTAGCCCTCTTAAGGATCAAAATTAATAAATAAGGTTGGTAAAGGAGTCACGAGTACCTTCGCCCTATCCAGAGATGACCCAGTCCAATGCCGCTGCCTCAAACGATGTCAAGAATGAGGAGCTTTTGGATGATGGTGGGCTCGGGGGGGTTAGGGCTGTCAGGCAGAGGCACATCCCAAATCCTATTCCACTCCAGAACTCATATGCTGCACTGGCAAATGGGGACAACCAGACAGAGGTACCCAGAGAAGTGGAAGGGAAGGATGTGGAGGTCAACCAAGGAGGTGACCTCAGTGGCGAGAGCAGTGGACCCCAGAGAAGGAGGAAGTGAATCCTGGTGGGGGACTCTGTCATAAGAGGGATCCAGCTAGGAACACAGGAGGGGGAGGACAGGGAGATGAGGTGCTTAACAGGTGCCACGGCATGGAAGGATGGGAGGAAGATACTGGGGATCACTGGGAAGGCATGATGGAAGGGAGAGCTGGATGCCATTATCCACCTAGGTACTAATGACCTGGAAAACGGGGAGCCTAAGGAAGTTCAGGAAGAGTTTAGGAAACTGGGGAGGGGTCTCAAGCAATTAGCTACTTCTGTCACCTTCTCAGAAGTACTACCTGTGAGAGGCATGGGAGAGTGTAGGGGTGCGTGCACCAGGAACTTTAACTCATGGTTGAAGAACTGGTGCTGTGAGGAAGGGTTTGGATTCATTGGTGACTGGGGACCAACCTGGAGGGATGGGGGCTTGTACAAGCTTGACAGCCTGCATCCATCCTGGAGGGGAATCCAATCACTCAATAATAAGCTTAAATGCTACATGGACAAGCATTTAAACTAGCCATGGGGGTGGCAGGTCAGCTAGGAGGGTACTGAATTTCCCACCCCCCACAGCTAGCAGTGGAACCAGTGGACAGGAGGAGTGGATATCTCTACAACGCAGTATGCAAAAGATAGAGATGAGCACCCAAGGGGTAGATAGGCAGAAAGGGGGCAAAATTCAGCAGAAGGGCAGAGAGCATGAAGAACCAGGGATAAAGAACAACCAGGAAGGGGGCTGAGTAGAACAGCTAAAAAGTCAAGGGAGTTCACATCATGGAAAACCATGTGTGCCAATGCCAGGAGCCTTAGCAACAACAAGATGAAGGATCTGGAGGCTGTCAAGGTGCAGTCAGTCCTGGACATTGTGGCTATCACAGAAACCTGGTGTAATGATAACCACGACTGAGAGATGGCCATACCTGGCTGCAACATATTCAGAAGAGACAGGGCAGGCAGGAAGGGAGGAGGAGGAGGAGTGGCACTTTATGTGAAAGATGGCATAAAGGCCACAGAGATCCAGGAGGAACAAAATGGGGGAGAGATACTTTGGGTTAAGCTGGAAAGTAAAATGGGGTCAGCCATCCACACAGGGGTGGTCTAAAGACCACCAGCCCAGGAGGAAGAAACAGATAGGGAGCTGATGCTAGCCATCCAAAGGATGGCAGACAAGGGTGAGGTGGTGCTCGTTGGAGACTTCGATATTCCAGCTGTGGACTGGAGCCTCCCAGCAGCAGCATCAACCAGGAGCAGATTTATCCTGGACTCCCTTCAAGGTGCCTTCCTCAAGCAACTGGTCATGGAACCAACTCGGCAGAAGGCAATACTGGGCCTCGTACTAACAAATGGGGCAGAGTGATGGGGGTAACAATGAGGGAGCATCTAGGGAACAGTGACTACTGGTCACTGTGGTTTGAAATCACAGAATGAGCAGAACCAAACCACACAAAAACACGTATCCTGGATTTTAGGGGGGCAGACTTTGGGAAAATGGGGAGATGCTTGAAAGAGGCATTAATGGGAATGGGGAGGGAACCGGGGTTGAGGAACAGTGGGCAATATTTAAAACAGGGATTACAAGAGCAGCAGAATTATGCATTAAGCAGGTTAGCAAGGGGAAAAGGAAGAGGAGACCATTATGGTTTTCCAAGGAGGTAGTGGAGAAAGTGAAAGCCAAAACAATTGCATTTAGGCAATACAAAAAGACACAGGCAGAAAGGGATAGGGAGAAGTACCAGGAGAGGCAAAGGGAGGCAGGGAGGTCATTAAGGGAGGCCAAAGCTCAGACAGAAGAGTGCATCACAAAATCAGTGGGTAGAGGGGACAAAACCTTTTATAGATACATAAGTGAAAAAAGAAGGGCAAAGGGAGGGATAGTGAGATTGAAGAGGGGATGGGGGCCGCATGGAGGATGACAACAGTAAAGCTGACATACTGAACAGATATTTCTGCTCAGTCTTTACTGAGGAAAAAGAGGGTAATGGGCCTGAAGGGAGTACAAGGGGTGGGAACGACACAGAAATGGACACAAGTCCCTTTACACGGGAAAGGGTCCTAAAGGAACTGGAAGGAATAAGAGTCAATAAAGCAATGAGGCCAGATGGGGTGCACCCCAGGGTCCTAAAGGAACTAAGTGAGATGGTGGCTGAACCTCTGGCAATCCTGTTTAGCCGATCACTAGAAACAGGGGAGGTACCCAAAGACTGGAGGACAGCAGATGTAGTCCCCTTATACAAAAGTGGGAACAAAGAGGAAGCGGGGAACTACAGACCAGTCAGCCTGACCTCGGTAGTAGGGAAGATCATGGAAGCACTACTGAAGGAGAGACTGGTGGAACATCTGGTTGCCAACGGACTACAGGACCCAATGCCGCATGGTTTCACCGGGGGGGAGGTCATGCCAGACCAGCCTCATTGAATTTTTCAACTGGGTGACAAGGGAGGTGGATCAGAGGAGGGCAGTGGACATGGCCTATCTGGACATCAGCAAGGCCTTTAACACTGTGCCACACATAAGGCTATTAAACAAACTGGGGAATATGGGAGTGGCCAGGACAGTAGTGTGGTGGGTAGGTAATTGGCTGGGCAGCAGGACACAGAGGATGGTGGTAAATGGCTGTCACTCCACAGAGGGAAGTGTGACCAGTGTGGTACCACAGGAGTCAGTGCTGGGACCAGTCCCATTCAGCATCTTCATCAGCGACATTGCGCAGGACCTAGAAGGCAGAATGTCCCTGTTTGCTGATGATACGAAGCTCTGCAACAGAGTGGACATGCCTATAGGGTGGAGACAGAATGAGGAGGGACCTGCGGAAGCTTGAATAATGGTCAAGGGTTTGGCAGTTGAAATTCAATGCAAGGAAGTGCAAGATAATGCATATGGGGCTCAAAAACCCTGTAACAACATATCAATTGTGGGATGAGGGTATAGCATGCACCAAGCAGGAAAGGGGCCTTGGGGTTATCATGTCTGATGACCTCAAGGTAGGGAAACAGTGTGACAAGGCAGCAGGTAAAGCAAATAGGATGCTGGGATGCATAGGCAGGGGCATCACCAGCAGGAAAAGGGAGGTCATAATTCCGCTATACAAGACACTAATGAGGCCCCACCTGGAGTACAGTGTACAGTTCTGGAGACCTCACCTACGTAAGGACATAGACAGGGTAGAGAAGGTTCAGAGGAGGGCAACAAAGATGGTACAGTGATTGCATCACAAGTCCTATGAGGACAGGCTGAAGGACTTGAATATGTACTCCCTGGAGGAGAGGAGGGAGAGAGGGGATATGATAGAGACATACAAGTACCTTACAGGGAGGAACAGGGTGCAGGAATGCATTATTTTCCAGCGAAAAAGATGTTCCAGGACTAGAGAGCATGGGATGAAGTTGGAGGGAGGGCAATTCAGAGGAAACATGAGGACAAATTTCTTCACAGAAAGGGTGGTGGACAAGTGGAACACACTGTCAGTGGAAGTGGTGGGGTCTGAAACAATCACGGGATTTAAGAATGCATGGGATGGACATAAGGGAATTCTGGAGGTCAGGGGCAAGGGGCAACAGACTTCTAGAAAAACATAAAGTGAACTTACAAGCTTAAATGGGCAGACTGGATGGGCCATATGCCCTTATCTGCCGACAGTATCTATGTATCTGTAAATGTTTGGGAACTAATGGAAACAAATATGGCAGCCCCTATTGGACTTAGAGCTGGCGCTGCTTGAAAAAATGTCAAGGGGCATCAGAAAGCCCGAGCATGCTGCAGCCAATCAAAAGGGGTCAAGGTAAAAAGTATAAATAGGACTGCATGCCCACCAAAATGGGGACTCAGCCTGAGATTTGTGAGGGACAGCAGTGCAGGGAGACTGCATGGGCTATCTAGCCCAAGACCTGCACCTTTGTCTCATCGGCGTGTCTGGCCCCAGCATAACAATAAAAGGCACAGCAGCACCTGGGAAATCTGCTGGAGAGAGAGAGAGAGAGAGAGAGACAGAGAGAGAGAGGAGAGCAAGCTGGAAGTGCTGTGTGAGAGCAAAGACTGCAAGTAGAGCAGTATGAATTGAAAAGTACTGCAGCAGTTATTAATTACTGAGCAACCTGTGTCCCCTCGGTGTGGTAGGTGCTGTTTGAGACTACATTCTGCTGCAAGCCTGAGAGACTGAGTGTACTGAGGCTTCAGATGGTGCCAGAGTCCAACCCCTGCTGTGTGTAGAGAAGCAAAGTGAGAGTGCTGGGGTTAGAGACTGAGCCAAAGCCCAGCTGCTAATTGTGTTTGTCGAGGGTGTGCAACAGAGGGGCCTAGGGGACCATGCCTGCCCTGTCCCTAGGCTGAGAAAGGAGGAGAAATCCAGCAAAGAAGATGGTGAGAGAGCCTGCCTGGTAAACACTGTCTACTAAGGCCTCAGAGGTGAAGTTGGCAATGCCAGGCAGGTGAAGACACTAGTGTTCTTCAATTTCTTCAGCCAGCCCTGCTGCTGCTGTGGTGCACCACCAACCTGATACCTCCCCGCTACAGTGAAAGCCAGTTTGCTGACCCCCCCTTTGAACTGCTTAACTGTAAGTATCCCCAAGCTGCGGCCTTGGGGAGTCTTTATTTAGCTAGCTATCTAGGTTAAAATTAGGGGTTTAGGTCCTGGGTGGGACCAGAAAACTGTGCCCAGACCTGAAATCTCATTGTTTCTATTGTTTAAAGTTATCTGGGCCTCAACGAAAGATCCCCAGAAATGTCTACACCAGGGTGTGGTACCCACCAAAGGGACTTTAGAAACACTTTGGGCAGCTGCCATTGGGAAGCCGGGTGCACCCGTAAGTTGGAGGTGGGGATTGTATGGGGGTGAAATAGCTTCAGTGGGGAGGAGTCTCAGGGGCAGTTTATGTACTTTCCGGAGGGTGGTAACCTGCAATCTGTTCACAGATATTGCCTGCCATTATCCCAGGTAGTGGCACCGCGTCATTTCTTCTCACCCCTTCAGAATCCAGGCTGGTCCCCTCGGAGGTGTGTGCAGTGTGGACCCCTGAGGGCCCTGGAGCAGCCAAGGTGAGTGAAAGGGCTGTTACACTTGTTTACCCCTTACTGCACACTGTGCTTCTAGACTATGACCCTTTTCCTTCTGAAATTCTGCACTAAAGTGACTTTTGGTAGCTCATTCTTGGTTGAGGGGTTACAAATCTTTTCCAGAAGGCTGCCCAATGATACCCCCTCCCTCTCCCCATTCTTTGCCATGTACTTCTTGGTCTTCAGTGGCATCCTCTCCCTTACTGTGGCCCATACTAAGCAGCCACTGGTGCCCAGTGGCACCTCCTCACCCAGTCCCCATGGCAAGCAGTCCCTGTTGTCCAGTGGCAGCTACCTGCTCTCTCTGTCCTAAGCCAAGGACTCCCTGGTGTCCAGTGGCACCCCCATGGCTCTCAACTGCTATGTATTTCACATAGCACTATGCATTAAACCCATATGTAACTCTTGCCCTGCAAAGATTTACTGATGATCATCATAATGTTAAAGATAATTGATAAACATGCAAACTATTAAAAATTTAAACTTATTTATTTATGTAAGAGTTTTACCAGGAAGGCATGCTGAGCAGAGTACTGCTTGATTCCAGATGCGTCCTGGGGACAGTACACAAACAATGCAGAGGACAACAGTAAAGATACACTAATACAGCAATGGTGAAACTTGGTAACAATAATACAGTACAGCAGTGTAAATTAGGACAGTGGCAGGATTATACAAGTGAAATAGTGCAGCCTTTACAGTGAAATGCAAACATAGAAGGGTGAGTCATGAGACAAGTGTTTGACATCATGAGATTGGTAAAAATATTGATATAAAGAGTGGCACAGAGTAAGTTCAGGAAGGGGTAACTGGCCTACAGCTGAGGGATGCATTAGGCACAAGAGCAGGTGGAGGAGAAATGCACTGAGAGAAGACCATTTAGGTGCAGTGACGAGAGGTGTGCTGAATGTCTGGGGGGAGTACGTTCCATGGTTTGGGCATACGGTAGCTGAAAGCTGCTTGGTCTGTCAAGGTGGACTTGTGGGGAATATGTACTAGACGAGTGTCGTGTTTCCTAAGCCTGTAGGCTGGGGGAAGTAGGTGGACAGGACCGAAGAAAGGTAGGGGAGCAAGGACTGGTACCAGAACTTGGCAGTGAAGCGTGCACAGTGATGATCTGTGGTTCTGAACAGAGGGAAGACCCATGGACTGGTAGAGGGTACAGTGGTGGGTGGAGTAAGGACAGTTAAGGGCAAAGTGACAGAAGGAATGAAAAAGGGAGTCCAGTCTGGACAGGGTGGACTTGGGAGTGGCACTGTAGACCACATCTCCATAGTCAAAATTGGCAGAATAATTTTCTGTACAATTGCCCGGTGGGCCAGCAACGGGATGAATCATGATTACGGTAAAATGCACCCACTCTGGGTGAAGTTTTTAGTGGATGTCATTGATGTGTACAGAAAAGTCAAGGTGCTGGTCGAGCCAGACCCCGAGGTATCTGAAGGAGGTGCAGGCCTCCAATGAAGTCCCGTCCAGGATGTGGAAGGTCGGGGAAGGGGGAAGCCATAAGAGTCTCTGCCTTGTGCTGAAGGTCATGGAGACTGTCTTCTTGGCATTGAGGTGAAGCTGATTGGAGCAAAACCAGAGCTGGACACTGTTGAAGTCCTGCTGCAATGTGGTTGCCACATCAGTAATGGAGGAGCCAGATGTAAACAGCACTGTGTCGTCTGCATACATGTGAATGGAGATACGTAGATACATAGATACATAGACAGTGTCGGCAGATAAGGGCCTATGGCCCACCCAGTCTGCCCATTTGAGCTAGTAAGTTCAGTTTGTTTTCCTAGAAGTCTGTTGCCCCTTATCCCTGACCTCCAGAATTCTTTTATGTCTATCCCATGCATTCTTAAATCCAGTGATTGTTTCAGCCCCCACCACTTCCTCTGGCAGGGTGTTCTACTTGTCCACCACCCGTTCTGTGAGATGTGTGGGCAGGCAGAGGGCAGGTCATTTAGAAAGATAGAGAACAGGAGTGGCACCAGGACTGAGCCCTGTGGCACTCCTGGCAAGACAAGGAAAGGATCAGAGGTGGAGTTACCAATCCTGACAGACTGCATCCGGCCAATGAGGTATGATTGGAACCAGCCGATGGCTGAACTAGAGAGCCCTGCACTGGTGAGCTTAGCCAGTAGGAGGGAGTGGGATACTGTGTCGAACGCTTTTGTTAGGTTGACAAAGATGGCTGAGGTGATGTGCCCCTTATCCATGGCAGAGAGAATGGAGTCTATGAGCCTCGGTAGGGAGGAGGTGGTGGTGGAATGGGACTTCCTGAAGCCAGACTGGTAGGGGGTGTAGAATGAGGAGGAGTCGAGGAAAGAGGAGAGTTGAGAGAGTACAAGTTGTTCTTGGATTTTTAGCCAGTATGGGAAGAAGGGAAATAGGGAGGTAGTTACCTGGGGCAGAGGGATCACCTCCTTTGGGGAGTGGGATGACCATGGCTTGCTTCCACTCAGCTGGGACCGTGGCTAGAGAGAGAAGAATAGGTTGAAGAATGCTGCCGGGGGGGAAGCAATGGCAGAGGCCGATAGGTATAGTATTTTTGCGTCGAGGGAGGAGGGGCATTTGCCTTTGGTTGGATTGAGGGCAAGTAGGGCATTGTACACCTCAAGTGATGTAACTGGATGGAAAGAGAAGGAGTAGGTGGGTGGTGGGGCTTGGTCAAGCACGAAGGGAGGGGAGGGGGAGGTTGGGGAGGAAGGGCTAGAGGATAGCAGTGCAGCAGTGCAGTTAGTGAAGTAGGAATTGAAAGCTGTGGCTACTGCTGGATGGGTCTATACTTAGGGTAGGCATTGGAGGTTGGGAGGGGGCGCAAAAAGCGATTTAAGGACCTTCCAGAATTTGACTGGATGGTTTATGTTTATGTGGAAAGCAGAACTGAAGTACTTGACTTTTGCCTAGCAGATTAGCCTAGTGCATGCATTGCGCAGAGCACGGTACTTTTGGTGAGCTTGTGGTAAACTGGATTCCTTAAAAGCTTTCCATGCCATATCCCTCACTTTATGGTTGGTAAGGATGTCAGCTGTGATCCAGGGGAGGTGGGCACCACGCACCTTGGACCGTCTAAATGGGGCATAGTGGTGCTGACAGCAAGGAACCTAGTTTTGAAACCCTCCAGAGCTGCTTCAGTGGAGGAAACTTGGTGTACAAAGGGCCAGTCTGTGATGGACAGATCATGTAGGAGAGAGGTGAAGTCCAGGGATTTGTAGGACCTGGTCAGCAGGATGTTTTGGGGGGGCGCCTTGGGCCTGAAGATTTTTCTGACCATGTAAGTCATGTGGTGGTGGTTGCTAAGGGAGTCTGGGAGCAGGCCTGTGGCTAGTATCTTGTGTGGGTGGGAGGTGAGGGACCAATCAAGGAGAGAGTGGTTAAGCATTTTGTGGTTCAGCCAAGTAGGCTCAGTGATCATTTGGGAAAGATTTAGGACATCTACTTTATTCAGGAGTCAATTCTGATTAAAATCACCAAGGGTGTGGAGCTTGCCCCCTGAGGCCAGTGTTTTTAAACCACTGAGGTGGTCCAAGATGGCAGTCAGTGGGGTGTCAGGTGCACAATAAGAGCCTGCAATGAATACAGGTGCAGTTTGGGGGTGGGCAAGTTTTACTAGTAGTGCATCAATGGAATGCATGGGACAGGAAAGAGTGATGTTGGTGAACTGCAGCATGGATGCGATATGCATGGCAACACCGCCACTTCATCTACAACCTGGCCGGTCATGGTGTATGACTGTGTATCCTGGAATGGAAATTTCAGAGTCATTATTGTGGGACTTTAGCCATGACTCTGTGATAATCAGGACGTCTGGGTGAAGTGAGAGTGCAGTTGGTTGCAGCAGGGGTAATTTGGTCAGAAGGCTACATACGTTCAGATACACCAATTTCAGACCTCTGGGGAGTTGAGTGGGTGTGGCAGAGGCTGAACTGTGGGGAGAGAAAGGACCAGGATGTGGCTCTACATTACTGGATAGCATCAGTAGGAGGGTGATCATCAGTTTGGTCAGGGCCATGCCCACAGTAGCTTATGGAGAGGGGCAGGTGAAAATCTGATGACCGTAGAGGAGGCTCGAGCATTGGGGTGTAGGGCTATCAGGTCTAGATGGAAGGAGGGTGGAAGAATGGAAGGGGTCACAAATGGTTTCAGTGGGTGAGTCAAGGTGAATTTGCCATCAGGGGAAGTGCCAGAGGAAGGGGGGGCATGTGGACAGAGAAAGTAGTGTTTGCAGGTGCTTCTACATAACTGGCCTAGAGGAGGGTGGAAGAGTCAGTAGGGGGGCCAGAAGGGTGAAGATTGCAAGGGGAAGCAGCATGGGGGGGGAGGGGCAGCTGCAGTATAAGGGTTGCTAGCTGCACACTTGAGCAGATTCGATAGACCACAAGGCCTTTATCTGCTGGCAAATTCGTATGTTCTTATGATGGGGTGGTTGAAATACAGTAGTTAGTTGAAGCAGTTAAGGGAGAGGGCAGATTGCCTCAGTAGATTAGTGGCCACTAGTAGCAGGATTAGATAACCTGCAAATGCTAAAGTTCACTGATTGGTTGTGGGAGCCGTGACCAGGCCTATATAAGTGCAAGCTCACCAAGGGTGGTGGTGGGGGCAGTGGGGTAGCTGACACTTACGTCGGCGGGACCATCCTTGTCGGTTCATGCACAGCCGCGTTCACGCCTGGATAAATTCATACCTTAATTTCAGCTTGCTGGGGGTCTGGATGATGACTGAAATAATCTTTAACACTAAACATAGGGGCCCAGATATTCAAACTGCACCCAAAAAGTGCGCAACAGCAGGAGCAAGCGCGCCCATGCTCAAGAGGCGCAATATTCAAAAACTGCGCAGGCCAAGATGCGCCTACAGCTGATGACTGAATATGGCACCACCTGCGCCATAGCACAACTAGGGAGGTGAAGCTGAGCAGATCTGATGCGCCATAGCGAAACAAGGGATGTTCAGCTGAGCAGTCCAGATGCGCCATTGCACAACCAGGGATGCCCCCCATCAACAGTGCAGCAATGCAACAGCACAACCAGGGATGCAGGGGCCCACCACCCATGCCACAGATGGGCAGAGGAACACACAGCAGAACAGACATCGTCCCCCCACACCCCATGCACTGCACAACTGGGGAAGGGCTGGAATAACCACTGGCCCATGGAGACCAGCAACCAACCCACAGGTGGGCCATGGTGCCCCATCACACCCCCTGGCAAGCTGTGACTGGCACACAAGGAGGGCCAACCACCCCATGCCACACCATCCCACCAATGCAGAGCACACCCTGCACCGTGACCCCAGACACCCTGCCCAGCAGCAGCGTCCACCAGTGCAGGATACCCCATGCATGCCACCACCCCCACTGTGACAATGCAACCCTGTGCACCACAGAACCATGCAAGGCAGCCCCACCACGAGCACCCATCAGTGGGTGGCAGCACACAGTGATGCAACGACTGCATACACAGTGCCACCATGCACATCCCCCCCGAGGAACAGCTGAGAGACCGACCATGCGTCGGCATACGAGGTACCCCACACGTGACAGGGCATGCCCTGAACCCCACCACCAGTGGTACAGCACCCTGCATAGCCTCCTAAGGACAGACCCTGACCCAGAACTGGCCACAACAGCCAGTGCAGACACCCACAGTGGTGCATGGAAGCATGCACCACACCAGATGCAACACAGTGCATGGACAAACACCCACCCATACCCAAAGGCACACCAACACAGGGACACAGTAGCAGGGCAACCAAGCCCCCAGCGGGATACAGAAACCGTGTACACACGGCCAGCACTCCTCCATGGCACAGGATGCCAGACACCCTGCGCAGACACTGTGGAGCTGTACTCCACCAGCATTTACCCGGAGTACAAGTGACAGACAGTGGTGCACATCCTCTGCAACACACACAAGCCACAGCATGGAGGTGGGACAACAACAGCGGAGGCCACAGTGTCACCCGAGGCAGACATGCACCACACCAGTGACAGGAGGTAACCCGGCATTGTGACGGGTACAGTGGCTGTCCTGCATGGACAGCCACCACTGAGATGCCAGTGGACCGTGCAGGTCACAGACATGCAAGGGTGTCAGCTGCACACGCCATGGACGGGCTGACAGGTGCACCATGGACACAGAGCATGCACCATGGACCACTGCACACAGTCATCCAGTGCACAGGAAACAACACACACACCACAGACAGTGACTGATAGCTACTTCCACACCATAGTCACTTCCCCACGGACACACACACACACGCACACGACTGCACCACCCCTGACGCCATGCACACCACTGTAGCTGAGCACCTATAGCCCGCTGCAAAACAGAGACCACCACATTAGGTATATCAAAGCAAATGTATTGTAAAAAATCACACAAAACTATTTACATATATTTACAAAAGGTTGGGGGGAGGGCCACAAACAAGGTGGGGGTGGGTAAGGGGCAGGGGTGAACAAATGGTAGAGGGAAGGAGGGGTGTGAGGGTGGGTCCAGAGGGTAGGGAAAATCAGGGGCATAAGTATGCTTAGCGGGAGCCCCGCTCCCCACTCTGGCTGCTCCTCCCACCATGCCTCCGTCAGACTCCTACACGGTCAATCCTTTCCAGGATCTGCAGGGAGGCCCTGGCAACTTGTAGGATCTCCTGCAGTGTAGCTCTTATTTCCTGCAGCTGCCATCCACCTAGGACAAGGGAGCAGAGTCAATAGGTGTGAATGCACAGCCCCATGCAGCCCACCCACTGTGCATGGCATACGGCCATGGGACATGCCTCTGTGATGGTGTGTGACCACCCACAGTGATCGCGCCCACAAGACCTGCCCACCCAGGCGCACACAGCCATGCGGATCACAGCACATCATCGCCAAGTCCTGCACAGCACTACGTGGCTGTTCAGTGACATGGCTATGTGGTGCGAAGGCAGTGGCACAGCCAGGTACCCGTGCACGCATGGACCACCATTGACGCACTCCCAGACATGTAGTGCCACTGGACAGTGCTGACTGTAACAAGTTGCGTGCATGGCAGTGGTGTCAATGGATGGTGGCCATGCCCCGCTGCCTGCCCTGTTACACAGCATGCAATAGTAATCATGGATGTAAGGCACTCACCATCATCAGGCTGGTCTCTGCGCCTCTGTGGACCATCGCACCTCCTGGACTGATGGTCCTCCTGCTGGCGCCTCATCTCCCTCGCCAGCCAGTGCTTGTCTGGGCCTAAGGTGCAAACATGGAGAGAGGAACATCAGTACAATCCTGTAGCAAAGTCCCCCCGCCCCCATGTGTGTGCAATCCCACACAGCCAGACCCACCCAACCCACACCCTGATAACACCACCAATGCCAACACCGGACGTTCCCCCCCATGTGCCAGACACATGCAACCATGATACCCGTATGGAAGATAAAAGTGTATGGATGTTGCACCTACCTGGCCGTGGCACTGTGCCCCTCCTGGCATGTGCCCACAGGTGGGCAAGCAGGTCCAGGTCCCTCTGCCTCAGGTCCCCATATCTGTGGCAGCACTGCTCCACCGTCCACCCCATACCGGTGGCCTCCTCCAGGGCGTCGGCCACCTCCTGCCACACCTGACTTCTGGCCCTGTCCAGGGGTGCCTCACCAAATAGTGGGCCAAGAAGTGGCTCCACAATGGCAACCAAGTTTGCCATCTCCACCTGGCTCCACTGTGCTGCTCTCCTCCGCGCCATCTCTGTTGCTCGGTTAAGTCAAAATGGCACTCTGCAGTGCGGTTCTGCTACGTACAGATGCTGCGCGGTACAGCACTGCCATTCCCTATCATGCTGTCACCGAACAACATGACAGTGGTGCACCCATGCCTGACGCATGGCGCCTAGGGGGCAAAGGTCGGGCACAGGGTCAAGGGTCTCTGGCGCACGGACATCCACAGCACGATTGGAACCCAATGTGTCTAGCACAATTGGGTGCCTGTGTGCCACCTCCTGTAGCGACCTACTGTGCTGTTGCCCCAGTGCGTCTACGATGCCCCAGTGCCACAGTGCCATATAGGTGAACAGCACTGTAGCGCCACTGGCACAATGGTGGCCATGCCCTGCATTGCCTCCCACACACAGCACATCAGCAGCGCGGCAGGTGCCAGCATCATCAACCTGGACATGCGCAGTTAGGTGTGTACTGCTCATGTCACAGAACTGCACCCTTGGCTCAGCACGTTCAACACAATTGCACAAAGTGCAAAAGCATGATATTCAGCCGTCATATGCCAATCAGCTAATCAGCCATTCAATGGCGCAGTCACTGCATTTGCATCCACTTAAAGATGCGCCTCACCTCATGTGCATGGGTTGCGCTATAAAAGTGTGACATTGGGCTGCACTGGCCATAGTCAGTTACTGCAGCCTATTGGTGAGTTGCATGCTGTTTGGGAGTGTGGACTGTGGATTTTGGGACATGCATGGGACTGCACAGTCACAGGTAACACCTGTCATTCTCACAGGCTGAATCATGACCGAGTGAGTTGTGGAGGAAGAGCAACAGATTTGTGGGAGGAGGAGGAGGAGGCCAAATTTCACGAAAGCCGAGACAGATGCCCTGTTCAAGGCCTACCTACACCAGGAGCCGCTTCTCAGCAGATGCCAGGGAACACCACAGGCCCATGCTGCTGCATGGGAGGAGGTGGCGCATGCTGTAAACCTGCATGGCAGCCACCAGCGCTCCGTGCAGGAGTGCAAGAAGAAGATGGGCACAGACAGGAGGAGGATTAAGGAGAAGGTGGCTGCCATCAGGGCAGCATGGTCTGCCGACAGGTGGGGGACAGCCGGAGGTGCTACGCCTGACCCCACAGGAGGAGAGGGTTGCTGGCAGCATGCAGCATTGTGCCATTGAGGGTGTTCCGGGTGGTGGATTCCAGATGGGTTGTAGCCCGTCTCTGCATGGTAGGTCATGGTCTGTCTATTGGGGGGGGACAGGGTAGGTCACATGCAGTAACACGACTTTGTTTTCCCTTACAGCTCCTGAGCATCTGCATGGATCAGTGGTGATGGGCCTCTCCACTGAGGCCAGTCAGATGGAGATGGAGGAGGGCCCATCCACCTCCACAGGAATACGTGGCTCAGTGTGACAGTGGGCCCGCCTGGATGTCCAGACTGATGTTGTTGGAGCAGGTGCGGAGGAGGCCCTGCCCATGTCCCAGCGTGCCGGCATCCACAGATGCCAGCATGCTGGGACTCGGACTGGTGCCGGGTCTGTCACCGATGATGATATCGCTAACTTCATGGGCAGTGACACGTGTGTGCCACAGGATGGCCACACAGCAGATAACATCGCAGCCATGGCTGTGGGTGGTGCCGCCATGGAGGCCTGCGTGTCATCACAGTCCCAGCCTGTGCCTGTCAGGACCGGTGGGGCAGTATTGGTGTGTGTACAGGACAGTGGGACTGTTGCGGCCACTGCGGCGGCACCATTGAGCCCTGGGGAGCAGCAGCCAGAAGGGCAGCATCAGCAGTCGGCCAATGGACTTGGGGGCACAGTGTCAGGGGGCGGCGTCAGTGCACCGCCTGTGGACATGCCCAGGCCTGGCCCTGGTGTGCAGTGCCCACCCTCAAGGGGTGCTGAGCATCAGGGCCATGCACACCCTGAGGGACAGCATGCCGATCAGGCAGATGACCTCTTGGATGAGCACACCTGCATACTGCAAGCATCAGTCAATCAGCAGATGCGGCTTGTGACAGTGGTGGGTGCACTGAGTGTGGCTCTGGAGTGGGCAGATGAGCGTTGCAGCAGAGAAACCGCTCTGCTCCTGGCAGGGATGGACCGGATGTGGGAGGATGTGACCGTTGCCATTGACAGGCTGACACATACAATCACAGCTGCCATGGCCACAGGGGGCATACAGTTATTTGCCCATGCGCCGCAGACACTGTGCAGTGCAATGTCCACCCTCCATTCCCGGCGCCATGCAACACCATCCTTGTTGACACCGGGTTCAGCTGTGGGCATCCTGAGCACGCCTGGTGCAGGCATGTTTGGTGTGCTGCAGACCCCTGCACGAGCACGGTCGTATTCATGCAGTGGAACCCCTGGGGGACCATCGGTGCCACCTCATGAGGCCAATGGTCAGTCTGTCACTGCTGGCATGTCTCGGCAGGGCCACCCACACATCCGTGGTGGCCAGGGCACTGTGGCGCGTGACTGGCCTGTCTCCCAGTGTGGCTACTGTCTGATGCTGCCCTGTGTGCATTGTGTCATTCAGTGGGCAATGCACGGGTGGGTACTCAGCCTTGCACACACACATACAGTCCATCTGCACACCCTCCCGGCTGCTGTCCGCAGTTGCATGTGCATGATGATGCCTGCATTGCACTGTACGTCAATGTGCAATGGTGCCCAGCGTCTGACACATGCACAATGACAGGCAGTGGGTGTGGTGGTCTGTGGACATGCGTGTGGCTAGGGGTGGCGTTCTGGGTCAGTGTGCCTCCTACCCTTTGTGCATGTCTGGTGAGGTGTGTGTGTGTGTGTGTGTGTGTGTGTGTGTGTCTGTCCATGTGCCATGTTAGACCTCACCCATCCCTGGTGGTGTGTGTGGTTCCATGCCCGGCCACTTCCCTTGATGGCATGCACGACTGGTGTGTGTCCGTGCAGGTTTGTGGGTTGTGCCTTTGCCACTGGTGGTTGCACATGGCACCATGACTTACCTGGGTTGGCTGAAGTGCTCCTCCGTGATGGTGTCCCGGTGCAGATGTGCCAGCCAGAGCAGTCGGGGGTCCCGTTGCCCAAGGGGGGGCTGCCCATCACCATTGTCACTGGTGTCCTCATCATCTCCAATGCTGTCCCCCTCTTTGACCTGTATGGCTATCCCACATTCGTTGGCCATGTTGTGCAGGATGCAACAGGCCAGGAATAGCCCACAGGCCTTTGAGGGGCTGTACTGTAGGGCACCACCGGAGGTGTCCAGGCAACGGAAACGTGCCTTCAGCATCCCGAACACCTGCTCGATGACATTACGTGTGGTGGCATGTGCCTCATTGTAGCATTGCTGCGATGGGGTCATGGGCCACCGGTATGGCGTGAGCAGCCAGGGACGGAGTGGGTATCCACTGTCACCTGTGTGTAGAGGGTGGAGGTTAGTTTGGTGATCAGCATCGCCCTGCCCCGGGCCATGTGTGTGTGTGCGTGCAAGGCCGGGTACCCACCCGGGCCATGTAGGCCACTACCCATGTCACCTCTGACCATGCCCCTCCCAAGCCCTATGTTTGTCCATGTGGTTTGCATACTCACCCACTAAGTGGCCAGTGGGGATGTCCCCACTCTCAAATCTGTGGCACAGTGCTGACTGGTGCCAGATGAAGGCATCATGTGCTCCCCCAGGGTGCATGGCACAGACATTGATTATGCGCCCCCTGGTATCGCACACCACCTGGCAGTTGATGCTAACATAGCCTTTGCGATTCACGTATGTGGCCCCCTCAGGGCCAGGTGGTGTGTGGATGGCCACATGGGTGCAGTCTATTGCCCCTAGCATGCCAGGCATACTTGCTACCCTGTGGAACTCCTGTATGTTTGCTGTGCGCTCCGCCAGTGTGCTGGGGAAATGAATGTACTCCGCAGCATGTAGCAGCAGTGCGCTGAGGAATTGGGTGAGGTGGCATGACGCGGCTGACTGGATTATGCCTGTGGTGTCCCCTGTTGGTCTCTGGAAGGTAACCGTGGCGAGCAAGCACATGCAAGCTGACACTTTAATCTCCACTGACAGAGCATGGCTCTGTCGTGTGGGTGCCTGCATCACATCACTGCACAGCTCACAGAGCTGCCTCAGAATTACCTGATTCAGGCGGTACTGGCCCATGATCTCCATATCACTATACAGCTTGAAGCTGTTGGGGGCATACCTCTGACAGGCCCTTCCACGGCCGCACCCCCCTGCTGCCTGCCTTCTCACCCCCCTCATTACTGCCTCTGTCTGGATGGTGGCACTGGCCATGTCCCTGGCTTGTGTTCACCCCCGCAGCTGTTTCTGTGTTCCCCCCGCTGTCCTGGCTGCTACTTCCACTGCACCGGGAACACCTGACTGTGCTGGCTTCACTGCTGTGTGGCAAGTACTTCCCCCTTCTGCACTGTGGCTCCCCACACCTTCCCCTGAGCCTGTGGGTTCCAGGTGCCCTTTCACTGTCCTGCCCTGTGTGTGTGTGTGTGTGTGTGTGTGTGTGTGTGTGTGTGTGTGTGTGTTGCCTGTGTGGCTGGCTATAGTTCAGCAACTTGAGGCTTCCTGTAGCGTTCTTGCACTTCTCTTATTCCTTTAATTTTGGCTCATTTCCGCTATGGCGCAACTTCCGCTTGCTCCTCTATTGCGCATAGTGCATGTTGTTAAATATCACACTGCACCATTTATGCATGGTTCCTCCCCTTTCAGTTGTGCATACCTTCATTATCAATGCGCTATTGCTCAGCTTGATTTGGGGGGGTGCAACTGCCTCCCGCTGAATATAGCAGAATGGCGCATTTTCAGACTTGCACTAGTGCAACCCGATTGCGCATGGTGCAACCCTTTTGAATATCTGGGCCATGGTGCCCACCATTCTTCAGCTTATTATTCTTTAAGCTAAAAATGTGCTATGCATTGTGGCCAGATGCTTTGCCTTTTTGATGGCTAATGCTACATATTTTAATGCTGGGTGTTTGAGAGGTATGGGCACCCTCTCACTCACCCTGTCAAGTGACAACACCTTCCTGTTGTCTATTGGCTCCCCCCTCTGCACATTATAAGCCAAACAGTACTTGGTGTCCAATGGCACCCCTTCATCACTCTGTCCCACTCCAGTCAGTCCATGCTGTTCACTGGTACCACCTACCTCTATTTATTTGATGCTATTTAGTTCCTGGCATCCAGTCAAACCCCACCCTCTCCTACCCCATCCCAAGCAGCCCCTGATGCCCAGTGGAACATCTTCTACTGTCCATCCATAGACCAGCTGTCCCTGGTGTCCCTCCATAACCCAGTCCTATGCCAACTGGTCCCTAGCACCTCATGTCACCCCCTCCTATGCATATCCCATATAAAGCAATCCTTGGTGTTCAGTAACACTTCTTCCCTTCTCAATCAGCACTGTTGACCAGTAGCATCCCTCCATCTCCCCACCCCATATCAAGCAGTCCCTGGTGTCCAAGGGCACACCCTCTCATTCTGACTATCCAAAGAAAAGCATATTTTGGTGTCCAGTGGCATCCCATACTTTATTCCATCTCTCCCCACTGCAAGCCAGGGAATTACTGGCATTGGATGGCATCCCTCACCCTGTCTTATATCAAGCAGTTCATTGGTGTTCAGTGACATCCTCTCCCTCATTCTATTCCATGTCAAGCATCCTCTGGTGTCTAGTAACACCTGTCCCTCCTCCTGTCCCATGCTGAGCATTCCCTGGTGTCCTGTACTCTTTATCAAGCTGTGCCTGGTGTCCAGGGGCATCCCTTCACTCTCCCCATCCCAAACCACGCAATCCCTGGCGTCTGGTGGAAATTCATGCCTCACTCCATCCTCAGCAGGCCATGGCATCCTGTGGCAGCCCCCCACCTCCACTAAAGATCTCTCCCCCCCTCACATTCAAGTGGGGCACCAGGAGCCCATCCTAGCACCACTTAACGCCTCTTAGAGCCCCCATTGTGACCCATATGACCCTACCACTTACCTCCTTAGTCAGTTGATGTCTGATTTCCTACTATGCCAAACTGCATTTAAAGAAGTTTAACTGGAGGAATTTGATACTAATTAGGGAGGCCATGTAACATGATGGTTAGAATGCAGAGCTGTGAATTCTGACATGTGTCTGAACCCCACCACTGCCACCACTTTATGACCTTGTGTGAGTCCCTTTATCTTCTCTTCATTTTTCTGTGCTTAACCTTCTTGAAACTTTATACACTGTTTCTTCCCTCAGTCTCCTTTACCCCCCTTGTACATGCCTAATTGTTGATCCTCGTTATTTGGACTTGCTGAATATTTGCAGTAGTTGACTGCAGCACAATGAGGACACTCAAGGTTAACCTGGATATTTAAAAGAGGCATGTCAACATTCAAGGCTACAACTCCTGAGATGCAGTGGACAGTCTAACAGAAACATAGAACATTACAGGCAGATAAAGACCTGGGCCCGGATATTCAAAAGAGCTGAGCCATGCGCAACAGGGATGTGCCAGCGCAAGTACGGAAATGAGCCATTGTGCGATATTCAGTGAGAGGCGGCTGAGCAGTGCAAGTAGCAATGTGCCAGAGCACAATAGTAATGAATGCATGTGCAACTGTAGGGGGCAGAACCATGAATAACATGCGCAGTACAATATTCAACAGCATGCGCCATGCATAATAGGGGAGCTAGTGGAAGTTGCGCAACAGTGGAAATGATCCAAAATAAAAGGGAGCAAGAGAGGGGCACAAGAATGCAAAAGGAAAGCCACAGGTGGGAGTGTGGTGACAGACACAAGGGCAGTACAGAGGGTAGCAGTGAGCAGGACTGGGCAGGAGCAGGACAAGGCACACCTGAACTGAGCCCGAAACAGGGTAGGAGTGGGGAGCCTGTGCCACTGTGCAGGAAAGTCAGTGGAGTGCTACATTGGGCTGAGGGCAGTGGCAGGAGGCAGAACAGCTAGAGCCAAAGGCCGGAGGTGTACCAGTTGCAGGGGGAGCATCAGAAATGGACAGCGGGGGGAACGGGATAACAGCCGCCAGAGGGGGGAACACCAGCCAGGGACATTGCCAGTGCCACCTTCCAGATGGAGGCAGTAATGTGGGGTGTGAGAAGGCAGGCAGCAGGGGGGCATGGCTGTGGAAGGGCCCATTGGTGGTATGCCCAGAACAGGCAGTACCAAGCCTGCACCAGCTTTGAACACTACTCTGACACAGAGATTGTGGGCCGGTACCACCTGAACCGGGTGATCCTGAGGCAGCTCTGTGAGCTGTGCAGTGATGAGATGCAGGCACCCACACGACGGAGCCATGCTCTGTCAGTGGAGACGAAGGTGACAGCCATCATGTGCCTGCTCACCACGGGCACCTTCCAGAGACCACAGAGGACATGACAGGCATAATGCAGTCGGCTGCATCATGCCTACTGACACAATTCCTCAGCGCACTGCTCCCACTTGCTGCAGAGTACATCCATTTCCCCAGCACACAGGTGGAGTGCACAGCACACATACAAGAGTTCCACAGGGTAGCATGGTTGTCTGGGGCATGCTCGGGGCCATTGACTGCACCCATGTGGCCATCCACATGCCACCTGGCCCAGATGATGTGTCATATATCAACCAGAAGGGGTATGCAAGCATCAACTGCCAGGTGGTGTGCGATGCCAGGGGGCGCATTACCAATGTCTGTGCCACGCACCCCGGGGGAGCACACAATGCCTTCATCTGACACCAGTCCACACTGTACCACAGGTTTGAGAGTGGGGACATCCCCACTGGCCATCTAGTGGGTGAGCATGCATATCACACAGGATGACATGAACAGACATGGCAGGGTGCATAGTCAGAGGTGCCATGGGTACCACCCTTGTTGACCCATGGCAAAAGCGATGCAGACCACCATACTAATGTCCACCCTCTACACACAGGTTACAGTGGCTACCCACTCTGTCCCTGGCTGCTCACACCATACCGGCACCCCACTACCCCATCACAGCTACGGTACAATGAGGCACATGCCACAACACGGAATGTCATCGAGCGGGTGTTTGGGTTGCTGAAGGCACGTTTCTAGTGCCTGGACACATCTGGTGGTGCCCTACAGTACAGCCCCTCTAAGGCCTGCAGGCTATTCCTGGCCTGCTGTATCCTGCACAACGTGGCCAATGACTGTGGGATAGCCATAGAGGTTGAAGAGGGGGACAGCGATGGGGACAATGAGGACGCTGGTCCAGTTGGTGATGGGCAGCCACCCTCTAGGCGAAGAGACCCCTGCCTGATCCGGATGTCACAGCTGCACTGGGACACCATTACAAAAGAGTACTTTGGTCAACACAGGTAGGTCACGGGGCCATGCGCAACCACCAATGGCAAGGGCACAGCCCACAGACAGGCAGGGAAGAACACCAGGGGTGGATGGCGGTAAGGGAATGGGTCTGAGTGTGGCACCGCACATGACATCAGGGATGGGCAGGGCCAAACATGACATGTGCACACACGCACACACACACACACACACACACCACAAGACATGCACAAGGGGTTGACGGCATGCCAACCCCAATTGCCACCCCTACCCCCACACAGGTCCACACACAACCATGCCCAGTGGCCGTCACTATGCGTGCCTAAGACGCTGGGCACCATTGCACATTGGCGGACAGTGCAACACAGGCATCATCATGCACACGCCACAGTAGCCAGCAGATGGGAGGGTGTGCACAGGGACCGTGTGTGTGCAGGGCCAGGTACTCCGCCTGTGCATCACACGATGCACACCACACTGCACATAGGGCAGCAGCAGACAGTGGCCATGGTGGGAGACAGGTCGGTCACAGGGCACAGTGCCATGGCCACCACGGATGCGTGGG
Organism: Neoceratodus forsteri; assembly: GCA_016271365.2. Lineage (NCBI taxonomy): Eukaryota > Metazoa > Chordata > Ceratodontiformes > Ceratodontidae > Neoceratodus > Neoceratodus forsteri. The sequence goes on from CM057456.1 coordinate 870,977,200, forward strand.
CAGCCCCACCGAGACCTGCCAGCTGTGCCAGGCTGACCATTGGCCTCATGGGGTGGCATTGACGGTCCCCTGGGGTGAGGCTGTGTGAACGTGACCGTGTTCGCACAGGGGTATGCAGCCCACCGAACATGCCCGCGCGAGGCATGCTCGGTATGCCAAGAGCCGAACCCGGTGTCGACATAGCAGGTGTCGCACATCTCTGGGAATGGGGGGGTGGACATGACACTGCGCGGTGTCTGCGGTGGATGGGCACTGAACTGAGTGCCCAATGTGGCCATGACAGTTTGATCCTCCTCCTGTCCGTGCCGACCTTCTTCTTACACTCCTGCATGGACCGCTGGTGGCTGCCATGCTGGTTCACAGCACGCGCCACCTCACCCCACTCTGCAGCATGGGCCTGTGGCATTCCCCGCTGTCCATTGAGCAGCGGTTCCCTGTCGAGATATGCCTCAAACAGGGCATCTGATTCAGCCCGGGTGAAGTTGGGCCTCCTCCTTCTCAACTGTCCCTGTTCCTCCTCATCCTCATGTTCGGTCATGATCGAGCCTGTGGGAATGACAGGTGTTACCTTGGACTGTGCAGTCCCATTCAGCCCTCACAAACCACAGTCCTTACATCCCAACAGCATGCAACCCACCACAATAGACTTCAATACCAAACTATGTCCTCTGCAGCCCCATGTCACATTTATACAGTGCAACGCATGCCAATGAGGTGAGGCACAACTGTAAGTGGTTGCTAATGCAGTGGTTGGGCCGTGGAATGGCTGATGAGCTGATTTGCATATGCTGGCTGAATATCGCGCTGTTGCACCTCGCGCAATGTTGTTGAGCGTGCTCAGGCTATGGTGCAGCGCTGTGACGTGCGCATTCGGCACCGCACGGTGCATGCCCGGGGTGCTGACGCCAACACGTGCGGCATTGCTGATGTGCTGTGCATGGGAGACAGTGCAGGGCACGGTCACCACTGTGTCTGTGGCACTAGTGCGCTATTCGCCCATGTGGTGCTCGTGCCCTGGTGCGCCATAGGTGCCATGGAGCCACAGCACAGTAGGCCACTGCAGAGCATCACACACAGGCACCCTACTATGCTACACGCAGGGCATCCCAATAGTGCTGTGGCACTCTGTGCGCGGACAGACCTTTGACCCTGCGGTTGACCTTTGCCCCGTAGGTGCCATGCCTCCACATGGGTGCACCCCTATTGCACTGTTCAGTGACAGCACGATGGGGGACTGGCAGTGTAGTACCGTGCTGCCTCCACATGTGTGGCACGTGCACTACAGAGCGCCATTTTGATAGTGATACTCACTGCAGGATGGCACAGAGGAGAGCACAGCAGTGGAGCGCCATAGAGCTGGCCAACCTGGTGGCCATTGTTGAGCCCCATGCTGGGGCCCTGTTTGGCCAGGATCTACTGGACAGGCCACACAGTGCTGTGTGGGAGGAGGTGGCTGACGGCCTGGAGAAGGCCACCAGGATCACCAGGTCTGCTGAGCAGTGTTGCCACAGGTATGGCGACCTACGGTGGAGGGACCCTGACAGACTGGGGCATCTGCAGGCATGCACCTGGTGAGTCACAGTGCCATGGCCAGGTAAGTGCTCCATCCATACACTGGTAGAGTCCGTCCATCCAGGTATCGCGGTGTGCATGTGTCCACCCCGAAGGGGGGTGGGGTCCATTTAGTGGGGGCGGTGGTGGTGGTGGTGCATCATGGCTGGGCTGTGCGGGCATGCACACACCAGGGGGGGACTTTGCTACTAGTTTGTACTGATTTTCCCCTCTCCATGTTTGCATCCTAGGCCTGGAGGAGCACCGTAGGGTGAGGCAGGCCCGTTCCCAGCAGGACAGGGTGGGTGCGCCACAGATGCAGCAGGAACGTGGTGGAGGGGCTATGGGCCAGCAGCGCCCAGCTGGCCTGGATGCAGGTGAGTGCCATTTTTCCCCTTACATCTGTGCATGCTGTGTTGCAGGGTTGGCGGCAGGGCATGGCCACCAGCACTTGGCCCCACTGCTGTGCACACCACATGGTGCACTTAGCACTGTTCTGTGGCACTTCATGTGTGGGTAGGCATCGCAGGTGGTCCATACATGCACTGAGTACATGGCTGTGCCACTATCTTCACACCGCATAGCCATGTCACTGTACGGCCACGGTGGTGCTGTGCTGGACATGGGCAGTGGGTGTGTGCAGCATTCCACATGGCTGTGGGTGCCTGGGTAGGTGGGTCATGTGAGCGCAGTCACTGTGGGTGGTCACATGCCATCACAGGGGCGTGGCTCACAGCTGTACGCCGTGCACAATGGGTGGGCTGCAGGGGTCTGGCCAGTCACACGTAATGGCTCTGCTCCCTTGTCCTAGGTGGACAATGCTGGACAGCACTAGAAAGGAGTGCGCAGGAGCTGCTGCAGCTCATGAGGGCCACCCTCGAGCTCCTGCAGAGACTGGAGCAGGACGGAGGATGGCGGCACCGAAGAAGGCACTGGGACAGAAGTGGGGAGCGGGGCTGGTGCTAGGCCCACTATGCCCCTGTTTTGTATTCCCCCCCTGGAATAACCCTCACACCCCTTCATCCCTCTCCCAGTTGTTCAACCTTGCCCCATGCCCACCTCCACCTGGTCTGTGGCCCTTCCCCCCATTGTATATAGTTGTATATATGTTTTGTATTTCACACCTTTATTACATACATTTTGTTATGACAGCTGTGGTGGTCTCTGATTTGCAGCAGGCTAATGGTGCTTGGCTGCAGTAGTGTGCATGGCATCGGGGGTGGTGCAGACCTGGGCGTGTGTGTGTCCGGCAGGGACCCGCCTATGGTGTGGGTGGGGGACTCGGTCCCTGTCTGTGGTATGTGTGTTGTTCCCTGTGCACTGGATGCCTGTGTGCAGTGGTCCCTAGTGCATGCACTGTGTCCATGGTGCCCCTGTCAGTATGTCCATGGCCCATGCAGCTGACACCCTTGCATGTCTGTGGTATGCATGGTCTGCTGGCATGTTAGCGGTGGCTGTCCATGCTGGCCACCCTCTGGCCCTGGCGCAATGGCAGCTTGCCTCCTGTCACTGGTATGGTGCCTGTCTGCCTCGGGTGGCACTGTGGCCTATGCTGTTGATGCCCCCCCTCCATGCTGTCGCTGGTGTCTGTTGTGGGGTCTGTGCTCTGATGTCTGCCACTTGTGCTCTGGCCACATGCTGGTGGTGGACAGCTTCATGGTGAATGCACAGGATGGCTGGTACACCTGTGCCATGATGGGGTGCTGGCCGTAGGTACACAGCATCAGTGGTCACATGCCAGCAGGATTTGTTGCCCCACTATTGTGTCCCTGTGTTGGGGTGCCCTTGAGTCTGGGTGGGTGTTTGTCCGTGCCCTGTGTTGCATCCTGTGTGGCGCATGCCTCCATGCACCACTGTGGGCATCTGTGCTGGCTGTTGAGGCCAGTGCTGGGACAAAGTGTGTGCTTTGGTGAGTGTGCGGGGTGCTGTCCTGCTGGTGGTGGGGTCCAGGGCAGGCCCTGTTGCATGTGGGGTACCTCGGGTACCAACGCAGGGTCAACCTCTCTGCTATATCACCGGGGGGCCGTGCAGGGTGGCATTGTGTCTGCAGTTGTTGCATCGGTGGCTGGTGCCACCCACTGCAGGGTGCTCATGGTGGGGCTGCCATGCATGGCTCCATGGTGCACAGGGTTGCATTGTCACAATGGGGGTGGTGGCATGCATTCGGTGCCAGGCACTGTTGGGCACTGCTCCTGGGCAGGGTGTCTGGGAATCCTGTGCAGGGTGTGCTCTGCATTGGTGGGATGGGGTGGCACTGGGTGGCCGGCCCTCCTTGTGTTGTGGTCATTGCTTGCCAAGGGGTGTGCTGGGGCACCATGCCACAGCTGTGGATTCGGTGCTGGTGTTCATGGACTGGTGGTTCATCCAGCTCACCACAGGTTGTGCAGTTCATGGGGTGCGGGGGGTGCTGTCTGGTCTGCTGCATGCTCCTCTGCCCATGTCTTCCATGGGTGGTGCACCCCTGCATCCTGTCCCTGCGCATTCCTGGTTGTGCTACTGCGCTACTACCCTGCTCCACAGCACATCCAAGGTTGAGCTACTATGCATCAGCCCTGCACCACTGCACATCCCTGGTTGCGCCATGGTGCAGTTGGCATGATATTCAGTTGTGTTGCGCAAGCACACCTTGGCCTGCGCTGTGTTTGAATATCGTGCGTGTTGCACATGGGCGCACTGCACTTGCACCTGCTCCTGCTATTGCGCTACTTTGTGGTGCAGTTTGAATATCTGGGCCCTAGACTTCTTCCATCTACAATCCTATGTTCCTTGTTTGTTTAATTCATTTTTATTGAATTTCGAATACACAAAGTACATATAAAATTACCAGCTTCCAAGATAAGGATGCAGAACATTTGATAACATTTTAAAGTTAGAATTACATTTACTTGTCTTCTATAGTTACATCACATGGGAGTCCAGTAACCACAAAACATACTTTCCAGATTTTTACTAAATAGGCTACTGCAGCAATGACCATGGACTAAAGTTTGTAAAGTTCATAGAGTCCGAGAAGTTTCTGAAGTGCAAGTTGCACCAATCGCATCACAAATGAGTGATGTTAAATCCATGCAATTCCTGGATTCCATTGGAAAAAGAACCTGAGCACATTTATAAGGATCACGCCCAGACAAGAGCACCCCCGGCACTGTGATCTATAACATAAACTCTGAAACTGAACCTTTGCATTTGAGAGATGGGAGTACATAAGAGAACTACTACTAGTGTTATTATTGTCAGCTGGGTAAGATGTTCAACAACACCTGATAAAAATATATTTCTAGTTGGACAAAACAGAAAAAGTGCCATTTTGCCACCTTAACTTTTAGACCTTTTCTGACTTTACTTTTCACTATTTAGCAGGTAACAAATGGACACCAACTCACCCTATGTTCCTTTGATACAGTTGTTCATAGTTTGTAAAGCAATTTGGAATATAGTGTACATGCATAGCTCTATTACACCAAATTCCTTTTCTTCCTTCCGTTCCTAATTACCTTGTAATGTTACTGTGGAATCAGTTATTAACAGAACTGACTGGGATGTGCTAAGGCCCTATAATTTTAACAGAATTACTTCGTTGCTGCAGACATTTTTCTCATCATTGTATAACTACAGTTTAAAAACAGTGCAGTATTGCCCAGGTAAATGAAAACACTACCTGCATATCCACATAGGGTAGCCACCTGGGCTCAAATGGAGGCATTTAAGAGAAGGCCCCATGGATCCAATGTGAGCATTCAGTAAAAGCACCGAACAGGCAGCCTTTGTATTCTGTACAGTGCAGTCAGAAAAATAACCTCACTTGGCAAAAGTTCAATTTATTGTAGCAGGCAGTGGCATAATGTTTACCACATAATGGGTCAGCTGCTTGGATGTGATGACACTCTGCACCCCTAGTTGCAACATTTCTGTGAATTTTTGTTAATGTGCAGATACCACACAAATCTTATTAAAGAAGGGCTCTGGCTCCGGTCATCAGCAAAGAAAAATCACAGTTCGCATCAACAATACTCAGCTACATGTTTATATACCACACCAGTAGTGAACAAATTGTATATGTAAATCAAGCCATTTTGGGATAAATATTTATTTTCACTTAGAACATGTTATTCTACTTAGAACACATGTTATTTCACTTAGAACATATTACTTCCACTTAGAATCTGGAAACAGAACACAGAGAACAATGGGCTAGACAGAGAGTTTACAATGGAAAGAAAAACAGTTTTATGCTTAACCGAGATAAAATGCTTACTAAAACATTACAAATAGTGTGGTATATATTAAATACATTATAGGTTGTGGTGGAAAAGCATATATACTTATTTCATTTTTGTTGACCAGGAAAGGAGGACTCGCTATTCTGCCTCATGGGGGAGATGAAAAGCAAACTGAAATTGAACCAGATTAAGCTGTTGGTGGTATTTTTAGTGAATGGGGACATTTAGCCAGGATACCAGGGAAATTTCCCCATTCTTTTTAAGAAGTGCCATGGGATCTTTAACGTCCACCAGAACAGGCACAGGACTTCGGTTTAATGTTTCAAATGAAAGAAGGCACCTTAGTAGTGTAGCAATTCCCATGCGGCACTACAGTACTGGTAGAGGTATTTTACCCCAAGTTCCTAGAACCAGCAACCTTTCTATATTCTGTTCTCAGAGGCAAGTGTGCCACCTGCTAAGCCACTGACACTGACACACAAATGTTAAGACTTTCATAACCAATATGCAGATTTGCCACTCATGAGTTATGGATCTTACCACTACTAGTGGATATATATGTGTTACTACACAGGCTGTCAGTTTCACACTGCACCCTGAACTAGACAGCAGCTCTGCATCTAACAAATGGACAAAAACTGGATAAGATGTGCATATCAGCAAGTGCATATGACTGTAGCCAGGCACAGACACCTTATGAATAAGATTTCTTCCTGGAAAAGGGATTAATTAATGAAGTAAACACAGTGTTTCCCCCTGAAGAAGCAACAGAGAAGGCGGTGAAGCATTGTGGTTGTGTTAGAAATAAAGATTTATACATATTCCAATGTTTTGGATCTTATTGGACCTGCACGCTCTAGCCCCCCCACCCCATTTTGCTGTTACTTCACTGCAACCCATTATGTATTTACTTCCCATGTATGTACAGTTACTGTGTCTCTAATAGTTCAAAGGGTCATCAGGCTCTGATGAGCTTGGTTTAGGACTGATTGACAGACTGAGTATGTGATGTTTCTGCAACTGTGTAATTTGTCTTATGGCCTTTCTGTCCCTGCTATGGGAACTACCAACTTAGTGGGGTGCCATAAGGACACAGGAACACTCATAAAATTGTTCAAACCCCTCAAGGTGTCACAGGGATGAGGTCTGCAAGACCAAAGGCACCTTAGGTAAGACGGGCTGATCTAGTACTACAGGAGGAGTAGGGGAGGGAGGAAGCAAAAAAAATCAGACCATTCAAAGGACGCTTGGGCATGTGCAGATAAATACCACTCAGAGGGGGATGTGGGATGTGTCATCTGCTGCCCCTCCAAACTGCAGGCAAAGCCTTTCAATTCAAAGGGTTATCAAGGTCCACAAGATGAAAGGCACTATAGGGAGGAAGGCCTAAAAGATCAACATGACTAGGCAAGCACATTCTTCCTAATTAGAGGAGGTGCAGCCTGACTAAGTCCCAGAAGAAAGGAAAATCACCACCCATCTCCAACTCCTGTGGAAACTAACAAATTAAGTCCTTCAGCATGGAGGAGAGGAAAAGACCCCTTTGTTAGAAGGAAACATCTAGGAATCCAAGGTCTAGGATGCCATCCCTCTAGGCTGTGGGTAGTATTAGTGATGGCTGAACTATTCCAATTAAGATATCCAATTCAGGGGAAGACTTTTAGGAGTAAGGCCCTCCCTGTGTCCCTCTAATGGGAATGTTGTGAGGGTGCCACGAGATGATCTCTGCAGCTAAAGGAGGTTCCCCACGAAGAAGACCCATCCCCCAAAGTGGAAGAAGGAAGGCAGCGGCATCTGAAAGGCACTCACTCAGACTCCGGCCCTAGATGAGGCCTAAATATGAAGCCAAGCCCATGGGGGCAAAGTGTTTGAGTAGTTGTATGGATCTTCACCCTTAAGAGGCAGAGGAAAGAGAATTGGAGGAAACGAGGTGAGAATTAGGTGGCCATGGGGAGAATATCTTTTGAAGGTGTTGCTGACATGGTCTACACAGCTAAAGGATCCCCCAAAGTCTGAGAAACCCCACTCTCTGGCAGCTGAAGTCTTAAATGCTACATCAACAGGTGCTGCCCAGTCAATCTGTAGGGGTAATGTATCCCTGGAGCACTGGACTTTCCTACCTGAAGTGCAGAAAGAGAAGGGCCCTGCCTGAGATGAGGGATCCACCTGAAGATGTGGACTTGGAGGAAGCAAAGCAAGACCATTGGCTTCTTGGGTAGGGGAGCCCTGGAAGCTCTGGATATGGTCATGGCTGGCATGCACTGAGTGCAGGAATGTAGTAGAAGACCAATGGCAAAGCCTAATAGCCATAGATGTACAACCAGAGTAGGACTTAAAGGTAAGACTGAGTGCTGACTGAAAGCAAGATACACCAACTGAGGGTGACTGAGACTGAAAGAAATGGAACAATACAATGGCAGACACATGTCAACCAATTCCAAAAGGGACATACAATGAACCGCTGTTCTACAGTCTCTGGTGCAGTAGGTACCTTGTTGAAGGACTACAAAATAGAACACAATACAGCAAATGAAGGGTTAAAGTTGTAGCCATGGAGCAGCAGGTCTGCTGCTAGTAGAAAGCAGTCTGGAAGAAAAATGGTCTCACATGTGTTCTTAGGATATGAGAACTGCGAACCGAAGGTGAGCGGTTCTGATTTCCTAAAGATGTAAGTGAGACCACTCCTACAACCATAAGAGTGGTCTCTGTGGCTATATTAATGTATTATTTATTGAGATCTAGCAATAATACATTAAAATTGCCATAACAAAGCCTGAAAATGCCAATTTCCAGGGCAACTGGGCATGAGACATTCTTCATAGAATGAAAGTGTCTTACGTGCAGAGGAAGGCAGCACTCTGATTGGTCGGGAGTGCTCTCTCGATCTATAATTTAAGTAATAAAGACTCAAATGGTGTAACACTCAAGGTTATTTTATTATTTTACTTTTAGAATGTAATACAATTGAGTTTTTTCATCTGCCTACTGTGATACTTTTACTGTTGGCTGGGCCTAAGGATGAGTTGATGTCAAACTGGCATTGATGGAAGTGCTGAAATCTGGGACTTGACTTCCCTTTGGTACTTCAACACTTCAAAGTCATAACACAGTGTTTTTTAAGGGGGCACACACATTGAGTATGTCCAAGTTGTTGGTACGCCACAGAACCTGCAGCAGACACAACCAATCAGCAATGTTAGAGAATGAGATGCCTCTCACTGCACATGTCTCAGTACCATTTCCTGATGTGTGTTCTGGTTATGTAGCTCTTCCTTGTCACTTTGTCGATTGTGGGCACTGTGGTGTGTGTGTGTGTGTGTGTGTGTGTGTGTGTGACATATGTGCTTATCATGTGGGCCTCTAGGAGTCATTGATTATTTTCAGTCATCATAGCTATTTGCATCTGGCGGCGACTGCATTGTATCATCAGTCTTGCATGTGCCATCAACGTGTGTAAAAAAAAATTGAGAAAAAGAACTGGCAGAGGAAAGGATGAAGAGGAGAGGAAAGGAGCAGATGTAATACCATGTCAGTCCCTTCAAGTACAAGTTCTGCACACACACTGGCAGTGGAAAAGGAGCTGGTCGTGGTAGGCCAGGGATGGGGAGTTGTAGTCATAGGGCTGTGAGGTTTAGGGCTGGGCACATGATAGTGCCAGCAAAGAAACCAAGGTTCATTAGTCCTTATATGTCCACTGTTTCCACTCTCATTGCAAGCAGCCTTCCCAGTCAGTTATCCAGTGCATCTGGTGATGAAACAACCCTGAGCAATCCAGAAGCACACCAGTTTCTCCTTGTTACTCCTTCAAGTGCTTCCAGTTCCAGTTCACCTACCCAGGACACAAGTGATCCATCAAAAAAGTACAAGCAAGCCCTCTGCTGTCCACTCTTTTGAGCAACATGATAATAGCTGCATCAGCCACCTGAGAATGGGTGTTGTCAACAATTTCAAGTTTGCCTTGAACCACTGTATGATGACCACAGCCCGCAAATTACTCATTATCATCATCACAACACCATCCAGTGCTTCTGTTCATTGATCGCGTGAGAAGGTGACACTGTCTGGGTATGGCATGAACACTACTATTGTATTGTCACCAGCAGAAAAAGTACAGGTACTCATGTTTTTGTAAATTTTTATTCTTTGGTAACTGGGTAAAACTCACAAGGGCCTGTTTCCAGGGGCGACCTAGGACCCACTGCAGTGGTTAAGTGACTTGCTTGGAGTCACACAGTATGCAAGTGGAAGTTCTGAGAATCTGCCCCAGGTCTGCTGGATGTATCAAACTCATTACTTTAACCACTCCTAGTTGGAGTAAGGACAGGGATGGTGGGCAGGGCAAGATATACTGACCCCACAATTCTGCAAAAGCAGGGGAGTAGCAACTCCACCAAAGCCAGTTGTAATAGAGTTTGCCAATGAAGAGGATATGGAAGTGGACCTGTCAGAGTAGGGACATGAGACTAGGGTGGTAGAGGAGGGAGAATCACAAGAGGAGGTGAAAGGGCAGGGGAAAGCATATGCTCCGTGCACGGAGGAGTGGCATGGGGCAGAGCATGAGAGGATGTGGGGGATGAGGAGCAGGAGAGGGAAGCAGTACAAGAGAAAGGACAGGGAAGCAGCAAGAGCAATGGAGGGTCATGGGGAAGCACAAGGAGAAGAAGAGGATGAAAATCGTGAGGACCTTGAAAAGAACAGGAGGAGTTTTAAAGTCTGATATCAATTACACAACCAACTCTTCCACCCAGGACTCGATAATCTCTTTCTCACCTTCCTCCACTCTTTCTGTCAGACTCCCAACATTGCTCTTTGACAATGAGTAGGGGAATTTTTTTGAATGAAAAACAAAAATAAGTAATTATTGCAACAAAACATACAAAGGGAAACAACTGAGAATACACTGGAAATTATAAAGCACAATAACAAAAGGAAGGACAAATGAGGAGAAAAAAACAAAACAAAAAAGTACAGACAATGGAGATATTTAATGCATATCTTAAGCAAAAAGGAAAAAAAAATATTACAACCATATAAGGCAATGGTTCACGTATGACAATTGTCAAAACACAGCCATGTTCAGGCACGTAAGAATCTTGCAGAAACCAAGTACAATTTCACCAATAGCTATGAAACAGGCGTGAAGCTACAACTTTTTTTCAAGTAGATATCTAGTTTTCAAAAAAAGTTTAATTTGTAGAATGATATGCATACTGTAGCGGTATATTCTTTTTGTTGCAAGATAAATGTACATCTAGCTTGCCAAAGGTAATACCTGCAAACAGCAAAAATCAACTGTAGTGTACTGGTATGAAAGTTATTTTATCTGGTAGGCTATATACCCATAACCGGAACATCATACGTTATTGGGGGTACTAATTTGTCATTCCAAGTCATGCAAAATAATGACCAAAATTATTGTACAAATGGACACAATAAATAGAAATGTTCTTGCTTTTCCAAAAGCTGGTCACAGGAAGGACAGGGACACATGCAGTCCTTTAAAGCTTTATGCTTCAAGGAGTTCCAGACCCCCAATTTGCCATGACAAGACAGCCAACTGACATACTACAACTGAGCAGGGATACACTTGTCATGTAATTGTAAAAATACTGTGTGTGTTTGTTCCTCTGTACAAAAAAAAACAAAACAATTGAGGGATGGGGTAAAAATAGTCATTAAGAATAGCTGTATAAAATTGGTTTCTAGTACTGGACAAAATATAAGATTGCATAACCTTCCATTGTCTTAATTTAATTAAGACAGGTTTCATATAACCAGGTGAGATTGTTACTTTTGTAATGGCAGAAATCGTCAGTATGCCTTGTTCCCATTTATTCATTAAAGGAGTTCTACTGGCAATGGAGGAGCCCCGACCACTGCACAGACTGAGGCTTCACTGCTCCGGTCCCCCCTGTGGTCACCATAATAAACCTCTGGTTTATTTACCTTATCGCTCACAAAATCATGAGAATCCCCCGGTGGCCCCAACATTTTTAAATATAGTGCCTCGGAACCACCGTGATCTCGCTGGAAACGTTGCGAGATCGTGACATATCATTATCCCAGCCTTAATACAGTCCTTATGTATGGAAAAATAACCGGGTCTGTATCTTCAATACCCAGTGCTATTTTCATGGAATTTGACTAAATCCAATGGGTATGCCTGCCATACCTACGGGATTTAGTCAAATTCAGTGAAAATAGCACCGTGTATTGAAGATACAGACCCAGTTATTTTTCCATACATAGGGACTGTATTAAGGCTGGGGTAATGATATGTCACAATCTCACAACATTTCCAGCAAGATCACGGTGGTTCCGAGGTGCCATATTTAAAAATGTCAGGACCACTGGGGGATTCTCATGATTTTTATGAGCGATAAGGTAAACAAACCAATGGTTTATGATGGTGACTGCAGGGGGGACTGAAGAAGTGAAGCTCTGATCTGTGCAGCAGTCGGGTCTTTCCATTGCCAGTAGTTCTCCTTTAACAGTAGGAACACTGGGCCATTATTAAATACCACAAAATAATTTTTCCTGTGAGCAGGACATGAAAATTAATGTATACAAAATTACTATGAAAAACTCCACTGGGTTAATCTTTCTGATTCCACCGTAACTATAATCAGGATAAGTATGATGCCACGTTATGGGGTTTAATCTGCTCCCCCATAAGCCTTGGAAAAAAATAATATTTACCTTGACTTTCAAAGGAAAAGAAAGTGGAAAAACATGTGCAATTCAGTATGTAAAAAAAAAAAAAAAAGAGGAAGAACAAGTGCTTTCAACAAATACACTCTTTTTCTTTTAGCGATGACCTTCTGTTTCCAGACAGTAACCTGAGCGGAAGCAAAATGGAGTACAGATTCCCATTTTTGGGCTGCATCATCTTGACTTCCAAAGGTGAGGCCTAAAATCTTAATTGGATCAGAAATAATCAGGATGTTAGTCACGCATTGAATCCTAGAATCTGTTTTGCTAGGAGCTATTTGAATACCCCGGCTCTTGGAATAATTTAGTTTAGCTCCAGAAAGCCATTCATAGGAAGAAATAATAAAGACTGTCTCTGGCCCAGCAGTGCCATCATGTGCACAAAGACATATATCATCAGCATAGGCACAGATATTTTTAGCCACTTGAGTCTCTGAAATAAGTATATATATATATATATACCTGGAATTTTGGGGTTATCTAAAAATTTTCTAATCAAAGGATCTAACATAAAAATGTACAAGAGGGGGCTCAAGGGACAAATCTGCTGAACACCCTTTCATCCTAAAAAGGAGGATCCTAGCATTCTGTTAATGTAAGGTATAATGAATGCATTACTATACAGCACTTTCAGCCATGAGACAAATTGTAAAGGGATATCATATTCCTGGGTATGTGGAACATATAAGTATGACAGACCTGGTCACAAGCTTTTTTCTTGTCTAAATACAGAATAAAGCCAGAAGAGGTGTCAGAGAGGCCACGAGGGAACAAATCTCATATGGAAATTAAATTATTAAAAATGGACCTGTTAGGGATAGCACAAGTCTAAACAGGAGAAATAACAAATTCTGCTCCCTGCAATAATCTGTGAGCTACAGTGTTGCTAGTATTTTATAGTCAACATTTAGGAGACTTATTGGTCTCCAGTTATTAATATTTGACCTATCTCCTTTTTTAAATAAAAGCATCGTAAAAGTTTGAGCCATTTCTTGAGGCATGGAGAGGCATGGATCCAGAATGCAAAATCTCAGTGAATGAAACTGCCAGAACAGTGGACAATCAAACAGAAACAGTCTTATAAAATTCGGCAGACAACCCATCCCACCCCTGAGTGGAGTTGTCATTCAATTTACCGATGGCCTGGGAAAACTCATCGACCATAATATCAGTCAAAATACTATGTTTAATATGTGCAGGGGTCTTCGAAATATTAACATGTCTGAGGAAAGACGTGTCCCATAAAGTATCTGAAGGAGTTCCAAACATTTGGAACAAGTACTGCTGGGCAATGTCCAAGAGTTTATCTGGCATATTCTGCAAATGGTTCGAATCAAGGTCGAAAAGTCTGTCAATGTAAGTATAGTTCACTCTATCTGCACAATCTTTAAAAACATCTAAGGAAAGGTTTTCCATTGGGTACCAAATTGAGATTCCAGTTTTAAGGATTCAGCCCTTTGATATTAGTACAGTAACATTTCTCTTTTAACACTCCACACATGGTCACTTACATTACACCTCTGTTAATGCGCTAGAGATGTCAAAGCATGTAATTTGTCTTGGAGTCTCAAATAATGAAAATACCCTATCTCTACCATTTTTCACCACCTGTCAGAGGAAAAGTTCCTTAAAATCAGTTTTTGTGTTACACCACCATTGACTTATGGAATCACAGGCTTCAATAACAGAAACCCTGGCTTTAAATAATTTGTCTCAGTTTTGAATAAGGAGCAGATCAGATAAGAAACTGTCATTCACTTTCCAATGGGAATGTGGTGTAGAAGTTATGCCAGTTCCTAAGACACAGTGGCAACACACAGCAACATAATACAATGTCTCGAATGGAATAGTGTAAGCAGTGGAAACCTTTAGATTACTGGCAACAAACAAGTAATCAATTTGGGAGGTCAAAACACCTCGAAAATAAGTCTTGGTCCCCAGCGGATGTATAGCAGTATAACTGTCATGTAAGTTTGCTGTTTTTATTTAGACAATGCATATCACTATACACTTTTGAAGTCATGCCTCCTCTATCCAATAGAGAAAGTCCACAATTAAAATCACCCCCATAAATGAGTGTTCTATTCATGTGTAAGAAGGGTTGAATTGTACAGAAGAACTCTACATGTAAGGCAATGCCCTGTGGTTGCATAAACATTGATCAAACAAAGTTTCTGCTGCCCCTATGTAAGATCCAACATTAGAGCTCTCCCCAAGCTAATTTCAACCAATCACTTAATCCTAAAATTATAACCCCTGAATAATATAGCAACTCCATCTCACACCTCCTCTCCCTGGGAACAGTAAGAATAACCATGCATCTATAAACGCTTAACTTGAAAGATTTCCTGCATTAGTTTAAGTCTAGTGTCTTGTAAAAAAATAATGTTAATAGGCAATTCCTGTAAGATTTGAAAAGCAGCTGGACTTTTTTTTTATAATTTTGAATACTATTAACATATATGGTCAATAGTGTGATCATTGTTTCCTTACACATAATGAAAGAAAAGTAGGAATATTAAGTCTTTCTCAACATAGCTTTCAGTTCCCTTTAGCTTTCTTGGCCATGGATGCCTCTGGTGGGAATCAGAGGAGTAGTCCATGAGTGATGAAAAAATGGAAGACCCATCTGAGCCCCCGCCCTTCCTCCTCAGTGTCACCCCATTGTTTACTTTTGGAGAGTGTACTAAATCTATTTCTTGTAAGAACTGGGTTGAGGAATGTTACAACTTCCATTTTTCTTTTGCTTCTCCCCTTCTTTGAAGGTTTTACTAAGGTTAGGGGAGTCTCGGGGGTACATATCATCAGTCTGCATGATGTCCATCAAGGTATCAGTAACCTCTCTTGTGGGATCTGTATGAATAGAAACAGACACAGCTATATCCATGGATGGTGGATGAGCCTCGGTCGCTATAGAAATCTGTTCATCAGCTGTTTGTGGTACCACTTAATCTTGTGGCCTGGGGACAAGGGAGGGCAGTATAGCGCAGTGGTTTAAGGCTCTGAGCTGCAAATCTGGTGACATCCAGCAGACCAGACCTGGGTTTGAATCTCACAGCTTCCACTTGCATACTGTGTGACCCTGAGCAAGTCACTTAACTTTCCTGTGCTCCCAGGTCGCTCCTGTAAAAAAGCTTTCAGCTTAGTGTGCTACTCCTGGTTACAAAAAAAATAAAATAAAAAAAAAAAAAAGTGGGAGGGGGGAGAATCTGTGGCCTGCACCATGAGAACTTGCAAATCCTGAAATAGATGGAATTCTATAGTCCCTAGCTGGGTCTTTGCCTGCGATTCAGTGATAAGCTGCTCTTGGTCCTGCAAAACCCTGTCCAACCTGTTATGTGCTGCCCATGGGCACTGTCTATAGGAGTGCTCAATCTCATCATATATAAATTACACTGGAATAGATTTGGGGGTTCCATGTCATAATGGTGATTGAAAAACCTCGATCATCATTATAGTGAATGTACATTGCCAAAAAGCACAACGGTGATGTACGCTTGTCGGCGACAAAACATCCAGCAACTGAATTAGGACTTATGTGGAAGGGTTGCACCCCCTGCACCCCCCTTGCAGGGGGTCTTGCCCCCCCAAACCCTCTGAGTTTATATAACCAACTCAAGGGGGGTGCATGTCGGGGAGGGGGAGAAAGTCCACAAAAAAAATCCAGCAGCAGCAGCAAAATGCTTCACAGCCCCCAGCCCCAACCCAGCACCTGCTTCACTGAAGCTAGCCACCCTCACCACCACACCACATGGCTAGCTTGGTGGCAGCAGGCTACATTACCCCACACAAACCCTTCTCCCTATACCTCCTCTTCCGGTCACCTTCATAACCCACCCTCACTCTTCCCTACCCTCGCCTTTGCATTCTGTCGCTACCCTTACAGGGTAGCTCACATGTGTAGCGCTGTAAATGAGTTGTTGTTTTGAGACTAACTTATTTACAGTCACTGTTATCACTGGATACTGATTTGGGCAGCCTAAGATAACATGACCATAGTCTAGGCAGTGAGTACAATGGGGTTTATTACACACTGAGCTAAGATGTGTTCGCACCCCACACTTGTGACATGTCTTCGGCTGACCCAGGTAAAAATATAGCCCCTATCCCTGCCAAGGTAAAAGCTACTGGGCAAGTGGCAAATTACACTGTTAGTTTGTTTCAACTGAATTTTCACTTTCCATCCCCCTGTCCAGATGAAATCATCATCGAGAATGGGATTGGGGCAGTCCAAAATGTCACATCTCTGGCACATCCAATACTGTATGTCAGTGATGTTGACTCCCTCATTACAAAACAGAAGCATTACTACCTTGACAGTTGGTTTCATAAGGGGAATAGGAAAGAAGGACTGCCACACTGGTGTATCCTTAACCAATGCATATTTCAGCCAAATTTTTTTGTCAATTTTCACATAAATACGATCACACAGAAAAAAAAAAAGATCAATAACAAACATTGTGAGACACATAGAAAGTATTTGGAAGTTATCAAGATCAACCATCCTCCCCTCCTTCCTCCCTGAATCCTCCCAACTAATATATATATATATATATATTTATATTTTTATTTATTTATTGAAATGTTTCACCAGGAGGGCAAATTGAACAGCAAGTTGCTTGTCTCATGGTGTGACCTGGGGGGAGGGGTTACATAGAGTTGTGATGGATGATCAGTTACAATAGTATGTGGGTAGTACAAACAATACAACATTGTAAGATTGTGCAACAGTTAGAACACAAGGTATTGTACAATAAACAGTAGTGGAACATTGGGTAAATTACAATACATGTCCAAAATCATACAAAAGAACATATAAACTTACAAAACAGTAATAATGCGATAGAACCATTTATAGTGTATGAGTGTACCAGGAGCAGGCTCGAGGTAGCACTTAAGTGCTGTTGGAGTAAAAAGGATGGGGTTAGGTTATATATATGTATATAGAAAGAACATTTTATATAATATATAATGCATATTATAAAATGCGTGTATGGGTCTGCAACGCAATAGGGTAAGACAAGCCAACTTCACCTAGTATACAATAAACTACTTATAAAGTTAGTTATACGCCTCTGAGGTGCAACACATTTTAAATGTATTAACCCAAATAAAAGGTAGATTGAGTTAAAAGATCATAAATCTTTCCCCATCTGTTGCAAAAAGTAGTAGCATTGTTATGAAATATATAGATTAATCTGGTAATCTGTAAATTAAACCGAGTAGTTATAGTCCATTCATTTAAGCTTAGATTTTCTTTATCAATCCTGGGCCGGATATTCAAAAGGGTTGCGCCATGCGCAATAGGGTTGCGCCTGCGCAAGTCTGAACTTGCTCCATTCTGCAATATTCAGCAGGAGGCAGTTGCGCCACTGAAAACAGGCTGAGCAACAGCGCAATGCAAATGAACGCATGCTGAACTGGTGGGGGAGGTACCATGCATAAACTGCACAGCCCGATATTCAGCCGGGCTGTGCAGAGTTGTGCAGGCACAACCCCCAACCTGCACCTGCACAACTTTGAGCCAAAAAAGGCTTGTTGAGGTCACCCACAGGTGCGCTTGCTGCATTGCAGGGCGCAACAGCAGCTGCCACCTGTGGCTGGCCCCAACCCACTCCCTGTGCCCCCCCAGCCCGATCGTGGGCAGCTGACTGTAAATCCCCACCATCACCCCCAGTGGCCGATCCGGGCATAGTGTACTCCTCCCCACCAGCCCGATCGTAGGCAGCAATGTAGCCCCCTCAAACGTATCCCTGGTGGTCCAGTGGACCGAGATGCCCGATCGCTGGCAATGTCAATAAACCCCCTCCTCCCGCAGTCATCCCTGGTGGGCCAGTGATCAAATGCCCGATCGCGGCATTGTATAATAACCCCTCTCCTCCTGCAGTCATCCCTGGTGGTCCAGTGGATGCCCGATGCAGAGCAGTGTATAATAAACTCCCCTCCTCCATGATCATCCTGGTGGTCCAGTGGACTGAAATGCTCGATCATGAGGCAGTAAGTTTAATAAAAAACCTCCGAACATAGCCCTGGTGGCTAGTGTCTCCCCACCCACCCACGGCCACCACCACGCTCCCCGGCGGCGGCGGGCAGCAGCATCCCACCCGCCTGCTGCCCGCCACCCGCCGACTGACTGCCGGTAGGGACTGCATGCCCATTCATTCACAAATCTGGACTGTCATATACGGTATGGGCTGCACGCCCATTGGCTCTTGCTCTGCACCAATGGGCATGGGGGAGCTAGCCACCAGGGCTATGTTGGGAGGGTTTTTTATTAAACTTACTGCTGCGATCGGGCATTTCGTCCACTGGACCACCAGGACACGCTGAGGCATGCTGCCCGCGATCGGGGCTGGTGGGGAGGCACACCATGCCTCGCGACCGGGCCACTGGTGGTGGTGGTGGGGATTCACACTGTTTTGCCCGCACTGGCTGCAGGCATCGTCCTCGATGGCTGCTGCCTGGCAGGGCGCCAGGCGCAAGTTCTCGGGGATCGGCGCACCTGCATGCTAATGGCATGCAAATGGGGCCATAATCAGATGCAAATGGCCCCCTGCGCCTTGCATGAATTATGGCCCCATTTGCATGTCACCTTTTGAATATGGGGATTTTGCGCATGGCGCAATGGTACTTGCGCCACCGCAAGTTGAATGCTCCACTCTGACAACTTGCGGTGGCGCAAGTTCCACTGCGCCATGCACAGTGACTGTGGCCAGGGGGTGATATTCAAAGGAGTTGCTCAATAGCGCAACTCCTTTGAACATCGCCCCGGCCACACCCCTGTGCAACTATTTTGCGCAGTGCAAGGGCTTGCGCCTAAGAATAGCGCAGTTTGAATATCCAGCCCCCAGTGTTTAATGATTAGTTGTTTAGTTGAAATAGCTATTAGTGACAAAGTTGCTTTATGGGCCGTATCTTTAACTTTTTCCAGATTTCCATGGATGCATGACTGAAAATTGAAGGCATCATTTAACAATAACTTGCTTCCCATACTGTTTTTAACCAACCTCCATATCCATTGGGCCTTCGGACAGAACCAAAGAATATGGCTACTTGATCCTTCTGACACAGCACATTTAATGCAGATGTTTGAGTCTGATAGCCAAAACCAGAAAAGTTTTTGCAGAGTCAGATATGTGTTATGTAAAATTTCAAATTGAATCAGCCTTAAATTATCTAGAGGAATATATTTATAAATATTGCAACATAAAATGGTCCAATTTCATGAGGAATCTTTAATTTCTTTATTCCAGAAGGAGGAAATTATTGGGACTTTTGTGTATTTTAAATTTAGCAATAACGAATAAAGGTTTGGTATAGGATGGGGTCTAGAATTCCCTTGTTGTAACTCCATCACTATATCCTGTATATCCAGTGTCCACGGTTTAGGGCCTAAATGGGCCTTTATGACTATTTTAACTAACAGTAACTTTGGTAGGTATTTTTGGTCCAATTCCCTTTTTCTGCTGCTTCAGTAAGAGGGATAATGTCCCCATCCTTTAAAAATGAGGATAATTTAAAGTACATAGGCCCTGCAAACCTGTTAGAAGAAATGGGCTTGCCATTTATCCTGAAATTTAGGTTATCCAAATATAGGTTGGGTGCAATTCATTTGAAACTTTAGTCCCATATATGAAGCAATCTGTTGGTGGATTTTCAGTGATGCTCCCACAACTGAAAGCTTTATTTTAGAGGGGAGAAGGTTGGGTCTAATATATAGAATAGCTTCAGGTGGTATATTGAACTATTTTAACAATCTAAGTTCCAAATCCAACCAAATAGGGGAATAGTTCCTTTGATCTTTTGGGGGCTAATCCATTTTATATATTTACTGCTGCACCTAGGAATTGGTGTGCCAGGTCAAGATATTTAGCTAATGAAAATGTCGTGACCTACTGGTCTCAGGGACCGGCACCACACAGAAGGCCAAGCTGGCGATATATCACACAGTTCCCCACTCATAAGGCTTTGTCTGGTAATCAATATAAGAGAGGCACTCACTAGTCCTCTGTAAGGTACAATATTCCTTTTATTCATGTGTCAACAAAAATCCAACTGCACACACACAGATCAAAGACAGACTTCAACAAACGAATGCACTTGGACAGAAACGGCTTGAATCCACAATGAAAGTGCTTCCTGATTCACCTGTTCCACCCGCACGGTGTAATCAAGGCACGGCAGTCACCTGACATGTTTCACTCTTGCGAGCTTTCTCAAAGGTGGACGTGCAGTGTAGGCCCACCCCTTAAGGGGGGGCCAATTAGATTGACAGTGCTACTAAAACCAATACCAGCAAGGAATAGTAAAACTAAGTAAAGTGCATACACATATAAAACACGTTGCACATATTTCCAATTCTTTGTGCTATTGCACATATCCCCACAATAATTCATATGTTGGTTCTATATTGATTCTTTCAGTTTTTAAATTAGGGGATACACCGTCCTCCTATTTCTTTATTTAAAAAATCCAGCCATAGTGGTATATTGCAACCAATACTTCATAGAAGAATTGTGGGCACCTATACAGCAGGCAGAGTATTCTACGTTTGCATTGATGGACCGCATCCTAAAATGCAGATGCAAATCTGTGAAATAAAAGGAACAAAGAAAACCACCATTAGACAATATAAGAAAAAGAGTATAACGTGCAAAAGCATGAGCTATCCCTAAGGTGTACACCTATAGTGTTAGCCAAAACTCAAACACTAAACACTCAGCAGACTTTAAAAGTAAAATATTAGAGATGAGAATGCAGCTATGTTATGTTACTCAGGGTATGTCTGTAGGATTTCTTTAAAAATGGTTTAATTTCAAGTCTCCCATTTAGGCCTTTGCCTGCCATACATTTAAAGGGAAAAATCTAGTACTGTTCGCGCTTGAGGAGGAGGTTGTCATAGTCTCCCCCTCAACGTGACAGCACTGGTTTTTCCAGTCCTTGGAAGGCAAAAGAATGTTGTCATACATCTTGCTGTTTCATCATATGTATGGCTAATGCATTTTTTACATCTTTATTTTCAATCGCCCTCTGATGTTCGCCAATCCGGGTCTTAAATGCCCTTTTGGTTTTCCCGATATAGGATACCCCGCAAAGACAAGTGGCCATATAAATTATGCCACTAATTAAACATGTCATAAAACCCTTCACTGGAAATTCCCTCTGTGTGAGGGGATGTTTAAACATTTTAGTATTACAGACCTGGCTGCAAAGTTTGCAATTACCACATATGTGGCTACCATTGCCTCTCTTTGGTAGCCACATTCATGGATTCGAGGCCATCAGTTCAACACAGTGTACCAGGCAATCTTTTAGGGTGGTCCCTTTCCTGTACTATTTTGGGTCCATCTTCAGAAAGTTCCTTTAAGCCAGGGTCCTGCAGGGCAATATGCCAATGTTTTTTGACAATATTTGAAATCTCCCTGGATTGTGCACTAAAAGTGCTGACAAAACATGTCTGGGCATCCTATTGCTGTGTGTCATCTCTCTTATTATTCTCTTCCAATAATCGCCCCCTTTCAATTTGATCTACTTCCAATCTGGACTGATTTATAGTTCCCCTTGCATATCCCCTTTCTCTTAGTATATGTTCTAACTCAGCAGCTTTTTTTTCATACGGTGGGGATACTACAGTTCCTTTTTGTCTGAACAAACTATTCCTTTGGTATTGATTTAATTACATGCTGTGGATGGTTAATATTGGCCAATAACAGGGTGTAACGGTCTGTTGGCTTGTGAAAAAGGTCTGTGGTGAGTCTCCCCTGACAATCTTTAAATATGACTAGGTCTAAGAAGCTAATCTGGTGTGTGTTATGAGTCACACTGAACTTAAGGTTAAGGTTACTGGTCTACAAACAATTCATAATTTCAGCTAGTTTAGTTTCAGTACCCTTCCAGATCAGCAGCATGTTATCTATGTAAAGTTTCCACAGATCGATGTGTTGCTTAAATGGATTGGAATCAGATCTTATAGTCTTCTCCTCACACCTAGTCATGTACAGATTTGCAAAATTTGGGGCAAAACTGGCCACCATTGCTGCCCCTTTCACCTGTAAATAAAAGTCATTTTTGTAGATTACATAATTATAGGTTAGAACAAAGGAAGCCAGTTTACCAGAACCTCTGTACTGGGTTCTGCTAGTTCCCTGGATTCCCAAAAATATTTAAGAGACTCCAAGCCATCATGGTGGGGGATATTCATATACAGCATGGTCACATCTAATGTGACCAAAAGGCTGCTGTCCATGATGGTCACATCATTCAAAATTGTCAATACCTCACCTGTACCTTTTAAGGATGCAGGAATTTTTTGGTCCAGACAGCCAATATGGGCATCCACACATTTTGCCAGGGGTTCAGTTAATGAATTATTGCTGGAGACTATCGATCTTCCTGGGGGGTCTGTAAGGCTTTTGTAGACTTTTGGCAGACAGTAGAATGTGGCTTGTATGGTGCAAGGGATGTGCAAATAATAAATTACATTTTTCGGTAACAAGTTATTGGCACCCACAAATTCCAAATAGTTATCAATTTCTTTTTTGAAAAGGTTAGTGGGGTCTGTACTAAGATGTTTATAAAAAACTTGATCATTTAACTGTCTCATCACTTCTCTGTCATAGTTCTCACTATTTTGTAGAACAATGGCTCCCTCCCTTGTCAGCAGGTTTTATAGTGATATTAATGTTTTTTTTCAAACTTCTCAAGTGCTTCAGTTTTCAGTTTACTTAAATTATGAACAAATCTTTTATTCCGATTATTATCAAGGCATTCTATATCTAACTCATAGCACTTCAATCAATCAATTAATCAATCAAAATCTTTATTTATCCAGGCGGGCACCATTGAGCAGGGCTCATTTGCAAGATGGACCTGGTCATACAAATATTATAGTACAGTAACATGGTAAAACATAATGCAATATTATACAAAGAAGGAAAATATACATATGTACATCAACATATGAGTGAGAGGGCCTTTACAACAGATAGGCTCATAACTGGGTACATCCGGAATGTTCATTTAAAAGGAGAGAGAAAGGCAAGAAGAGGAATACCAGCTTAGGAAGAAATGACAGGGTTGGAATAGTTAACTGGCATAGTGGCACTTGAAAAATGTCTGCAGGGTGGGGGTCATTGGTGGAGAAAATGTGGACTGTGGCTTAAACTTTTGTATTGCCACACAGGGTTCACTCTCTATTGTACTGTCCTCTGTGGAATTACCCACATCCACATTATTTCCTTCATCCTTATGTTTAAAGAAAGATTTTATACTAAGGTTCCTACCCATTTTATGCAAATTGATAATGGTGTCAAAAGCATTAAACCTCTTAGTGGGCACAAATGAAAGCCCTTTCCCCAAAACTCTATATTCCACATTGGAGAGCTCATAGTCTGATAAATTAATTACATTCACAGTTGTATTCATTGTGGTATTCTCCCTGCTCTCCTCTGGCCCCCCCACTGACTGCCTCAGTTGTTTCCTTGATTTCCACCCCCGTTTTGTCCCTCCCCTCCTTGTCCTCTTCCTGCTGAATTTCAGTGATTTTGGCGCTGACTGTGCCAAGGTACAAAGGGGGGTGGGGTGGTTGGTGTTGGTGAGTAGTGGGGGTAGCACATGTTGTTTCTTCTTCTTCTTCCTCCTCCCTTAAAAAAAAACATCTGGACTTGTACTGGCTTCTTCACCAAACTTTTGATGCCCGACTGTTGTTTGTTCTACACCAGTCCCAGAGTTTTCTCCTTCCTGGATTATACTTTGTTTTCCAGTGGTCCAATCATACACCTCCCCTCCTCTATAATCTCTTTCGATGCTCTCAGATTTAGTTTTTTTGATGTTTTTTATTTTCTTATCATATTTCCTTAAGTTATCCGCAAAAGCAATTAGGGAATTTAACCCCCTCTTGTGCCTTGGGAAGAAATAATTTATCCCTCGCTAATTTTGGAGTCTTTCTGTTCCATATAAAGTTAGAAATTATTGAGTGTAGTTTATTGAACCATTTTAAGGGAATGTAAGAATTCAACATATTAATCGGATGAAATATCCTTGGGAAAGATTCATTTTGACTATGCTTATTTTCCCCTAGAGTGAAATTGGAAGATTTTGCCATTGTCTCATATCTTGTTTAATTGTTATAAGTAGGTCCTCTAAATTTAGTTTTATCAGTTATGCGTGATCCGGCATTAAATAAATATCCAAATATTTTAAATCATGAAGTGACCATGAGAGACCTAAATCGATGACCTCTTTTCTATTATTAGAACAATTTAAAGGTAAAACTTCCATTTTTTCTATATTTAATTTATAATTTGAAAATATATGATATTCTCGTATAGTCATTAGTGCAGCTTGTATAGAAGAAAATGGGTTAGAAACATGCAGTAGGATGTCATCTGCAAAAGCAGAAGTTTTAAGATGATGTTTGCCAACTCTGATACCAGATAATGCTGGTTTCGAATTCAAAGAAAACAATAAAGGCTCTAAACATAAATTAAAAAGGAGTGAAGATAAGGGACAACCCTGTCTAGTTCCACAATACAATTTTATAGAATCTGATATTACACCATTGCAAAATATTCTAGTAGTAGGAGAAAAATAAAGAATTTTTAGCCAGTCAACAAAAGTATCTGAAATAAAAATTTTGAAAGAGTAAGAAAAAGAAAATTGTGACTAACCCTGACAAATGCCTTCTCCTCATCCAGGGACACCAGTGCCATTGGAGCCTTGGAGTCCCTGGACGTGCAAAAGACATGAAAAAGCTTCCTAATATCGTCTGAGGCCAGCCTATGAGAAATGAATTCTACTTCTTCCCTTGAAATTAATGTCTGTCAGACCTTTTTAATTCTTTGGGCTAAAATCGAGATAAGAATTTTAATATTGTAGTTTATCAAAGAGATTGGTCTGTAGCTCCCTACTCTGTTTCTTGCTTAACAGGTTTAGGAAGCATGGTCAAAAGAGCTTCCAGAAGAGAGGTTTCCACCAGTCCCATGTACAGAATAAAATTATAGAGTGCTTGCAATAATGGAGGCAAAGCTCCCTTAAAAGTTTTATAAATGTTTGCTGTAAACCCATCTGGGCCTGGAGAGTTATTGAGTGTTAAGTTTTCTATAACCTCCTCTATCTATTTTTGATCAATTGGTTTTGTCATTTCCTTGGCTTGATCTGTCGGTATTGTCTGACATATGAATTTGTCTAAGTAGGCAATAATTTCTACTGAAGAAGGTGGAGTATGCATTGGGCCAAATAGTTGGGTATAGTATTTTGGAATTCCCCCAATATATCTTTGGGATCAGCCTTAACCTCATTGATGTCTTCTGCAATAATTGACTCTATGAGTCTTGATTGTTCTTGAAATTTAAGTCTGTTGGCTAATAATTCATTAAGTTTATCCCCTAAATCTATGTATTTGGCTTTGATCTTAATTATTGTAAATTCACCCTTCTCTTTGGTGAGGGAAAATAGATCATTTTTATATTTTTGTAGTTGTGTTCTTTCCTGTTCTGTTAAAAGGTTATAGTCCTTATTGTCTAGGACATCTATTTTAGCAGAAAGTGCCTGGATTTTTTCTAAAGTTTGTTTTTTGTGTTTAGAGGCAAATCTGATAAATTCTCCCCAAACTAAAAATTTAAAAGCTGCCTAAATGGTATCATATTTCATGGTAGGATTTAGATTTTCTTTCCAAAAAATTTGAATTGAGAGATTGATATAATTAATAATGTACTCTTGCCTCAACAAGGTGTTATTTAACTTCCAGATTGATTGCCTTGTATAACCCAGGGGTAGTGAGATATATAGATCAATAAGACAGTAGTTTGACAAAGACTTTCCCATAATATGTGAATAAGGCACTTCTTTCATCCAGAATTCAGAGACAAGAAAAAAATCTATCCTTGAATATGAGCGGTGTACCAGGGAATAAAATGAATATGATCTTGTTTCTGAGTTTAAAGTTTTCCATGGGTCCAACAAGTTGCATATGTTAAGTAATTCATTTAGTGCAGGCATGTCTGAATGGAGAGATGCATTGGGAGGGTTCAATCTGTCTAGTGTTGGATCCAATGGGATATTCCAATCCTCTCCAAGTAGCAATCTTGATGTTAAGAAGGGGGTTAAGCCTGAGAGCAATCTTGCTAAAAATAGCAAAGAATTTATAGTTGGACCATAAATGGAGCCAATAACAATTTCTGTCTGCTGACACTTCCATGAGATGATAATGTATCTGCTCTCAGGGTCCTGCACAATTTGTGTGGGGATAAAATTTAAAGATGTATCCACCAAAATAGCTACATCACATTTTGATGTGTGTTTCCATACCCCAAAAATCTGAGAATAATTGTACCTTTTAAGAAGGTGTAATTCTGAGGTTAATAAATGAGTTTCTTGAAGTAGTACCAGGTTGTATCTCATTGTATAAATGTATTGGAGAATTTGTAATCTTTTAACTCTGAGGTGGATACCTTTAATGTTCCATGAAGCACCCTTAATCTGGACTGCCATATTGGAGTATTATATAGTATCTGAGCAATATGACCCCTAGTAATAGCCTAACCCTGCCCATTGCCCTGCAGACCCAGTGATCCCTGCTACCCCAAACCTATTAACCCCAAAGAAAAAAATAAACATACAAAATGTACTATAACACCTGAAAGTGGAATACAAATTGTTGTTAAAACAGCTACTCCCTTCCAGTCCCTGAGACTGGTCTCCAAAAAGCATTTAAACAGTAATGAAACCCAGCGTACCCCCAATAACCCCAACCTACTATAACCAGTAAAACTACATTGCTAAAGCAATATTAACAAATACCCTTGCTGATAACTACTGTGTAGTGAAATTCGATCTCTATAATAAACTAATATAAAAAGATTAAAGATATTAAGTTACTGTATTAAACTCCATTTTGCTAGAGACCCCTAGATCTTTAAATTCATAGCCCCTCAATAATAAATGTTATGAGCTGAGTCCCAGGAATTTTTGTAACAAATGTGATCCAACTAAAAGTAATTCAATTGGCTGTGGTTGGGCCAGTCTTTAGGCATCAAGAAATACCCATTTCTGTTGTCTTGCTGTTCTGGGCCTCCCACTGGTTCAGATGTTCCGTTGTCAGTGGCCCAGTACTTAATACCAACCCCTTCTTCTATCCTCTGCCAAGGATATGCTCTCCATGGGCTCCCTGCCCATAGGTGTGGGAAACCCAGGCACCGGGTGGTCGGTGCTGCCTCTACCGCCACCTGAGAACCTAAGCTCAGACTCTTCATTAGCAAAGCATGGTATTAGCAGCCATCCAATCGGAACATGAGCAGTCTTTGGCATTGGCTTCCGATTGGTTCCTTCAGTCTGCTTCTGTGTCCATTTTAAACCAAGCATAAATCTGATTTTCATGCCAAAATTTGCCAAAAAAGAGCTGCAATTGCTTTTCTCCTTGACTGTTAAGGCCCTTATCCTTCTGTTTAGAGTGTTACATTTAGGGATACTGTGTGATTACACTACTTTTGAAATTCTGTGCTTGCATCAGCTCTCTACACGAGCGGCCGATCACTTCTCCCTACTGAAGTTCCTACTAAGCCTCATCTTATATCCTCCTTAAATATTACAGAAGCACTCTGAACTGATATGACTGATGTAACATTGAGTACGTACTTGCATTAATTGCATTGTTTTTTGCTTGTGTTATTTGACTCTATTGTAAATATCTCTGTATGCATTGTACCATTTGACCTGGAGCTAACCAGGCCCATCTTGTAAATGAGCTTGCTCAACGATGTTCGCCTGAATAAAAAAAGATTTTGATTGATTGATTGGCTTCCAATATTATTCCTAAACAAATAATTAACTGTGATAAGCTAATAAAGTAAGATTACAAGTAAAAAGGACCAGATCCACCTACCCTAAAAAGCATGATATAGTAATACTGAGCCCACATATAAAAAGAAAAGTATCTGTGGAGCTACACTATTACAGAAAGTGGGTGTTATTGTGGTCAAGGTCAGAAGAGAGTGCATCAGAATGAGGTGGGTGTCCAGAACTAACTACCCCCTGCATGAGCTGTACTCTCAGATTACCCCCAGTGAACCTTCAACTGTTGTACTGACACAAAGGGACGTTTACCCAAAAAATAAATCATCCATTCAAATGAACTAAATTATATAGGAACATTGAAGAATGACACAGCATCACCATAGCCATAAACCACTATTTAATGAGGTTATTGCTGGCTCGGTCTTGGATCTTAAAATCCAAGGCACAAATGACATGGTGCCTGTCTCCTCCTGAACCTGTTTTGAACTCAGAAAAAGGAATGATTAGGGCTCATGCTATCTAACAGGTGGGACTCCCCTATAAAACTTAGTGACAGATCATATCATTCCTCAGGTTACTGAGATGATAACCAAATGGTGTAACACTATACGTCTTTTGAAAAGATCCCTTTCTAATGGGATAATAAAATTAAAATTTCACCTCATGCTCCAGAGTCCTATTATACAGCCCCAAAAAGTCTCTGTCCAGAGCTATTACTGATGGACCCTGAATTAAGCATTAACAATAAGTGATTGTCCATGTTACACCCTATTTAATGGGTAAGTGATGGCAGACCATAATCCCTTCAATAAGGTAAAATATTAAAACATATTAATTATACCAGTCTGTCCATTATAAAAAAAGCCCTATTTAATGGTAAAAAATTAATGGCAATGGACTGACTTTAATCAAATAAAGCTTAAAGTTTACCACATAGTTGGTCACTTGAGAGAAAAATTGAGGATCTCCAAATCCACGCAGTGAAGAATCAGTTATGCTTAATAACCTGCCCTATCTAATGGGAAGGTTATAATTCAGCACCAATCTGTATGCATGCCTACCATTTTAACAACTTCTAAAGATGACCACAATAATCCCTAAAGGGGAAGGGACTGATGTCAGCATACACCAGCCAAATATAACCCCCCCAAAAAAACAACAACTTAAAAATCCTTTGGTATAGCTCCACAATCATACTTATGATGTTAACTATTCCAGACTATTCCTCTATCATGTAACAACCAAAGTTCTTTACAACCATAGTTGTACCCCATGTTAGCTCCAGCCTGAGGTAATTGGTGACACATTCGTGAAGGGGGAACCCGACTAGGCTCTCCATCAAAATATGCATAATATTTGAGTTCTAATAGCTGGCCTGGTTGCTAAACTGTTTCAACCTTACTGGTGTAAGATAGATCAAAAAACTCACTGACAGCTGGCCCGGTGGCGCTGAGGGCTAAGGCGCTGGACACCACACCTTGCACCACACCAGTGACCCGGGTTTGGGAGTGAGCACAGGTTGCCGAGGGCTGGCAGGGGAGGAGAGGGATCGAGCATCTGATGGACTGCTCTTCCTCTCCGGTGAGGGGGGTCCACAACGGTCAGTGCCCAACTGCTCACTGGCAGAGGCTGGGGGTTAGGGACACACACCATACACTGGGGAGGAGTCAGGGGGCAGACACCTGGATGGGGATGAGTGTGGACGCATGTGCATTCACAGCTGATGGTGTCATTGCATGCCCTCCGACTCAGGGGACCCAAGAACAAGGAAAAAGTGGCACCTACAGTGGCTTGATGGCTGTCTGCAAGTGTTTGTCAGGTGCTGGCACACAAACTGGATCCATATGGGGTGGGGAGATAGGGGGCTCCCTTCCACCCTGCTGTGGGGGGCAAGCTGCAGGGGTTACTGGGTGACAGAGGTCCCGGTCAAGACGACCGGCAGCTGGATCTCCAAATAGCAGGATGCAAGTCTAAGGGGGAGCAGTAAGGTGGCCACAGGAGGATAAATAATATATACAAAAAATAAACTCACCGAGAGGTCTCCTGATAGCAAACAGAACTCCAAACAGATTTACTCAGACCTGAACCTAGAAATCAGGTCCAAACCTTTTGATGGCGCAGATATATGAGTGAAAGACATGCTACCATTGCCAATCATACTGTGCAGAGTGATCAGATTAAATTAAATCGCCTTATCAACTGGACTTTTCAACATTGCTGGGAGTCAGCCTATTATCACTTGAACTTGCCGCGTTTTCCATTAAAGACCTTTAAACGAAATACTTCTCCAGTAGTTTGATTAAGATTAAGTCAGTAAAATTAACTCACATGCCATTACACTCTGTAATGTAGTAATGCTGAGGACCCTATGAAACTGCTCGATTCTCTGAACTAACATACCTTCAGTAGCCTTCCAGAAAGATCTGTGGCCTGGCTCATTTATTTGAGCATTCGTAGTCTCCTTTTAAAATTAAGCTAAAGACTAACCAAGTAAACCAAAATCTTTAAGTGATATAGCTTAACATTGTAAACTATAAGTATTCTAAATGTTAACAATGAGTAAAGGAAAAAGGGTGCCCTCATTTTGTTTTCCCCAGATCATCTAGAACTTAAATATTATTAAAGGAAAATGAAGCTCCCTAATAACCATCGTCAGCAAGGTAAATGGTTTGGTTCAGAGTTTACCCTCCTTATACTATCCCAGAAAACATTTAGTTTCACAACATAACTCGGTAATAACAATGAAAGTATCCCAGCAGAGCATCAGCCTTTTTTAAACAAGTCAGGAAATAACTGGCCCAGCTGAAATTGTGCCTGTTCAGGAGTGTCGAAGAAATGGGATATCCCATCTTTGTAAATGGAGAGTCTTGCTGGATAAGTCATCCTGAATTTAATTCCCGCTGATATTAACTTGCTGACAGTCAGGGTGAAATTTCTTCTTTTTTGCCTAACTTCTTGTGGAAGGTCTTGGGAAATAAAAATCCTTTTCCCGTCCCTTGACAAGTCTCTGGTGTCTTTAACTTTTTTCAACATATGGACCCTGTCTAGATAGTTTAGAAATCTCATGATAAAAGGTCTTGGTGGTTTGTCTTTTTCAGGTAGAGGTCTTAAAGCTCTGTGGGCCCTTTCTATCATGTATGAGACTCCATTGGGAGGTTTCCTGGCAACATTTTCACATAATACCTGGGCAATGTGTATAGGGTCTGACCCTTTGGAGGATTCTGGAAGCCCGTAGATCACCACATTGTTCCTACGTGATCTGCCTTCTAGATCCTCCAATTTTGATTCAAGCTTATTAATCTTGTGTCGTATTGCTGGAAATTTTGGCTCAGTTCTGGTTCTTCAGTCCTCAACTGATGAAATCCTGGTCCCTGCATCAGTGAGTCTAATGTTAATTTTGTCAATCCCCCCCACATTGCTTTAGAATCATCCATAAGGACAGAGATAGCTTCTTTTAGTTCTTTTCTTTTCTCCATAAATCTTTCTTCTGAAAGTGGAGTACTGCAAGAAGATTCGGCCGCTTTCTTACCCACGGCCTTTTTCGAGCATTTTGAGCTCCCTGCCTTGTCTGGTGTCAACGGCGGGGTATGTTTAATTGGATTTTTCATCTCTGTGTCCATATTTTAAGTGGGTCTTGATGAAGATATGCTGAGCTAAATGCTTAAACCCTTATATTATCGAAAAGTTGATAGATAAGCTGCTTTGACAAGAAAAAAGATTAGTTTTAATTAGATTAGGGCCTGGAGAACAACGAGACGTGACTCACCTTGTCAAGCTCATCACCAGAAGTCAATATTTTTCTAAAGACTGAACCTGTTTGAAACTGATATCATATGTGGCTTCCCCACTGACATGAATAAAAGCAAACAATTC
Organism: Neoceratodus forsteri; assembly: GCA_016271365.2. Classification (NCBI taxonomy): domain Eukaryota; kingdom Metazoa; phylum Chordata; order Ceratodontiformes; family Ceratodontidae; genus Neoceratodus; species Neoceratodus forsteri. The sequence goes on from CM057456.1 coordinate 871,009,347, forward strand.
ACCAGCATGAATACCCATAGTAGCTTTCAGCATGGTATGAATAACAACTTTCCTAGTAGGAGCTGCATCCTTGGCACCATTATGCTTCAACCGAAGAGCATTACATCTCTGGACTGGCTCACCTACCTTACTAAACAAATCAGACAATTTAAAAGTCTCCGGTTGTGGTGGTAAAGTGCCGTAATTCTTTCTGGGAAAGTTCATTGCAGCATCCATGTGATCCAAGGGAGGAACAAGAGAAGAAATATCTTGCAAATCAGAACCATCAGTTCCAGGGTGCTGTGACTCAGAAAGAGGTTCTTCGCAGTGGGTGTCAGCAATAGTATTAGTGTTGAAACTGGAAGCTGATTGACAGTCATCAATTAAGGCAAGTTGTTGCTTTGCAGTAATGGAAAGAGGCTCTGTAGCTGTAGAAGGCATAACATTTCTGGAAACCAGGGATGTAGAAACAGTCCGGATCCCAATTGTTCTGAGTATTTTCCTGCACATTAGTGGGCTGTTGTACCCCCCCAGAGTCCCTAGCACAGATTTATGGCCAGAAAAATGCTTTTTAAATGGTTTCAGGACCATATCCCGTTCCATGTGGTCCTGACAAGACTCAGTGGAAATGGCATATGCCTCAGCAATGATTTTCTTGACTGAGACAGGGTTCGGTGAAGTTCAACTGCTGTCATCATTGTGGAACTGCCAACTGGCAGATTGCAAGGCACTTTCTGGGCACCATCCAGGGGCATCAGAAGGCTCCATAGCAGAATGCCCTTGTTGGAGCCTCAGAGATTTATGGTGAGTAAGGTGTGAAGTTTCTGTGCCAGCAGCATGTGAAAGTGTCTCAGAAGTAATAGTGTTGCACCTGGGTTATGCCCCCTATTATCCCACATGCACATTACACTGTATTCCTGGTCTACTGTACTGTGATACTGCTATTTTGCACTAACATGTAGATTTAGGCATCCATCATATAAGCATGAGTGCTAGGAATGTGCTTTGCTGCTCATATATGCCAATGTTTACATCCTCTATAGCATTAGATCATGATTAATGATTATACCTCACTACAATGCATTATGTGTGTCTTTTAAATATATTCCATATATAATCTACCTAATTACTGGTATGATGACTTTGAGGGATCATCAATGATTACTTTATACACTATATGCAGTATGTACTGCATATATAGCATAAGGACTTCTATTGTGTATACTTCTTGTATTATATATTTTTTCTTTGTTGTTCTACATTTTATATCTCCTGCCTATGTAATTGTGAACTGTATGTGTATGCGCCTCAGGACCTCCTTGTGAATGAGCTTGCTCAACGGAGTCTTTCCTGCAATAAACTTAAACTTGAAACTTGAACTTGAACTTGAACTATATATATATATTCCATATAATCATATGTAGTACTGGCCAGTCAGCACTTCTCTTTGTCTTATATATAAGCAAGAAATGCCCTGTCAGTATTTCTTTTGTCCAAGCTATAATGCTAACCGAAGCATATTTTATGTCTCATATGATACTCATTAGTAATTCTGTCTCCTAAGTCATTATCCAATACATAATGTTTCTCATATGCGTAACTATGATGTAATCTCTGTTGCTATGCTGTTATCTGCAGTATATAAGATTGTGTAACCTAGTTTCACATGCGGAGAGAATGAGATCTTGGAGAACCTGAGATCCTAGAAATTATGGAGATTATGTACATTCTTCAAGAGAGTGGTGAGAAACCCATCTTCCTTGTGATTTTCTCTGTCACATGCTTGGCGTAAGTAATATAATAAACCTTTATCAGTACTCCCTGCTTGTTTACAAATGTTTCTTGGCAGACTCCGAAGACACAAGAATCTGTATTATTATGGGAGGGCTTTAAGCCCGAGATTCAATGGGTGGAGCAACAACGTCACTCCCCCATTAAGCTTAAAAGGTCACACATCCTGGGCCTTGCCAGGATTCATTTTTTTGTTGCAGCCGGAGGCTACGTTGGCTGCCTGGTTGGCTGTGCCTTCTCCTGCTCTGTTCTCTGCTCGTTTGGCCTCCAGCTGCTTTTGCTCCCATCTACGCTTCATTCTTCTCTCACTTTCTCTCCTAGGACCCCTCCCATGTTTGCTTCTCGAGCAGTCTGCCTACTGCTCGCTCCTACCTCCTTGCTTCTCCATTTTTTCTCCTGCTCTTCCCCATGCCTCCTCTCTCGGCTCTCCTTCCCTGCTCCCCCGTGCTTTGCTCACGTTCCCCAATAGCCTCCTCGGCCTCGACCCCGTCGCTCATCCTTTATCTCCCTCGTCCTGGCCACCACTTCTTTCCTGGTGCACTTCCGATTATCTGTAGCCCTGCTGTTCTGTCACTGCACTGGATGGCTGCATTTCTTGTGCTCTCCCTTGTTCTGCAAGTCGCTCATCAAAGCTCCCATGTCAGGTAGGCCCTCTGTGGTTTGCACTGACTATGCTGCCATGTTTCCGATGCGGTGCAGATTCTGGGGTAGTGTGGGGTTTGTTTATTTTTCTGTGCTTCATTTCCCCATGTCATCTCCTAGCCTGCCTGGGTCCCGAGCTCAAGTGTGTGCTGTAGTGTTGTCTGTTGCTTCATTGTCTAACAAATCTACTCATAGCACAGTATCACCTGGGTTGTGGGCTGCATTTTCCCTAGCAATAGTTTCTGCTTGTATCTCTTGGTTTAGGGTTTGGCTTTCGTTACCAGTGATAATTCGTAATGTGTAGTTGTACCACTTGCAATTCCCTGGCTAGTTATTTTCAACCTCGCATCTCTCTGCCATGTTTTATTTTGCTTGGCTTGCTTTATATCCCTATCACCCAATGTACCTGATGTTCTGCTTGTCTATTTTACTGCCTGCTTAATTTGTTACATCTCTAGTTGCTGGTTGTTTACCTAGCCTCGCCTCCACTCGGCTGCCTCTTCTTTTGGGACTCTACTGCCCTGCTGCCTTCTTTTTTATTTTGCTTCCTATTGCCCTCCTAGTCCTATGTTCGGGTCTCCTCAATGCCACATCTAGCTACACCTTGTGTTAGCCCTTTCCTCTCTGGCTTCATAGGCCAGCCTTAAGTATTCTTTTCTCATTTACCCCCGGTTCCAAATTTTACACAGTTTTGTTGAGGGTTCCTGCCATACCACTACCAGCCTTCTAGGCTTCATTTCATATTCGTACTGTCATGTCTCATATTCAATAATTCCAGTGTTCACTTCTAATACTCAAGCATACCTCTCAGGTCTATGCTTCCTTGACTCAACCTACACCTTCTCATGCCCGCCTCTGGGCATCCCTTGCTCATCTAACCCATCTCTCATCCAGCCTCTCGGTAGGTCTTTTCATTCATATCATCATTCCTCCATCCATTTTGCCTCTGCATCACCTTCGGTGGGATTTCCCCCGGTGTCTGCCCCCATCAGCTCTGCTCCTTGCCCTCCTCTTCTTGTTCCTTCCTCCCTCCATCCTGTTCCTTCTCTGAACTGTGCTTTTTTTCCCCCTATCCAGCTCTCCTTGGGTTCTATGCTACCCCATCGACCTTTCTACCCAGCTAAAAGCCTCCATGGCTTCAATCCATCATCGTACTTCATTCGTTTCCTACTTTTGCCTTCATTGTCCTAGTGCCTTTTCTAGTACCAGCCATCATGGCTTCACTCCACTCTTAGCTTCCCCCCTTATCATACATTGTCCACTTTTATACATAGATACATAGATACATAGACAGTGTCAGCAGATAAGGGCCTATGGCCCACCCAGTCTGCCCATTTGAGCTTGTAAGTTCAGTTTGTTTTCCTAGAAGTCTGTTGCCCCTTACCCCTGACCTCCAGAATTCCTTTATGTCTATTCCATGCATTCTTAAATCCTGTGATTGTTTCAGCCCCCACCACTTCCTCTGGCAGGGTGTTCCACTTGTCCACCACCCATTCTGTGAAGAAATTCTTTCTCATGTTTCCTCTGAATCATCCTCCTCCAACTTCATCCCATGCCCTCTTATCCTGGAACATCTTTTTGCTTAAAATAGTGTTTTCCTGCACCCTGTTCCTCCTGTAAGATACTTGTATGTCTCTATCATATCCTCTCTCCTCCTCTCCTCCAGGGTACATGTTCAGTTCCTTCAACCTGTCTTCATGGGACTTGTGATGCAATCCATGCACCATCTTTGTTGCCCTCCTCTGAACCTTCTCTACCCTGTCTATGTCCTTATGTAGGTATGGTCTCCAGAACTGTACACTGTACCCAGGTGGGGCCTCACTAGTGTCTTGTATAGCGGAATTATGACCTCCCTTTTCCTGCTGGTGATGCCCTGCCTATACATCCCAGCATCCTATTTGCTTTACCTGCTGCCTTGTCACACTGTTTCCCTATCTTGAGGTCATCAGAGATGACAACCCCAAGATCCCTTTCATGCTTGGTGCATGCTATATCCTCACCCCCCAACTGATATATAGTGCCAGGGTTTTTGTGCCCCATATGCATTATCTTGCACTTCTTTGCATTGAATTTCAACTGCCAAACCCCTGACCATTCTTCAAGTTTCTGCAGGTCGCTTCTCATTCTGTCTACACCCTCTGATGTGTCTACTCCATTACAGAGCTTTGTGTCATCAGCGAACAGTGAAATTCTGCCTTCTAGGTCCTGCACAATGTCACTGATGAAGATGTTGAATAGGACCGGTCCCAGCACTGATCCCTGTGGTACCCCACTGGTCACTCTTCCCTCTGTGGAGTGACAGCCATTTACCACCACCCTCTGTGTCCTGCCACCCAGCCAGTTACCTACCCACCACACTACTGTCCTGCCCACACCCATATTCCCCAGTTTGTGTAATAGTCTTCTATGTGGCACAGTGTCAAAGGCCTTGCTGAAGTCCAGATAGGCCATGTCCACTGCCCTACCCTGATCCACCTCCCTAGTCACCCAGTCAAAAAATTCAACGAGGTTGGTCTGACATGACCTGCCCCTGGTGAAACCATGCTGCCTTGGGTCCTGTAGTCCATTGACAACCAGATGTTCCACCAATCTCTCCTTCAGTAGTGCTTCCATGCTCTTCCCCACTACTGAGGTTGGACTGGTCTGTAGTTCCCTGCTTCCTCTTTGTTCCCACTTTTGTATAAGGGGACTACATCTGTTGTCCTCCAGTCTTTGGGTACCTCCCCTGTTTCCAGTGATTGGCTAAACAGGATAGTCAGAGGTTCAGCCACCACCTCTCTTAGTTCTTTAAGGACCCTGGGGTGCACCCCATCTGGCCCCATTGCTTTATCAACTCTTATTAATTCCTGCTCCTCGATAGCTCAACCCGAGTTGCTCTTCTGATGCTCCTCCTGATCGTGCCCTCTGGTTCACATACCCTCTGGTTCCGGACGTGCCTTCTTGGCCTTGGAGTCTACCTCCTTTCTAGGAGCCTACTTATTCCTACTACCTTCATACAAATTCATTTTCAAGTGCGTTCCTGTCTCCTCCTATTCACGTTCCACACCAGCCATCAAGCATTCACTCTAATCGAGGCCTGCAATTGATGTTTCTTTTTGGGTACACCTATCTTGACTCCTATGCCACCTTATCGACCCACAGCCATCCTGCCACATGTATCGGGTTCATAACCCCAGTCATCATTCACTCATCATTACCTCAAGGTTTATCTGTTTACGTCACTTACTTGAGCATTCCTATCATTGAATCCTATGCTACCTCATCGACTACAACCTCAGGGTATAACTGTTCATGGTCTCATCATTCACATCGCATATTCAAGCATGCCTCATCAGCCTCAGTGTCTGCTTACTCATATCGCTCAATCAGGCCAGTCTGCATTTTTCTCCAATCTGCACTATCATCTGTCTCCTCGTGAGCACATCTGGAATCTCCTCATGAGCACATCTGGATACTGCTTGCTCCTCTGACTTCTACATGGATCTACTCCCTCCCATCGACTACTGAAGCATACCCTTCTCGGGTCCCTGCTGCCTCATGTTCCTTATTTAATCTGTGCTTCTTTGGAGTTTTTTCCCTATCCCATCATTATCCTACCTACTTGCATCCCTTGTTAATGAACCATTCTCTTTACTGACATACAGTATACGTCCTCAAATCAAACATTGTCAGCCTGGAGGGAAGGCGACCTAGGCCTTGGATCCCCAGAGGTTTCCTCCTCAAAGGGGTTTTTCCCTCTCCTCCGTGCCAATGGTCATATTATTAGTTAGAGTTAGTGCTTTCTTCAGTTAATTTGTTAGGTTCCGCTGTTGCATGGAGGTGGATGGTGGCCCCCAGCTTTCCCCTCTCTCCTTAGGAAATCAACCCTTATCATCTTCTCAGAATTCATTCATCATTCTTGACTCTTCGAAGCTCAACACCTTTGAGTATTCTTTTTGGGTTTCTTCCTAACCTACCTTTAGATGACACATTCATTCCCATGGCACCTCTGGGGGGGAACCCTCCTCAAGGGTTCCTTGTGTCATACCCCTACAGGGTGGTGTATCCCATGGATAGAGAAGCGGAAAGCTACAAAGCAAATCAAGTTGCACAAGCATCATCTCATATCATCTCATCCGGTTGCATAAGCACATTGAATGGGAGAGCTTAAGCCCGAGGTTCAATGGGCGGAGCAACAACGTCACTCCCCCATTGAGCTTAAAAGGTCACACATCCTGGGCCTCACCAGGATTCATTTTTTTGTTGCCCACCATCCACCCCTCCTCCTCCTCCAGAAGCTTGTCTCTCTTACCTGTGGGTTTCTTCCTAACCTACGTTTAGCCAAAGTATTCATTCCCACGGCACCTGTAGGGGGGGAACCCTCCTCTAGGGTTCCTTGCATCGTACCCCTACAGGGTGGTATATCCCATGGACAGAAAGGCAGAAAGCCACAAAGCAAATCAAGTTACACAAGCATCATCTCATATCATCTCATCCCATTGCATAAGCACATTGAAGTATTATTTACTCTAACAACCTAAGATTGTTTAGGCAACAATAGAAGAAGTAGTGTTTGTGTCCAGTATAGTATGGGGTAAGAATTGGTCGCATTTAACTGGTTCTGTCCTTGTTGGTAAAGGGGATGACATCTCCCATTTGTCGTGGTTGATGGTGGAAAGATCCTCAGTAAGTAACTGTAGCAAAAAGGTTTTGTGTGTTCTCATAGACTGTCTCAACAATAGTTCTTTTTGTTCCAACAGAGCAGTCTGCAAGTCAATAACAGGACAGGCAGGTTGCACAGTGTGCACCAGCTGCGCATACTATTCAGACTGAAATGAAGTAGCTGTTTCCGAGGTTCGAACCCCAGGGCTATCAATCCATCCCAAATCAGCAGCAGTCGGTTCCTTCATTGGTATCATTGCATCATTCAGCAAGTAATATCAGAGACAGTAGAACTAGGGAGAAGGGACTGCCCTAGAGCACCTCCTCCACCTCCAACATCATCCTCAACAGTGTCCGCCATCTTGCCACGTCAAACAAGAGTTCCCCCTACCGGAAAGAGTGGGCAAATTTCCCCGGTGTCCTTGCCAACAATCCCCCTCCCATAAAACCTGTTTAAGTGTAACCCCCCTTGGGAGCTTACCTTAATTGCCCCTATGTTCTCTTGTGTCTCCCATTTTCCTCCTGCTTGCCTCTGGCGTCCCGCTATTCCTGCCACCAGCCCAAAGTCCTTTTAGTGCTTCCCCAAGTTTCCCCAAGCTGCCCATTTTATTATTTTAGGCCATTTTGTGTTTATTTTAAAATGCAAGTCACTGGCATGTTTTCTGAGAGCCAACGACCATGCAGGCACTAGTGGCACCTTTGATGTGTCGGTCACCGGTTTTACAGTCGTTAGGGGAGCTATTCAGTGGTCCTGGTGCCCCTCCTCAGTTTAGTGAGGACTGGAGACCTCAAGGAGGCCAAAGGAAAGCCTCAGTATTTATTTTAAAATAAGTTTAGTTGAGGGCATTTTCGGGGGCTTATGAATATGTAACAGCCCTCTTTAACATTCATGAGCTGCTGCCTGCCACCTGGGCAGACAGTATTTCAGTGGCAGTGACAGAAAAAGTACAGGGGATAATTAAACAAGAGTGGGCTAATTTATAAGAATACTATTGGGGCTACATGTCTGTGGAAAAACTGTAAATATATAACTTTTATCCTGGCTGCACCAGAATGTTGAACTTGTGAGACTGCATAAACTGCACAGACTCTTTATCTGCAGCCACAATCTTGTCAGCTTTGTAGCCAATCACGAACTGGGATTTCAGTCAGAGACTCTTGGGAATGTAGTACAGACTTATGGGAGATAAGCAGGGACAAGTTTCTGGTGCTTAAAAAGTAACCAATAGAAAGACTAGAACTGTGGCAAACAGCGTGGGCAGCCAATCAAAGTTTAAGGATTTTCCCTTTATTTAAGAGGGACTGTTCAAACTTCAGGTAGAGCTGTTAAGGGGAGCCTGAAATTTTGTTGAGACTCCAGCTTGAACCACCAAGGAGCTTGCGTGCTCTGTGGAGATCTGGCCTGCGAGAGGCCTAGTCTTCCTGGTGTGCATCCTGGGTCCCAAGGTGGGGATCAATTGCCAGGAACCACCTGACTGCAAGATAAGATGTTTGCTTAGTAAATCGACTGACATTGCAAACTGTCCAGAAGCCAAAAGAGGAATCGGAGAATTTGATGTTCCCAGAAGTAAATGTGCTGAATGCATATTGCAGGTCCAGGACTACTGTCCAGGGACTCCTGATTGCCAGAGAGGAGCCTGCCTTTACCAGTGTCCAAAATGTCTACCAGCTGGTGGGGTCACCAGCAGATAAACTGAACTTTGCCAGAGACACTTTGTTGAACTTGGGTCTTTGTCCAATCTGGCCCATGCCACCTGTTCTTGTGCCAGCACAAGTGTTGCCGGCGAGAGACCAGCTTTGGAGATCTAGCCCCTGCACAGAAAGTCATCGCAGGTTGCTGCCACCTTCAGGGACAGGCCATGAAGTGGAGGTGAGTCATGATGGCCCAGTTTCTCCATGTGTCGCAGCTTCCAGCATCAGGTCTTCATTTTGCCAGGCCATCCTAAACCGACTGGTACAGTGAGTAAATCCAGGGTAGCTCCCTGCAACAGACATCTTAATCCTCTTATGGTATCAGCTAATTGTTTTCTGCTTAATGGTAATAGTTTTCAATAGACTATGCCAACCGGCCATGGATACAACTAATTTGTTCTGCCTTGCATAAGTTGATAATTATTTTCTTCAAGGGCTGCGACAACAGCTGCAACCCCAGGCAATGATTCTGGGCAGCCAGTATAGATCCTGGGTATCCAGTAGCTAAGGGACTGCTCATGATAGAGACTAAATTCATGGTGTTTATTACTCTGGTTTCCAGAACAGTAATCATTTACCTAGATTTGCTCCCCCTCCTTGTTCACGTTCCCTTAATAAACCTGATTTGCTGTGTTACATTGAATCTAGCTTGTGAGCATATTATTACATGGTCTAAAGTGATAGGCTCTTTACTGAGTGTGCTATAAGTGCATGCTGTATTGCAAACTGTCATTGCAGGGGGTTGCAGGGCAAACATCAGGACCAGAGACCCTGCTGGTAATTGGGACAACTGTGATCGTATTGGTAATGCATATTACAAATGGTATGGTAAAAGCTGCTAATGATCATTGTCACTATCTAGGTCATTGGTCACTAGGTGGGATTGTGGGTGGCTATAGCTTCCCAGAGGGCTATACCAATCTAGACAGAGACACACATAATTATTACTCTGGGTGGAGGCACCAAAATATTGTGTTTACTGAGGGTAGGGGAAACCCCAGCACTTATCAGTTTCTAACCCAGGCCCCTCAATCTGTTGTTGGGAAGACAGGCAGGAGTAGTAACCCTAGAGATAGTGCCAGCTAGGGGTTACATCTTGGAGGCACCACTGGGATCAGTTCCCCCTAGTGGCCAAAACCAGAAATTGCAACTGGAATTTTTATGGGTACCATTGAAGAAAAAGCAGTTAATTGGTTGGTGTACGGGGAGTGAGATTGATTCCCCACAATACTCTTTTGTTGCTAGACATACCCATGGGCACTAGCAAAGACATTATAAAGGGGTCATTTTCAAAAACTGAATGTTATGGGGAGGCTGTGGTAGTAAGACAACTGGCCAATATGACCGTCCAGACCTGAATGGCTTTAGTGGAGTGTAGCAACCTTGTGGACAGTACTAAGGTGCCTAAAACTATTGCCATTGATGGGTCCCCAGCAGCCTGGAGGGTGGTAACCAAGGATGGTGAGAGCTCCTCAGAGCCAGAACCTCTACCTCTATCTGAGAGTTTTGAGGAGATGCTTGCCAAATTGTTACAGGATGAGGGCCAAACCCTTGAAGACTTAGAAAAGTTGCTTAAGCCTCCTGGGGGTACCTGCTCCTCAGCACCTACGTCGGTTCTGGCACCTGCTCCCATTCTAGCACCCGTATCAATTCCTGTGCCCACACCTGTCCCTGCACTGGTTCATGTACCTACACCAGCACTGGCACCTATGTCTGTACCCTCAGTCAGTCATGATTATTACTGCAAGTTAAGGGTGTTCTCTGGCACCTTGCCCACATCTAATGGGGAGGATAATTGGGAGATGTGGGTAGACTATGTTGCTTCTCTAGTGCAAGAATGGCTATGTTCCCAGGTGGAGAAGAGGAAAAGGCTGAGTGAAAGTCTCCGAGGTCCCACTCTGGATACTGTCCACGCAATGCGGGCTGACAACCCATGGGCATCTGCACGGGACTATTTGGCTGCCTTGGAAAATGTATTTGGAAGTCCAGACTCAGGCAAAGATCTTTTGTGGAGGTTTAAGACAACCCATCAGTGTCAAGGGGAGCCACTGTCCATGTATGTACCTCAACTTGAGAAGGCACTACAGAAATGTCTTGGGAAAGACAGTGTGGCTCCAGGTGAGCTACACCAAATTAGGCTGGACCAGATACTTAAGTCAGCCTCATATTCTGAACTATTACTGCTCAAGTTACGGCTGGCAGACTGACAGGTTTCGCCTCCCTCCTATTACTAGTTAATGAAAGAAGTCCGGGAGGCTGAACAAAGGAGGCCACTTTGGGGGCCCCCTCATGTATCTGCCGTTGCCACACTGGTTACTGATAGCGTTCAGGTGGGTGAAGTTCAAAGACTGAACGTAGTGCCATGCAAGCACAAAGAGACTGTTAAGGTCTCTCCACAATTGACAGAGATACTTAAAGAAATCAGGGAACTAAAAACTGGTGCCACCACAAAGGATGCCTCCTCTGAAAATGACCCAGATACCAGCCAAACTGCATCTGCTATGGGAGTGCATGCTCAGGCACCCCCGTAGATGGCAGCATAAAGACCAAACTAAGTGAATTGTCTGCCATGGTAAAAGAATTGATGGGACATAGTGTGCAGCCTCTGGCTCGGCAAAGAGAGAGAGAGGATGAATGTAGACCCTTTGCTGTCAGTGCCCCTGCTCAAGTGCCAAATATGTATTCCTCCCCACTCCCTAACTGTGAATATCAGCCAACTCCCAATGCATCGTCACAGCCCAGGCGGCCTAGAGAGAGTGTGTTGAGCTACCACTGTGGGGAGGATGGTCGTACTAAGAGAACATGCCAGTTCCCTGAAGATTTAAGAAAAGTGAATGCTAAGCTATTGAATCAAGCCAAGCAAAGCCATCCCAAATTCTCTGGCAAGCCTTCATCCCAGTCCTTTGTGGGCAAACTATTTGTCAACGCCCAGGCAGGTACTTTCTCTGATTGCAAAACAAATGAAGTTGAAGTGGATAATGATAGTTCTTTTCTTCTGGTCTTTAGTTCTGCTGAAGTTCCTCTTGTATCTTTTGATAAATACATTAGCTAGGCCACCTTTCAGTAAAGATTCTGTCTATTGCTTCTTGTTTCAAATTTCTTTATTTCTGACCCTATGTTTTGCTCTTAAAGAGTTTGTTCACGGGGTCTTACTTCACAGTCTGTTAAATACAAACATTTATGTTGTTCATTTCAATTCATTTTAACTTTTCCTATATTATATTTTCTTTATATATTTTTATAGCTTTCTACTGCTTGTCTTACCCCCTTTAAAGAATTGATTCTGTTCTATCTTTGTGTTTCTGCTTGTTACTTATTTTCACTTTTCCTTGTCCTAAGGATACATAAAACACAATAGATATATCTCTTTCATTACATGTTCTTAGTGTTTTGAATTCTTGGGAAAACACTTTCATTTTGTTGCAGCCTTTGGCTTGCGCCTTTAAATGAGAAACTTTTAGATACCTAGTTAGCGTTTGGGCTTTAAAATAAATTTTAGGAGGTATGGAAGAAAAGGGGCATCTGGTGGAAAGTTTTTTTTAAAACATCAGGCAATAAGAATAAGGAGATGAATCACATAAACAATACTTGCAAAGTACAGAATGGGACTTATGGCGACATCATGCACTAGACCAGACGTTAGAGAATTCTTGCTCCCCAGGAGCTCCAACAAATTACCTTTTCTAACAGATGCTACTAATCAATACAGCCTGAATTCAACCACAAAAGGTAAAACAATGCTAAACTCATTGGGACAACTCACCAGCAACTTGAACAAGATCCGGGATGGCGAGAGATACATGGACGGAGGATCGGAAAGTGAAAGCTCACAGGCCTCACTCCCCACCTGGCATGGTTGCAGCAGAGCTGGGAAAGTAAGCAATGCCTCTCTGCAGAAACAAATGACCCTGCTCCTGGCAGAGATGCGGGAATTCAGGAAAGAAATCAGATCAACTACTACTGCTTTACAAAGTGACATTGGCAAACTAGAAACCAGACAAGAGGGCTTGGAAGAACAGCTTATGACCACGGACCAGTGCACAGACACTTCCGAACATGCGATAATGCAGCTCCACCAAACAGTAAAGGCATTGCAGGAGCAGGCGGAGGATGCCGAGAGCCACAACAGGAGAAACAACATCAGGCTCTTGGGTGTCCCTGAGGAAGAAGAGGGTCAGAACGTTATCTCATTCATCCAAAAGTTACTACGATCAAGCCTAAAACTTCCAGACAGCATGATCTTAGAGACTGATAGGGCCCATTGCACACTCGGCCCCCACCCCCCACAGGGGAGCCACCCATGCATCATCCTCATCAAATTCCTTAGATTCCAAGAGAAGGAATCAGTGCTGCATACTGCCTGGAAGCAAGGAATAGTACAACTGCATGGCCAGAGAATATTCCTCGAAAACGACTACTCACCGGAGATGATGCAGAAAAAGAAAGCTTATATCCCAATTATGAAAGTATTATGAGAAGCTAAGCTGTCAGGACACCATACCTGGCGAAGATGACTAACTTTTTCTCGGATGGCACGCAACAATTTGACACCCCGGAGGCAGTGATGGAAGAGCTGGCTAGATGAAAGATGGATTTGCCACTAAAATCTCCACACACGCCGGGGATTCCAGTAACAAAATTAACACAGATGAAGTGGCAGCAGGTCCAGAGAGAAACCCTGAAGCAATCGGGGGCAGACACCCTCCAGAGGTTTTTTGAGGATCTGAGAAGCCAGCAGGAATCAACGCCATTGAAATCGCCACTCATAAAGTGAGCATTTCCTGGTAAGACACTTTGCTGTTTGTTGATGAGGGCCGGGGGGGGGGGTGACAGAAAGAACTGAGCCCGAGGCTGATAGCGAGGCCTCCTGTTGGGACCTCCAGAATTGCTACTGCTGGGCCTCAAGGGGGATCTCTCCAGTGGACCCCCTCGATGGAACTGCACACCAGAGGGGCTTGTCATACTCCCTTAACACACTGCCAAACAAACAAGACTGTGCTGTGGAGTGCGGACACCTCAGCGCACAAAACCATGTAAAAACTGGAACTCCCAGATGCGCCAGGCAGTCAGGCACTTGAACAGACCTCAGAGTGGGGAAATGCTCCCCTCCATCACCAACAACAGAACACTGCTCACCTATTTTGCTCGTCCCCTTATTCCTCCTGTTGTTTGATAGTCATCCCAATTTTTACACAGTATGAGTTGCTCCCTTTTCCCGGAACGGGGGAGAGGGGACACGATAAGCTGACTGGTTCACTTTGAGCGCTGCATGGCTCAATCCATAACTGCCATTCACTCATGTACTCAAGCCTGGACCCATGGCCTTACTAGTGACTGCTTGAGACTCCCGAAAAGATGGACAGCCCCATGGGGCTGTTTGTGGGGGAGGAGATTGCACGCAGCTGCCATGGTGGCAGTTGGGCACAGGGACCTCCTCTGAATGTGGGGATGTCAGGGGTGGGGTGTATCCCTACTAGTGAACGGCCATTGATGAGTAGTCGACCTGACCTTGGTTGCAATGCTATCGAGGAGGTAGGAACGGCCAATTTACACATTGCCCGTGCCCTATGAAATACAATAGATGCGAGACTGTTGCACTGACAGCACATACCTCAATTCAAAGTGTGATGAGTGGGGGCAGGCCTCTCCATTTTTAAGGCTTATTTAGGTTGCAGCCACCGCCAGGCGGGTGAGGGAAGCACTAAGGGACATTACAGCATGCTGGAAACCAAGTCAGATCAGCCTACAAAGCAGCTGAATGGCTGAGGTAGGACTGCAATGGAGCAGCAGGATTTTGATTACCTTCAGTCAGCACTGGGTGTACATGGTGCATGCTGGGGGTGGGACGGGGATGTGGGGGGGGGTGGACGATGAAACTACCCGAGGTGAATGGGCACTACAACAACTGATCTGTCACAGCTGCCAGACCTTTCCCTTCCAGGATCAAGGAATGCCTGAGTGAAGCAGCGGGCAGCACATCATCAAATAAGCATTCCCTTCTAGTATTTAACACTATACAAAAGTGCATGGCTTTATTATCAGATCTTGTAGCTGTATTCGGCAGCCAATTTGCTGAACAAGGTACCTGAAAGTTGTGCTTTCTCTTTTCCAATCCCCCTTCCCCCCCTCCCCCAATGAGCTTGTGCCTCGGACAGAGTGAAGCATCGCCTCTGTGTCATCCTGACTATGACTAAATGCAGTGACGATGCAGCAATGGGCAGCATGAAAACTCCAGCAGAATCTCTGGATGGGGTATGGACTTCTACGGACAGGTACAGTCAGATCCTCAACTCTGTAACACAAGTAAGGATAGGTAGCTTAATGACACAGTTACATCAGAAGGGAGCCCCCAGCCCCAGTGGAGGTTTAGGGGAACTCAGGGATAACATACATGGGTGGGTTATGGGGAGACACACTCCCTATGATCGGGGGGGGATGGGAGGGAGAGAGGACCAACAAATTGCAACTCTGATCAAGTACACTCAGGGACGGAGAAGGGAGGAAATGGGGAGGGACAATCCTAAGGGGACAATAACTTACATTCAAGGAAGGGTTCCTGGGGAAGATGGTGAAGTCACTTTCCTGAACAACCCCTCCATATTACCCTTGACATCACAGATGTCAGAAGGCCCCTCTACGGAGGCTAAGCCTTCAGGTAGGGCGGCTGCCCTACTCCAAAGATCTATTCAAACATCCACTGAATTAGAAGTCACAGATCTAGTTAGAGGTTCAGCAGGTGCCCAGTTGGAGCCTCAGCTCACCACCTTTCTAAAGCTGACAGTTCAAGTTCTAGAAGTAGCTAGAGTATGTCAACTGATAAACTACAATTATATTCACTAAATGTAAATGGGTTGTCCACTCCCATTTGTAGGACATGAGTGATGTCGCATATCAAGAAGGCTAAAGCAGGCCTGGTATTCCTGTAAGAGACCCACTTGACAAAGGGAGAACACCAAAAACTGAAAAGCTTTGGCTACTCTGAGGTTATATTCTTATCCCTCACGGGTGGGAGGAAAAGAGGAGTTGCCATCCTGATCCCTCGAAAAACCCCGTTTATAATCACTTCCCAGTGGGCAGACCCAGATGGACGCTTGGTGATTGCACAAGGGAGGCTGAATGATGAGGTAATCACAATGGCCAGTATATACTTCCCACTAGCCACTACTGTAGCCACCATGAAACCCCTATTAGATAGAGTTGTCCAGCGAACAAAGGGTACACTGATGTTGGCAGGGGATTTCAATATAGCCCCCAATCCAGGCTGGGACTCCTCAAACCTGACTCCCAGGAAACAAACAGCAGCACAAAAGTTTTTAAAGAGGTTTGTTAAGGAGGTAGGCTGGGTTGACACCTGGAGGCAGTTGCACTCCCGCACCAGAAATTACACCCACTACTCCACATTCCACAAAACATATTCCAGAATAGACCACTGCTATATGCAGGTAGAGAACCTTCAAAACCTGGTGGACTGCAGAGTTGGTGACATACAGATATCAGGCCACGGCCCAGTGGTGAGCACGTGGGAATTGGGGACCCAACGAAGGGACACTTTTTGAAGACTAAGTACCCACTACCTCCAGTCTCAGGAGTTTAAGGACTTCCTCAAGGAGAAAAATGAGGAGGTGGGGGGGGGGATAACCCGCCTGGAGACACTACCCCAGCAATATAGTGGGACACTCTCAAGACGGTCCTCAGGGGACATATTTTTCAGTACACATCCGCAAAGACAAAAGCAAGGAGGGAGCGGACTGAAAGACTACAGCAAACACTTTATTTTTTGCAAATGGCCCATACACAGGGGGATGCATCTGTTGAACCACTGCTGCAACAGATGAAAGCCAAGCTTGACACCCTGACTAAACAACAAGCAGAAATCATGCTGACATACCTGAGGCAAAAATACTACAAAGTAGGCCACAGGGCTACCAGGCTACTTGCCTACCAAGTACGAAAGCCGGAGTGGTTAGCCTCAATTACTTCAATTCAACACCCAAATGAGGGACACAGACTCACTAAATTGCACGAAATAGCTGAATGTTACAACACTTACTACAGAAATTTATACAGTGAGGAATTACAGACCCCTGTAGACTCCATTCACGTGTACCTGCGCTCACTGCAGCTCCCGTGCCTGACCCCTGAGCAAGGAGAACAACTGATGGCACCGATCACCCTGGAAGAGGTATGGACGGCTATAAGCAGCTCCAAAATGCAGAAAGCCCCAGGGCCAGATGGATATGGTCAGAGTTTTATAAGACCACCTGGGAAATCCTTGCAAGGACCATACAAACAGTATACAACTGTACTATGGAGGGGGGCCCCCTCCTCCGTCCTGGGACTATGTGGCCATATCCGTGATCTCAAAGCTGGGGAAAACCTGCAACCATGTGCCTCCTACAGGCCAATATCAGTCCTAAATACTGACTACAAACTCTTTATGAGCATTTTGGCAAGGAGAGTGGACCCTCTGATGCCCCAGTTCATCTCCCTGGACCAGACTGGATTTGTCAGGTCTAGAATCACTACAGATAATGTTAACCACACCCTAGACATAATCCATGAAATGAGCAAATCACAAACCCCCTCAGCCCTGATCAGGCTGTACACAGAAAAAGCATTCAATATGGTGTCATGGCTCTTGTGATGGGAAGAATAGGATTCCCAGCTCCAGTCATAAATGTACTTAAAAACATATACAGATCCCAAAAAGCACGTGTAAAAGTGAATGGACACCACTCTTATAACTTCCCCCTTATGAGGGGTACTTACCCGACAGGGATGCCCGCTATCACCACTCCTATTTGCTTTATATATTGAACTCCTGGCACAAAGAATAAGAGAATTGGCCCTGGTGGGGGGAATCAGGATGGTAACACAACATAACATTGGCCTTACAGTATATGCAGACAATCTGCTCCTGAATCTGGCTGACCCAGAGGAATCCCTGCTGGTAGTACAAGATATTCTGGAAGAATGTGGCAGACTCTCGGGATATAAATTAAACATATCTAAAACTGAGGTCCTAACCTTTCAATATCAACCATCACAGCCCATAAGGCAAAGATTCCCATATAGATGGGACCTAGAAAAACTAAAATACCTGGGGATTCACCTGGCGAAAACACACAAATCAGCACTCAACAACAATTACAACAACTTCACGGTACAGCTTAACACAGACCTAGCACAATGGAATACGCTACCACTAAACCTGACTAGATGTATAGACCTTGTTAGGAGGATCATCTTACCTAGGGCTCTGCACCTTTTCCACAGTGTACTGGTGGCCCTCCCCAGGGAGCTATTCTGACAATGGAATAAGAGCATCTCCAGGTTTATTTGGGCTGGACACAAACCATGTGTCCAATTCCAGATACTGTGCCTCCCTAGAGAAAAAGGTGGCCTTTCCTTGCCACATCTACAGATGTACTATACAGTGGTGCAGCTGGGACACCTCCTAGCAAGACAGATAGGTATGGCAAATTCGCACTGGTGCAGGATTGAACAAGTAATACTCCCAGACAAAGGGTACTTCCAGACCATCTACGACCCAGGAATGCAAGCCAGTGATATCCCCACAGATAACCCCTGGTTCCACCACAGACAAAATACCTGGATAAAGATCAGATGCCTCATTGGCCTGACACCATTTTTGCCAATATTATGCCCAATTTACCTCCAGGCAAGCTTCACCCCAAACACAATGGATGACAGATTCAAAGAATGGGACACCCTTACGCTTCGATACCTACCCCAGCTCACTAAGATGGGCACATTTAAAACATTTGACACACTGAAACAGGAGTACATCTTGAACCGAGCAGATTTTTTTAGATTTCTGCATATTAGATGTTACTTCTTACAGCTACCGCAGGCCATCAGGCAGCCTGAACTGTACCCACCAATCTTGACTCATATCCTGCAACTAATCCGGAATGGGGGAGACTCCCACCTGGTGTCCACCTTATATAGGCCTCTGATGGAGTCCCTGGGTGGACTCATCAGCCCCATAAGGATGAAATGGGGGAGGAGCTGGGGGGCCCAATATCAGAGAACCAATGGACGGTGGAAACACACAGAACAACTAGGATGTCAAGCATCCATCAATGGAGGGAATACGCCTGGAGGCACCTGATAAGGTACTTTTTAACCCCAGTTATTACTATACACTATGCCATATCGGGTTCCTCTAGCTGCTGGCGGGGCTGCGGTGAGTTAAATGTGCACCACACGCATATGATGTGGAACTGCACGGTCCTGACCCCCTTCTTCCAGGACACACAGGTAGAACTCGAGGAGATCTTTGGGAGGGAGGTCCCATTGACACAAGAATCCTATATGCTACTGCAATACAGCTAACCCAGTGAGGACCCAAACTCCCGATATCCACTGAGCATTTTACTAACCGCAGCAAAAAAAGCAATAACCAAAGCATGGCTAACCCCCAGGGTACCCACAATAAGGGAATGGTGGGCCATAGTAAACCAAATATACTATATTTAAAAAAAATCATGCACTGATTGAATGATCAGGAGAAGTGCTCCTCCAGATGGACCAGGTGGCTACTGTATTATATGATGAAAGACATGTTCGTGCCCTGAGCTGAATGGATGGCACTAGACAGA
Organism: Neoceratodus forsteri; assembly: GCA_016271365.2. Classification (NCBI taxonomy): domain Eukaryota; kingdom Metazoa; phylum Chordata; order Ceratodontiformes; family Ceratodontidae; genus Neoceratodus; species Neoceratodus forsteri. Next base: position 871,028,717 of record CM057456.1, read on the forward strand.
GTGGGACAAATTCATTTCATTAGACAGAGAACCCCAAGCCGGAACTGGAGATGGGGTTGACCCTCCTCCCATGGGACTCTCTTCCCTTCCCCATACCCTTAAATCATATATACCAGGCCTGCCTTTGGTGGAAAAGAGAGGGGGCAAACATATGCACACTGCTCCTACCCCCCACAGGGAGGAGGGTGGATGTGATGGACCCTGATGTGCCCACACTCCCACTCCTAAATAACACGACCTTAAGTTAGACAGATCAAGATACTACGAATGCAAAGGAACCCAGGACAATGTATAACATAATAACAAGAACTCTGTTCTCTCAAACTGTATGTACAGTGGTCCCTCTTTATAAGGAACACCTCTGGAGCCAGTAAATTTGTTTGCTGTAGCGATGTTCTCTATAGCGAGGTGTTACTATGCCTAATTAGATAACAATGGGAGCCATCACAGGTGTTCACTATAACAGAAATTCCTTACAGAAGGATTCACTATAACAAGGGAGCACTGTATTAACTGCAAATATATATATATATATATATATATATATATATGTATATACATATACATATACATATATATATATATATATATATGTGTGATGAATTGTGCCAATGTATAAAAGTGTTCATTAAAAATACATTTACAAAGTATAGAATTGATTATAAGTTTGCTATCTGCATTGATCGAATGATGGAATTGTAAGACTGTATTTTTAAAAAAAACTTTCAACCAGATGCCCCTTTCCTTCCAACTCCCCCCCCGAAAATATCTAATTGATCAAATGTATAAAAATTTGAAGAAGTAACAGATGAGTGAAGCTCAAACTGAATGGTGAAACTGCAGGATAGACCTACCAGTTATAAAAGCAAGGAATTAAAACAGTGTGTAGCATTTAAATGTGAATGAAAATCCAGTCTGTAATGATGTTACTTGTGAAAACAGTCGGAGAACCAGTCTGGATAAGCCCGTCCCTCCCACACAAGGGAAGGAGCGTCGGGTGCTTAACAACCTTGCACGCATGCGCGAAAGCTGTGGATGACATCACAGTCATTCCGCTAAGCTTAAACCAGACAGGCTCGAGAGGACAGGAACTCAGACTGTGGTGCAGTTACAGACTTAATGGCGGCATACTCCTGGAAGCAGGGCTTATCTTTTGAAAAAGGTAAATAAGAAACAAACTTTTTTAAAAGCAAATCAGTTTCTAAAACGTGAAAAACCAAAAGATGAACATGCCAATAGAAAGAAAGAGAAATGATTTTGGTGTGTTTTACGTTTGTACATGGAAAGAAAAAAACATTTCAAAAGGCAGAAGCTCAGGAATTTATTTTAAAGCCCAAACGCTAACCAGGTACCCAAACATTTCTCATTTAAAGGGGCAAGCCAAAGGCTGCAGCAAAATGAAAGTCTGTTTTCACAAGAAGTCAAAACACTAAGAACATGTAATGAAAGTACTATATCTATTGTGTTTTATGCATCCTTAGGACAAGAAAAAGTGAAAATAAGTAACAAGCAGAAATGCAAAGATAAAACAGAACCAGTTTCTTAAAGGGGGTAAGACAAGCAGTAGAAAGTAATAAAAATATATAAAGAAAATATAATATATGAAAAGTTAAAATGAATTGAAATGAACAACATAAATGTTTGTATTTAACAGATTGTGAAGTAAGACCCCGTGAACAAGCTCTTTGAGAGTGAAACGTAGGGGTAGAATTAAAGAAATGTGAAACAAGAAGCAATGGACAGAATCTTTATTGAATGGTGGCCTAGCAAATATATTTATCCAAAGATACTTTCCCTGATTGGTCTGAATTGGTAGTTCCTTCAGTGGACATCACTGTACATACTGACAGAATCCTGGCCCAAGCCATACTGGACAGTGGATCTCAGGTCACTATAATATTTAAGGACTGGTATCACTAGCATCTGTCAGATCACCCTATACAACCTCTAGATGGACTGCATGTGTGGGGTTTAAGCAATAAATCTTACCCGTATCTTGGTTAGTTAAAAGTATGGCTCTGTTTCCCATCCACTGCAACAGGTGTGGATGAACCTGTGGAAACATTGGCCTTGGTTTGCCCTCAGACTGGCTAATATGATGGAATTCCCATATATATATATATTTTTTGTACTCTGTATTTGTCACCTAGCATATCAGGACATCTCTCAGGCGAACTCACTCGGCTGCAGCTCCTAACTCCCCACATGAAACCCCCGGCTGGACACCACACCCTCGTACGCTGACCTCAGCTGGCTCCCCAGATCTATAGCCCCAGGGCGGGGCCACTCAACCACTTACCGAGTGTCCTCATCTGAAATCTAGACAGCCAGACCAGAAGCGGGAAGGGGGACCAGCCAGGAAAGTCCGGTGTTGGGGATGTGAGCTGAAACCACTTGGCCCGCCATCGCCTCCTCTGACAGCCAGGGGTTTTTACATTTTTTCATCCCTCCCCCTAGGCTCAAATGTGCAATGCATCCAGCTCAGGCACACATGCTCCTGTGTGAGCCTACAGGTCGCATGCTGCTGCTGTTCCCTCAACCACCGCCAGGAGCCACCAGAGCATGGGATCAGGCCCCCCTTCCCTCCCAGGACAGGTGAACAGTCCTCTGGATGCTCAAGCCTGTCCTCCCCTGCCAACCCCTGATGACCCGGGCTAGCTCCTGAATCCAGATCACTGACATGGAGCGAGGTGTGGCGTCCAGCACCTCAACCCTCAGTGCCACCAGGCCAGATGGAATTCTCATATTGATCGGCACTAATGCACACGTGTTTGACTGCCTAGCACAGCTATGTCAAGAGAAGCAAGGTAAGAAAACCGGATGAGCTCTGGTACAAAAAGCTTGTGAGATGCAAATGCAGAGCAAAGAAAATGATAAGGATGAGCCAGCGGGGTATATCTGGAAGAAAAACTCATCTCCTCTGGTATTGCCACCTAATGCACAGTGTCACGTCAGTGGAGAGGTGCGTATCAAAAAAGACGTAACAAAAAGTATTCTTATGCTTGATCCCCTAGAAGAGGGAAGGTTGCCTAATGGACTTTTAGTTAAACCAAGTGTGCTGCCAGTCTGCGCACATGCCTATGGCAAACGAGTGGTGGTGCAGCTGTGCAATGTAACCGACAGAGACAATGAAGTTACGTGGGGTTGTATGCTGGCCAAAGTATACTCTGCTGATACTGCAGTGTTGCCAAACAAGAGCCGCAGAGAGGAAGACAATGAAGTATCCCCAGATATGTTCAACTATGGAGAGTCTCCCATCACCAGTGAGTGGAAAGACAGAATCAGCCACAAGCTGGCCCAGCAGAGAAGAGTATTTTTGTTGAAAGAAATGGATATTGGATGTTTCACTGGGGCTGAACACCACATCAGGCTCCATGATATGAGACCTTTCCAGGAGAGATCACGCCGTTTAGCACCTGCCAACATTGATAATGTCAGATGCCATCTTCAAGAAATGTTAGCAGCTGGAATCATCCAGGAATCACACAGCCCTTATGCATCCCCCATTGTGGCGGTCCAGAAAAAGAATGTCTCTGTAAGGATGTGTATTGATTACCAGATGCTTAATGGAAGAGCCATACCAGATCAATACACGATGCCTCTCATCCAGGATGCCCTTGATTGTCTCAACGGAAGTTAGAGGTTTTCTGTTCTAGACCTCAGAAGCGGGTATTACCATATTATGGTGGCACCAGAGGATAGAGAGAAAACTGCAATTCATCTGTCCTTTGGGGTTCTATGAATTCTTGCACATGCCCCAAGGCACATCTGGAGTGCCTGCACCCTTTCAAAGACTGATGGAACATGCGGTAGAAGACATGACCCTCCTTGAATGCCTTGTTTGCCTGGACAATGTCATTGCATTTGGCAAAACACTTGAGGAGCATGAAGCTTGGCTGTTTAAAGTTCTGGACAGATTGGAAGAATTTGGGTTAAAACTATGTGTAGACAAGTGCCAGTTTTTCCAACGAGATGTAAAATATGTAGGCCACATTGTGTCTTCTGAAGGCATCCAAATGGACCCAAGCAAAGTGGAAGCTTTAACCACCTGGCCAAGGCCCAATAACCTCAAAGAGCTTCAAATATTTCTAGGCTTCTGTGGATATTATCACCGCTTTGTAAAGGACTACACAAAGGTAATTCGGCCATTGCTAAATCTAACACGGATACCCTCCTACCAGCCAAAAGTTCAAAAAGGGCACTGTAAAGGAAGGAGACAAGGTCTACTTTAAGCCTAATGAATTCTTTGGGTCAAGATGGACTTCAGATTGCGATGCAGCCTTTCATGAAATTATCTACCAATTTACGCATGCACCACTACTTGCATATGCTGACCCAACCAAGGTGTATGTACTTCACACAGATGCCAGCCTGAGTGGCCTTGGAGCTGTATTTTACCAAGAATATAAAGAGGGACTGTGCCCCATAGCATTTGCAAGCAGAAGGTTAATACCATCCAAGAAGAACTACCCAGTTCACAAATTAGAATTCCTTGCTTTAAAATGGACCATAGACGACCAGTTTCACGAGTACTTGTTTGGCGCCAAAATCTTGGTCAAAACTGATAATAGCCCTCTCACATATGTTCAAACCTCTGCCAAGTTAGATGCAGCTTGACACAGGTGGCTGTCTGCCCTATCAACATATGATTATTCAATGGAGTAGCATCCAGGCCTAAACCATATTGACTCTGATGCTCTCTCCAGAAGGCTTGCTTCTAATCAAGAGTGGGTACAAATGTCTGAATAGCCCGTGAAGGCCCTGTACCATAAATTTGATAGAGATGAGTATCCATCTGCTGAGACTGTGAATTACCTAGCTGATTGCCTGGGATCTCCAGATACCTGTGTGCCTGTAGCCTACTGTAATTTCACAGCGCTAGACCCGAGTGCCTCACTGCAGCTCACCCCAGCTGACATTCAAAAAGAACAGTATCAGGATCCCATGATTAGACCAGTCTTAAATGCTTTGTACAAAATGGAAGATGTTTCCAAGCTGCAGTCTAATGATCAGTGAACTGCCTTACTGTTAAGAGAGGGTCCCAAACTCAAGCTCCGAGATAAACTGTTATATCGAGAACTTACAGATAGCCATGGAGAAGTCATAAGAAGACAACTGGTGTTACCATCAAAGTTTAAGAACATAGTCTTAAAAGTCCTCCATGATCAGATAGGACATTTGGGTAGCGAGAGAACCTTGGATTTAGCCGGTGCCCGTTTCTATTGGCCTAAGATGGGTGCAGAAATTGACCAATACATCAAAACTTGTAGCAGATGCCTCCAAAGGAAGGCCCAACTAAAAAGAGCAGCACCTTTGGTTAACATTGCCACTAATGCTCCCATGGAGCTGGTGTGCATTGACTTTTTGAGTCTGGAGCCTGATTCCAAAAACATTGGAAATGTACTTGTAACAGATCACTTCACCAGACCTGCGCAGGCTTATCCAACAAAAGATTAAAAGGCTGCAACAGTAGCCCAAGTTCTTGCTGAAAAGTTTTTTGTACATTATGATGCTCCACAGCGGATAGATTTCGACCAAGGAAGAGATTTTGAAAGTCAACAAATTAAAGAAATGCTCTCTCTGTGGGGTGTAAAAGGTCAAGAACAACTCCATATCACCCTCAAGGGCACCTGCAACCCGAAAGATTTAATAGAACGTTGCTGGACATGGTGGGCATACTCCACCCTAAAGACAAGTAAAGATGGAGTCAGCAGATAAGCACCTTAGTGCATGCCTATAATTGCACAAAAAATTATGCAACAGGTTTCTCACCATATCAGTTAATGCTTGGTCAGGAAGTGCGCTTACCATTGTCTATTTGCTTTGGAGTGTCACCAGATGGAGTTCAAGCCGATAACTACCTGCAATATGTACACAAACTCAAAGCACAGCTTAAGCATGCCTATCAACGTGCCCACACTATAGCTGCCAAAAGAAATCTAGTAAATAAAGTAAGACATGATAAACGGGTTAAAGCTCAAGAACTACAACCTGGAAATCGTGTTCTAATGAGGAATTTGGGACTGCAAGGAAAGCATAAGATAGCAGATTGGTGGAGTCACACTCTCTAGATAGTCATCAGTTTGTTGGATGACCTCCTAGTTTATAAAGTACGGCCAGAAGGAATCCCAAAGCTGTAAAAACAATCCACCAGAATCACCTCCTGCCAATTGGGCAAATTGTCATAGACATAGTACCACAAAGTGTTGCCCACACTCGGCCTGTTACTAGATCTGCCTCTCAAAAGAAACAGTCAAGCCAGCCTCCTGCTACCCAGCAGACAAGCCTTCCACAAGCAATGCTGCTATTAATGATGACACTAATTCTGAGTCTAGTGAGAGTGAATATGGAGAAGTGAGGCAGTATAGTGTAGTGGTTAAGAGCACTGAGCTGCAAACCTAGAGGCCTGGGTTTGAATCCCACAGCCCCCACTTGCATACTGTGTGACCCTGAACAAGTCACTTAACTTCCTTCTGCTCCCAGGTCGCACCTGGAAACAAGCTTTGGCTTAGTGTGCCTTTTCTTGTTAAACAATTTCCCCTTTCCCTTTCCTTTACTTTCCTTCCTTTGAACTAGCACAGCTATTCCAAGGCAACCCTTTGTGTAATGTGGGAGACAGCGTCGACAGTCCAGTGATGTTAGATATCCTGCTCTTTTAACTGATTCAGCACCTTTTGATAGTGATGTTCGAAGTATAACCTCTGAAGTAGCTGATTCTTTGTGCCTTGTGGAACTGTCTGAAACTGAAGTAGCTGCCTTTGATAAAGAAGATGGTGAACCACCAGTGAACCCTTAAGTAAAGCTGAAATAAGTGGGCCTAGTGAACCAGATCTTGAATTCAAAAGTGTTTCTGTTCCAAAATGTGCTAACCTTGAACAGGATGATTCAAATTTCATTGAAGTACCTCTTACTGATGGACCAGAATCTACAGAGCCAGAAAGTTTAAGTGCTATTACCAATACAAGTGATTCGCTCGATTCTGATACTAAAGAGAGCGCAGAGGTGCCCCTTTCGTCAAAAGCTGTCTTGTTGCTGGACAATAAGCCAGGATTGATCATCCCGAATGCCAGTGCTGAAAGGACTGTGCCACTGCACCCTTCACCAAGAAGATCAGGTAGAATTGTGAAACCAGTAGTATGCCTTACTTACGACTCATCAGGAAAACCTGTAGCTCTGCCTATGAACGTGGTTCACAAAGGAATATATGTCACAGCAAATTCCCTTCCCAAGCTAGTGTTCACTGCTTCCTCTAAGGTACTAATCAAGCCTTCTACTCAATATGCTAGGGGTCACTCTTACAAAGTAAAAGGGGTCAGTTAAAAAAGTCTGGTTTGTGGCAAAACAAGGTTTAATATCAAAGGATTAAAACAAAAGGTTCAATGTTCCTATGGTTAACCAATGCAAAAGAGTGTATGTTTATATGTAAAACATCATGATAACTTGCCAGTGATTAAACCTAAGTAAAGTGTGTTAAAAGGTACCATTTAAAGTAATAGCATGCTATACAGTGCAAATACTTGCGTTATATGTTAGGCCTAACATTGTAAATGTTGTATATAGTAAATGTGTTACCATAGATCATAGTTTATTATAGTCTTGGCACGGACACCAAGCATTTCAGACAGGGGAGAGATGTAACCCCCACCAGGGGCTTCCTAATTGCCCCCTGTCCTCTTGTGTTCATATTTCCTTCTGCTTTGTCTCTGTCATCCTGCTCTTCCTGCCACCAGCCCAAGTCCTTCTGGTGCTTCCCCAAGTTTCCTCGTGCAGCCCAGTTTATTATTTTAGTCCATTTTGGACTTATTTAAACCATGAGTCGTGGGCATATTTTCTGAGAGCCGATGACCATGCAGGCGCAAGCGGTGCCTTTGATGTACTGACTGTCGGTATTGCGGTTGTTCTGGGAGCTATCCAGTGGTCCCAGTGCCCCTACTCAGTTAAATGGGGACCAGAGACCTCAAGGAGGCCAAAGGAAAACCTCAGTATTGATTTTAAAACGAGTTTGGGCGAGGGCATTTTTGGGAGCGTATGAATATGTAATAGCCCTCATTAATATTCATGAGCTGCTGCCTGCCTCCCGGGGGGACAGTATTTTGGCAGCAGCAACAGAAAAAGTACAGGGGATAATTAAACAAGAGTGGGCTCATTTAAAAGAATACTGTTAGGGCTACATGTGTGTTGAAAAACTGTAAAGATATATATTTTATCCTGGCTGCACCTGAACTTTGAACTTGTGAGACTGCATAATCTGTACAGACTCTTTATCTGCAGCCAACATCTTGTCAGCTTTCTTGCCAATCACGAACTGGAATTTTTGTCAGAGACTCTTGGGGATGTAATACAGACTTGTGGGAGATAAGCAGGGACAAGTTTCTGGTGCCTAAAAAGTAACCAATAGAAAGACTAGGACTGTGACAAACAGCTTGGGCAGCCAATCAAAGTTTAAGGATGTTCCCTTTATTTAAGAGGGACTGTTCAAACTTCAGGCAGAGTTGTTAAGGGGAGCCTGAGATTTTGCTGAGACTCCAGCTCGAACCACTGAGGAGCTTGCGGGCTCTGTGGAAATTTGGGCTGCGAGACGCCTAGTTTTTCTGGTGCGCATCCTGGGTCCCAAGGTGGGGATCGATTGTCAGGAACCGCCTGACTGCAAGATAAGATGTTTGCTCAGTAAATTGGCTGACATTGTGAACCAGCCAGAAGCCAAAAGGGGAATCAGAGAGTTTGATGTTTCTAGAAGTAAATGCGCTGAATGTCTATTGCGTATCCAGCCCTACCATCCAGGGACTCCTGATTGCCAGAGAGAAACCTGCCTTTACCAGTGACCAAACTGTCTACCAGCTGGATGGGTCACCAGCAGATAAACTGATCTTTTCCAGAGACGCTTTGTTGAACTTGGGCCTTTGTCTAATCCAGCCTATGCCACCTGTTCTTGTGCCAGCCCCAGTGTTACCGGCAAGAGACCAGCTTCAGGGATCCAGCTCCTGCGCATAAAGTCATCGCAGGTTGCTGCCACCTTCAGGGAAAGGCCGTGAAGTGAAAGTGAGTCATGACGGCCCAGTTTCCCCATGTGCAGCAGTTTCCAGCATCAGGTCTTCATTTTGCCAGGCCATCCTAAACCGACTGGTACAGTGAGTAAATCCAGGGTAGCTCCTTGCAACAGGCATCTTAATCTTCTTATTGTATCATCTAATTGTTTTCTACTTAATGGTAATAGTTTTCAATAGACTGGGCCAACCGGCCGTGGATACAGCTAATTTGTTCTGCCTTGCATAAGTTGATAATTATTTTCTTCAAGGGCTGTGACAACAGCTGCAACCCCGGGCAATGATTCTGGGCAGCCAGTATAGATCCTGGGAGTCCAGTAGTTAAGGGACTGCTCATGATAGAGACTAAATTCATGGTGTTTATTACTCTGGTTTGCAGAACAGTAATCAGTTACCTAAATTTGCTCCCCCCTCCTTGTTCACGTTCCCTTAATAAACCTGATTTGCTGTGTTACATTGAATCTAGCTTGTGAGCTTATTATTACATGGCCTAAAGTGATAGGCTCTTTACTGAATGTGTTATAAGTGCATGCTGTATTGCAAACTGTCTTTACAGGGGTTGCAGGGCACACACCAGGATCAGAGACCCTGCTCATAAGTGGGACAGCTGTGAGCATATTGCAAACTGTGTGGTAAAAGCTGTTAATGGTAATTGTCACTCTCTAGGTAATTGGTCACTAGGTGGGATTGTCAGTGGTTATAGCTTCCCAGAGGGCTATACCAGTCTAGATAGAGACCGACGTAATTATTACTCTGGGTGGAAGCACCAAAATATTGTGTTTACTGAGGGTAGGGAAACCCCAGCATGTATCAGTTTCGAACCCAGGCCCCTCAACCTGTTGTTAGGAAGACAGGCAGGGGTAGTAACCCTAGAGATAGTGCCACCTAGGTGTTACACATGCAACTGTCCAATGCTGTGTGTGGGTGTTGATGTGCAAAATGGCTGCCACTACATGTTCAGTCACATCACTACCAGTCTAGCTTTGCTTGTGAAGTGTTTTGGAATACAATATGCAGGAAAAGCACTATATAAATGCTGATTCTTCTTCTTCTACCCCCATCTCCAATGAGGTGCTGAAAAATGTGGCCAGAGGGGCAGCTAGCACTGTGCTCAGTTTTTTTAGTACCCTTGGGTGGATCCCATCTGGCCCCATCACTTCGTTTTCCTTTAGGACTTCCAGTCCCTGGTGGACTCTCTCCTCTGAGAATGGACTTGTGTCCAGTCCCCCTCCCTCGGTGTCTGCTGACACATGTTGATCCATCACCTCCCCTTCCACTATGAAGACTGAGCAGAAGTACTCATTTAAAATTTCAGCTCTTTCTTCACACAGTCCCTTCTGCTCTCCTGATCCTTGCTTGCCCTCCCCTTGCCTTCCTCTTTTCACTCACATACCTGAAGAAAACCTAAGCTCCTTTTTTTGACCTCCTTTGCATCCTCTCCTCTGTTTGTGCCTTAGCTGTTCTCACCCTTCATCCTGCCTCCCTTTGTTTGTTTAGATACCTTGTCTCCCTCTGTCCGGGTCACTTTGTACTTCTTAAAAGCATTTTTTTTCTCCTTTACCAGCTTAGCCACCTCCTTTGAGAACCATAGTGGCCTTTCCCTCCTCTTACCCTTGCTTATTTTCTTTAAACAAGCTTGACGTTGCCTTAGTTATTCCATTCTTTATCATTTTCCACTGTGCGTCCACTCCCCGGCCTATCTCTCCTTCAAGGTATTTACTAAGGCAGTCTCCCATTTCTTTAAAATGTGACATCCGGAAGTCCAGGACCCTCATCCTAATGTGTTTTTTTCTCCTGCCCAATCTGTATGCTAAACCAGACTGTATGATGATTGCTTGTACCCAGGGGGATGCCCACTGTGACGTCTGCAAGGCTATCCCTTTTCATAAGTATCAGGTCTAGCACTGCCCCATCTCTAGTGGGTTTTGTAACCAGCTGCCAGAGAAATGCCCCCTTGGGCAAGCTTTACCTAGTCCACCTTCACTGTGGGGTATGCTGCCAGTCCCAGGGTAAGTCTAAAACAGGTAGTCACCCTCCCCCCCATGCTCCTGTCTCTGGCAATATACCATAGAGTAACTTGACAGCATAAATGACTCCAGCATTGGTCTGCAGTCATTGCCCAGACAGGTCTCCATAATACATACCAGGTCTGCTGAGGAATCCACAATAAATGTCTCCGTTACTGGAGTTATCTTCTTCAGGGACCTACTGTAGCATTACAAAGCACTGCCCAAAGTGCAGGAGCAGGTTCAGGTGTTCCAAAGCTAATACACAATCAACAGCTTAATCTGGTTCAGTATGTCAGTTTGCATCTGTATCTCCCAACCCCCCTTCCCAGGGATGAGGCTGAAAAAGGCAGAATTGCCTAGTCCTGTTTTCCCGTTCAACAAAAACTAAACAAACAAAAAAAAGCTACCAGCTCCATCTTAATCAGAGCAGCCATTGGGAAGGACGTCAGGCAGGGAAGACACCTCACCTGGCTCTATCTATGTCCAGGGTGCCTCCTTATCTGAGCAATTTCAATCTGTCATCCTTTTCCCACTCCTCCATGGGCATGCCTGTGTCTTTTTCTGTGTATCTGAAGGAAGTACCTCAGTTAATGCATTAGTCATGGAGGGGAAGCACAATGAAGAAATCCTTCTACATTGCAGATTCAGTCACTGCTAGAAATCTGGATTCCACCTATCCGAATGTTGGCATGTTTGTGGCAGGCAGTGGTAGTAACTTGCTCAGGGTAATGGATGATGGGGATTTTTGTCATGCTCCATCTTTTGCACATGCACCAAATACGGTGATGAGTCATGAGCTTAACAAACAAAAGAAACACTACTAGTGTACAGACATCACAAGCTATTTCTATTATTCCCCCAAAGACACAGAACTCCTCCACCATTACCAGCAGAATACAATGTTCCTCTGCATTGCTTAAAGAAGTTTCCACATGGTGGAACTTCATCTTATCTACAGTACAGTGGTCAAACACATGGAACAGAAACCTGAGTTCTGGGCAATGGAATTCTATGGGGGATATCTGTGTTGGGTGCATTGGTGTGTTTTGCAAATGCTTGTTCTGTTTCTGAGATTATATGATAAGGCCATCCACAATTTAGGTGAAAAATCAGCAACAGTTACCATGTTCCTTCTCATGGTAAGTCTACTTGAATACCACGGGTGGTGTTATTTACAGTCTTCTACAGTAACCCAATAAGGCAAGCCTGGTAGTAGAGGTAGCCACGGTGATGGGACTGGTGGTGATGAAAACCTTGATGATGGTAGTGGAGAAGGAATTGACTTGACTAGTTCATCTGAGCCATCAGAGCAACAGCAGCAGCAATATGCCTGTCCTCTGTGGATTGCATTGGCTGCCAGTGAGGTGGAGGATTGTCTTCAAGGTTGGATTACTGACCTATAAAGCCCTGCAAGAAGGGGGACCAGATTGCCTACAAGACCTTCTTGTTCCTCACTGCCCACCTCGGGCTCTCTGTTCTGCCAAGGGTTTCCTCCTTGTAGTTCTTGGGCTAGATTGCAGCATTCCGAAGTCCATGCGTTTTCAATGGCTGCACCAGCCCTGTGGAACTGTCTGCCTAGACATCTATGGGAGGCACCCTCAGCAGAAACCTTTAAGAAAGGTTTAAAAACCTTTTTATTTAACCAAGCTTTTAATAAATAAAGTGAACTATTATTTGATTGCATTATTTTAAGGAATGATAGATAGAAGTGTAAATTGTTCTCTGCTGCATGTTTGCTTGTTGTACAATATAAAATTCATTTGATGTGATTTTTTAATTTTTTTTGTAACGTTTCTTTATGCACACCCTCTGACGGGCATCCTTCCGAGGTGCTCACACGGTCAGGATTGCTACTCCCAGCCTGAACCCTAGATCCACAGTGATCCCCCTCCCGTCGACCAGGCAGACTCTAGCACCTCAGGTCACCCCCCGGGCTGGGCCCGTTTCTCCCTAGCGGCCTTATCTGTAATTAGAGAGAGCCTTACCTGGATCAATGTGTCAGCCTGGAGATCACCGTGGTGGAAGTGGGCCAGCGATGGGATGTGAATCCTGCCCCTGGAGCTCCCTTCATCTCCACACCATCAGGAGGGATTTTCCTTATTGCGTGCTTTCCCTCAGGGAGTGTGATGTGCAATGACGTCTGTGCATGGCTACCCTGCTGACATCTGCCACACTCCCTCCCCTCTACAGTTCAGCTGGCATGCCTGCAGTACTCTCGGTCTCCACTGGGAGTCACTAGGCAGCCAAGCTAGCCCCGAAACCCTCCCCAGAGAGAGGAGAGCAGTCCTCTGGATGCTCAATCCTCTCTCTCCCCTGCCGACCCCCGGCGGCCCTGGCTTGTTCTCGAACCCAGGTCGCCTGCATGGCGTGAGGTGTGGCATCCATCGCTTCAACCCTCAGCGCCACTGGGCCGTGATGTGATGTTGGTTTTTATATTTTCGGGAAGTGCTCTGAGCCTCCAGGAAGGGGTGCTATATAAATAACATTTCTATCTATCTATCTATCTATCTATCTATCTATCTATCTATCTATCTATCTATCTATCTATCTATCAGTCTACCCATCTACCTACCTTCGTATCTATCTATCTATCTATCTATCTATCTATCTATCTAAGCAATGCTCTTTTATTTTATTTTTTAATGCATGTTTTATTGAGATTTTTCAAGGCTTAAAACAGACAGTATGATAAATCACACATGAAGTATAAACGTTTTAGGAGAAAAAAATACAATGCTAAGATTTGATACAACAATCACATCGCACAACAGGAAATAAAACAAAAACTGATAGCAATGTGTAGTGTCAAAATACCTACACACAACTTAGAGTTAGAGGTAACAGAATCAGATAGAGAGCAACAAAACTCTCTACCAGCCCTCTCTCAGCTTCATTAGAGGAGTCTGCAGTTGTGGAGTACACCTAAGATATGTATCCCTTTTAGCCTAGCACATTAGGGTGTTAAGGTTGCAATTTCATGCACATTTCTTCCATGAGATGGAGTTCTTTCACTAGATTAATCCAATCGCTAACTGTGGGAACAGCTGGAACCAGCCGTCTCCCCGTGATGGCTTTCACTGCAGCCACTACTAATATGCGGTGTAAATAATTGTTTTGGGGGGAACTTGCCCCTTTGGGAACCACCACCAAAAAGAACATTTCAAAGGTGTGGGGAAGTGTAACTTCCAAAATGTCTGAGATTGTACTGGCAACATCCCTCCAGATATTATGCAGTTTGCGGCAGGACCAAAATATATGAAGATGGTCTCCTTTAGCTCCGCATTGTCTCCAACACCTGTCAGAGCCCCTGGGAGTATAGTGATGGGTAATGGTAGGGGGTTTCAGAAAAATTAACTATGACCTTCCACCAGAACACCCGCCACTGGTAAGCGTAGGTTGTCTTGTGTATCACCGCCCAGGTTTTAGTTTTTATTTGAGAATCTAGTTCTGCTGAAATGGCTGTTTCTCATCTGTCCCAAACTGGGTCCATATCCCCATTTTGGTGGTGCTGTAAGAAAGCATATAATTGGGAGATTACATGGGATTCCACATCCACCCTCCATTCCTGTGAAAGATACTGTTCCAGCATAATAGGATTTCTACCGGTGGTTTGTACTTGGGGAGGGAATTAATGTAGTCTCTTAGTTGCAGAAAGTGAAAATGTTCTATGCTGGGCAAATGAAATGTAAGCGGGAGTTGTTCGAAACTCATCAAAGGGTCTTGGTCTAGGAGGTCACCTGCAGTTTTACAATTATGTGGGTAGTTTAAGGCATGGGCAAAAGCACTTGGCGAAACTAGAGGAAGGGAATACCATAACAGAAGATGAAAAGGAAATGGCCAATTAATTCATTGCATATTTTCTGAATGTATTTCAATGTGATGGAAATGATAACAATTCAAGTGCTGATATGAGACAGGAACAAATCCGCCATGAAAACATTATGGAGTGGGAGGTATGTGAGAAAAAAAAAAAAACTAAGTAAAAATAAGTCATGTAGGCCAGACAGAATTCATCCGCATTTATTGCAAGAAATGGCAGAAGAGTTGGCCGGCCCCCTAACATTGTTGTTTAACTTTTCACTGACCAATGGAGAGGTACTGAATGAGTGGAGATTAGCACATTTTACTCCTATATTAAAAAACGGGATAAGACACTATTGGAAAACTATTGTCCTATGAGCATAACTTCGGTGGTGGGAAAAGTGGTGGAGGGTATTATAAAGAAGCGTGTAGAGGATAACCTGCAGCAACTAGGGCTGGTGGATATAACATAGCATGGATTTGTAGAGGGTAGATTATGTGTGACAAATCTCCTAAGTTTCTTTGAATCAGTAAGCCAGGCACTCGAGCAGGGAATGCTGGTTGACGTGGTATACTTGGACTATTTGAAAGCCTTTGATTCACTCTCACATAGAAAGCTTTTGGATTTTCTGACTGAGATAGGACTGTGCACTAACTTGATAGATTGGATTGGGTCCTGGTTGAAGGGGAGAAGGCAGAGAGTAGGTATCTGGGGACACTGGTCTGACTGGGAGGAGGTGGGTAGTGGGATCCCGTAGGGGTTAATTTTGGGACTGATCCTCTTTATAATATTTGTTTCATCAGTACAGGTAGAAGATGGAGCCTGGCTTTGTAAGTACGTGGATGATGTGAAGGTAGGAGCCATAGTTAATGATACTGAGTCAGTGAGAAAGTTTCAGAGACAACTTAACAGGTTGGAGGCATGGTCAGCTGAACACAATTTGGCATTTAATGGCATCAAATGTAAGATCATACATTTTGGTAGGAATAAAAGGTAAAGCTAGCTATACCATTAATGGTAAGGTAATTATGAATACAGACAGTAAAAAAGATTTGGGGGTCTAAACACAATAGAGAAAGTGTAAAGAGTGCAAATAAGATCCTAGGAAATATACTTAGGAATATAAGAAGTAGGAGGGAGGAGGTGTTGGTGTCTCTTTATAGCTCTCTTGTGAGGCCAATGCTACAATATGGTGCCCCTTTTTGCACCCCTCAAGGTGTGGGATGTACTGTAGCTGTGGAGAAAGTACAAAGAAAACTAACTAGGAAAATAAGAAGGGTACTAGAATTCGACTATATGGATAGACTTAAGGAGCTGGGAATGTTCTCAGTGTCATACAGAAAAATAATAGGGGATCTATGCTACGTATATAGAGCTTTCAATGACGACATTATCTGGGAAACATCTGGACTCATAAAAAAAGAAAATCAAGGTAGAGATATAAGGGGGCACTCCTACCAGCTAAAATGGGAATTGTATAAAACCTCAAGGCAAGGGAAATGGTTTAGCCAGAGAGTGGTGAGTGCATGGAACGCACTGCCCAAGTCAGTGGTGGGTGCCACCAATATGGCTTCATTCAAAAACGAGTTAGATACGTACATGAGGGATGCAAAATTAGAATACATCCACTGTTAGTGGCAAGTCTACAAATGGCTTAATAAACTATTATGAGTTGAAACCATAACCTATGAGCCTATGAATTAGAATACCTCATAGGGACCACAAATGGAAGCCCGGGTCCATGATTCCTGGTTCAGAATCCCCATTACTATGAACTGGAGTAAGATAATCCTAACATTCTGCTCCACCTACCATACTGTGGAATCTACTCCATTCACTTCAGGTGTGCATTGTCCACGGGTTTGCTGACTTAAGTAATCCAAGCTGAGGCAAGGGTAATGGGGAGCCACACCCAAGGGGATACATGGGAGCTGCTTCTCCTCTCCTTCATGCCACCTAGTGTCAGACTTATATTTCAAAATAGTCAGCACTGGAGAAGCCTGAGCTGCAAGTTAGTAGTCTTTTAAATTAGGGAGAGCCAAACTGCTAGCAGGTTTTCCCCACTGCAGGACGGTCTTCTTGATTCGTGGGTGCTTTCTGCCCCAGATGAATCTAAATATCATCCAATCTGTCTCTTTCCAGAAAGATTCTGGGGGCCTAACCGGGAGCATATGAAACATATATAAATATCTAGACAAAATATTAATGCTCAAATATTCTATTCGAGCTCCCAAAGAGAGTGGGAGAGAACTCCATCTCTCTAAATCCTTAGTGTCAGCTAATATGACTATGTTTTTTGTCATATAATTGCTGCAGATTAGTAGTGATATTTAAGCCAAGGTGCCGAAATCTATCCCTATGTTGAGGGTCAAATGAACCACTTAATAACAAAACATTAGTTTTATCAAAGTTAATCTTAAAATCAGAAACAGCACCAAATTCCATGAGCGTGTGTAGAAGATAGGGGAGGGATGCTTTGAGGTCTTCAATGAACAACAGTGTGCATTGGCAAAAAGTGCAATCTCATGAGTTATCAAGCCAATCTGAATACCTTTAATGTTTGCATTCTGTCTGACATGGGCTGCCAGTGGCTCCTTGGCCAGTGCAAAAAGCAATGGATACATAGGGCATCCCTGATGGGTCCCTCTTTTCAGATACAAACTATGGGAAAAGGCACCATTGATGCCCGTCTTAGCTGAAGAGCCTATGTACAAAGCCAGCAGGTTCGAGATGAAATCCCAGCCAAACCCAAAGGTGGCCAGAACTTCCTCTAGATATTTCCAATTGAGCCTATCAAAGGCTTTCTCTTCGTTGATTGTGATTGGGGTTGTTAAATTGCTACATTTCATGCCTGTGATGATATTTAACAAGTGGCGAACATTATTGTATGAATTATGGTGCGAAATTAATCCTGTTTGATTATGATGGACTAGTTTAGAGATCAAATTTTGGAACCTTTTGGCCATGATTTTAGCATAAATTTTATTGTCAATATTTATTAACGAAATTGGATGGTAAGAAGAACAAAATTCAGGTTTTTTTCCAGGTTTGGGAATCACCATTATCAATGCCGATTTCCATTCCTGTGGAAAGATGTGATGTTGCATACAATGAGAAATTGCCACCAGGAGAGGCCCAACAAGGGTGTCTAGAAAGTGTCTATAAAATTCATCAGGGAATCCATCATCCTCAACAGCTTTTTTAGTTTTAAGATTTTTTATCATTAAGGCATGTTCTTGCCTGGTCACTGGTTGATCTATGTAATCCCTCTCCACCTCATAAAGGGTGGGGAGGTTCAGGGGTTGAAGAAATTGCCTTATTCTCTCCCTATCTTTCTTAGCTTGCTAGAGGGTATAGAGTTTGGGATAAAAGTTGCCAAAATTCTGTAGCTAAATCTGTTGTCTTGATAAGGGACTGCGGGCTTGGACCATCTGTACGGAGTATACAGATTACCCTTGAGGCTTGTTCCTTCCGAAGCTGGAGAGTGAGGAGTTGACCCGCCCTGCTACCTTGGGAACAATATGTGACTTTTGTGTGCCAAAGCATTTTCTTGGCTTCATCCATGGATATTTTAAGTATCTGGGCTCTAATGTTCTGAATTTTTGTTTAAAAAATCAGAGCCTCCTTCTGCCTTATGTTTTGTTTCCAGGTCTGCTAATTGTACCTCTAATTCTAATCTCTTTTTGTCCCTTTCTTTCTTTTGGTGGGTAAGATACACAATGATTTTCCCACAAAGGACTGGTTTCATGGCATTCCAGACAGTGGTAGGGGTTTCTGAGGGGCTGGAGTTCAGAAGGAAATATTCATCCAATGCCTCTTTAATCGTGGTATGAAAGGAGTAATTCGATAAAGCACCCGCATTTAGTTGCCACAACCCTCTATAGGGTTAAGAGCCCAAGTCCACTTCTAAAGTGACTGGGGCAGGGTGTGACAGAGTGATTGGGTGGATCTTGGTCCCTATGAGTCTGTGTACATGGGGAATAGGTACATGCCATTGATCAATATGGGGTAAGTTTTATGTGTGTTGGAGTAAAAGGTGTAAACTCGTTCCACTGGGTGGAGCCACCTTCAAGCATCCTGAAAACCTGCCTCGTCACCTGCTCTGTTAAAAAATGATGGCAGGGGTGTTTCTTACACAATATACAGATAGGTTTGACAGCATTACATCAAACATGCAATTTGGCATGGCAACGCTACTGGATCCCGGATATAAAGATCTGTTCCTTCCCCCTAGATGCACAGAACATACGAACAAACGAACATACGAGGTCACAGGCAGAAAAAGGCCCATAGATCTATCAAGTCTCCCTGAGTGTGCAGCTCACAGTTTAATACTCCTGTAGCTGCTCCCCCAGCCCATTCCCTTTCCATCATCCCCTATCCATGGATTTTCCCCATTTTGTTCTTGTCTGTACTTACCCTGACCCTGACTGTATCCCATTCCCACTTAAAACTGTCCACTGTCCTCAGTTCGATCAACTCCTTCGACAATGGGTTCCACCCAGCCACCACCCTCTCTGTGAAGTAATGCCTCCTCATCTCCCTCTTGAATCTTCCCCCTTCCAACTTCAGACTGTGCCTCCATGTGACCCTTCCACCCTTTAAGCAGAACAGTCCTCCCGTTCTGACCTTATTTATTATTATTAAGTATTTAAAGGTCTCTATCATGTCCCCCCTCTCCCTTCTGTCCACCAGGGAGTACATGTTGAGCTCCATCAATCTTTCCTCATATGGCATCTCCCCTAGCCCCATGACCATCATTGTTGCCTTACGCTGCACTCCCTCCAGCAATATTACTTCCTTCTTGAGGTTAAGGCACTAGTACTGCATGCAGTACTCCAAGTTCGGACTCACTAGTGATCTATACAAGGGTATGATGACCTCCTGTTTCCTGGAGGTGATACCCCTGGCAATGCACCCCAGCATCTGATTGGCCCTTGCTGTCACCCTTCTGCATTGTGCTGATACCTTCATGTCCCCTGTGTTAGTACCCCTAGGTCCTTCTTCTCCTCCTCTGAAGTTGATACCTGCACTTCCCCCAGCCAATAGCTGGTCCTGGGGTTTCTGGCTCTGAGGTGCATGACCTTGCATTTCTTAGCATTAAATCCCAACTGTCACACATCTGACCATTGCTTGAGTTTAGCTAGATCCTCCCTGAGTACTTGTCTACCTTCCTCACTGTCCACTTTTGCACATATCTTTGTGTCTTTGGTGAGCAGGCTGATCTTACTCTTGACCCCCTCTGCAATGTACCCTATAAAGACATTGAATAAAACAGGGCATAGCACCAAACCCTGCAGTACCCACTAGTCACAGGTCTTGGCTTGGATGTCTCCCCCCTTACAACTACCCTCTGCTGTCTGCTCTGAAGCCAGCTCCTAACCCACCCCACTAGTTTCTCTCCTGCCCCCAGGTCCCTCAGCTTGCCCAATAACCTTCCATGTGACACTGAGTTGAAAGCTTTGCTGAAGTTCAGATACAGGACATCCACAGCATGGTCCTCGACAACCGCTCTTGTAACTTAATCAAAGAAGTCAATTAGGTTAGTCTGGCATGATCTTCCCAAGACAACCCCGTGCTGTCTCTCGTCCTGCAGTCCATTACTATCCAGAAAGGTTATCAACCTCTCCTTCAAAATGGTCTCCATCAGCTTCCTCACTATAGACGTCAAGCTTACCAGTCTATAATTTCCCAGTTCATCCTCGGGCCCACTCTTGTGGAGGGGCACCATGTGAGTCATCTTCTAGTCCCTGGGCACACTCCCTGTTTCCAAGAAGGTGTTAGACAGGTCTGCCAGAGGGCCTGCCAATACCTCTGCCAATTCCTTCAGGACTCTTGGATGTGCACAATCCGGTCCTGGTGCCTTGTCCACCCGCAAGGCTTTAAGGCCTTTTAGAACCCTATCCTCCTGGATGACCCCATCCATTACTTCTCCACCCCTGCCCCTCCCTCCTTTCCCTTGTGGTATTGGCCCATCCTTTTCTTTCGTGAACACAGAGGAGAAGTACTCATTGAGTGCCTCTGCCTGGTCTTTCCCCTTTTCTGCCCATCCCCCCTCCCTCTTAATTCTGACAATCTAGTCCCTACAACTCCTCTTTACCCTTATGTACTTGAAGAACTCCTTATCGCCCTCTCTGAACCTCTGAGCCAATAAGAGTATATGAAACAGAAACTGTTGCATTGATTTATACTGGAGCAGTAAAGATTACTTGATGCATTGAGCAGGAATGTGTATACACAACCTCCTGGTCATGCTTCTCCTCCTTCTCCTCTGCTGTCTTCTCATGGTGCCAGGTGTGAAGTACTGTAAATGTCAGCACCACTCTTTCGGAAGGGGACTTGTACTTGTTACCAGTCTACATGGTGCAGGTTTAGCTAGCAGAGCACCAGGTAGTAATAAAACAGCCACACCGGAGTCCAGAAGTAACATTTTTATCCTTTCAGGTTTATTTCTAACCACATCTACCAAATGCTGCACCCAACATTTCACCTCTTAAGACTTCATCAGGAGAGGTTGCTCCTTAAAATATTTATGAAAAAATAAACTATGTAGAAGTGCATGGACTCCACTGTAATATATTATTTTATATAGTTAAAAACAATATTCAAAAGGTACTGCTTTGAAGTACACTTACTATAAACTGCATCTGTTTCTTTGTCTCTTACTTTTTTCTTTAAATTCGCATCAAATGAATGTAACCTTCAATGTAAAAAAATCATATACATAGAAACATAGAAAAAAATGGCAGAAGGTAAGCAAGGGCCCGTCTAGTCTGCTCATGTGTTCCTTGGACCTCTTCAGATCCCAGGACCTAACCCCTCTTCTGCCTAATGCCTCCTGCTGCTCCTGTTGCTTTTGATCGCACTTTAGCCTTGTCCCACCCCAGTTTGAATGATGTCATGGACTTTGCTTCCACTACTTCAGCTGGTAGTTCATTTCATAGCTCCATAACTCTTTCTGTAAAATAATGTTTCCTAAGCTCCGTCTTGAAGCCCCTTCCCCCTCAACTTCCACTTGTGCTCTCTAGTGTTAGAGTTGGAGACTCTGTTGAACAGGTCCGAGGTTGACACCTTATTTATTCCTCTCATGAACTTGTATATTTCAATCATATCTCCCCTCTCCCTCCTTGTCTCCAGTGAGAACATATTAAATGCTTCCAGATGCTCCTCTTACGAGTGCCATTGAAGGTCCTGGATCATTTTAGTTGCTCTTCTCTGAACAGCCTCCAACCTGTTTATATCCTTTTTCTGATGTGGACTCCAAAACTGGACACAGCACTCCAGATGGGGCCTTATCAGGAACCTGTAGTGTGGCAGTATTACCTCCTTCCTCCTGCTGTTGAATCCCCTCCCTATGCACCCCAGCATTTTGTTGGCCTTGCTAGAAGCTTTGTTGCATTGGCTTGTCTGTTTAAGGGGGCTGCTTATGATGACACCTAGGTCCCATTCTTCCTTCGTGGCGCTGAGTTGGACTCTGTTGAGGTGGTACTCTTTCCTTGGATTCTCTTTACCCAAATGCATCACATTACTTTTTTGCATAGATTTTCAGTTGCCAGATGTTGGACCATCTTTCCAGCCTCTGTAGGTCTTTTTGTACATCCTTAACTGCCTCCTCGCTGTCAACCCTTCCTCCTAGCTTGGTATCATCTGTGAATAAGGCAATTTTGCCCTGAATACCTATGCTGATGTCACTGGTGAAAGCATTAAACAGGACTGGCCCCAACACTGAGACTTGGGGCGCACCACTGGTGACTGCGTCTTCATCAGACCTCACCCTGTTTATCACTACTCTCTCTTTTCTGTCCCTAAGCCAATTACCTATCCAACTGACTATGCACTTTGGCTGCGCACAAGTCCTCCAACTTTTTCAGCAGGCAGTTGTGTGGCACCGAATCAAAGGCCTTACTGATATGCATATCCATATTATTAAATGTTTTTATTTAAGAAACATGAATGTCATATGCTGCCACATTATCTTCAATTAACTCATCTAATTTCCAGATTTTCATATGTCTGATATGCTTCATTTCAATTGTTGTCATTATAAACTCTCTTTCCCCAGATATTCAAAAGTTAGCACCTGCACTAATGGGGTTTTGCCCACACTATCTGGGTCTGTGCCTATTTTTGGGGTGGAGTCTATATTCAGAAACCCATGTAGCACAGGCTAAATCTGTTAGCACCCGGGCACTAACATAATGCTGTGCCCATGCAGGTGAGCAGCAACTTCAAAGGTCTGTGTCAGCGGTAAATAGCACCCAAAGTGATGCTTTTACCACCTCTGAAAACCTTGACTTAACTGGATGCAAAGCCTGTGCTCCCACCCCACCAATGTCAAGATAGCAGTACTGCAGCTACCCACACCCGTTCGCCTGTTCTGTGACTGCCAGAAAGCTCCCTGGTGTCTAGTGGCACCCCCATCACCCATCCCATATCTGTGAAACATATCCCTGGCATCCATTGGCACCCCCAGCCCCTGATCACCTGGTCCATATATAGAGTACTATTCCCTGGTGGATAGCAGCACCCCCATCTCTGATCTCCTGTTCTGTATATTGACCTGTCTCCCTGGCATCTACTGGCACCCCCACTCTTGAGCACCCATTCTATATATTGAAGTTTGCTGTTCCATTTGTCAATTGGCATTGGGGGGGCATGGGGGTACCACTGGATGATAGGGATAGTATAGGTTACATGGGCTGGGAGATTAGTGGGAGGTGCCACTAGACACCAGCATGAATGTTCTATGAACTGAGACAGGTGTTCAGAGAGTAGGGGTGCCACTAGACACCAGGGAGACAGTTCAATATACAGATTGGGTGACTGAAGGGTGAGTGTGCCACTAGACACCAGGGAATACTACCTATGTAATGAGATGGGTGATCAGAGGGTGGGAGATGCCACTAGACACCAAGGTGAATGTTCTGGGAACTGGGACAAGTGATTGAGGGTGCCAGTAGACACCAGGTCAAATGTTCTATGAACTGGCACAGGTGATCAAAGGGTGGGGAATGCCGCTAGACACCAGGGATGATGTGGCAGGTGCCTATAGGAGGGGAGCAAATGGGCCACCATTTCCCTTGCAAATGAGTCCATAATAGGAATGTAAATGGCCACTTAGCACCTTGCATGCCCAATGGACTAATTTGCATTTTGCAGCTGAGTACCACGCCATGGATCCCAGTGCTATCTGGTCCTGGGGCACAATTCCCTATGGGCTGGATACAGTCCAAGTTTGGGCAGTGCAGAGTGACTTAGAGCTGTGCTGACGTGGGACGATATTCAATCTAATAGCACTGCTCTGCTATCTGACTGAATACAGCAGCCTCTGGGTCAGGCACCGGTGCAGCACAAACCTGTATGCCCCATTTGTGCCTGTTTTTGAATATCTGGCCTCTGGTGTCTATTACATGCAGTAGTCTTTTCAAAACACATTCACGATAGTGGTCACACTTGCACCTTTACATTTTATTGTTTTCAAGAATGAACTTTTAACCAGTACTTAATTTCTATCCTTAGTTTCACCTCTGGGATGAAGTTCAGTACATTTCACAATATTGGATGGGGGTCCATTAGACTGCCAAGGAAAGGCTTTTGTACAGTTCCAAAATACAGGTTGGGTGGAGAAACCACGAGACTGCCAGGGTTGGGATCTACAATATAGCAGTGTACTAACAGGGATGTGGCAGGGAAAACCAGTGGTCATCAGCATCAGTGCTGCTGGGGGGGTGGTCAGAGGTCACACACCACTGTGTGGACTAAAAAAGCAGGGTTTCATAAGCATTAATTAGGGCTGCTGCAGCAGCCTGTTACCATTTACAAAAGCCTTTAGATATACAGTGCTCCCTCTCTATAAAGACCCCTCTATAACAAACTCCCTCTTACAGCGAACACCTTTGATGGGTCCCATTGTTCACTAAGTAGGCATATCAGCACCTTACTATAGTGAACACCTCAGCTGGCTCCAGATGTGTTCACTATAGAGAGGGAGCACTGTACCATTGCATCTTATATGCAGGAGGGTACTATCATTTGCAAGGTCATATTAGTCTAGTCTGTGTATCAGTGCTATCTACTGTGTACAGTGCTAGGTAACCCTTTGGATATGGTCCTCATAGTAACATAGTAGTTTATGGCAGATAAGGACCGCTAGGCCCACCTTGTCTGCCCGTATTCCCTACCAGCATCAGGAGCCGCTGACCCTACTTGGTTATTGGCTATCACCTCTCTTCACCCCATCTAGGGTTCCCTTGTGTCTATCCCATGCATGTTTGAATCCCCCACTGTGTTAGCACCCAACACTTCCTGGGGTAGGCTATTCCAAGCATCCACCACCCTCTCCGTGAAGAAAATCTTCCTCACATTTCCCCTTATCCTGCCCCACTCCAATCTCATATTGTGTCCCCTCATCCTTGTACAACTCTTGTACTGAAAATTGTCACCCACTTACTCTTTGTTCAAGCCTTTAAGATACTTGAAGGTCTGTATCATATCCTGCCATTCCCTTCTCTCCTCAAGTGTATACGTATTGAGGTCTTTTAATCCATCCTCACATGCTTTTTGATGCAAGTCCTTCACCATCTTGGTTACCCTTCTCTGGACCACCTCCACCCTGTCTATGTCTTTGCAAAGGTACGGCCTCCAGAACTTAACACTGTGTAACCCCCATGTCACTTTTGACAAGTTGGCACCCCCATTAAAAGAACTAGTACCCACATATGGCATACCATTTACTTTTAACAGAAATACTCAGATTGGTACCACCCCTAGCTTTAGAGTGTATACAAGGTTCATTATCTAAAGGAAAGCAGCTACAATTACCAAAATGAACCTTTGCATTTACAACCAGGTTCAGGGGAGAAGATGCTAGGTGTAAAGTAAATTCTTTTTCCAGAAACTCTTTGCTAGGAAGTACAGTTTTCCACAGAAACTTCGCTATCCATTTTTCCCAAAGTGCTCGTGGCCTGAACCACATTCTTGAGCTGTTTCAAACACATTTCCATTTCCCAAATTGGATGCTCGTGGCCTGAATCACATTCTTGAGCCATTTCCAAAACACATTTCACAGTAAAAACTCATGAGCTGAGCCACATATTTAAGTTTCATCCTGGGCATTAGCCTCTACCCAGGGGACCTTGGCACCCATCAATGAACCAGTTAGCCCTGCCTTGTAGACTCCAGATGGTGTTCCACCCACCCTTTGCCCCAGCTGACAGTCTCTGCCATTACTTTAGGGTTACACCAAAAGAAGCCTTCAATCCCCACTGAATTGCTAAAGACTCCTAACTCTAATCTTTCAATTTTGACACTGAAGTGTATGAGGGGTCCTGACAGGTGTGATCTAACCTTATCTTGGGCACACACACCTCAGCCAACTCCCTAATGAGAACAGTTTCTGATTCTGTACTCACATATCTGTTGCTCCTTTCTTAAGGCATGGAGAACACTCCAGAAAACACTCTTTTTCTTAATGGTAGCTTTATCAGAATTTCTCACACAATGTCCTTCTCAAAGGCAGCTGTAAACACTCTAGGACCTTCCGGGGATTGCTCCTTGGATCCACTGAACTGGCAGTCCCTCTCACTCCCCCTCGAGTGAAATCAAGGATTTCTGCTGCAGAAGGTCTCCACCATTTCACTAGCAACTGTAGATTTAATCCAAACTAGGGTGAGAAACACATGGCTCCCTGTGACGGAGCCCCAACTGGCAGACTTCCTGCCACTCTGACTCTCCAACTCAGACTAATTGAACATTCTAAACTTCGTCTGAACAGCTGACTCAAAAATGGTTATGCTGCTACGAGAGTTCTAAATGACACAATCATCTTTACTCAGGCTAGCTGAGTAAACAATGATGTCATTATGTAGAAAGCTCCTAATGAGCTCCCTACCAGCTGCCTTTTCTACCTGCCTAAGACTAGTACTAATAGGATTCTAACAACCCCAGGAGACTGGGTGGTTATACTCACTGCAACCAGACACACTGGCTGTCCGCAGCCAGGTTATGGTCCAGTACCAGGCCGTCCTACCTCTGTGTTCCCTATGGAGAGGGTTGATCAGGTCCTCCCCTACCATATGCTAGGCACAGGCAGGTACCACTAAAGGATAGAGGCCCGCTGAAGAAACTTCAGCTCCTACCCTATGACTATCAATGGATTTTCATTGGCTCCAAGAGACTGCCTGAAGCATGTTCTAACAGACAGCATTGGTTACCCCATCCAGATTCAGGACCACCAACCTGCCTTCCCCCTTAGCCCTCTAGGGAAAGCTATCTGACTTATGCTACCTACCAGGTGCCCATACCCCAAACCATTTTACACCATTTAGAACTGTAGCCCACTTTAGAAACATGCATTTGGCTGTACATTTCCTAAATCTAAGAACTACAAAAACTCTATAACTGCAAAGCAGAAAAAAAATGGTTAGCATTGTACTACACACTTACACAAAGCCTAGCAACTTTAAACTAGGAGGACTCTGATGATTCCTAAAAAATCACGTTCTTGTCTTCTTTCAGGAACACATGCAAAAGAAAACATTGCAAAACACATTCTGAAAACAAACACAACCTGTAAACCACACAGTGACCATACCTCCCACTGCAGATACTACACAATCCCAAAAAGTTGTTTTTTAAAAGGATTTTTTTCTATAAAAGTACAAAAATAGAAAATATAAAAGCACTTAGAAAAACATTTTGTGGAAGGGAAGTCCTACAATGTCTGTTGATCTAGGGAGAATGTCCAGAGTGTCTGGGGCACTATACACGAATTCTCTCCTAGGTCGAAACCTGCTGAAACACAGTTCTTGGACAGGCATGAGGCCTGCTAGCACTGCAGTCCAGTTCAGAGTGTCTATTGGTGAACCAATGTTCCTGAGACATCCTCAATTGTAGGCAACACAGTCAAATTAAAATGTAAAAAGGATAAAGTATGTCTTATCACATTCTAGGCGACAGATGGATGTTAACATCACCTCTCTGGACCTGCGGCATGATGATCTTCTGTTGCTGGACAGACAAAATCTTCGGATCAGATTCTTCCACGACCTCCTGTTGGACCTGGATGGGAAATCTTCTCCTCTTGCTGGGCTGACGAGACTGGATGCTGCTACAAATGAACCTGGAAGCTACTGCAGATGACCCTGGATGCTGCTGCAGAAGAACCTGGAACACCAGAAGAAAGGCACCTCTTCCCTCAGTTGCTGCCACTTTGGTGGCAGATTACTGCTCTAGCCTTGCTGCATTCAACCTGGCATGCGGGCATATTTACTGATGAGTGACACCATTCATGGGTAGTACCACTTAGGGTGTGGAGCAAAGACTGTCTCTCCATCAAGATGAACCACAGGAACATTGTAAAATGTCTCTTGGCCAGGCTTGTCCATGAGTCACACTGAATCAAATAGTGAAATTCTGCCACACTTCCAAAACTGAAGTCTCTCATTGCGTACTTTAGTCTCACAAATTTGTTCACATTCGGGTGCAGGTTGGCACTAGCTTCCTCCCACAACCAGGCATGCCTGTTCTCCTCTATTTCTTCCCAAACTTTTCTAGGAAAGAAAGAATATGTCTGTCCATATTTGGCCTCAGCCCTACGTCTAATCACACATTCTTCCTGGCTGCTTTTCACTAGGTCTAAACCAGAGTCACGGCTTGGGGGTGGCTAATCCTGGTTGAACCAGCTTCAAATACTCAGTTGCAGAGTAAAAGCAGTCCACTTCTGCACTCGATGGCATGTTTCTAGAGCCCTCCTCCATTTCTATCTCAGGAGGCTCCACTGAAGTCAACTAGTATTGCCCCACCATAGCAATTGCAACTTCTTCCTGTTCTACAAGCTCTACTCAGGAGCTGACAGTTATACCAGCTCCTGAAATTGTCCATTCTTCACTGCACATGGAGGCATTGGCCTCCCAACACAGAGCTTCATTCACCTCATCTTTGCCCACTAGGCTTGGGCTCTGGCCTTCGACCCATGGATCCAAAGGACCTGCATCTGCAGCATCCAAATCCTCCCTCTGTGGCATGGAAAACTCCATTCTCTCCTGCCATTGTAGATCATCCTCACAAGCTGTCTCAGAAAATTCCCTGACAACCTTAGTGGACTCCACCTGACTGCAACCAGCCTGCTGCTGTTCTGATCTGGCAGGGTTCCCTGCCAATGTCCATGCTGGGGCAAAGCGGATGTTTCTTTTGCTTTTGCTACTTCTGTGATACCTGCTTCACACACATTCCAAATTGCTTGTGACAGTCTGTGCAATGCTGGATTAGCAGAACATCGCTCCCTGGCTTCAAAGAAACAATGCATACATTGACCGGAAAGTTTGGTAAAGCCACATCAGATGATGCTGATTCACAATTGTACAGTTGTTCAAAGTGAGCTAACTCTTTTTCTTGTTGTGCAATCCACACTGTGGCATGGAGTGGATAGTGGGAGAACTTTGATGCCATTTTCTGTAAATAAAAACACAAGTCCCAAGTTACTATTCTGTAATTTGACTGAGATTTGACTTTAAACACACCGCAACAGTTCTTTAACAGGCTGCCTGACCTTTGCATTTTGCTTCACATCTTTAGCACAACCACTTGAAACTTTTTTACATTTGTGACACTAGTCCAAGATGGTGCTGGCTACTTTGTTTACATTTCCTGACCACACCGCAAAATGGCAGCTGTAATTTTTCTCCATCACACACACAGTTCAAAATTGCTAGAACGCTTGTCCGATCTTGCACTTAACTGTTTTATCTAAGGCACAACTTAACTCTCACTTGTAGCACAATTCAGCACATTCTTACTGCCTCTGCATTATTCTGGACTGGTTGGATCAGTACTTCCCTGGAGCTCTCTCTTGAACAGTCACTACACACATAATCCACTTTTAAATGCTCACCAACTCTTTCTCTGTATTCTTTACTTTCTCTTTTAACCCCCCAACCCAGCACTGTCACCTGACTGCCTTACCTTCTCCTGCCACTTTCCATCATGGATCCCCCATGAAGCACTGGTTTACCCCCCAGGTGGGAATGTGCTGGAGAGGGGGGCTCCCCCAAACCCCCCCAAGGCATCAAGTCATCATCGGGATCTGGACAGTACTCCAGCTGAGGGCAGGTGAGGGCCCACTATTGGGCTCCTGTGTCTGGGTCACACCGGGGTGGCAATTTTTGAAGTATGCCCTCCCAGAGCATGATGTTCCATGGCACCTTGGCTTACACTGGCACCCATCATGCTCTCCCCTCCTGGTGTGGGCATCAGGGCTGTGGTACCTCTGGTTGTTGACAGAGGTCAGGCCACCCCTGAGCCAATGTACCTCTCTCCCTGGAGGAGCTGAGCGGTCCACTGGACAATCAGACATCCTCCCCCAGCTGGCCCTCTGGCTCCCAGATCTGCTCTGGCTCTTTCTCTGTATTTTGCTGCATTGCTTTACAGTTCTCCAACTTTTCCACACCACAGTTCATTTTGCTCTTTATGGTAGTAGCTGTTCCCCTCTGCTGATGGTAAACAGCCTACTGTCAGCTTGTAGGGCCTTTCTGGTGATTGGGCTGGTAGACCTGTGGATTGGTTGCAAAAAACACTGCAGTCGCTACTACTTGTGGTGAGCAAATGGGGTGAGCCAGGGTTTTACTGTGAAAGTTCAGAAAGTTGTTTTTTGAAATGCTTCTCTGCTCTCGGTGATTCCTCCTGCTGCTACTGTGGCTAGCACACTGCCCGCTCTCCTCCTTGAATACTCCACAACACTGAGATCCAGACAAAGGGCGGGGCTTGGCTCCACTGGACCAATCACATGATGCCATGCAAATGAGCTCTCTCTCGGCTACACTCCTTCACAGCGATCGTCGAGCAGGGCAAATTTAAAATGCAAACTACCACTGGTTTTTCCAGCTGGCAATTTCAGTGGGGCAAAGCACTTTCAAGGCATTCTAACACAGTTCTTGGTACATTTTCCTTAGCGACTCCCCCAGTTTTCACAGTACATACTTGAAAATTTCTGGGGACTTAGAAATTGCTGTTATCAAAGTCCACAAATACTTTTTCTTGGAATTTGCAACTTTTAAACAGTTTCTCAAGCACTTAATATGGCAAGGAAAGGGCAATCATTGCTCAGCTCAACAGCTAATTTTTCCAGTTTAGAAACACCAGCAGCGCATTTTTTCACTTACTTTCACAGAAACGCAGGCAGCAAGATATTCTCAGATGGCATTTTCCTTGGCACAGATTTTGCTTTTCTTGCAATGGTCTTCTGTTTGGGTGCACTGCCACCAGACAGGAAGATCCTAGACATACCCTCGGCATTTTACCTCTCACCCAAAAACATATCCCATGGACGAGCCCCCCCCCTGTTTTTGTAACCCCCACACCACTTTTGGAAAGTTTGCACCCCTCATTAAAAAACTAGTACCCACAAATGGCATACCATTTACTTTTAGCAGAAATACTCAGATTGGTACCACCCCTAGCATTAGAGTGTATACAAGACTCATTATCTAAAGGAAGGGGTGGGACTACAATTACCAAAATGAACCTTTGCATTTACAACCAGGTCCAGGGGAGAGGATGCTAGGCATATGCTAGACCTAACTGCTGTGGTGTCCCCAATAACTCCACACAGAAAGCAATGATCAGAATGTCCAATGCAGCAGGTGGGATTGTGCAGTATGACTTTATTCACAGATATTACTAAAGCACAAGTGGATCCCCAATGGTTGGTCATGGCAAAACAACTACACTCTTTTTCCAGAAACTCTTTGCTAGGCAGTATAGTTTTCCACAGAAACTTCTCTATCCATTTTTCCCAAAGTGCTTGTGGCCTGAACCACATTCTTGAGCCATTTCCAAAACACATTTCACAGTGGAAACTCATCACCTGAGCCACATATTTAAGTTTCATCCTGGGCATTAGCCTCTATCCAGGGGACCTTGGCGCCCATCAATGAACCTGTTAGCCCTGCCTTGTAGACTCCAGATGGCATTCCTCCCACCCTTTGCCCCAACTGACAGTCTCTGCCATTTCTTCAGGGTTACACCAAAAGAAGCCTTCAATCACCACTGAATTGCTAAAGACTTCAAACTCTAAACTTTAAATTTGACACTGAAGTGTATGAGGGGTCCTGACAGGTGTGATCTAGCTTTATCTTGGGCACACACACCTCAGCCAACTTCCTAATGAGAACAGTTTCTGCATCTGTGCTCACATATCTGTTGCTCCTTCCTTAAGGCATGGAGAACACACCGGAAAACACTCTTTTTCTTCATGGTAGCTTTATCAGAATTTCTCACACAATGTCCTTCTCAAAGGCAGCTGTAAAAACTGTAGGACCTTCAGGGAATACCCCTTCCTATGCACCCCAACATCCCACTGGCCCTCCCACAGCCTTGTTACTCTGTTTGGCCACCTTTAGGTCATCTGAGATGATTATTCCTTATTCCTCCTTTCCCTGGTGACTGTCAGCAAACCCCCCCATCCTGTAGTTCTCCACAGGGTTTCTTCAGTCCAGGTGCATGATCCTGCACTTCTTTGCATTAAACTGTAATTGTCAGCTGGCTCACTGGTGCAGTGGTTGGATTTCTGTTTGCGACGCTGGTGACCCGAGTTCGGGAGTGGACCCGGGTGCCAGAGGGCCAGCCGGGGGGAGGTAGTCTGAGCATCCAGTGGACTGCTCAGCTCCTCTGGGGAAGGGGGATTTCTGGCCCGGGGCTCGCCTGACCTCTGGCAGAGGCCAGGAGATACAGCAGCCTTGGTGCCCAAACCAATGGGGAGAGCACGATGGGTGCCGGCGTAAGTCATGGCATCACATGGCACATCACGCTTGGGGGGTGCATACTCACAAAAATACATGCTGCTTGGAGCAACACCAATGTGAGGACCCAATAGTGAGTCCTGCTCAGCCAGCCAGATGGCTGAAAGAGGTCCCTGACAAAGATTTGATTTCTTGGGGTGGGGGTAAAGGGGAGGACCCCTTCCCACCACCAACTGCCACCTCACCTGGGAAGTAAGCCAAGGCTCCATGAGGGAGACCTCAGATGGCCGGGTGGCAGGCAGGAGAGTTGGTTACAACTTCTGGTGGTGGGGGGGAGGAAAAGAAAGTATAAAAAACACACAAAAATTTTAATTGCCACACCTCTGACCACTCTTCCAGTTTTCTCAGATCCCTCCTCATTCTTGCGACCCCCTCCAGTGTGTCTACTCTGTTCTAGGTCTTGGTATCATATGCAAATAGGCAAACCTTCCCCTCCAGCCTTTCAGCAATGTCACTTATGAAGACATTAAAAAGGACTGGCCCCAGTACCGATCCCTGAGGTACTTCACTGGTCACCCTCCTTTCCTCAGATTTGATCCCATTTACTACCAACCTCTGCTTCCTGTTCCTCAACCAGTAGCTTACCCATTTTTCCACTTTGTGGCTCACCCACAGGCTACTTAGCTTGTTCACCAGTCTTCTGTGGGGTATGGTGTCGAAGGCCTTGCTGAAATCGAGATGGGCGACATCCACCACTCCTCCCTGATCTACCTCCTTCATCACCCAGTCAAAAAAGTAAATCAAATTTGTTTGATATGAACTTCCTGCTGTGAATCCATGCTGCCTTGGATCCAGTGCTGCCATGGATTTCGAGTGTTGCACAATCCTCTCCTTAATCAGCGCCTTCATGATCTTACCCACTACTGAGGTAAGGCTGACCGGCCTGCAGTTTCCTGCCTCCCTTCCTGCTACAACTCTTGTGGAGAGGGACTACATCTGCACTGCATTGTATCTGGTTAGCTTGGCAGTATGCTTGTTAAAGGCTCACTATCTTTCATAATACAGGGGTCATTGTGTATCTCTTACTACCTCTCATTCACAAACACTAAAGCATCACCCTTAACGTTTAAATATTTAATAATTTATCTTACCTTAAAGTTTTTAATCACATTGAACTTAAACACTAACTAAAAACCTTTACTCAGCAGAAAGATTTTGAAAACCATTGTGCAGCATATAGATTTTTAAAACTGTCACGTGGCTGGTAGATTTTTCAAATCCTTCTTGTAGGATTTCTGGTTTGTGAAAACCATTCAACAACAAGTAGATTTTGAGAACCATCATGTAGCACCAAGATTTTGGAAACTGTTGTGCAGCACTTAGATCTGAAAATCATTGTGCAGCATGTAGATTTTGAAAACCAAAATGCAGCATGAATATTTTGAAAATCATTGTGGAGATGTTTAAAATATTTGTGCAGCAAGTAGATTTTCAACAAGATTTATGAGAGATTCCTGTGCAAACATTTTTTTTAATTAAAATATTTAAATTCTACCTTATGTAGCTTTTATTAAAAGGTAGTATTTTTACCTGAGACTTTTATTCAAGAGTGGCTTGTATGTGAGGGCAGTTTGTTTTGCAAAATAAAATTTTTAAGTGCTAAAAATCAAATATTACACATCCTTGATTTGGCCAACTTTATTCTTATTGGTGTACTGTATTTTAAAATAAGTAAAACAAACATTAGCTTAGATAATCGGTTTAAAAAATAGAATAATATCATATTCACAGAGATGAAGGACTCATGCAAAGGACATCAGGAATCTGCCTGGGAGTCAGCTGTGGAGACTGCAGGGGGCTGGCCACACTGCTCTTCCTATGCCATCAGTCCTGAATGGTTATTTCATGTGCTTGTAAGTGGTCTCTCTACTTGCTGTGTGTGTATATTATCTGTTCTCATACCTGATCTCCTTGGTTCAGGATCTATTGTTAACAGTTGCTCCTGTTAATAGTCTTTGTGGTGAGTTTGCCAACTGCTGGAATATTGCAGACAATATAATTTTTGCATATTTTTTCTATTTATGCTTTAAAAAGAGTTACATGCAGAGGATATTGCTATCCTGTGATCTGAGAAATGTTTACTTGCCAGGAAGCTGAAAATTACATCTCAAATGCAGGGTATTGTAAAATGACAGGAATGGAATGTCCCTGGGTAGCTTATTATAGGGAACCAGGTGCAATAAAGTCTCAGGATGGGAGAAAACCATCTTCCCCCTATTATAAACTTATACTTCAAGTGAAACATGCTTTAGATTTCCAGGAACTGTCATTTTTATGATTTGGCAGGAAGGATGAGGGAAGATCAAAGGATATTGGAATTGTAAGAGAATATAACTAATCAATAATATGGTTCATTAAACATCTTGGACAGACCAAGAGAGACCTCTGCTGACCTAAAAAGATAAGGCTACAGACTGCCTGAACCCAGGGTATTTAAAGCCCTCAGAGCAGGGCATGTGGCACAGTTTTTCATGAGACACTCTTCTTGTCACACACCAAGCAAGACTGCACAGAGAAAGACTAAGAACCAGTGAATGCTACAGAAGGACTGAAACTTTTGCAAAAACTCATTTATGTCTGGACATTGATCATCCACAAACCAGGTAGAAAACTAGGTAGTTAAATTTTACAGTGGGTTTTTGCATGTGCATTTCCACCTTTATTTTTGTTATTCTGTAACCAGGTTTCTAAACCTTTTGTTTGTAAAGTTTGTATGATACATATTTAGATTTAGTAAAAGCATTTTTGCTTTTAAAACTGCCTGTGATTGATTTTTTTGTGTGTAGAAGTAAATGGTTTAGTCAATTCTGAGACCAGCCTGTAATTGCTAAAGTGCTACCATTTGCTGCCAAGACTAGGATCCTAAAAAAGGTGATCTGAGTGCCTTAAGTAAAGGAAAAACACAGATCTCAGGGAGAGTCTGTAAGGGGGAACTAGATGCTGCACACCCTGTGGGAGAGGGCACCATCAGGGTTATGAGAACAAACCCCAAAGAGCTCATAATGCCTGGGTCTCCCCCCTCCAGTACAGCAACTGAGGAGAGTTCTCACCTGGCTACAGACTTGAGACTGTATTTTGCCCTTACCCAGAACAGAGAAAGAGTCCTGGGATCCCATGGCTGGTGTTCAGTTGTGAACTTAGCGAGCACTCTAGAAGGACACTTGGACGGTATTTCTGACCCCCTGTCATAGACTGCACTTGGGGTGGGCACTGTGAGCTCAGTGGACCTGGCCCCCAGAAGTGGGTTTGTAACAGATCTGATATGCGGTGGTGGGATCCAAGAGATCTGGTGGCATACTGCTGTGATCCAAGAGATATTGGTGGCACAGGCATAGAGGCTGGACTCAAGGCCAGTGTGTATCAGATTGATAAACTGAAAATAATACACACACAAAACAGGGCAGAGATTTGGAAAAAAAAACTATTTGGTTGCAGTACAAAGTTCCCTACCCTGTTTTTTCTTTTCAGTGTAAGTGTAGCAGTAGTTAGGGAAGAAGATGGCTTCTAACTATAGTGGATACACTGCAGACCACCTAAGGCAGTTGTGTCAGGAAAGAGGGGTCCGGTACGAGGGGTGAACTGAAAAGGACCTTGTGAGAGCTCTCGTGGCAGTCAGTGAGAAAGCAGTTGCCCTGCACCTTGAGTCACAGCAAGTGACTGAAAGGGACCAGACCTTGGGCATGGGGGTGCCAGGGGATGTTGCAATGTCCAGTCCCAGGGAGAAGGACAGTGAGACCAGAGGGAACCCAGAGCCACAGTGCCAGGGATGGTCACCATAGAACTGGAGCTGAAAGAGATCAGACTGCAACTGGAGATGAGGAAACTGGAGATGCAAGAAAGACAGCATCAGAGGGAACTTGCCATGAAAGAAAGGCAACTTCAGAGAGAGATGCAGAAAAAACAGTGCCAGAGAGGCTGAGGAAAAAGAAAAGCAGCACCAGAGAAAGTTTGAACTGGAGAAGTTAAGACTGCAACGACCAGCACCAGAGGAAATAAGCGGCAGGGATGAACCTGAAACTCCAGGGCTGGAGTATAAGCTAAATTCCAAATTAATAGCTGAATTTAAAGAGGGGGAGGATATGAATGCATTTTTGAATTTGTTTGAAAAGGTCTGTATCCAGGCCAAAATACCCAGGGAGTCCTGGAGCTTCCAGCCATCCATGCTACTTACTGGTAAAGGGCTTGAGGCACTAGGCCAAATGGACAACAATGATAGCCATGATTATGAGAAACTTAAAGGTGCCTTGCTTAAAAAGCATGAACTGACACCTGAGTCCTACAGGGTCAAATTCTGGAAACTCCAAAAAAACCCTGACATAAACTTTGAGGAACTCACCACAAAGCAACTTCAGTTTTTAAAATGTGGTGGAAGGGGGTGGAAGCAAACTCTGTGGGGAAAATTGAGGAGGTTGTATTTTTAGAGCAGTTCATTTGGGCTTGCCCAGCAGAGTTGAAAACCTGGCTAAAGGACCAAGATCCAAAAACAGCACAGCAAGCTGCTGAGCTCTCGGATCACTATGCCAGGAGCAGGCCTGCTCTGAAAGGAAGTGAGGCAGGTGTGGCAGAGCAGAAAGGGAAAAGCGCACCTTCAGGGCAGCTAAAACACTCACTGTGTCTGCTGAAAGGGGGAAGCTCCAAGTTACCAAAAAGAGATTTCTCAGATAAAAGATACAATGGCTATTGATTTTGTAAACAGCTAGGGCATCTTGCTAGACAATGTCCTAAAAAGGCACAGAGTGGACAAAGTGGTGCTTGAACAGAGTTGGGTACTCTGTGTATCTGTGAAAGCATGCCTATAAACATGAGGGAACACATACACCCGGTTACTGTAAGTGGGGTGCAGACCCATGGGTTAAGGGACATGGAAGCATCTCTTACCCTGGTAAAAGGGGATTTGGTTGGGCCTGAACAGCTTATACCTAATCAGTTTGTAATGGTGCGGGGATTCACTGGGAAGGAGAAAGCTCTGCCACTAGCTAGTGTTCTCCTGGACTGGGGTGAGACAAGAAAGAGAGTGCTAAAAGTAGCAGTGGCAAACAGCCTCACCCTGGATGTGATTATAGGAAATAATCTACAGCAGGGGGTGGTGAGTGCAGTTACCAGCAGTCAAACAGTTAAGTCCCCTTGTAGTTCCCTGAGTCCCACAGAAGCCCCTGTGGAAAAATAGGAGGCTGGTTCCCCAGCCGGTGTCTCCTGACATGAAGAGTAGTGAAAGGGAGATAGGACTCTCACAAGTAGCCATTCACAAAACAATTACAGAAGGTTACTCTGAGGAGAGAGGGGTAACCAGTGGTTAGAAGGTTAGGGATGGCAGTGACTCTGAATGCCCTGACGCTAGAGCTATGGACCCCAGTTTAGGAACTGAGGGGGACATTTCCCATGCTTTGGGAAAATATAAGGAACTTGTCACTGCTCAGAGGACTGATCCTAGTTTGGAGAGGCTGAGGGCTTGTGCTGAATCTGATGGGACACAGTGATGTGACATGAGCTATAGGGTATTTTGGGACAGTGGACTGTTGTATACACAGGACGTGAGGACAGAGGGAAGGGTGATTGGCAGGCAGCTTGTCATTTCTCAGGGGTATCGTGAGCAGTTGCTCAAGATCACTCATGACATCCCCATGTCTAGACATCTGGGCATCATGAGCACCATGCAGCAATTGGCACAGAATTTCTATTAGCCCAACTTCACCCAGCAGGTGAAGGAATATTGCAGGTCTTGCCACCAATACCAACAAATAGGGCAGGTAGTAAAACCAAAGCTGTCCTAATTCCCTTTCCCATTGTGGAGGTGCTATTCAAGAGGGTAGGAATGAATATTGTGAGACCTTTGAGCACCCCATGCTCCTTCGGGAAGAAGTTTATCCTGACAGTGGTCAATTACACCACCTAATACCCAGAGGCTGTCACCCTCTCCTCATTTAGGACAGGCAAAGTGGCAGGCACTTTGCTTGGGATTTTCTCCCATGTCCAGTTTCCACAGGAGGTTATCACTGATCAAGGGTGGTACCTTCATGTCCAACCTGGTGAAGTGTTTGTGGAAGAAATGTGGGGTGGTGCAGAGACACATGATACCTTATCACCCACAAGCCAATGGGCTTGTGGAATGTTTTAATGGCACCCAAAAGCAGATGCTTCAAATGTTTGCTGAACAGCATGGAAGGGGCTGGGAGAAATACCTTCCCCACCTGTTGTTTGCAAACAGGGAGATGCCTCAAGAGTCAACATGGTTTTCCCCCTTCAAACTCTTATATGCTTGTAGGGTGCATGGGCCCCTAGACTTTATCCGGGATGACTGGGAATGCAAGCATGTCACCCAGAGAACTCCCATAGTGGAGTATATTCTTAAGTTTAGGGTGAAGCTGAAGGAGCTTATGGGAGTGGCCCAAAGCAACCTGTCAGCTGCCCAACAGAGGCAAAAAATCTGGTACAACTGTGCAGCCAGAGCAAGCTTGTACAGTGCAGGTCAGGAAGTAATGGTCCTAATTCCAGTCTGGAAGGACAAGCTACAGGCCGAGTGGGCTGGATCATATAAGGTAGTCTGACAGGTCAATGACATAAACTATATTGTGGAACTGCCTGACAGGAGACATACCCATAGAATGTACCAGGTCAACATGATGAAGCCATATGCCAATAGGGCTGGCATGCTATTTACAATGTGTAGTCCTGGGGAGGGGATGGATGAAGAAGACCCCTTCCTGGACTTGATAGAGGAATGCAAGCAGGAGTCATCTGTTGAGGCAATCAAACTGTTGCCCCAGTTGACCCTGGAACAGTACCAGGAAGTGAGGGATGTTTTAGAGGACTTTGACCCTTTGTTTACAGCCAAGCCTGGACAAACTCCCTTAGTGACACGTGATGTAGACACGGGGATGCAAGCTCCCATACAGTGGACAGTCTACTAGGTGTCTGAGGCCATCCTAGAGGACATTAGGAGGGAGGTAGATGAAATGCTGGATTTAGGGGTAATCCAGAAATCCTAGTCCCTGGGCCTCACCCATAGTCCTTGTGCCCAAGCCAGATGTCTCTACTCGCTTTTGTGTGGACTATCGTGGACTCAGCACGGTCACAAAGTCTGATGCCCACCCAATGCCATGGATGGATTAACTACTGGACAAGTTGGGAGGGGTGACATACCTTACCACCATTGATTTGACAAAAGTGTACTGGCAGGTGGAGTTAACTTCCAGAGCTAGAGAGCAGTCGGTCTTCATTACTCCAAAAGGATTATTCAAGTTCCGGGTAATACCTTTTGGAATGAAGAATGCCCCTGCCACATTCCAAAGGTTGGTCAGCCAGGTATTACATGGCACTGAACAGTATGCAGTGGTGTATCTGGATGATATTGCCACTTTCGGTACCAGCTGGAAGGAACACCTGTCCCACCTGAAGGAAGTGTTGGGCAGAATACAGAAGGCAGGGCTCGCTGTCAAGGCTGAAAAGTGCCAGATGGCTATGGCAGAAGTGGCATACCTAGGCCATGTAATGGGGCAGGGCAACTTTGCCCTAATCAAGCAAAAATTGAGGCAATAGAAACATGGCCCATACTGGAAACCCAGAAGCAGGTTAGGAGCTTCCTAGGGACTGCAGGGTACTACCGAATGTTTGTACCCAATTACAGTACCCTGGCAGCTCCACTATCTAACTTGCTGAAGAAAAGATAGCCAAAAAGGGTAAATTAGGAGCCAGCCTGTGAACAAGCCTTTGCATGGCTAAAAGAGGCACTGTACAGTGCCCCTGTGTTGGCCAGTCCAAATTACACTAGGCAATTTGTAGACAGATGCCTTGGATGTGGGGATTAGAGCAGTCCTCAGCCAGACATCTAATCAGGGAAAAGACTACCCAATAGTGTACCATAGTAAGAAGTCACTTCCCCTGTAGCAGGCATATTCCACAGTTGAAAAGTAATACTTTGTGCTGGTATGGGCCCTAAAGAAATTACAGCTATAACTCTACAGGAGGCGCTTTGAGGTACAGCCAATCACAACCCCCTGGTGTGGTTAAATCAGATGGGTAAAACAAATGGATGCCTACTCCAATGGAGTATTGCTCTACAGGCCTACAACATGACAATCACACAACAGGCTGGGTCAGCCAGCATAAACACAGATGGCCTATCTCACCAGTTAGAACAGTGAAAAGAATTATGGAAACTCTACCATACAATAAGGGCGTGTTCCCATAAATTCAGTCTAAGGAAGGAGGGATGTTGTGAGTTTGTCAACTGCTGGAATATTGCAGACAATATTGTTTTTGTATATTTTTTCTGTTTATGCTTTAAAAAGGGTTGCATGCAGAGGAAATTGGTACCATGTGATCTGAGAAAGGCTTATTTGCCAATAAGCTGAAAATTACATCTCAAAGGCAGTGTATCATAAAATGACAGGAATTGAATGTCCCTGGTTAACTAATTATTGGGAACCAGGTGCAATAAAATCTCAGGCTGGGAGAAAACCATCTTCCCCTATCATAAACTTACACAGGAAGGATGAGGGAAGATCAAAGGATATTTGAACTGTAAGAGAATATAACTAATCAATTATATGGCTCATTAAAAATCTTGGGCAGAGCAAGACATATCTCTGCTGACCAAAAAGATAAGGCTACAGACTGCCTGAATCCAGGGTATTTAAAGCCCTCAGAGCAGGGCATGTGGCACAGTTTTTCATGAGACACTCTTCTTGTCACACACCAAGCAAGTCTGCACAGAGACAGACTAATAACCAGTGAATGCTACAGAAGGACTGAAACTTTCACAAAAACGCATTTATTTCTGGACTTTGATCATCCATGAAGCAGGTAGAAAACTAGATAGTTACATTTTACAGTGCACTTTTGCATGTATATTTCCACCTTTATTTTTGTTATTCAGTAACCAGATTTCTAAACCTTTTATTTGTAAAATTTGTATGATAAACATTTAGATTTAATAAAAGCATTTTCACTTTTAAAACTGCCTGTGAGTGATTTTTGTGTGTGTAGAAGTAAACGGTTTAGTCAATTCTGAGATCAGCCTGTAATTGCTAAAGTGCAACCATTCACTGCCAAGATTAGGATCCTGAAAAAGGGGATCTGGGTGCCTTAAGTAAAGGAGATACACAGATCTCGGGAAGAGTCTGTAAAGGGGAACTAGGTGCTGCACACTCAGTGGGAGAGTACACAATCAGGGTGATGAGGGCGAATCCCAAAGAGTTCGCAATGCC
Source organism: Neoceratodus forsteri (assembly GCA_016271365.2). Lineage (NCBI taxonomy): Eukaryota > Metazoa > Chordata > Ceratodontiformes > Ceratodontidae > Neoceratodus > Neoceratodus forsteri. The sequence goes on from CM057456.1 coordinate 871,070,573, forward strand.
TGGGTCCCCCCCCCCAGTACAACAACTGAAGAGAGTTCTCACCTGGCTATAGATTTGAGACTGTATTTTGCCCTTACCCAGAATAGAGAGGAAGCCCAGGGACCTCATGGCAGGTGTTCAGTCGTGAACTCGGTGAGCACTCTAGGACACTTGGAGGGTATTCTGGTCCCCCCCATGTGACGGATTGAATTTAGGGGTGGCCACAGTCAGCTCAGTGGACCTGGCCCCCAGAAGTGGGTTTGTGACAGTCTTTATTGCCCTTCATTGCTTGTTACATGTAGACATATATGACTGTTTATCCTGTCCAAATACAAAACATTTGTCAGTACCTCTACCAATCTAACTCTTACAAAGCTGGTGTGTCTGCTGTGTGCATGTAGCCTACTAATTAAGAATGTCCAGGTGCCATAGAATACTGCTACCTATTTGTCTCTCTGAATGGACTACTTCAGTATTCTAATTTCAATTGTATAATTGTACCTTGCCTCACTGTCATCTCTGCTGGATAGTATATATAGGTTAGTGTATGGATTGCTATACACAACAAGGCTATTCTCAACTGAGTGGTTACTATGCTGACTGGATGACCTCGAGAGCAAAGCTCGAGAGGTCTCTTGGTTGGCATAGTAACCACGAGGTTTAGAAGAGCCGTGTTGTGTATAGTGATCCATACACTATTCTATATAGTGTAGTGTCTCCCCAAAAAAACAAAAACAAAACAAATGTAATTTTCCACCTACATTTTGTTTGTTTCCTGAGCAGAAGTCTCGATGCTTACTGCCGAGTTAGCCCTGGTTGCTAGGACGTGCAGCGTGGTTGTTAGGGACCTGGCGCATTTCAATTGGTTGACTTCCGGGTTTGGGTGGGGTTTTGAATTTCTTAGCGAGAGGACAATTATTCAGAGGACTGGATATTGAAAATTTATAAACAGTCAGGTTGATCCTGCAGCACAGTAAGAGTACATTTAACTTATCTGGTTGATCCTGCCTTTTTCATGGTGTCCTGCGGCTGCGGATCTCTGCACGATCCATTGCCATGAGCCTTAGCTGATGATGTACATACTGCAGCAGAATGAAAAGCCGTTGTGCTGCAGTACGGACGTCACTAGTGCAGCAGAATGACTTTTTACACAGCATGGAAATCCATGCTGAACTACATTCCACCATACACTATAACCTTGTTTCCCCTTACTCCCATTCAGTATTCTCTTCCTCACAGACACATTACCTGTCTCCTATCATGAAACTAGTAAATCCCCTGTACATTTGACTTTGCTATGTATAAAGCCTTGCCTTGCTTGTTTAAGAAATGTAATAGCCTCAGCCTACTAGCCCCTAGAATCTTGTACCTCATGTCTCAGTACTCTATAAGCAAGACCCCTAGAATTCTGTGGCCACAGAATTTTGCACAGAACTTGCAACCTACCAAAGAATTCACTGTTCTTGATGATTCTTTATTAATATTTACAGTTTTTCCATAGCACCATGTTCCCTTCCCCTCCTTTTATATCCAAAACCCCTCTATGCTCAGCATGTGATGCTATAAATGACATCACATCATACATTAGTTAATGACAGGTCTGCATTCTGCCACAGAAATGAACAGTCATGTATCTACCACTGCTTCCACTCCCCAAGGAAGTGGCACAGCTCATCAGGTACTGTGATATCTGCTTCCACTTGTACTACAGCCTACTAAAACTTTCAGTCTCAAATTAGTACACTGGGCCCAACTTAAACAAATACTTGACAATACCATAGACCTGCTAACTGAATACCTTACCTTGTACAGATTTATTAGTGCCTTTAGTTTCTAGAGAAGCCCTCTGAAATGAATAACTGGTCAAATAAATTACCCTGTCTTCACAAGTAAAATAGAAGATAATGTATGGTCTTTGGTTAATACTCTTACCAAATGCGACACAATGGCAACACCATGGCACCACAATGGCAACTCAGTGGTGAGCTACAAAATGTGCAATGGTACTACCCAGTGGTACCATGGTTGTACTATGGTAGTTTAAATTTTGATTATTTTTGGTGCAGTGGTACAACAGTGGAACAATGGTATCACAATGGAATTGAAAGAAACCACTGTGATACCATGAAAACCTTAATGGAAGTACAGTGGTAATCACAGTGATATTGCAATGGCAAGCAAATGGTATCACAGTGGTGTTCCGAAGAACTTTTTGTAAGGGTAACCACACTGTAAACACTTTGAGAAGTTGCCATGACATAATTGTAAACCTCAAGAGTGCAGCTCCTTAAATTCAAGACCTGCTGGCGAGTCAGATCAAGGAGGAAGCAGGTGGAAAAAGCTGCATTATCTCCCAGCCTAGGGGAGAGTTGAAATTGGCAGGTTTTAATTGTTTTTAATGCACTGCAGTTACGAGGGCATCTGGAGCCCTTCTGTCTGACCAGAAGCAGGAAGAGAAGCTGGGCAGTTCATTCAGGAGAGGGAACAAACTACCAGCTTGCTGGGGCCATTTCAAACTTGAATTCTTTGTAGCATATTAGCTTTCCAGCATGCAAGGGCCACACATGAGTGGCCTTCACCTGTTCTAAGTGGCATTTGATTAATTGGGTGAATTTCAGCCAGAGCTGTGACCACTGCGTGACTTCCGGGTCACCAGTTCCTTAAATTCAAGCCCTGCTGTGACTGGGCGAGTCAGATCAAGGAGGCAGCAGATGGAAAAAGCTGCATTATCTCCCAGATTAGGGGAGAGTTGAAATTGGCAGGTTTTATTTGTTTTTACTGCACCACAGTTGCAAGTGCGTCTGGAGCCCTGCTCTCCAACCAGAAGCAGGAAGAGAAGCTGGGTAGTTCGTTTAGGAGAGGGAATGAACTACCAGCTTGCTGGAGCCATTTCAAACTTGAATTCTTTGGGGCACATTAGCTTTCCAGCATGCCAGGGCCACGCATGAGCGTGGAATTTGATTAACTGGGCGAATTTTGTCTGGAGCTGTGACCCCTGTGTGACTTCCAGGTCACCAGCTCCTTAAAGGGACACTATCAACCTTTTTTGCATCATACTATTTCTAGTTCCAAAACCACATTTTATAATTGCTTACCTTCTCTGAAATTCATTAATGTTGCTGTTTGTTTAGTCTGCCTCCTTCCTTAGTAAAACTAAAATGCATGCGAACGTTGTAATTATACTCAGCCATGTTTTGTTTTAAATCCTTGATCTACTTCTATTGCATACATCCTGAACATTAGGAATACCCCCAGACAGAGCAGTTACTCATGATACAATAGCCTCCTCTCCTCCAACTGCATCTTGAGTGGCTAGACTGTGTTGTTAGTGTTCCCAAGTCCAGGAAAGATGCAGTGGGAGTTGATTAAGGAATGTAAACAAACACATTTTGGTGTGGTAACTCCAGCATGGTGGGCAGTCTGTTTTTCTCTTTTAAAAAGAAAAAAGGGACCAGAATCAAACTAGCAGCAACGTCAGCACATTATACGAATGTGAACAATTATAAAGTGTGTATTTTAAACTAGGGACAGTTTGAGGCCTATGGGGGTTGACTGTGTCCCTTTAAATTCAAGCCCTGCTGCAAGCAGGGTGCATGTGGCGTGAGTGACATGGATGTGACCCAAAGCATTGAGACTGGTTATTTGAGGTAGGCTTAATGTACAGTAACTGTGTCCCTTGTTGTATATCATTAGCTTGTAGAGGCGCCTAACTGACTAATAAAAACTAGAATCATTTGTACTTTCACCAGGGCACACACTATAATGAAGGAACTTAGTAATGTAAAAGTAGGGCAAGCTATGACCATGATATCAGAAATGGGGGGCACATCTGACCAGTGCACTAGCTATGATTTACCTAGCAAACCAGACCCTTCATTGAGGCAATGCACTACTTGCTTAATGTGCACTAAGGATGCTCCTCTACAAGAGTTTCAGTGTGATAAATGTTTACTCACAGCCACCCTATATAAAGAAATAGATGGCCTACATAAAAGAATGAGTATATAGATGGAGATTAGCCTCTTAGAGGAATTTATTGATAACACCTCCATAAATGTATGCTAGGCCCCACTATCAGGCAACCTAGACCAAACAACAAATTATAAGCAAGAAGGCATAATGACAGAGGGACCCTCAAACAGACACTTAGAACAAGAAGTGGAGGACTGGTGTACTGTCCAAACTATGTCAAAAAAAAGGAGGGGAGGTCAGATATTTGGCAGTGCCCTGGTGGAAATACAGACTAGATATGGGTTATTGGACCAGCAAGAGGAAGAGGCAAGCAATTGTCCCAAGGAAAAAACAGATATGACAACAGGTCAGCTTACAAATTCAAATATATATGAAAACAAATTAAAGCAACAGAAAAAACGTACCACTGTTCAGAATAAAAATGATACAGAGTCAAAGGATGAAACCACAGGGCAAAAAAGGAGAGAAGCAACACAAAAACTAGAGAGGACATAGACCCCCTGAAAACAAACACAGGGATATAAGCACTCCTGATAGGACACTCAATAACAAGGGGCACTGACATAACTGTGTGCAAAGGCAGAAATGAATATACAACAGTTAGTACCTTACCAGGGACCAAGATAAGTGACATCAGATCTATGCTACATGGCTTGATGGCAAACACCAGTGAACCACTCATACTTATCCACGTAGGGGTTAATGATGTAGGTAACAAAAATCTTAAAAACATCTATGATGATTACGAGGCCGTGGCCTCTGAAATAAAATCAAGGGGAGGGGACATCATTATATCAGGAGTATTACCAGCAAGAGGTAGACACTACAACCCCCCTCCCAAAAAAAACAGGGAGATCTGAATGCTAAATAGTTGGCTATGGGAATGGGGTCTATTAAAGTGTTTTGGCTTTGTCAATAACTGGAGCACTTATGGGGATGAAAGACTAATAAGTCCTGATGGACAACACCTAAATAAAGTAGGATCTCAAAGGCTGGATTGGACATTCAATGAGCAAATCAATGCCCATTTAAACCTATAAATGGAGGGTGGGGTGGGGTCGGGGGAAACGTAGAGCCCCTACAAACAAAAAGCTTACAACTAATCACACAGTTAATGAAACAGGGTGGAAATGCATACTCATAAATGCCAGAAGTGTTGCTAATAAGTTTGAGGAACTCAAATACATTTATTGAATCCCAGCAGATCAATATCTGTGCCACCACAGAGACATGGTGGGATGCAAAAGCAGGGATTTATTTAACTCCAAAAATTGATTAGCGTTTTGCTCATAAAAGTGCTAAAACATTGTGAAAATGCATAGCACTTGCCTCACTGTGTTTAACAAACATAACACTTCAAGAACACCTATATAAATACTTTCTGTACAGTTAGCATTGGCCCAAGAAAAAACTGCTAATCAATTATTTAAAACCCTGAAAAGATAACTGGGAGCAGGAAATAAGGGGTTTCAACCTATTCACTAAATCAAGAGACTATAGGATGGGAGGAGGAATGGCAGTGTATGTGTCAGAGGATATACAGTCAGAGGAAGTTACCATTATTACAAGTATGGTTGAACAGCTTTGGATTAAAATAACCCCCAGTAAGTCTCCCCAAATCCTCCTAGGGGTAGCATACAGGCCCCCATCCATCAACAAGCATTTGTCAATGTCAAGTGTTGCTTGCTGTCATTAATAGTGGAAGTGCAAGAGTTAGACAGATGCAGTATAGGAATGGCAGTGAAGTACTTGAACTGATGCTAACTCCACCCCCACCTTGCAGAGATGGACAGGTATTGGGGTGTGCCTTTGGGTCGTTGCCCATAACGGTCACGACATTTCACCTCACCCTACCCTGCAGACACTTACAAATGTCGAGGTGTGCTTTGAAGTGTTCGGGCTTTACGCTCACCTCATTCCATAAGGAAATACACTGAAATGGGTGCAGTATAGGAGAATGGGGTGAACTCTGGGGTCAAAGGGTCCAAGACACACCTCGATGCCTGCCACTGGCTGCAGGGTGGGGGTGGAATGGCATGAGCATTACTGTCGACAATCCCAAGTCACACCCCTGACGCCTGTCAGTCCCTACAGGGGAGGCCATCATGGTCGAAAACTCTAACACCGTGGGCGTTTCTTGGTATTTTTACTCCAAGTTTTCAACATGGGCTTTTTGTGATCCCACCACATGAACAGTGACACTATCAGTTCGTTAGCTGAAAGGTGATTTTGCACAGCGACTGTGCCATTTGTCGCTCAGGTGTGAAAACACATTTCAAACAAGATGTGAAAAATGACAGCTGTACTGTTCATGAGGAGGTGTAAAACATGGCAATGTTGAAAATCTGGAGTGAAAATATAAAAAAACTGGTGAAGTCATGAGTGTGCGTAGAAACTTCGCAACGCATACCCGTAATGTAATTAGTTTTGGGATTTTTTACAGCAGATTTTCAACATAGGCATTTTGGGACCTCCGCTCATGAGCAGTGTCACAGTAATTTTCTTAATCTATCCCAAACACTGATTTCCCACAGCGACCATGCTATTCTGTGCCAGAAGTGTGAAAACACATTTCGGACAGGGTGTGAAAAATGACAGCTGTACTGTTCATAAGGAGGTGTGGAAAAATGCCAATGTTGAAAATCTGGACTGAAAATATTACGAATTTGTGAACTTATGAGGGTGCTTAACACAGTCATTTTATGGACTTTTGTCACCAAATTTTCAGCATAGCCAGTTCAAGACCTCTGCTCATGAACAGTGTCACTGTGATTTTCTTAATCTGTCCCGAACATTGATTTTGCACACCGACCACGCCACTGTGCGCTACATGTGCGAAAACACATTTTTGGTGAGATGTGAAAAATGACAGTTGTACTGTTCATAAAGAGGTGTGGTAAAATGGCAATGCTGAAAATCTGGAGTGAAAATATTAAAAATGCTCGAAGTTACGAGCGTGTGTAGGAACTGTGCAACGCATACTCTTAAAACAGTCATTTTGGGGAATTTTTTCACCAAATTTTCAACATAGGGTTTTTGGGGGCTTACCTCATGAACAGTATCAATGTGATATTATTAATCTGTCCTGAACATTGATTTCTGTTACACTGTCATTTTGTTAATCGGTCCCAAATGGTGGTTCCGCGCAGTGACTGCGAAATCACCTTTCGGGACCGAATAACAAAATGACAGTGACTGAGTTCATGAGGTGGGGTCCCAAGAACCCCATGTTGAAAATTTGGTGAAAACAATTCCCAGAAATGGCCAAGATATGCACCAAAGTTGAAAAAAGCCCATTTATGCCATTATACAGTTTACCGGCATTTCTTCAGTTCGCAGTCAGCTTTGAAGAGTGCAGACGTGTTCCTGGTCCACGGAAGATCATCGCGCTGGGCTCCAGAGGTAAGTATGGGGTGAGGGGGTGTGTGGGGAGGTGGGGTACGCAGAGGGTGGGCGCAGGTAAGGGGAGGAACCACCGGAATCAACAAGGAACCGTTTTCTAGTTTACAGGTTTATTTAAAAAAAAAAAAAACTCACGGGAAGGTTTTCTTTTTTGCAGGGACATTTAATTTTGCCACACTGGGGTGGCCTCCCATCATGCCATCTGAGTGTTTGAGGGGGCTGTAGCCGATGGGGCATTGGGCATCCCCATCGGCACATACCGAGTGCTGGGGAACAAGAGCTGAGGGGATTGGGGCATCCCCTCACACAATAATTTGAGGAGCATTATGCCGATAGGAGGGCCCCCAGTCAGCAAAATTACCAGGAAGGGGGCATGCTGATTGGTGGATTAGGCACCCCTGTTGGCACATATAAGTGCAGGAGGTGGCAAGAGCTGAGGGGGATTGGGCACCCCTCAGCACACAACAAATTTGGGAGGTGGACATTATGCCAATGGGGAGTGGGCTTCCCTGTTGGCAAATTGAACTGGAAGGGGGCATGCTGACAGGGGGATTGGGCACCCTGTCTGCTTTTTTTTTCATTAATTTATTGAAATGTTTTACGAGGAAGGCACACTGATCAGCGGGCGGTGGCTTTCTGTCGGCTTTCTGGGGACTGTGAGAGGCCGACGGAGAAGCCATCACCATTGGGACACCACGCAATCAGCTGTTTTGGTAGCTTGTAATGCACCAAAACAGCAGATTGCGTGGTGACGAGGCCTGAATTTTCTGATGCATTTAGGCATTCTCCCTAACTGCTAAAAGCACTGTGTTTCTTGCACATGCGTGCAAGCAACACAAAAAGGAGGACAACATTGTCCTGCAAAATTATATTCAAGACCTTAACCCTGCTGACAGGATAATACTGCTAGGGGGATTTTAATTTACCAGGGATAAAGTGGGACACTTAAAGGCTCATGCAAAGCAGAGAACACTTATTTGGACATATTTAATTAAATGGACCTGGAGCAAACTGTCAGTCAGAAGACAAAGGGGGGATAATATCCTGGATTTAATCCTTACTGATATAGAGAATCACATTCATGAATGCCAAGTCACCATACCCCTGGGAAATAGTGACCACTGCATGGTAACATTTACTGTAAAGGAAACAAACATGCACCAGTCAGGGGAGACAGCTACACTGAATTTTAACAAAGCTAATTTCACTGCAGTTAAACACACCCTAACAACATGAAACTGGAGCCAGGATTTTAAAAATAAGAACATTACAGAGATGTGAGATTCCCTAAGTGATAAATTAAACAAATGCCTAAAGGAATATGCTCCCATAAAAATTAAGTACAGGAAAGGGGCCAAAACACCATGGCTAACTAGCAGAATTAAAAGGATGATCAAAAAGAAGCAAAAACTGTTCTAATCATTAAAGGATAGCAAGAAGGAGGCAGGTTGGTTGCAATTCAGAAACCTACAAAGAAAGGTCAAGAAAAAAATTAAAAAAGCCAAGGCAGACTGCGAAATTAAACTGGCGGCCAAGACAAAGGATAACTACAAATCCTTTTATGCTTATACGAGCAACAAAAAAAGAACTGGCAATTCAACAGGTCCTTTGCTGGGTCCAGACGGCTCAGTTGTAAGCACAAACAGGGAGATGGCAGACATTCAAAACAAGTATTTTGCAACTGTCTTCACCGAAAAAATGATCAGGGTAGTATGGGGCATCAATTTAATGCTACTTATTGTCCTATCCTCATTGAGACAGTTGTTGTAAGGAAAAGATTTAGCACCCTGAATCCCTACAAATCCCTTGGACGAGATGGATTCCATCCTGGACTATTAAAAAAACTTGCAGAAGAACTAGCACCCCCAATAAGTCACATCTTCCAATATTCCTTGGAGAAGGGGGAAGTGGTTGACTCCTGGAGGGAGGCAACTGTAATTCCACTATTTAAAAAGGGCACTAAAAAAAAGCCCAACTGATTATTGGCCAGTTAGTTTAAAAGCTACCCTATGCAAAATTTTAGAGGGGATCATAAAAGAACAAAGTGTCAAGTTCATCCAGGAGGAACATCTAGGGGATAATTCACAACATGGCTTTACTAAGGGGAGGTCTTGCCAGAGTACTGTGTCCAGTTCTGGAGACCCCATCTCTGCAAGGACATAGACAAGATAGAGGCAGTCCAGAGGAGGGCAACTAAAATGGTGCAGGGTCTGCAAGAGAAGCCATACTAGGAGAGACTAAAGAAGCTTAATATGTATACCCTTGAGGAAAGGAGGGAGAGGGGACATGATAGAAACTTTTAAGTACCTCAGTGGAATCAACAAAGTCCAAGAGGGTAGCATCTTTCAGAAAAAGAGATGTGCAAGAACAAGGGGACACAATTTGAAGATGGGGGGCGGTTCAGGGGCAATGTGAGGAAGTATTTTTTCACAGAGAGGGTGGTGGACACATGGAAAAGCCTTCCTAAGGAGGTTTTGGGGTCTAAAACTGTGGGAGAAATCAAGAATGCATAGAACAGACATAAGGCAATTTTTGTGGGGTGTAGGAAGAAATAGGCTGTTGATTAACTAGGATTTGCAGCTTATCCTGTAGGTAGGGAAATGGGCAGACTAGGTGGGCCAAGCGGTCCTTATCTACCGTCAAAGTCTATGTATCTATGTTTCTATGTTTCAATATGCTGGAGTTTTACAATAGGGTCAGTAAAAGCTTGAATGGGGACAGATCAGTCGATGTGGTGTTTTTGGACTTCACCAAGGCCTTCAACAAGCTACCCCACTATGAGCTAATCCAGGCATTGAAAATCATGGGCTTCCACAACAATACTGTGTCACGGATTTACTCTGGTTTTGGGACAGAAAACAATGAGTCAGCATTAGGGGCATCTTCTCCGACTGGACTAAAATAACTAGTAGCATGCCACAAGGCTCAGTTCTGGATCCATGCCTTTTTAACATCTACATGACATCACTTCAATATGAACATGATATGGTATGGATGACAAAATTTGCAGCCGACTGCTGACTGGGCGCTGAGCTAAAGGACCAAGGTGACTACAATTCACTGCAGGAGGCCCTAAACCACATTGATGTGTGGTGTACTGTAGTACTAATAAACTCCCCTTGAACCCTGACAAATGCAATTATGCAACTGGGTAAAAAATAATCCAAACCATACATATCGCATAGGCAACACACTCCTTAGAACTGTGACAGAAGAAAGAGAGTTAGATAGCACTATAACAAATGATCTGCAATTTAAGACCCATTGCAGTAATGTGTACAGAAAGGCAAATGGGGTATGAAACTGCATATTAAACCACGTAGCTAGTAGTAACAAAGACGTTTTAGTCCCCCCTGTATGGATACCTGGTGAGTCCAGTACGCGAGTACAGTGCACAGGTGTGGTCACCATACCATAAAAAGGAGATATGTATGTTAGAGAGGGTACAGAGGAGGGCAACATGCTCCATAAGGGGTTTGGAAGAAAAGGACTGTTACCAGGCTGGGGATTTGAATTAGTTTTCTCTCTAGTATAGGAGGATAAGGGGAGACATGTGTCTGCTGTCTAAAGGCCTAACAGATCAAGATCTTTGGGAGAGGTTGGGGCAAAAATTTTCAGGATTAGGTTTATAGCATTAGAGCACATTTACTACAGCTAAGAGGGGAAAATTGTAAAATCTGACAGCGCCAAAGGTGGTTCAACCAAAGGGTGATCTCAGTATGGAACTCCCTACCCGAAGAAGTGGTTGGTAGTCTATCAGTGGAGACTCTCAAATTAAAACTGGATAAGTTACACCAAGTGGGTGGCCTTTTAGATTAAAAAAGGTGAGCACTATGGACGCAAGTCTTATTAGCTCTGTACAAACCTATGTTACCTATGTATGGCAACCTCAAGAAGTGTTTTCAGCACAGTTGTTAACCTAAGACCATACATTATATTTCATAGCGTATGGGCTACCAAGATTGTGTAATCACAATTGAATTACTTCACTTTACTGAATTACTTTACGGAACATTGATTGTTGTGAGCATTCCGTTTTGTTATACCATTGATATGACATACTCCAGAAGAGTTAACAGAGTGATGTCATATTGATGGCATAACAAAAAGAATTATGCCCAGAAAGGTGCAATATAATGATGTTTAGACTTGTTAAATAAATATTTGTGTTGTATACATTTTTTCCAGGGTTATTGATTACATGTTTTTGTGTGTTGATAGAATTACCTAAAAGTTATCAAGAAACATTGTATGCATGACCGGCCATTGGGCCAGCAGATAGCATTCTGTGTTCTCGTGCCAGCGACTCAAGTTCAGGGAGCTGGCAGCAGAATGAGGATGGGGAGGGGGGCCAGCACTGTCCCATACTACCGTTCTAAGCCTGAGAAGGTATGCTGGTAAACCTTTACGAGCCTGATATCCTTGGCTTATCTGAAACATGGTTAAAGCCATCTAAACCCAGTAACCTCTGTGCATTGCCAGGATATAGCTTAATTAGAAGTGATAGGACCTCTTTCAAAGGGGGTGGGCACAATGATTTATTATAAGTCCCATCTTAACATCTCTGCACCTAGTCACCCTCTTCCAATCTTTGATCCTCATTTCGAGTTATGTCACGCCACCCTAACTGTGGGTAACTCTAAGATTCTCCTTCTCTTCTGCATTTACATACCACCCTCTGGTAGTCTCCACGCACTTCCATCCCTCATCAGTACAGCTCAAGGCAAAGAACTTGTCCTATTCAGGGACTTTAATATTGACTAGCTAAAATGTAAAAAAAAATTGGTTGAGTCATCTTTAAATAAACTGCTGCTCACTCAGATCATCACTGATCCAACCAGGGTCTCCAACACAGGCAAAGTGTCACCCTTATTGACTTGGTCCTTATATCAAAGCTGGACAGAGTGGTCTGCTCATGGGTGCTTCCTGATGCCATTAGTGATCACTCCCCAGTCTACTGTGTATAGTGAGCGAAACCTCCAAAGGTCCCCCCTAGAGTGCTTCAATTTTGGGACTTCTCACCAATTAAAAAATGAAGTAGCCTTCCTAGACTGGTCATATCTGTGGGCCATTATTGATGTCAACCTGGCTGTTTCCCATTTCTGCACAAGTTTTACTAGGCTCCAGGATAAGCATTTTCCCCCTACCACCAGGAGGGTCCATGTTCCAACTACTAAATGGTTGGACCGCCCTCTATTATCCCTCCTTAAACAGAGGGATAAATGTTAGGCTTCCTACAAGGCTACCAATTCAGCCTCTGATTGGATAAGTTATAGAAAGCTCAGAAATGAATGTAAACAGGCCATCCGATGGAACATAAGAAACTACTGCAAACCCCAGTTCGAAACCTCTGTTGGCAATCCTCGTCATTTTTGGAAATGTGTTAAGAAAACCCTTGGTCAGGATGGTACCACCCACCTCCAATGACATTGAGATTAAGGGAGTAAATTGTAACAACCCCTCCACTACCTCAAATGCATTTAACAAATTGTTTACTGATCTCTCACCTTATACAGGGACTATTCCTGTCTCTGTGCCTAACCTGATGTCCTCCTCAGCTCCTGGAGCAATGTCACACCCCCCATTTTCCAAACAAGGAGTCAGAGTCAGGGTCTCTGAGGTGTGTAAGCTCCTGAGGCAGATCCCAGACTCTAAGTCTGTCAGCTTTGATGGGATTGAGCCTTGCCTCTTCAAACCTGCTGCTTATGAATTGGCCTCCCCTATTGCTAGAATCATAAACCTGTCCCTCTTCTCAGCATTGTCCCTAATCTCTGAAGAATTCCCCATATAGTGCATATGTTCCAAAAAGGTAACAATAAAAACATCAATAATTAGGAACCTATTGCCCTCCTACCTACTCTTAGCAAGGTCTTGGAAAAAATTGTTGGTACCCAACTCTCTGAATACCTCTTCACCTATGATCTCCTCTTCCCTGCTCAACACGTCTTCCACCAGGATCATAGTACCCCTTCTACTTTGAAGCTGCACTTCTTATCAGGTGATGCCATTGACTTTGTAACCTCCTATAAATACCTTGGTGTGATGCTAGACCAACATCTTGACTACTCTCGTCACATAAATTACCTTGTGGGAAAATGTTTCCCCAAACTTGGGGCCCTCTATAGGGTATAAAACACTCTCCCTATAGGAAAACAGTAATAGAATGCTCAGTGTTCCCGCGCTTGACTATAGGAATGTGGTGTTTGGTGGTATGTCTAATACAAGCTCTCCCTTCTTTCAACCCCCTTTGTAGATTTGTTTTGGCCTACCCTTCTCAAACCAACCATTGCACTATGTACAAGGAACTAGACTGGGCCCTACCTCCTTTGAGGCACTCACACCATACTGCCCAGTTAGGTGCCAAGTATTGGTTTGGCAAACTATCGGAGTACTTCAGTGATTTTATTTATCCCCTCCTCTAATCCCTCCTATTCCTTACAGTCTGAGGATGGTAACAGATTCCAAATTCCTCAGTGCAGACATAATGCAGGCCAAGCCTCCATCAGTTATAGACTTTCTCACAAATGTACTTGCCTCCCTACCACACACACTTCCAACTCCAGTTTCAAATCTGCAAAGGCCAAACCCAATGAGCACTTTAAGGCCCCTAATACCTGTCACTATTGCCCTACAGATGACACTTAACATTTTTATTGGGGGTCCCCTAGAGTGCTAGTCCTACCAATGTACTGGATGGCACTGGTTAACCTGAGCACTGTGGCAAAGGAAAGGAACCTGGGATAAAATATCTCAATACAAGATATTGTGCATAGAACATTAACATTCAAGTTGGATTCAGTGTCTTTCAGGATATGGAGCTTTTTAAATGTGGTGATTTTTCTTGTTAAGATGACTTCTTTCTGGGGTACATAAGAGGCCACGCTGTAGTGGCCAGCTTTATGTACTTCACTAATGTCTGTATGTAAGTAATCCAAGAACATTAGTCTTTTTACCAGATTATCTGAAAGGATCTTCTTCTTTTCCTCATACTGTACTGGCACTTCATGCAAACAGGTTGCAGCTTAATCAAGGAAATGAGTATCAGTTCCCGACTGAAACTGTCTGCATTAGCACTTACAATCTGTGTGGTCTCTTCAAAGGGCTTCATCACAGAGCAAAGGGTTTACATCAGTCACTACTGATTAGGGATGGTGTTTACTTCTCTCGCCAATACCATGTTCAATTGCATTCTGGCGATGGCCTTCTGTTGGTCTAGCAGCCACTTCATGATGTAATGGGTAGAATTCCACCTTGTGGGCTCAGCTTATTTTAAATATTGGAAGGGGAGATGGTTCTGCTGCTGAATCCTGTGTAAAACCTCTGTTCTTTAACAGAATGGCTAAAATGACCAATGACTTTTTGGCCAACCCTAAACAACTGTATGCACTTTTACCTTCATCATCATCATGAAATCCACGAACAACCAGATTTCCACAGCAAGCAAAGCATGGAACATGGGTACAGTCACCCAACCTGGCTGCCTTTACAATGCACTTTAATTATCTGGTACTATGAACACCTGCTTTGAGAGAGAGTCAGGTCAATCACTCCTCAAATCTCTGCTCAAGACACTGTAGAAGGCTTTCCAAATGATGGCCATCATCAAATCTGCAGACGCATAACGTTGCCTGCTTGCAGGGCTTGAAAGTTCCTAGTGACTCTGCTGTTGCTGCTGCCACTTAAACCAGGGGAGGAGAAATAGAAGGAAGGGGGAGACTGACCAGTGGGCAGTCACTGCCATGCAGACTGTGGTCTGACCACTTACCACATGTCAATAGTGATGTGAGCCACCAGCTTAACAGATGTTCTGAGGGCATGTGACACAGTCTCACAGACACTCTGATACTAATCTGGAAGTGCCTCTATGGAGAAGTATGTACATCTGGGCCTTTTCATGTTTGTTGTTCCTACCTGTGTGCCTTCTTTACCCTGACTGAACCTGTATTTACACTACATAGAAAGCACCCTACATGTGTCTGTGATTCTTAGTCCACTTTAAAAAATCCCACACCACCAACATCACCAGTTTGCTCTTGTCAAGTGGCATGCTTTGGTGCAGTGACTCAGGGTGGCTTCAGTGGGTTTCTTCTTTCACATCCAGCACCTTCATCACCAGTTCAGGCATCTCAGGTATAGATTTATGGGCAAAATCCTCCATCTCATGTCTTCCGGTGTACTACTTTCTTTCTCAGATGATTTTTTTTTTGGGGCCTTGCCTTTTTGAGAGCTTTTTCTTCTTTTTCTTTTGAGAACCATTGCTTGCTTTTTTTGTCTCTTGCAAGTCACAAGCCCAAACTGCTCCATTTTATTTAGAAGTGTAAGGTGTGCATATATTTTAAATACACTTTAGAAGTGAGAAATAGCTAAGTGTCGTAGCTGGGATTCAAACCCAGGTCTGCTCAGAATACCATTCTGCTTCTCAAATGGCTTACCCTTATTGCAGGGCTGTTGGGGCAGCATCCCCAACTAGTGTTGGAATCCAGTGGTGAGTGGGGTGCTGGCCAGATGGCCTGCACTGAGCCTGGGTGTACCATGCATGTGATCCTGTTGGGGCTGGGGATTTTTACTCCCCCTAGGTCACCCTCTTCCAAGATGTTGGTGGAATATACAGCATATGTATGCAATGGACATGAAGTGTGCCGAATCATGCCTTTCCCCCACCCTCCAGCCATCCCCATATAACCTACACAATTAACTGTCCCCCCCGTTGGTGCCAGCACAGTGGGGACTGGAAAAGCAACAACCCCAAGGATGCCCAAATCTTCCTCCCCAGCCAGCCTTCCAGCATCCTGTACTTGTTCCCAAAATCCAGTTATCAGTGTCATATAGATATAGTTTTTATATAATTTTACTTAGTATATTACCAGTGATATAGACCACTGAGCCTCCAAGTTCAGACTGTTTATAAGATGGCTGAGAGAAAGATGGGCCTGTCAAGACATCAGAAGTTAATAAACAACATATAGCATTACATGTACTGTTTATTTAAAGACATTATAAAGTCTATCTTTATTTCCCATTTTATTAAATATGTTAGAAATACACATATCATCTATACTAAAAAGATCTGCTACTTCAGAAAACTCTGAGTGTGGTTCTCAAAGGGCACTGCACTCTCCTTTTGAAACTGCCTCATGAAGGGATTGCAAATGCCAGGAGGGGTAGGGGCATAGAGCAGGAAATGGGAGGGCATAATTAAAGCAATCAACCTCTGTATGAAGTAAGTAAAATCAGAAGGAAAAAGAGACTGGTATGGTTCTTTAAGGAAGTAGCCAAGGTGGTGAAGGAAAATAGGGTGTCATTCAGAAGATAAAAGGAAACACTGAAGAAAGAGGACAGTGAGGTATACCAAGTAAAACAGATGGAAGCAGGAATGGCAGTGAGGGGAGAAAATGTGCAGACAGAGGAAAGGATAGTCAAAGGGTTTGCTAAAGGGGATAAGATTATTTTTCAGATACATAAGTGAGACAAGGAAGGAAAGGGGATGGACAGTGAAGATTAGAAGGGTGGAAGGGGAGACTGTGCAGAAGACCAAGAAAAAGTTGCTATCTTGAACAGGTACTCTGCCTAGTCTTCATGGGGGGGGGGGCATTAGGACATAACAGAAATTGAGGGGGGGGAGGTAGCCACAAGTCCATTTTCAAAGGAAGGAGTCCTGAAGGGACTTGCAGCTCTGAAGGTGGACATGGTTATGGGACCATATGGGATATACCCAAGGGTACTGAAATAATTCAGGGAGGTGGTAGATGCACCACTGATAGCATTGTTCAACAGCTCACTGGAAACAGGTGTGGTTCAGGAAGACTTGAGAATAGCTGATGTGGTCCCTTTACATAAGAGTGGGAGTAGAAAGGAGGCTAGCAACTATAGGCTGGTCAGTCTTACTTCAATCATGGGGAAATTAATGGAAACCCTACTGAAGAAAGACTGGTACAGTACCTTGAAACCAATGGGTTGCAAGACCATAGGCAGCATAGATTTGTGGGAAAGGTCATGCCAAATGAATCTGATAGATTTCTTTGACTGGGTGACCAAGGAAACACATTAGTGGAGGGCAGTGGATGTGGTCTATTTGGACTTTAGCAAGGTCTTCGACACTGTGCCATACAGGAGGCTGATAAAGGAACTGAGCAGCTCAGGGGTGAGATCCAAAGTGGTGAACTGGGTTAAAAGCTGGTCAATGCATAGTAAACAGAGGGCGGTGCTTAACAGCACTCTCTAATGATGGGAGAGTGACTACTGGGGTGCCACAGAGCTCATTACTGGGACCGGTCCTCTTCAATGTGTTCATAAGTGGCATTGCAGAAGAGCCAGAAGGGAAGGCATGCCATTTGTAGATGACACCAAACTCTACAATAGATGGACACTCAGGAGGGAGTGTCCAGGGATCTTAGGAAACTTGAGGAGCAGTCAAGAGCTTGGCAGTTGGAGTTCAATTAAAAAAGTGCCAAATCATGCACCTAGGGCATAAGAACCCAGCAGATGAGTATAGGATGTGGGGGAGGAATTGACAGTCACCAAACAGAAAAGGTACCTTGGGGTTATCATGTCTGACAGCTTCACAAAAGCAGGGCAGTGTGACAAAGCAGTGGGTTGCACTAGTGGAATGCTGGGGTACATAGTGAGGGGTATCTTCAGCAGGAGGGGGGGAGGTGTGTTTTTCCACTATATCACTCACTGGTGAGACCCCACCTGGAATACTGTGTACAGTTTTGGAGGCCACACCTCAAAAATGACATAGACAGGGTGGAGACAGTTCAGAGGAGGGCAGGTAAAATGGTGCAGGGGTTGCAGAGAAGCCCAATGAGAAGACATTAAGATAGCTCAAGATGTACACTATAGAAGAGAGGAGAGTGAGAGGTGACATGAAAGAGATCTACAAGAACCTCACAGGGGTGAAAAGGGTGCAGGAGCAGGGTCTATTTCAAATGAGTAGGATCATCAGGACCAGGGCGCATGCGATGAAGCTGAAGTGAGGGGAGGAGGGAGTTTAAGAGATATTTGAGGAACTGCTTCTTCACTGAAAGAGTTGTAGGACACCTGGAACAGACTGCCAGTGGAAATGCTGAAGGTAAAAACAGTGGGGGTGCTTCAAGCATGCATGGCCTAAACATAAGGGTATATTGGAAAACAGGCAGGGAGGAGGGAGGGTCGCCAGAGGCCAGTTAGGGTCTGTGGAGACAGACTAGGCAGGGAACATCTGGGCAGACTGAGTGGACCACGCAGGTCTTTCTTTGCCGACAAATTCTGTGTTTCTATGATTCGTGGAGCGTGAAATTCTTATAATTACAAACAGTACTCCTTTCATCTAGAAGAAAGGATGAGTAATCTGTATGCACTGATTACAGGCTGACAATAGATGCCATTTTTCAAAGTTAAGGTGACATATAGTACTCATCTAGCACATTTCCTTTATAACATGGCATCTGAGCTTCAGCTAGCACATTTTTCAAATTTCTGTCACAAGTTCCATAAACTCATAGTCATGATACTAGGAGAGGTTGTGTTTTAAATTTAATGGGGCTATCAAATTCCAGCTGCAGACAGGCTGTTTATTTCATACTGCTTGTACTAAATGGGGGACACCTATTTCTTAACAAAGGCATACATCTTGGATTATTTAAATACTGTACAGTAACCATCATATCTATTTGTGGGGAAACTTCCGCCGGGAAACATGAACTTTCATTCAACCGAGGAAGGAATTGCTTTTAAGCTAGACAGCTTTCAAACCTACTTCTGTTTCAACTCTGTTCTCTAGAAAGATTAATCTGTAAAGTGTCTTGGAGTGTACCTGAAAAGTTCAATGTCAAGTGGGCTCATTCATAAACTTCTGGGCAAAACATCTGGTCTGGAAAACTTAAACACTACATTGTTACTAAATTGCACTTATAGTAACATTTCAACTGCTATGTTTTCCTCATTTATTTGTTTATTCATTGTTTCTGTGCCCCCTTTGTTCTAACTTGGCGAATTTACATGCCTTTTCAGTCTAGATGTACCAGACTTCATAGAGCCATGGGCAGTGGAGGGTATTTTTTCTCATTTTATTTTAGTTTCCCTCATTCTCTTTCTGTGCTATGTGTCCTGGGCATTGGGACATAGTCCCCAAAGTAAGCATGCATCAGTATGCCACTGTGATATGCAGCACAGTGCATCCCTTCCCCCTTGTGTTCCATGTGCTCTGCCATCTATATGTCTACAGGTAGCAGTAGTGCAGCAGGACACAGCACCCCCCCCAACAGGGGGGGAGTGTCCCCTGGCATTCTCGATCCTCCTGCTCCCCCACCTGGCCAGCCCCCAACACCCCAGGCTTGTACCTGAACCTGAGCCATCTGCATCGTAAGCTGTAGCCCTGCAGCTGCAACAATGGGCCAGCATGGTTTACCCCATTCATTTATTTAATGAGTTAGTTTTTGGTGAGTGCACTAGACACAACATTGTCTATTTCCAGGCACAAGCTAGGAGGTTACAATAAGGAAAAAGGAGTGGATGAGTTGTAGTATCGATAACATCTAGTAGATGATGTTTTGTCATCGTCTGGCTCGTTTCCTGTGAAAGAAACAAACAAAAACCCACACACAGGAATGGGTGCTCATGGCTAAAGCAGCACTGCATAAACAAACACAAGAAAACCGGACACTCACAAAACCAGAAAGGATGACTCTGGAAGATACTGTGTCAAATCTAAAATTTCATTGTGGTGCTGACTAGAGCAAATTGCAGTGGCCACTGGACTTACATGCCTGATACATTTTTCATTATCACTGACATTTTCTTAGAAGTGTCAAACCAGAGCATAGCTGGATTTAAATCCCCAGGCATTTAAAGAGATAGTGCATACAAAAAAAAAGATAAGTTGTAAGTGAACATCAAGTTCTTGGTGACTAGTTAAAAAACAGGTTAAACGACAGGAATAATCTGAATCAGTCAGATATAAAGAACAGTTAACAAAGGGTAAATACAGGTTATCTCAGATAAATTCACTAATTTTAGAGATCCGCAGCTCCTTTAGGGGCCAGCCTCTCAGAATAAAGCAGCCAGATACAGACATTTGGATCAGACTGCTCCGGAGTGCATGGTTCACTGGCACTACAGTTTGCATTAGTCAGCACCACAATGAAGACTTAGATTTTGCACAGTATCTTCTGTATCCAGAGTCATCTTTTCTGGCTTTCAGTGTCTGGTTTTCTTGCTTTTTGTATGCTCATTTCCAGTAAGCACATTTAATAAAGGCAGCGATCCTTTTGATATGGCTTGAAACAGGCTTTTTGTCAGTATTCTCAACTGTTGTCGCACACTTGTTGTCCCATAAGGTCTGGAAGCAATGTTTGCTGCGTGCTAGCTCATTATTGTTACAAGGAAAGTGATCTTAAGCAATGGGTATTCAAAAACAACAGAGTACTAATGCAAACCTGGTCCAAGCCCTATTAAAAGGAACACTCCTTTTATTATTTCAGCTGTAAAAAAAAACCCCACAAATGGTAAAGCAGACTCAAAATGTGGAAAAAATTGTCATTCAAGTCAGGAAATACATGACAATCTAAAATAAAAAGGTATAGGTCAAAACGTTCACCTCTATCATGCACTGCTTCTTTAAAGGGGGACAGTCAGCACTAAAAGCCCCACACCCAAGTGTCCCAATTGCACTTTGTGTGCAAAAGCGTTTTTTTACTTACTGTTTACTGCAGTATAGTAGACTGTATCAAGCTGATGTTGCCGACTCCCAAGCTGATATTTAAGGGTAACCAGAAATCCCAGACTCCCCTAAAGCTGATGTCAAAGCAGGGCTGCAGCAGCAGGAGATTCAATAGCCTGTAGTGCATGTTAGAGCTTTTATAAGCTCTGCTCAGATGTTTGCCAGTGTGTTGTCCCAGGGCTAAGTCGCCAGCACCACTTTTACTATTTGGAATATCTGCTGCAATAAACGTTAGTGACAGAACGTATGAAGCATGGAAATACAGTTTAAAAAAAAAAAACAAACAAAAAAAACACTTCTCTGTGCACTGTGCCTTTTATTTTACTCTAGTGGCTAGTAAAGGCACTGTTTCCTATCAGCCACAGGATATAGACTCAGGGGGAAGACAATAGCTGTGCACTCTGCCATACATTAATTCTCAGGCAACCGTGCATTACTTGAGGATTAATGGATGGTCACCTAATGGTCTTTGGCCAATCCCACGCAAACCTTTGTCTTTCCCATGTTACAAGTACAGTATAGTCCTCTGTGACTGAACTTAGCCCCAGGAGGATAGAGGAGCCAGCAAATAAAACACTCTAACATGTACTGCATGTTTACTGTAAAATAAACTGGGAAGGTCACATACAGAGGACTGATTGACCAGAGACTCATTTACAACAGCACACCAAATACTGTCTCATAAACATTACATTATAACATATAATTCCAGGTTTGATCAATACATTCTGAATTACAATATTTATTTATTTCAAAAGTTTCACCAGGAAAGACACACTGAGCCGATAGCAGCTCATTTTCAGATGCATCCGGGGCCATGAGAAACAATAGAAAACAGAATTTATCGAAAACAAGCTACAAATAGATAGGCAATTTAGACAAATATGTAAAATACAAGCTACAATAAATAGAGAATAATGGATGGGTACATGTGTATTATGGATTTTTTTCACACACCAGAGGTGTGTGATGACCTATAAATCTTCAGAGTGAAGCTCGAGAGGTTTATGTGGTCATCACACACTGAGGGTGTGTAAAAAAATCCATAGCATCAAACTTACCAATCCTTTGTTTTTTATAATTGCTGGTGTGGAGGTTTAGACTGTATTTCTAGCAGTTTAAAAGAAAAAGATGTTTTTTAGCTAGAGTACAGTTTTATTTTTGAAGAGATTTGCCTTTGTTTTTTTTCACTGAAGACCGAGTAGCTGAGGTGGCAGAGCAGACAACTACTGTGAGTACCCGCTTTCAGTGTCTTGCCCTGGCACTGCTGCGCAACGAGGTTCAGATGCACTGTTTCTTCGGGAAATGTCATATCAACCAGATTTCGAGTTATTATGAAGTGTCATATCAACCGGATTTCAGGTTATGATTGCCTTTGGAGCATAATAACCCGAAATCTGGTTGATATGCATTTTTTACAAAACAGTAATCTGGCTGATATTTATGGCCACCAGTAATTATATAGACTATGTTAGGCAAATATGTGCACTGCCATGGGATATAGCAGAAAATGCTTCCAGGAGGGTAGCAAATGGGTGCTAATTAAAGTGCAGAGTGCAATAAATGTAGGCAAGTGGTAGCGAAGCTAACCAGCAGGTAATCAAGAATAGTGCAATTGAAGAGGGGAAAACTGGGAGGGTTGCAGTACGGGTTAGGGCAGGGAGTTGGGGGGATGAGGAGGAGGGGAGGGAGGGAGTGGAGAAGGATGGGAGGAGTGGTACAGAGGCAGGGATTAGGTGCAGCTGCAGGAGTGAGAAGTGAATTTGAAGAGAAGTGAGGAGAGAGAGCATTGGGAAGAGGCAGAGTGGATAGGAAGGGGAAGAAAATTCAAAAGTTTGGGGAAGCAGTAGAAGAAGACAGCCTGGCCATCTGAGGAAGTCCTAGAAGGGAGTGCCAGAAAACAAAAGCTAGAGTTGCAATGGGTGTAGTGAGAAGGGGGTGGGAGTTGAGGGGAGAGAGGTGAGCTAGGAGGGGAAAGTGCCTACAATATAGCATTGCATATGGAATAGGATGGGTTGGATGTAACAGTTCTCCTACTGAACTAACACATTAAACAAGGTTTGCAGTGTCCACAGCTATGCTACCAGATCCAGTAACAGGTGTCTTGCAAAATCACAGAAGTTAACAGTGAATATGTAAAAAAAAAAAATTCGGATCTACCGTGGGGCTATGCTTTGGAACTCACTAAACGTGGAGCACAGCAAATGTATTCCTTCACTTAACAGGTTTATTTGTTTATTTGACCATGTAGGCAAACAATGTTCAGGAAAAACTCACTTTCGCTTGTGACCTGGGGGAGGGGTGGTGGTGTTAGGAATAAAACAATGAATAGCAGGTGTTGACTTACATACAGAGTTATTGAGATCAGGTCTTTATTTTTTCACCACTGTTTTTGTCTTCATCTTTGCAGATTGCCACCTTCAACTTTACTACTTCACCGAAAAAGTGGTAAATGCCTGGAATAGACTGCCAGCTGAAGCGGTGGAAGCAAAAACAATAGGCACAGGGGCAGTATTACTGAACAGCTGGGGAGGGAGTAGGGAGGGCTACTGGAGACCAGTTAGGGTCTGCAGAAATAGACCAGGCAGGGACCATCTGGGCAGACTTGGTGGGCCAAGCGGTCCTTTTCTGCTGGCAAATTCTCTGTTTCTATTTAACTCACCCCTTGCAGCTCCATTGCTTTCTCTAGGACCTATCTACTGTGTTTGCCCCATAGCTTTTCCCTTGTGGTGGGGCCACTGGGTTGGGGAAGACTCCACAAGAGACTGAATGCAGGGATTTGGGTATGTGTGGACTGAGAGTTGCAAACTGCCTGTTTATGCTGTTTTTCTGTACCTCCGCTAAGGATGGCAACAAGAATGTGCTCCATGGTGCATATAATGAGTATGTATGGAGTAGTGTATAGTGTGAATACATTTGCCTAAATGATATTATTTCTGCATATGACAGGGCAACTGAGTTACTTATTTGCCAGACAAAGTATAAAGAAATGCAAATAAAGAAGAGCATGAACTCATGAACAGTATGGGGTATTCACAAAAAGCATCAGTATTAACTGCATCTACAGGTGAGTCTACGTTTATACCACCCCCACCTTGTGCAGCTGTTTCTGTTTTTGAGAAAGCTTGTCAGCAGAACTTTGACAAACTGTTTAAGGCAGACCATAAACCTGTCTATATCAACATCACAGTGGATGAAACTGTAAGCAGTAAGACCTGACAGGGTGTGGGGTATTGGAGGATACCCTCGTGCCCAGGGGCATGATGATGCCTGATACCACAGGTGGAGAGCCTTATAGCCCCTGGAAGTGTGGGGATCCACCAATATTTCGCACCCTGAAGGGTCTTGTTGTGCTTGGAAAATGGTTTGGGCAAATTAAAAAGAACATTTCTAGAAGAAAAAAGACAGACACAAAAAAATAAAATACTGCTTTGAAAATGTAAATACTCTCTCCACAGATAGTTTCTACCTGTCATTCATTTGTCTTTCTGTGTCTTTCTACACATGCAGTAGAGTTTTTTAACTAAGAGTTCAATATTCTGCATTATACACTGGCAAGGAAAAAGTAAGGGTTGTGATCATCTAACTGGGTCTTTTCAGCACGAGTAAATCCCTGCATAACTCGTGCAAAAAGACCCAGTTAGCCTCTTCACAAAAGAAAATTAAAAAATCAATTTGACGATCTGAAATTTAGATATTTTGGCTGCCATGTTTGCTTCTGCTAACTCAGTCCCGCTAAAGACGTTCACTTTCAAAAGTCTGCCTTCAAAAACAAGCTGCATTTAATACAGTTTTTTAAGATGTTTAAAATCCCCCTTCATTTTTCAATATGTTTAAGTTACCCCCATTTCATGCCCCCAATCACTTCAAATGCTGAGAAAATTGTTCTCACAACGTGAGAGAGAACACAGCAAAATGTTCAGTTCTCAATCACTGGCTGTGTGGGACTGAACTGGTTAGTTCTTTTAGCAGCATGAACAGAATACAAATACCTCTCGTCTGCGCTTGCTCTCTCTCTCTCTCTTTCTCTTACAACAAACATATGAGTTTGAGCATCAAGTGTCTGAGTTAGTAGGGTGGTAAGGGGCATCTCTGACACCAATATTCTACCTAGCAACACAGAACTATTTAACACACAGAGGAAGGATATTCCATAAATATCAATAAAAAACAGTTTTTACTTACAAAAAATAGTTTTATTGTTTTTTCTTAAACCATTACTTAGTACCAATTGTATAAATCGCAATAATCCTCTCCAGAATGTGAGTTCAAGTGTGTTTACGCAATTAGATGAGATGATGCTTGTGTGGCTTGATTTACTTTGTGGCTTTCCGCATCTCTATCCATGGGATATACCATCCTGTAGGGGTACGATGCAAGGAACCCTAGAGGAGGGTCCCCCCCTTACAGGTACCACAGGAATGATTGCATCAACTAAAGGTAGGTTAGAAAGAAGCCCATGGGTAAGAGAGACGAGCCGCTGGAGGAGGAAGGGTGGATGGTGGGCAATGAAAAATGAATCCTGGAGAGATCCAGGATGAGTGACCTTTTAAGCCTGATGGGAGAGTGACGTAATTGCTCTGTCCATTGAACCTCGGGCTTAAAGCCCCCCATTCAATTGTGCTTACGCAACTAGATGAGATGATGCTTGTATGACTTGATTAACTTTGTGGCTTTCCACCTCTCTATCCCTGGGATATACCACCCTGTAGGGCTACAATGCAAGGAATCCTAGAGGAGGGTTCTCACCCTACAGGTGCCATGGGAATGATTGCATTGGCTAAAGGAAAGTTAGGAAGAAGCCCAAAAGGCATACCCAAAGGTGTTGAGCATTGAAGAGGCGAAGATGGTGAATGAATTAATGAATTCTGAGAAGATGATAAGCGTGGACTTCCTAGGAGAGAGGGGAAAGCCTGGGACCACCATCCGCCTCCTTCCAACAGCGGAACCTAACTAATTAACCTAAGAAAGCACCAAGTTTAACAAATATTATGACCATCAACACGGAGGAGAGGAGAGGAGAACCCCCCCTTGAGGAGGAAACCTCTGGGGATCCAAGGCCTAGGTTGCCTTCCCTCCAGGCTTACGATGTTTGATTTGAGGACATATGTCATTAAAGAGAAGTATTCATTAATGAGAGGGATACGAGTAGGGAAGATGATGACGGGATAGGGAAAAACCCCAAAAAGAAGCACAGATTGAAGAAGAAACATGAAGCAGCAGGGATCTGAGAGCGTATGCTCGAGTAGCTGATGGGAAGGAGTAGATCCATGTAGAAGTCAGAGAAGCAAGGGGCATCCAGATGTGCTCACGAGGAGACCGAGGATAATGCAGACTGATGATGATGATGATCACCACAGGAGTGCAGCAGTTAAATACGCGAAGATTGAGGAAGAGGAGAACTTAAAAGTGAACTTCAGCGATGGTGGGCAGCAGCCAGCAAAGCAGCAGTTCGATGAGATGTCAGCCTGTAGCAAAGGACGATGGACAGGAAGGCATGGCCATGAGTGGAAATAGAGCTGAATTAAGATGACTGAGGAAGATGAAAATGGACAATGATGATCACTGCAGGAGCGCTGCAGGTCGATTGGGTAGCATGAGACCTAATGAGAGGTAGCCAAAAAGAAATTTTGATTGCAGGCCAGATGGAGGCAGCAGAGGCATACGAGTCAGCCAAGGCATACTGACTGAGTGATTGAAATAGATGAGCAGGTCAAGATGAGGTATCGGGGACCTGAGAGGGCTATGCGCAAAGAATTCCCTGTAGGCTTGATTGATCGATGTGAGTAAGTAGACTCTGAGGCCATTGAGGCATACTTGATTATGCGATGTGAACGACTAGACCCAAAGGTTGGAGTCAATGAGGTAGTTCAAAGAATTCTTGATTGCAGTCCTCAGATAGTGCTTGAGTAAGCGATGAATTAGATTAACCATGAGGTAAGGATGAGGTAACGATGACCGGAGTCATGAACCTGACACATGCAGCAGGAGGGCCACGGGTCGATAAGGTGGCATATGAGTCACGATAGGTATGCCCAAAAAGAAATATCGATTGCTGGCCAGACTGAGTCATCTAGCCAGACTGAGGCAGCCCAATGGCGCCACAATATGATGCACTGCCCCACAAATGAGAAGAGGTATCAGGACCGAAAGGGTAGAGCCTAAAATTGCATAAAGAACCATGCAGGTAGGGGGCATGGACAAGGATAGAGGGAAGCCATGATTGGAGTGAATAGTGACTGATGTGAGGAAGCAGACCCTGAGGGCTCAAACTGAGTGAAAAAGCACCAAGGTGCTCAGGAGAATCGTGAGCGTTACAGGATGTCGAGTCAGATAAGCAAGTGATACCAGCTATGGGCAGCAGCTCGTGGAGGGATAGAAGTCAATTAGATGAAGAAGGAGTGGTAGGGCAGGAACCCCCAAGACAGTACTTTCCTGCTTCACTAATGTGTGATCCTTTTCCTAAAGCAGAAGACAAAACAGATGCTGATACAAATTTAGAAATTGAAAGAGAGGGGAGCATTGAACCCTCCACAGAGTGTGACAGCAAGCAAAATCTCTGGTACATGTCAAGAAAACATGAATGTACCTGTTAGTGACCCCGAGGAAGCTCAGGATGACTATCTCCTAGGAGCCGGAATTCCTGAAAATACAAGCCCCTCTGATGCAGTTCGTAGCTGCAGAAGATGCATAAGTGACGAGAAGCAGTGAACGCGAGTGATGCATGCAAGACAATCCAGGATAGAGATACAAACTTATGGTGGGCCGTAGCGAGGAGGTCAGGAGCTAGCGGCCGGGTGGACCAAAGCTGCAGATGGACTCTCATGGAATACAGGAGAAGCCCCGACAGCAGAAAGATAATGAGAAATAGCAGCTCAATACCAACCGCAGTCAGAAGGCAGACGTTCCGAATTGAATACTGACAGGAATGAACAAAAATCACTGCCACTAGCTCTGTTGATGCCGCAGGCAGAGTGGTTACCATAGCGACGCATAGCAAAACAAGGCTGCAGAAACAGAGCTGGGTGAAAACAAAGGGGGGGGGGAGGAGAGAAGCAGAGTGTGGGCCCAAATGAGCAGAAGGTAGGGTGCTCACACCGCCAGCAGCAGGGCCCATGAGAAGAGCGTGGAGCAGGCGTGAAAGAAGAAAAGAGAAAACTGGGGAGGATTGGGCTGCTGAGCTGTGCCTACGTATGGGGAGCAAGAGAAATGGAGGTAGGCTAGAAGGAGGAGGAGCCAGGAAGCAACGGAAAGAGAAAGTGAGCCAGGGAATGCATGGGTGAACCCAGCAGAGGATGCAGGGTGAAGGAGGACTAGGAACCACCAGGAGCACCGGCAAGGGGAGACAGAACAGGGACAAAGCCGACAAGCGGCAGCAGGAGAGGAAAAGACAGCTGGAGGTGGGGGGGGCAGAGAAATGACTGGGGCAGTGGAATCAACAGGTGAGTGAAAGGCAATGTCCATCAGAAGAGTGTGCAAGCACGGCACAGGAGGGGAGTGGGTAACTCAGAGGAGTGCTGGGAAAAGAAATTATACAAAATCCACAGAGAGGGAGGGTCAGAGAGTAGCGCCTCTGGCTACAACGAAAAACAAATCCTGGAGAGGCCTAGGATGAGTGACCTTTTAAGCCTGATGGGGGAGTGACGTAGTTGCTCTGCCCATTGAACCTTGGACTTAAAGCCCTCCCATTGTGCTAGAATTTACCCACTTCTGGTGTGGATTTGGTTACTCGTCATGTGGCCTTGTGACCAAACCACACCAGGCATGGGTAAATTGTAGCATAATCCACACCCTGTTGTGGATTATTGCTTGAGTATTAGAAACATAGAAAATGACGGTAGAAGGGGACCTGTGGTCCATCGAGTCTGCCCAAATAATGGCTACCTGGGAACCTTCTGTCACACTGGGGTTCTGCCCCCATGTTGTCCAGCCTAGCCTTCTCTAGTGCTGTGTGATTGTGCCCAAGCCTTGTCCCACATGCATTTAAAACTCAACACTGAATTTGCCACCACCACTTCGAGTGGCACGCTATTCCATGGATCCACCCCCCTCTCAGATAAGTAATATTTTCTGATGTCCCTCCTGAATTTCCCACCTTTTAATTTCCACTCATGCCCCCACGTTGCAGAACTGGAGTTCCTGGTGAAAAGCACTGAGTGTGGCACTTTGTTTGTGCCTCTAAGGAACTTAACGTTTTTGATCATATCCACCCTTTCCCTTCTGATTTCCAATGAGTACATGTTCAAAGCCTCTAGCCTATCCTCATATTGAACTCCCTGAAGGCCATGTATCATTTTTGTTGCCCTTCTCTGGACCACCTCCAACCTACCAATATCCTTTCTAAGGTGTGGACTCCAAAACTGGACACAGTACTCCAGATGAGGCCTCACCAAGAACTGGTAGAGGGGCAGTATCACCTCCCTGTCCCTGCTATCTATACTTCTTCCAGTACATCCCAGTACCCTGCTAGCCTTGCTCTAAGCCTTATTACACTGACTTTGCTGTTTGAGGTCATCTCTAATGATGATCCCCAGAACTTGTTCCTCAGCTGAGGAGATAGGTTTTACCCCGTTCAGCCAGTATTCTGTCCTAGGATTAGCTCTATCCAGGTGCATCACCTTGCAGTTCTTAGCTTTGAATTTTAACTGCCATATTTGTGTCCACCTTTCCAATTTATTAAGATATTCCTGTAACTCTCTGATTCCTTCACTGCTGTTCACTCTGCCACTAAGTTTTGTGTCATTGGCAAACAGGGTGATATTGCCCTTGATGCTCTTGCCTATGTCACCAATAAATATGTTGAAAAGGATTGACTGACCCCTGAGGCACCCTGCTAGTGACATGTCTTGCAGCAGATCTTACCCCATTTACTACTACCCTTTGCCTCCTGTCTTTCAGCCAATTTTGCACCCATCTGACTATTTGCTCCACTGCTCCCAGGTCCTCCAACTTTTTCAAGAGGTACCCACATGGGACTATGTCAAATGCCTTACTGAAGTGAAAGTAAAGCAGGTCCACTACATGTCCCCTATCCAACTCCTTTGTCACATGGTCGAAGAAAGTAATAAGGTTCATTTGACATGACCTGCCTGCCACAAACCCATGCTGTTTATTGTTCTGAAGGTTATTTACGTTGAGGTATTCAACCAGATCCTGTTTAATAAGGGTCTCCATCAGCTTGCCTACTATTGTTGTGAGGCTGACTGGCCTATAATTCCCCATCTCCTCTCTATTGCCACTCTTATGGAGTGGCACCATGTCAGCCACCCGCCAGTTCCTTGGTATAACCCTGGTTTTAAGTGATCTATTGAACAGGTGTGTGAGAGGAGCTGATAGATCCTCTGCTTGCTCTCTCAGCACCCTGGGATGTAAACCATCAGGGCCTGGGGTCTTGTTAGCTCCGATGTCAGAAAGGCCCTTCCTGACCCTGTCAGTAGTGAACTCCTGGATGCACATTCTCTGGATTCCCTGGCTGCGGCTCTGATATCACTGTCTGGCAGTGGGCCTTGCTCCTCCCTAGTGAATACCGAATAAAAGAATTAATTGAGGGTTTCTGCTTTCTGTATGTCGTCCTTAAGCACCTCATCCTTTGCCTTTAACCTTATTATCCCCCCTTCTTCCTTTTCTTGCTGATATAGCTGTAGAAATGCTTTTTTCCTGAGTTGACATGGCATGCAATCTGCAGCTCCTTTGTTACCTTGGCATCCTTTACTATTCTCTTGGCCTCCCTGCTTTTCTGGATGTAGTCTTCCCATTCCTTTCCTCCCTTATTCTGCCTGTGCAATGTGTAAGTGTTCCTTTTGGCCTTGGTTGCCTCCCTTACTGAAGGGGAGAACCACATGGGTCTTTTTTTCTTTGTTACAGTCCTGATGCAGACCTTGATTTCCTTGAGGACTGCTTCCCTAATACTTTTTCATATCTCCTCCACCTCTGACTTGTCCCTTATATTCATTTACCTTCCCCTCACTAAGTGCCTTAATCTGCCAAAATCTGCCCTCCTAAAGCATAGCACCTTTGCCCTTGATGAGGTTTTTGTATCGCCTGTGGATATTTCAAATCTGACAGAGTTGTGGTTGCTATTTGCCAAGGTTTCTTCCAGCCTGACTGTTCTAATCATGTCTGAATTTGTGAGATCACATTCAGGATGGCATCCTCCCTCCAGTCAGATCTTTCATAAGCTGAGACAGCAGGCAATCCTGGATTGCATCCAGTGCAGCCAGACTTCTAGAGCTTTTGGCAAATGGAACTTCCCAGTCTATGTCTGGTAGGTTCAGGTCCCCAACCACCACTATGTCACCCTTACCTTCCATATTTTGTATCTCCTCACCTAATTGCCTATTCTTCTCCTCTTCCTCCTCTCCCTGTCCTGGGGGTCTGTAACCCCCCCTCGCAGTTTCCTTCTTGCTGTGGTGGTTAGGTGAGCCTAAAGAGACTCTATGCCCCCCCCCTTGAAATTTGGCACTTAAATCTTCCTCTAATAAAATGCTTGTCACTCCCACACACCACCCCAAATCATGGAATGTTAACAGGGAATGCATGAATTCAAAATGATGCAAAATTCCACTGGCATACACTAACATAGGCACACAAAGGCCTCACACAAAGTCAGAGGCTCCTTTTTTTCTGGTGCAGAGTTAATAGCAAAGATTGCTCTATTAAGCTGGTTTGCCTACGAGGGTTTTTTTTTTATGGTCATCAAGGAAACAACAGAAATAAAAAATCTGAATAGTGTTTGATTTTTTAATTTGTTTATGTGTATAAGAAAGGGATCATGAGTAGAAAGAACATTCAATTATTTATATATTTTTAAATTTAAGGGAGTTTTGTTTTAGGAACTAACTGAAGGTTTTTATATAGGAATAAAGCTGGCAGCCATATTTGTGATGGAAATCAAGAATGAGGAAAGTGGCTCATGAATTCTGTATGTGATGAGTCTAAATTCCAGATCATATGTTGGACCTTTTTCTTTACAGAGGGTATTGGCACATAAATATAAGCCAATGGATGGCAACAGCCAATCAGAATATAGTATTTAATGTGCATATTTTCTAAAATGCCTTAAAAGAACTTGAGGACAACCAGAAGTTAACAATTAAGCAAGCTGACGGGGGGTGGGGGGGACAATAGTTTTGATGGACACAGATGCATATTGTACTCAGTGGAGGTGACACAAAAATGTCTAATAACAGCTTCTATACACCTCTAAAGTTTAATCCTACTACTGTGTTTAAAAAAGAAATTGATAATTTTCTCATGCTTACGTTTACCAATGGCACTATTTCAAAGAAGACCTTGGGTTTCCTTACTGTTCACCAGCCTATACATGCAACTATCTGCATTGCTACGCTGTCCAAGGTCCACAAGAGACTCACCAATCCCCAAGATGACCCATCGGTTCTGTGATAGGGTCACTAACTAAGCTCATATCCCAGCACATGGATGCATACATAAAAGAACGTGTGTGGGTATTGACTTCCTATATTAAGGATAACACCAATATTCTGAACATTTTGGGAGGATGTCTAGTTGGCCGCTGATTGGCTATTAGTCATACTGAATGTTGAGTCCCTTTATACTTATATTTCACACAGTAGTAACCTTGGTTGGACATTGGTACATAGTACTGCAGGCCTTGTTACACTGAGTTTATTGTTTTAGGAACTCACTGATGATGACACCTACTGTAGGTCTCTTTCCTCAGAGATCATGCCCAAGTTAACCCCCCATCCAGTACTCTATCCTCGGGTTCTTATTTTTTTTATTCAGTTCTCGGATTAATATCTTTGAGCTATAAGCTTGTTTACAAAGGTTCCAGGACTGCTGATAGATTGAGTGTGGTGAGAGAGGAGTTGTTCTCCTCAGTGTTTTTTGGCTGCTACTTTTTCAATAAATGGTTTTATGGTTTATCCTGTGCCATTTTTTTGCTTAGAGTGCTGACTTCAAACAGTGGTTTTGTCGCTTATGTTGTTCTGATATGCAGTTTATATTGAAATCCCCTAACACTAGTACCTCTATGTTGTGGTGCAGGTTGGAGAGGTAGTCTATGAGTACTTTAAATCTGCTAGACTGCTCTTTTGGGGGAATGTAGACAGAGACAAGTGTTAATCCTTTACCCCGAGCACCTAGTAGTAGTTTTATTGCCAGTACTTGTACATTATTACTAGTGGCAAGGTGAGGTAGAACTCAACCCTGGATGGTGTCCTTGATATATGCAACACATCCGCCACCTTGCTTACCAATCTTGTCCAGCCTAAAAGAGGTGTACCTCTTCAGCTGGATAGCTATATCTGTAACCCTAGGTCTGAGCCATGTTTTGAACACTGAGAGCACATCTGGTTTATGTTGGGCTACCCAAACTTGTATCAAGTCAAACTTAGCCATGAGACTGCAGATGTTAATCGAGGCTACTGTTATACGACTGTATTTCTTTAAGGGTTCAGGTGTAAGTGGAGTGGGTTCAGGGTTGGGATGGACATTGCCTGACAGTAGCAGTAGTAGCCATGCCATTCTTATTGCTTGCCATTTTAGTTGCTTTAATGCCTGCGTGTGGTTTTGGGCTTTTGCACATATTTTTCTGTTTTTGTTAGAGATTGTGATCATATTTAAAGCCACGGGAGTGAGGGGATAAGTGGTGTAGTCCTGAACTAATTGCCACTTATGCAAGCACAACTTCATATCAAAGACTGAGAACACTGGAATGGATGTGATTTTATGGCATCGTTGATGGTGCGTCAGTGTGCCATTTATTCAGTTTCCAATAAGATTGGCTTCACTATGCATGTGGGGTGGACTTACTGGTACTAGTGTGAAAATGAGCCAAATATAAAGTGGGGCTGTGGTCCAGGAGGATTGGGTTATATATCCGTGAGGACTTGGGTTGTCTGCAGCTACTTTGCCCTGTTCGGACCAGGGGTGGCAACGAGTGCAGTACCAGCTATGGCCTTAGGATTAGAGTTTGGGAGGCTTATGTGGGGATGGAGGATGAGAGGTCTGTATCACCCATTCCATGCTCAAGGAAAATAATGGAAGGCAGATACAGCAGGAATTAGAACAGTTGCTGGAATAGAGCAGTGGTTAGGGGTTCAAATCCTGCAACAGTACTGAGAGGGTGAGGAGGATAAACAGGTGATACTAGAGGGCTGATGAAAAATCAGGGCTTGGTGAATCCTAGTGGAAGTGGCTAAATTATGCTTATACTATGTCAAATTATGCATAAAATGAGGTGTGGCTAAGATGAGGTATAAGGAGCGGGAAAAGTTAGACAAAAGTGTGGCCGATGGCCTAGTAGTTAAAGTCCCCGACTACAGTGCGAAGGGTCAGGCATTTGAATCCCAGTGATGGATTCTTGAGACGGTAGATAAAGTTCACTTGGGATGTGGTTGAAAGGTATGGTATCAGAGTGGAGAGCTTAGAAATAGCTAGAAAGGAGTTAAATTATGCTAAGGTTCTTAGGGGCTCGGCAGTGACTCCTAGTGGTCATGCAGCATAACGAATAATACAGAAACTAGGGAGATTAGTTTGGGAGGAGACAGGTCATGTAATATGTCATGTGACCTAGGCTACCCATAAGGGTAGAGCCCTCCCAAGGTGGGGTGGGTGGGTGGGGCAGTCACCACGTAGTGGCGATGAGCTAACACAGTTCACAGGTGTTGGCTGTAGTTATCTTGTGCAGTGCTGCAGGGAATTCTGTGGGTTGGGAAGAGCTATCAGCCTTGTGCAGTGCTACAGGGAGTTCTGTTGGCTGGGAAGAGGAGGCCTGTTCCCTATGTGCATCACCTTGCCATTTTTAGCACTGAATTTCAACTGCAAAACCTTTGACTGCCTCCCTAGTCTTTGCAAGTTTCTTTGTATCTCTATAACTCCCTCATCACTGTCTACCCTGCCACAGAGCTTAGCATTATCTGTGAAGAGACACATTTTACCCTGGATTCCTTCTCCCATGTTGCCGATGAACACATTGAAAAGGACTGGACCCAATACTTGTGGCACCCCCATTGGTGACCTCCCTCTTTTCTGATTTGACTCCATTAAACCCAACCCTCTGCTGTCTCTCTTCCAACCAGTTTCTCACCCATCTAACTGTGTCCTCCACTGTACCTACATCCTCCAGCTTCTTCAGCAACCTTCTGTGAGGAACTGAGTCAAACGTTTTACTGAAATTGAAGCAGAGTAAATCCACAGTGTGGACCTTATCAACTACCCTCATTACCCAGTCAAAGAATACTATCAGGTTGGTCTAACAAGATCTCCCTGCCTCAATCCCATGCTATTTAATGTCCAGGAGTCCATTGCCCTCCAGATCCTCCACGAGATCTTCTTTGACTAGTGTCTCCATGAGTTTACGCAATATAGAGTTAAGACTGACAGGTCTATAGTTACCCTGTTGCTCCTTGTCCCCACCCCTTTTAGAGAGGGACTACCCTGCTACCCACCAGTCTTTTGTAACTACCCCTGTCTCAACTGAGCAATTAAATAGCCCTACCAGGGGTTCAGTTAGTTCCATTGCCAGTTCCTTAAGCACCCTCAGAAGCATCTCATCTGGCCCTGTAGCTTTACAGCTGCTAGCACTTTCTGAACCCTTTCACTGGTAAATAGTTACTGCCTTATCTCAGGATCCCCTTACAGCTGCCTTAATTCCATTCTCTGGCATAGGACTTCTGTCTTCCCTTGAGAATACAATGTCCCTTGTGACATAAAGGATTTCCCTCTCCCCTTTTCCCCTTTTTAGATGCATGTGCATTTTTATCTTATGCGCTTTTTGCACTATGTAAGGAGAGGCATTTATGATAGCTGACATACCCTAGATTGAAATGCCGGGCTGCTGCATGGCATTCTCAATGTTTTTGTGCTCTCTGCTTTGTCATAAAATTACCTGACCTGCATATATTGTGTCGATTTTCTTTTTTTTTACCTCAAGTACATCCTTTTATTGTTCTTGCTGTTGTGTTTTGGGCTGGCCAGTCTGGTTTGCACTGTCCTCTCCTCCTGGATGCATTGCTTTTCTTGTGCCATTTGCTCAGCTGACATGGCATTACCGTTTGTTCCCTCAGTTGTCCTGTCATCACTTCTCAGCTAAATTCCCAAGTTCCAGCTGGATCTTGGTTTGGAACCAGCGGTCGGATATTCAAAGATTAGCATTCGTGCTAACATGATCAGCATGGGTTAGCACGGCCTGTGACGTGGGTTTGCATGAGTGCTCCTGGTGGTGCCATAGTCAATGGACCTGGGAGCATCCACCAAACCAGGCAGCTAAAATACCACTGGGTCTATGCAAATGAAAGGCACCCCTCATGCATACTGGTGCACTGGGATATTCAAAGGTTTGTGAGGGTGATAAACAGCCCCCCCCAGCAGCACTGTTTATTGCCACCAAAAAGCACCTCTTAACTTGCCAATAAGCCTGAACCCCTTACCCCCGAAGTCAGAGCAGCTGTACTACAGCCGCCCACCCTGATCTCCCTGTATGAATTTGCAGTATTCCCTGGAGTCCAGTGGTTCTCCTCACCTCCTGATTGCCCATTCATACAAATGTAAATATTCTCTCCTGGTCCACCTCACCCCCCTGATCACCTGTTCAGTGTTTTATTATAATTCCCTGCTGGTTAGTGGTTTCTACTGCTGTTTCTACAGTACGCACACTCACTGACAGCTGATATGGTGGCTGACTGTGTAGGTGAGGGAGGGCTCTGCTGGTTATTGTATCTAGCTGGTAGAAGTGTTCGGGCACCAGGGTAAGGATGTGTATAGGGAGATGTGATATCAGCAGGCGGGTTGGGTGCGAGGCTTTTGAGGGGGGCACTGGACCACCAAGTGTGCTATAGTAATATATATGGGGGAGAGGGAGAACCACTGAACCACCAGGGAATGATAATAAAAACACTAAATGGACTATGGGGGTGGAGTGGGGGGAACCACTGGACCGTCAGGGAATGATAATAAAACACTGAAAGGGCAATTGAGGGAACCACTGGACTACCAGGAAATGATAATAAACACTGAATGGACAATCGGGTCGGGGGGACCACTCTGCCACCAGGGCTTATATTTTACACTGAAAGGGGTGCTAAGGGGATGCTTCACCCCCATGCAAATTAGCCCATAACGGGCATGCAGATGGACTCTTAACACCTTGCATGCCCAGTGGGCTCATTTGCATGCTTGGCCTTTATATAGCCCACAGGGGTCTTGGTACTATCCCTTTTTGGGCAGCACTGTTCCCTGTGGACTATATGAAGCCCTGGTCTATGTTGTGGCAGCACAGAATCACTTAGCACTGTGCTGACATGGACTGATATTCAGTCGGATAGTACCGCTCACTATCCATCCAGATTTCATGGCAGCCAGAACAGGGGCAAGCGCAGCACAAACATTTGTGCTGTGCTTGTCCCCTTTTCTGAATATGGGGCCCCAGCTGTTCAAACCCTCACAAACTGCTCCCGACAATTATATGTCAACCTACTCACAGTTGCCATGGCAACCAGGACAAATAACAACAATGGATCAATGGGTAGAAAAAGGTGAATGTACACTAATGAAGCAGAGATAGTAGGATATAAAACATTATCAATCAGAAAAATGAACACACATCTAGCTCCAATATAATTAATGCATGCACCATACACCAACAGTGAAACATTAAGGTCATATATATTGTACCATTCTGTGCACATATATGTTATTCCTTTAGCAAGTTCAGTCCTTTAACTTTTTGAGCCTAAGAAGGATTTTACTGCAGAGCGAGAAAGAGAGAGAGAGCGAGAGAGAGAGAGAGAGAGAGAGAGAGAGAGGGCTATTCTGAAGAGAGAGAGAAAAAAGTGAGAGAGATATTTCAGTGCATCGTAGTATTTTTTATGTCTTATGAATCGTTCCGTGTATGAAGGCAAAGCAAGCTTTATTTATAAAATACACTTTCCCATAGGCTCAGGGCACTGTACATACAATAAAACAATCGGCAAAACATCATAAAACATACGAACATACGAAAATGCCAGCAGTTACAGGCCTTATGGTCTATCTAGTCTGCTCGAGTGTGCAGCACATCAGTCCATTAGACTGCAGCTGCCCTCCCAGCCTCCACCTCCTCCCTCCTATAGCATAGTGTCAAAAGTAAAATGAACTATCTAACAGGTAAAATGAATTAAACAAGCTGAAACTAATAAAAAACTAGTGGGGAAAGCCTGCTCAAATACTGCAAGTAAGTTTTCAGAGAGGTTTTGAACACCTCCACCATGTGGGCAGAATGGATGATACCAGGAAGGGAATTCCTTAAAATGGGAGTCACCACTCTGAATGCTTTGTCCCCAAATTGTCTCAGGCAGGAAGGAGGTACAATGAGCAAGTCCACATCAGTGGAGCAGTAGGGGTGGGTTGGGAGGTAAGGAACCAGGAGACCTTACTTCGAGGTATCTCTTGCAGCAGGCCATCACCAATAGGATTCTAGACGCCAGGCACTAGGACCACATGGGAACTTTCTAACTGGCAGTCTACCAGAGGGGGCCACCCACCTCTGAGGTCAGCCAATCCTATAAAGGTGGGCAGCCCCCATACCCTCCTCAGTTCTTTCCCGCCATAGACCAATGCACATTGGACTGCTGGAACTGCCACAGCTACAGTCAACTGCCATTTTCCTGTGTCTACCACGCTTTATTATTTTACAATTTCTTTTAGATTTAACATTGAAATTTCAGTGTTCTCACCTGATTGTTTATGTCTTCTCTACCGTCTTCATCTTCCGACCGCTCCACGCAGTGTGCCTGTGGCAAACAGATCCTGGACAAGGATGACCATTCTGCCTGTGTCTTGTGCCTAGGCCCAGACCACGATGTCTAAGCCTGCGAGGCCTGCCAGAGGTTCAACCTGGCCATCCATAGACGTTGCCAGAAGATCCTGGAGAATCATCTTCTTAAGCAGAAGGTCACCTCAATGAAACAGGAGGTGCAGGCCAGGAGCTCCTCCACTTTCCCAGCCCAATCTTCAGGGTCTTTGTCTTTGAAGTCCTGGTATAAGGCCTCTGGGAAGCACATGCACCAGGACAGCTCCCGGTTTGCCTTCCACTCACCGTTGCCTCACAAGAAGTCTTCGACTGCATCTACATCTTCCTTCCTTGGGGGGTTGACTTCCTTG
Source organism: Neoceratodus forsteri (assembly GCA_016271365.2). Taxonomy (NCBI): domain Eukaryota; kingdom Metazoa; phylum Chordata; order Ceratodontiformes; family Ceratodontidae; genus Neoceratodus; species Neoceratodus forsteri. The sequence goes on from CM057456.1 coordinate 871,109,748, forward strand.
GCCCCACATGCCCTAACTCTCACAGGGCAACTGGTGAACATGCCATTCGCATGGGTCTCCCTCACAGGTGGTGGCTCCTTAGGTTAGGGTACTCCATATCCTGCTTCCCAGCCCCTGCTGTTTCAGCCCTTGTTCTCTGTGAGCACACAGTCAGGTGGCTCTGCCGTAACCTCTCTGGCCAGCACAGGTGTGATGGTCGCTAGACTCCCAGTGGCCGTCCCTCTAACACCTATGCCCCCAACAACGGTCTTGTCCTTTGGGACCACCGCGGCTTCTGCTCCTCCTTCTCAGTCAGACACTGCAGGACACTGGTGCCTCCCAAAGCCTGGTATCTCCTCAGCCTTCATCCAGGGGGTCAACCTCCACTCCAGCACCCATCTCCCCATGGCCGGCACCCATGGATCCTCTTCTGGCACCCTCCCGGCTGATGTCCACTGGGCCTGCACCCATTGTTCCCATGCTGCAGCCTGTGAGTCCTATGCCTGCCAGGCTGATGCCAGGTCTTTTACAGCCCGCACCCAACAGGCCTGCACCGGCCCCACAGCTGACGCCTGTTGGGTCTCCGCCCATCCTACAACTACCTGTTCCTGTGGGACCAGTGCCCGGTCTCCCACAACCGGCGCCTGTAGATCTGCAGCCTGGGTACCCCATGCTGGCTGCTCTGGGTCCGGCACCTGCCTACCCCTATCCTGCACCAGCAGGACCTGTACTAGGTTACCCATACCCACCACCTCTGGGACCTATGCCCGTTTACTCCTACCCAATGCCAGGAGGACCAGTGCCAGCCCCAGCTGATTATCATGGCCTGATATCTGTTTTGTGGTCCTTCATGCAGACGCAGGCTCTCACCCCAAGGGCACTGGCTCTGGATCCCCCAGGACCTCCTTTGAACCCTCTTCCGGCCCCTGTTAGGCTGGGCCCTAATCTTCCACACACCTCCAAAGGGAGGTGTGATGGTGGGGTCTTCTGGCCAATCAGATGGTCGTTGGCATGAGGACAGTGAAAATGAAGATGATGGGGAGAAGAGCATCAGTAGTGAGTCTTCTTCTCTCCCCCGACTCCTCAGAAGGGAAGGAGGCCCTGAGTAATGTTCCCAAGTCCCCCACCCATGACCCTACCTTTATGGCCATTACGTGGTACATTCAAGCCACTATGGGATGGGAGACTGAGGAGCAGGACCCTGAGTGGCTGTCTACTTGCTACAGTGTGATTCCCCTCCCTTATTAGTCCCACCTATCATTGACTCCTACTGTATGAGGATGTCACCTGGGCAGCCTGGAACTGCCCTCACACAGTCCCGGTGGTATCCAGGAAGGCGGACAAGCTTTACCCTGCCCTGGCTGGCAAGTCATATTTTGGGGAACAGTCCAAGGCTGATTCAGTCATCATCAACACTGCACATGACTATACCAAGAGGCTCAAACACTTAAGTTCCTTCCCCCCAGACAGGTAGTCTCACTAACTAGACCAGATGGGCAAGTGTGCCTTCACATCTGCCACTCTGGCCATTTGGGCCATCAATTACTTGGCCCACATAGTGCAGTTTCAGAACTTATTATGTAATCAGGCTAGGGAGGCTATTCAAGCCATGCTGGATGACCTTTCCAATCAGCAGACCCTCCAGGTCTTCAAAATAGGCCTGGATGTTGGTACCCATGTCCTGAGGATGCCTATGATGCGGTTGACACCTCAGGCTGGGCAGCGGCCATGGGTGTCTGCATCAGGTGTCACTCCTGGCTATGGGTCTCAGTCTTTGCCCTGGACATCCAGTCCAGCATAATGAACGCCCCTTTCAGGGGTCTCAAACTTTGTGATGTCCAAGACCTCATCTCCGAACTGCAGACCTCAGGATGGACCCTCAAATCCATCCACTCTATGTATCATACCCAGACTAAGTCAGGTCAGATGGCTCCCTTTCATCACTCTTCTTGCAGGCAGGACCACCCCCCCCCCAAAGGCTCTGGGCATGTGCAAGGTGAGGGGTTCTCCCCAAGCTCTCCCCCACCACCACTTGTAGCACCCAAGGGGCAGCAGCAGCCTCAACAGCTGCTGCTCCCACCTCCTGACTCCTTGCCAGATGCCTTTCCTCCAGTGGAACTTCAGGAGGCAGTCATAAGGGGTCGCTTCTCCCTTCACTTGGACAGGTGGAGGAAAATCACCATAGAAAACTGGGTGTTGCAGCTCATTGAGCATGGTCACACGCTAGAATTCATAGAGTGACCTCCAGAAAAACCTCCGGGCCAGCCCTCATACCCTCCCATTCACTTTCCCTTCATCAGGGAGGAAATTCAGGCCTTACTCCGAAAAAAGGCCATAGAACCAGTCCTGCTACATCAGCAGGGCAGGAGGTTCTACTCCCATTTCTTCCTGGTACCCAAGCAAACAGGAGACCTTTGACCCATCCTGGACTTGAGTCAGCTGAACCTGTTCATAAAGTACAAAAGGTTCAGGATGGTTACCTTTCAGGGTTTGCTGCCCCTGCTGCATCAGGGGGACTGAATCTGCTCTCTGGATATGCAGGATGCCTACCTGCACATCAAGGTTTTCACCCCCACCGGCACTACCTCCGTTTCCACTTTCAGGGAGTGCACTACCAGTTCAGGGCTCTGCCTTTTGGTTTGTCCTCAACACCCAGGGTGTTCACCAAATGCCTGGCAGTGGTGGCAGCTGCCTTGAGATTGCAGGGTTTCTATGTCTTCCTGTATCTGGATGATTGGCTCTTTGAGGCCCCGTCCAAGGAACGTTTCCTTCAGACCCTGGCACAGACCCGCAGCCTGTTCCGGGATTTAGGCATCACTACAACATGCAGAAATCTTTCCTTACTGCCTGTCATTGGCTCCAGTATATAGGAGCAGTCCTGGACATGGCCCAGGGTATGGCCTTTCTGTACTCAGACAGAGCAGAGCATCTGATGGACCATGCCTGACTTCTCTACTCCAGCTGTTATGTTTCGGCGAGAGCCTTTCTACAGCTTCTAGGTCTCATGGCTGCAGCCATTACCACGGTTCCTTTGGCCAATCTGCACATAAGAGTCCTTCAGTGGATGCTGCAGGTCCAGTGGGACCAGCGCACGGATGCCCAGGATCAGTCAGTTATGGTCTTCAATCCAGTCCAGAGAGTACTGTTATGGTGGCTGGAGCCCAACAACTTGATTTGTGGGATTCCCTTCTGTATTTCTCCCCCTCAGCAGGTCCTAATGACAGATGCCTCAAATCTCAGTTGGAGGGCTCACCTGGGGTCCACCAAACTCAGGGTATATGGACCAAGGTGGAGAGGACACTCCACATTAACATTCTAGAGCTGCAAGCAGTCTTGTACACCCTGCAGGCTTTTCAGACTCAGCTCTTCCTGGGTCCCTTATTGATTCAGATGTACAACATGTGCATCTTTTATTACATAAACAAACAAGGGGGTACTCATTCCTGCCCCCTGTGCAGGGAAGTGATGAGAAAGTCTGGTATTGACCATAGATCATGGACTGGTACTTTCAGCTTTTCATGTTCCCAGCATCGAAAACGTCTTGGCGGACAGTCTAAGTTGGTCTCAGTCCAGAGCCCACGAGTGGGAGCTTCTGACCCCAGTGGCTGAAGACATTGTCGATAGATGGGGTTGTCCTGAGTTGGACCTCTTTGCATCCCCACACAATGCAAAACAGCCTCTTTTTGCTTGCTTGATCCAGGGCCTGGAATTTTCTGGCAAGATGTGCTATCCCTCTCTTGGAAAAGGAGGTTCCTCTATGCCTTCCCTCCCTTTCCGCTCCTTCAGATGTTCCTGATTAAGCTTTAGATGGAAGAGGCTGCTATGATCCTGACTGCCCCTTCTGGCCTCATCAGATCTGTTTCCCCTTGCTTCAGCAGCTGGCAGTGGAACCCCTGGTCTCCCTGCCCCTATGCACAGGCTTGCTCTCCCAGGAGCAGGGCAACCTGGTCCATCTGGACCTCAAGTCACTCCATATCCATGCATGGCTCCAGAGGATATAGCCATTGCCTGGTTTGGGGGTGTCCCCCAGAGTAGCAGATGTTCTGGTGGCAGCTAGGAAACCCTTCACCAGGGCCACTTATAAAATGGAAGTGTTTTGCTATTTGGGTTTCATCGCACTAGTTGGATCCCTTCACCTGTCCAGTGGATCCGCTGCTGGAGTACCTGCTATCCCTTTCAGACTCAGGCCTGTGGTACTCCTCAATTAAGCTTCATCTTTCTGCCATCTCTGCATACCATGTACCTGTCGAGGGCCGTTCAGTGACTCAACTTGATATGTCTCAGACTTTCTTGAGGGGCATTCTGCATTTGAAGCCTCCAACCTGTGATCCTGTCCCGGCTTTGGACCTCAAATATGTGTTGGAAAAGCTTACGGTGCCTCCCTTTGAACTGGCTGCATCTTGTGAGCTACAATTTCTGTCATGGAAAGTGTTATTTTTAGTTGCTGTTACTTCTGCTCGAAGGATTTCTGAGCTTCACGCCCTGATGTGTAAGGAGTCTTATTTGATTTTTCACAAAGACTAGAGTGTCTTTGCGAACCAGCCCTAAGTTTCTTCCTAAGGCAGTGTTGGAGTTTACTATGAATCTATCCATGCACCTATCTGTTTATTTTCTGGAGCATTCCAGTCAAGGGGAGGCATTGCTCCATACCTTGGATGTGCATAGAATCCTGTGGTACCATACACATCGCACCAAGGACTCCAGGAAGTCTTATCAGTTGTTTGTTTTGTTTGCCCCAGGGAAAGAGGGTGCCCCAGTGTCCAAACAGTGCCTGTCTAAGTGACTAGCCAATTGAATTGTCTGTTGTTACTGGAAGTACAGTAAGGAGCTTTCAGGCACAGTTAAAGGCCATTCCACCAGGGATATGGCCATGTCAGCTTGTTTCAGGAATGTATCTGCTGCTGACATCTGTGCTGCTGCTACATGGAGCACTTTCCACATCTTCACCAAACTTTGCAGTCTGGATATCCCATCTAGGCATAGGGCCAACTTCGGCCTCACTGTGCTTCAGGGCCTCCTCTCATAGGCCATCGGTTTTGCCTCCACCTGGACTGACTGTCTCTAGTAGTCAGTACTGCTTAGGACTCAGTCCTACCAGTGATGGCCTGCTGCAAGAGATACCTTGAAGTAAGATAGCACAGTTATGTAAGAACATACCATAACAATAGATCTTCAAGAGGATCTCTTGCAGCAGGCCTTGCATTCCCTACCTTCTTCCCCCCTTCCTGTCTGTCTCTTCTCTTCCACAGGGGCAAGCCTTCTGCTTCTAATTTTTTCTATTCTTTCAGGTTATCTTGGAATACTCCATGGTTCTGCCAGACAGCATCCTGCTTTTAGTCTCCGGTGGAAGAACTTAGGAGGGTATAGGGGCCGTGCTGCCTTTATGGGATTGGCTGACATCAGTGACTGACTTCAGAAATGGGTGGCACCCCTGTGGTAGACTGCTAGCTAGAAAGTTTCTGTGTGGTCCTAGTGCCTTGTGGCTATAGTCCTACTGGTGATGGCTTGCTGCAAGAGATCCTCTTGAAGATCTACTGTTACAGTAAGTTCTTACGTAACTGTACTATCTTTGAAGTAGTCAGGACCATGTAGGGCCTTGAACGTTAGCAGGCATATCTTAAATGTGATGCACCACCACATATGCAGCCAGTGCAGTGTATGTAACACTAGCGTGATGTGGTCCCTCTGAGAAGTTCCTTCAATCAGCTGTATTGCAGCATTTTGGTTCAGCTGCAGGCATCGTATCAAACCTCCAGATAACCCTAAATATAAAGCATTGCAGTAGTCCAACACAGAGGTGGCAAAAGCATGAAGAATTGTCACCAGGTTAATGGGCGCCACATGTGGTTCAATCCTGGCAATGTTTTGAACATTGTAAAAGCCAGATCTGACCACCACTGACACCTGCTGCTCCAGTGTCAGCCTACAATCCAAAATGACCACAATATTCTTAACTGTTGCTACAGCTCTGAGAGATTGGCCACCCAAAAAAGGAAGGGCTGCCTCACCTCCTGAGCCCCACCAGCCTGACTTGATCATCTTGACATCTGTCTTCCCTAGATTGAGACACAGCCAATTTGAGGGTATCCAGTTGTTGATCTCAGCAAGGCTTTGCCCCGGCACCAAAGTCATTTGATTCCTGCCAGGAGAACAAGACAGGTATAGTTGAGTATCATCTGCATAATAGCAAAACTCAACACCACACAATCTAATGATTTCTCCCAGTGGCAACATGCACACAGAGAACAACACAGGGCAAGGATTGAGCCATGAGGAGCTCCACAAGAGAACACAGAAGCCCCAAAGATGAAATTACCTAGGGAAACCTGCTGCACTCTCCCTGTTATGTAGGACTCACACCAGCACAAAACTGTGCCAGTCAGAGATACATTATTCCCCTGGTGATCCAATAGCACCCCATGGTCAACTTTGTAAAATGCCAATGAGAGATCCAAGAGGACTAAGATGGTACATTGTCCTTAATCTTGCACAATAAGAAGATCATGAGTCACCCTGATGAGTACAGTCACAGCACTATGGTGGGCCTGAATGGCCGATTGGAGAGGATCATATATATCATAATTCTCCAGATGATCCACAAGTTTATCCACAACCAAGCCAGACCGGTGGCACAGAGGGTTGAGGCGCTGGATGCCACACCTCATGCCATCCTGGTGACCCGGATTCGGGAATGGACTTGGGCTGCCAGGGGTTGGATGGGGTGGAAGAGGATCAAGTGTCTGGAGGATGGCTCGCCTCTTCTGGGGTGGGTAGTTAGCTTTGCACTGCTCATAAGTGGCCCTTGGTGAAGATCAGGAGCACTGCAGTTAGTGGCACCACAGAAGGGGTGGAGTGGCGGCGGGCGTCAGCACGCATGGTGTGCAGATGACATTGCATGACCGCACACTGGGGACAAAAACAGGAAAAAGCCCCTGCTTCCTGGATAGGTGATGGCACCCTCCAGTGCTCCATCATCACATGCCCATCGCCAGGCTCAAACCACCGGCTCTCCCAATCCCTCCACCCTGCCTTGGTTCGGTGGCGGGAGCCCAGGTTGGTGGATCAGGTAAGAGGGGGAGTGTCTATCCCTGATATCCTGGTGGAGATAGCTTCAGGTGGGTAGTAGAGTGGTGGTGGCTAGTGAGAGACGCTAGAGAGAATTCCAGGTTAGCAGGAGATAAAAAAAATTAACAAAAAAATTAAGTTTATCCACAACCACCTTCTCGATAACTTCCCCAAAAAGGGGAGATTCAAGATGGGTCTGTAATTCACCAGAACATCAGGTTCAAAGGATGGTTTCTTTAGGAGTGGTCTGACCATCACCTTTTTCAGGGCAGTTGGAAAGACACCCTATGTCAAGGAAGTTCCAATGATCTTGGTTATGACTGGACACAGGGAGTCGCAGCAGCCCAAGAGCAACCAGGTTGGTCCTGGGTCCAGTATACAGCAGGTGGGGAGCAAACCTAAAATCACTTGGAGCAACTCCTCCTCAGAACTGAATAAAACTCATTCCAGATAGCCTGATCTACAGCTTCAGAAGATGACCATTAACAGCTTATGGCACAATGTTTGAAACAATACCTGATCTGATGGAGAACACCTTGTCAGAGAACAATTTGCTGAACTCCTTGTACTTTTCTACTGAAAAAATCTGCTGGCCAGCCAGCACAGCAGTTGGATTTCTGCTTGTGATGCTGGCAACCTGGGTTCGGGAATGGATCCAGGTCATCGGAGGGCCAGCCGGGAGGAGAAGGATTGAGCATAACTAGGACTGCTCTCCTTCTCCGGGGGGAGGGGGGCTATGCATTTGGCACAGGAGCGACACCTGGCAGAGTCTGGGTTTGTCACCCTGGGCTGATGCAAGGTCGAGTATCTCTGGGGCGGGACAGACTCTGGCATCATTGCATGTCTCGGCCCCAGCTTACAGGGCACAAAACCCTCCACGCCTGCATCCTAGATGAAGCCCTGTCTCTGGGCTTAGATTAGCCTCCTGGCCCCAAGCTCTCCCAATAGATACCAGTATCGCAGTACTGGTGCCCTCTAAAGTGCCTTGACCCTGCTCCCAGGGCATAAGCCAGAGGTAACCGGGAGAGCACAGGGGGCTTAGTAACAGGTGGAAGCCACAGGGATGCCATGACTAGGGCAGAAACACTGGTGACAGGCGAGGGCCAAAAAGTAGAATAAATATATATATATAAAAAAAAAACCTCTCATGTATGACAGACAAAGAGGATTTAACAACCTTTCTACAGTGCGAAAGAGCTGAGGTGGTCAGCTTTTCCCTGCAGCAATTGACCTTGACAGAAACTCTTTCTTTTTCAGGTTGATTGCCCATGGATACTCACTGTAATAAGTCTTCAATGCCAACCTGTCCCCCTCACACCAGGACCTCCTTCCAGAACCCTCTGACTTCCATCACTAGGGGCACATTTTCAGAGCTGGCTGGATGCATGCATAAAATGATGCGCCACACAAATAAAATGGTCCGGCTGGCTCTGGTGCCATATTCAAACAGATTGAGCTATCCAAACAGATCATGCAATCTGCTTGAATATCGGATCCTGGATGCGCAGAGCACAGGAGGGGGTCACCAAGTTCTGCTCAGTGCATCCAGGGTGTGGAGCTGAGGACTACCCATAGGGGAATGCATGGTGGATACCTGTATGCACCACAGCCTCCATTGGTGATATTCAGCCCAAACATGCAAATGAGCCCATTGGGCATCCATGGTGCAATGGGGCCATTTGCATGCCCATTATTGGCTCATTTGCATGAGTGCATCTGGTGGAATACACCAGGCCAACCCACCTAGCCCTGATTGCTGTAAAGTAAAATAGCTCACATATCCCCGGTTCCACAGTGTAGGGTTCCCCACCCCTGCCCTGATCACAGTTTCTATAAATAAAACTCGATCCCATTTCTGGTAGTCAAGTTTCAGCCCCAATCAAAATTTTGGAAATAAACATCAATCTCATTTCTGCTAGTCAAGTGTCTCTCTGAAGTTTCTGATCACAGTTTTTTTTTTGTAACAAGCCCTAATCCCATTTTCTGGTGTCAAGTCCTCACTAGCTGCCAGTGACTATCACTTTGCTCTCTCAGCTCACTGAAGCCAGTGACTGGAGACAGCCCACCTCACACTGCAGCTGCCATCCACTGACTGAACTGTACAGGAGCACTGTACGGCATATAGTACACACCCGTTGGTTGACCAGTCAACCAATGGGCATGTACTACATATTGTACAGTGCTCATGTACAGTTCACTTGTCAGCTGGCCAGTGCAAGGTGAGGTGGGCTGTGCCAGTCGCCGGCTCCAGTTGGGTTGGGGAGAGCGGGGTGGTGGGTCACTGGCTGATGGACTGGGGGGACACTTGACTACCAGGGAAATGGGATCGGGGTTTTTATTTATAAAAACTGTGATCGGGGCTGGGAGGGCACTTGACTGCCAGGAAAATGAGATTGGGGCTTTATTTATAAAAACTGTGTTCGGGGCTGGGGAGGAGGAGGAGTCACTTGACTATCAGGGAAATGGGATCGGGTTTTTATTTATAGAAACTGTGATCAGGGCTGGGAAGGGGGAGCCACTTGACTATCAGGGAAATGGGATTAGGGTTTTGTATTTATAAAAACAGTGATTGGTGCTGGGGGACAGATCCCTACACTATGGAAATGGGGATATGTGAGTCTTTTTACTTTATGGCGATCGGGGCTGGGGAGGGGGGTCCCTACACTATGGAAATGGGGATAAGTGAATCCTGTTATTTTACAGTGATTGGGGCTGGGGGGGGGAACATGTACCTAGCCCTAGACTGTACGAAGGGCACCAACCTGCCCTGCACTTAGTTAAAGTAGGGTTTCAAAAGCTTAACTATGTGCCGGCGCAGCCAGCCATAGTTACACTTTTGGGGGGGCTCAATATTGTGATGTGTGGCTTATGCATAGGGGACCCCTTATTTGCATAAGCTCATCACGATATTGTGCATGGCAGCACAGTCGGGGGTGTAAGGTGCATCAGTGGCCTTTGAATATGGCCACGCCCCCGATGGCCTGTGCAAGTCCGGGGATGCACAGCACATCCAGGGATGCGTTGCACATCTCATTTGAATATGTTTCCCTTAGTCTTCAACAGACACAGCTCATCACAATACCACAGTGAGCTGTGACGGGGATATCAGTGGATGAACATGTTAAAGTGCTAGAGAGTCTAAGGCAGCCTTGAGAACCATATTGTAGTGCTCCATGACCTTCTCTGCTCTCAGCACACATGCAAGTATCATATCTGAGACGTCCAGTATCTCCTGGAGATTGCAAGGCTCCAAATTATGTTTTGGATGGTACCAGCTCATCTCCACTGGGGAAGGGGGGAGTGTTCAAACAGAGGACCCCACAAAGGAACAACACTGCATGATGAGACAACCAAAAGACTGGATCAGGCTTGACTGCACTGATGTCAAGTCCAAAGATAAGGCCCAATGTGTGACCATGTTGATGTGTACCAGAGGCAAATGCCTGTGTTAGTCCCAGTGAAGACATCACCTGTAGGAGTTGTTGACCAAAATGTGAAGATTCATAATTGGCACATGCTCTGAAATTCCCCAGCGCCAAAAGTCTGGGGGCATTCGGCACCTGTTCCACCATGAAGTCCACCAACTCCTGCAAGAAATCACTCCCATACCTAGGAGGTCAGTATACGAGAATGATCTTGCCACTAACACTCAGGGCACATCTAACTGCCAAAGGACCTGAAAGTTCCTGTGGGGAGTGCAGTGAGTTCCAAAGTGGATTTAAAACAAGTGCCCACCCTACCCCCTCTGTGAACCTTCCTGGGGAAATGCACCACTGAATAATCTGGTGAGGAAAATACCTCCAGAATAGGGCCAGAGTCATTGCTTAACCAAGTCTCTCTGATGAAAACAAGATCAGCTGAGGAATATTTAGCAATACCTGTATATCTTGTAATGACAATAACGCTATTTGAATTTGAAAGTGAGCGAGAGAGAAAGAAAGAGAGAGAGAGAGAGACATAAAAGACAGAGAGAAGGGCAAAAACACTGACTTGCCAGCTAACTCTTAAGGGAGAGGAAAAAGTAAATCTGTTAGTACTGTACACTACAGTTGCTGCCAAAGATATGGTCAGATATTTCCTAACATTTCTGTGGTATCTATATGTAACCCCTAGGTGGCGCTATCCCAAAGGCTACTGCCCCTGCTTGCTTGGCTAGTAGCAGGTTAAGGGTCCTGAGTTCTGAAACGGGTGCCTCCACCCGGATGTCAGGGTTGGTAGTGGTCAAGCTAAGCTGCGCACAGCCCTCTGGGACATTGTAATCCCCCCTATTTCCTTACTAGTGGCTGGAACAATACACAATAATCACTTTCACAATACCCCTGATACACCACAGAAGTACTCACACTGTTTGCACTTTACCACTAGGGCTTTCCTTTGGACCGGCCCTGAGGACCCCCTGTAAAACAAGGTTATATGCAGCAAATAACAGCAGTACAGTACTCTTGCACAAACTGGAACCACAGTAAGGGTAAATGCAAAAAAAAGAGTTAGATCCGATTTATTTAAGGGGCTTGAACAAGGGAGGGGCGTAATCCGGTTAATTTGCTTAAAGGCTCTATCAATCAAACAGTTATGCATGCACTTCAGGGTCCATAAACAGTCACACACTCTGGGTACCCATACAGAGAATGGTGGGCTAGCCAGGAACGTTGCAGCTGGTTGGGGCCCTGCGATGGAAGAAAAACAACATGCACAACACATACTATTTGTAATTCGGAGCCGGAGGGCTCAGTTCGTGAAAAGAAAACAACAAGACAATCAGATGACACACTTTTAAATTAGGCTGTTGTTGCAGGGAGCTACTATGATGATTACTCACGATACCCAAGACTGGACACAGGCTGGACGAAAATCGAGACAGCAGGTGGCTAATCTGGAGTGCCAGGAGAAGCAGGGCCCACACTATTCGCTGAGGCATCATTCCTGTTCAAGCGTGGAGCAGGGGGCTGATCCCCAGGCAGGTCTCTCGTCAGTGGCTTTCTCGTGCAGAGGGGTAGTCTGGCAGGGCCATCGTGGCATGGCCCAGGCCGAATGGAGATGAATGCGGATTCAGTTCGATTAGGCTGGATAAAGCTTCCAGCAAGCAGAACACAGTTCACACAGTGGGGAACCAAATCACGACCCACTTTCAATACACAACACATTTACATGTAAAGGATTCTATGGTACCAGCAAGCAGAACACAGTTCACACAGTGGGGAACCAAATCAAGACACACTTTCAATATACAGCACATTTACTGTACATGTAAGGAAATTCTACTGTACCAGGCAAACCGTTCTCCGGTCATGATCGCAAAGTCTATGCATAAACTGGGGATTCAAAAGCAGCTGGAAATCCTGACAGGCCGATCGCATTCAGCAGATCTTCGGTCTTCTTCAGGTTAAAGCCTGGTCACAGTCCAGGGGCTTAAATAATCCTCATAACTCGGATTCAGTCCGAATAAACTCTATTTTCCCTCTCAGGGACAGCAGGCAGACAGGCAGGCCAAAACTCAGCCCTTGCACAGTTCTCCCATGCAAAACTACACAGAACTGCTGCTCAAAAATCACTTGAGCTGTTACTTCTTCACTTCTCAGCTCAAAAACTGAAACTAGCTGCAGCAGCCTGAGAAATCCCCTAAGATTCAAAAGGTTTGGTTGGCTGATCCTCCTGTCAGTCACAACGAAGGCTCCCCCTTCAGGTGCAAAAAGGCACAAAAAGCCCAAAACTACAATTCCTACAGATTTTGACTCCAGACAGCTCCTGTAGTCTGGCTCCATTTTAGGTCCCACCAGTACTGATCAGTCCAATTCGCAGTCCAGGACCAAGACAGTGGAGATAAACCAAACAGTCCTTGCTGCAAAGAATGCAGGTTAGACAAACTACATTATCATTGTCACTCTAAATGATTTTCAGCAAATAGTTACATCTTTCAACAGAGCTCCTTCTCAGATTACTTATGACTGCAATCCATGCAGCTCTTAAAGAGACAGTACACAGAGGCTATACAGGCACTCTCTGGCAATCACATTTAAACTGCTAAAACACAGGACACCAGCCTGGCAGTGAGCATTTAGGCAAGCTCGAGGAAGACTTTTTGGGAACCCCCATTTGTAGGGGGGGTTACACCCTTCCCTGCCTGGAGAAAACTTGGTGTCCACCTCAAGTCTGTTCCATCATGCATCAGTTAACATAAACTTATTACTTTACTATATATACCTTTGTAAATGAGCCTATGGCTCAAAGGTTTTCCAAACTGCTGTCTAAATAAATAAATATTCACTACACTTAATGTTACTATCCATTCTGACAACACATTGTGCATATTTCACACAGGTAAATTGAATATTACTATACTGAATCAGGTAATAACTTCTTGCACCTTAAACAATGCAAGAGGGGGCCCTTCCCTGTCAGCTAACTTGGGGCTAGAGGGGGCAGGGGCACCACGGTGAGAGGGAAAGACAAGTAACCTGGAATTGGCTGTCAAGCTCAATTTGGGCAGTGAGCTTGGTGAGACATAAACACCTTTGTGCACCACATTTAGAGGAAAATCCACTGGCCTCCCAGGAGAATCATAACTGAGGCGTACTACTGGCTTGACAGCTCAGCCAGTCTTTCTGAGGGGGGCAACTACAGTTTCTGTACTCTCAGCACTGGTCTGGGGACTCTCGTCACTTGTGAGGGGTGCCTCTGCCTGGGTGGGAATGTCCAAACCTCGGGCACTGTCGGCTCCTTGCTCTGCAGGCTCTGTTTCTACAACACTTGACTCATTTTTCGAAGGCTCAGGCACAATCAAGCTTTGAAGCACTGAAGGGGGGGTGGTCAACACTCTCATAGTGTTCTTCAAGTTCTGGTATGTCACCAGAAAGACTCAAACCCTCAACCCCTTCTTCAGGCAAATCATACAGTTCCACTATACACAGGGAATCAGCATCTTCAGACATGATACTTTGCACTTCACTTTCTGGGAGCATTGGCTCCAAGGATGAAGCTGGGGGTAAGGCAATCCATAGAAACATAGAAACATAGAACATAGAAACATAGAAGTTGATGGCAGATAAGGACCGCAAGGCTCATCCAGTCTGCCCATTTCTTTTTCTACCTTATGAATGTGCCATAGGCCATTGCTCTGTCAATGGCCTGTCTATTCATACTCATCTGTATTGCTCCCATATGCCTATCCCATGCCTGTTTGAAGCCCTGCACTGTATTCATATCCACCACTTCCTGAGGTAGGCCATTCCATGCATCTACCACCCTTTCTGTGAAAAAGAACTTCCTCACATTACCCCTTAATTGGCCTCCCTCTAATCTCATGCTGTGTCCTCTTGTCATGCTATTTTTCTTATATTGAAACATGTTAGACTCTTTCACCTTGTTAATGCCCATCAGGTGTTTGAATGTTTCAATCATATCACCTCTCTCCCTCCTTTGCTCTAGGGTATACATATTGAGTTCAGTTAATCTGTCCTCATATGTTTTCTGATGCAGTCCCTGCACCATTTTGGTTGCCCTTCTCTGGACTGCCTCAATTTGGTTAATGTCCTTGTGAAGGTGTGGCCTCCACTACTGCATGCAGTACTCCAGATGGGGCCTAACCAGTGTCTTGTAAAGAGGGATTATTACCTCCCTCTTCTGACTTGTGATACCCCTATTAATACACCCTAACATCCCCCTAGCCTTACCTACTGCTTTAGAGGTCTGCTTGGATGATTTCAGGTCATCGGTGATGATGACACCCAAGTCTCTTTCTTCCCTTGTGACTGCCAGCACTCCCCTCCCAGCCTATAGGTGGCTTCAGGGTTTCTCTTCCCTATGTGCATGATCTTGCACTTCTTTGCATTAAACCACAGTTTCCACTCTTCCGACCATTTTGCTAGTTTATCCAGATCTCTTCTCATTCTGCCCACACCATGTGGATCATCTACTCTGTTGCAGATCTTGGTGTCATCTGCAGACAGACAAACCTTACCCTCCAGTCCATCTGCAATGTCACTGATGAAGATATTGAAGAGGACTGTCCCCAGGACTGATCCCTGAGGTACTCCACTTGTGACTTGAATCTCTTCTAACTGTATACCGTTTACTGCCACTCTCTGTTTTCTGCCCGTCAACCAGTTTGCTACTCAGCTGACCAACGTCTGACCCACCCCGAGGCTACCCAGCTTATTAATCAATCTTCTATGTGTAACAGTATTGAAAGCTTTGCTGAAGTCAAAGTAAGCAACATCAACTGCTCCCCCTTGGTCCACCACTCTGGTTACCCAGTCAAAGAAATCTATGAGATTAGTTTGACAGGACCTTCCTTTTGTAAACCCATGCTGTCTTGGATCCTGTGCTCTTATGGATTCCAGGTGTTGCACTATCCTTTCCTTAAGGAGTGTCTCCATAATCTTGCCCACTACTGAGGTAAGACTGACTGGTCTGTAGTTCCCTGCCTCCTCCCTGCTACCACTCTTGTGGAGCGGGATCACATTAGCCCTTCTCCAGTCTTCTGGAACCTCTCCTGTGCTCAGAGACTCACTAAACAGTTCCGATAATGGCTCTGCTAGTTCCACCCTTATCTCCTTTAGTACCCTGGGATGTATGCCATCAGGTCCCATTGCCTTGTGCACCCTGAGCTTATTGAGCTCTTGTAGGACCCTTTCTTTTGTGAAGGGACTAGTGCACACCTCCCTCCCCCCTGTGTCCATGGTGCAGAGCTGTGGGCCCTGCCATACCTTCTCTTCAGTAAATACTGAGCAGAAGTGTCTATTTAGGATAGATGCTTTTACATGGTCCTCCTCCTCACACGCCCCCTTATCCCCTTTGATCTTAGCAATACCCCTTCTGGACTTTCTCCTTTCACTAATGTATCTATAGAAAGTCTTGTCACCTTCTTTTACTGTTTGTGCTAGTGTTTCCTCAGTTTGGGACTTTGCCTGCCTTACTGCCTTTCCTGCTTCCCTTAGGGAAGTTTGGTATGCCTCCCTATCTTCATCCTGCTGCGTTCCCTTGTATTTCCTGAAGGCCAGCCTTTTGGCTCTGACCTTTTCTGCTACTGTGTTTGAGAACCAAAGTGGTTTCCTTCTTCATCTTTCTTCATCCCCACAATTAGTCATAGGGTTACCTTGAAACAGCTGACTCAGTTAATAAGAGGGGTAATCGGCATTGTCACATTCACTTTCGTCCTAGGTGGACCGACAGTCACTATCATTCTGAACCTGCTGCTGGGGAAACCTTGAACTTGTAACCACTGGGGTAGGTCGACTCTGTCTCTTTCTAGCAGCAGCACGAGTCACCGGCCCAGGGGAATCAATCTCTGATTGTTCAGCCTCAATTATGACTTGGCCAATAGGTAGCAAGTGGTTACGGTGCATGGTCTTGACAGCTTTGGAGCTGTTCTCTGGGCGCTCCTTGTAAGCAGGTAAATCATCCAACTTTCCAACTACTGTATGGGGAAGATGGTGCCACCGATCAGCAATTTTGTGTTTACCATGCAGTCCCAAATTGCATAACAACACATGGTCTCCAGGTCGAAGCTCTTGACCCTTTACTTTTTTATCATGCCTCTCTTTGTTGGCTAGATTTCTCTTGGTGGCCATTGTCTGGGCCAGTTGATAGGCAGGGTTCAATTGAGCTTTCAGTTTTTGTACATATTGCAAGTAGTTTTCGGCTTGGACCCCATCTGGAGAGACCCCAAAACAGACATTAACTGGCAGCCGGGCCTCTCTCCCGAACATGAAGCGGTAGGGGGAGAACTCGGTAGCATCATTATTCGTGCAATTGTATGCGTGTACCAAGGTGCTAATCTGCTGACTCCATTTATGCTTTTCTTTTGGATGGAGGGTGCCTAGCATGTCTAGCAGGGTGCGGTTAAAGCATTCTGGTTGAGGGTCCCCCTGAGGGTGATTGGGGATGGTTCTTGACTTTCGCACCCCCCATAGAGAAAGCATTTCTTTGATTAGCCGACTCTCAAAGTCTCTGCCTTGATCAGAATGAATCCGCTGGGGAGCACCATAGTGGATGAAGAAATTTTCCACTAACACCTTGGCCACGGTAAATGCCTTTTGTGGGAAAAGCTTGTGCATACCGTGTGAAATGATCAATAATCACTAACATATTGCCAATGTTCCGCTGATCAGGTTCTAAACACAAGAAGTCTATGCAGACTAGTTCCATGGGGGTGCTGGTAGTAATATTAACAAGGGGGGGCAGCCATCTGAGGCAGGACTTTTCTTTGCGGGCAGCGACTACAAGTCTTTACCTGGTGCTCAACATCAGCCCCCATTTTGGGCCAGTAGAAGTGAGATCATACCAGGTCAAGGGTTCTGTCAATACTGAGGTGCCCCATGTGATTGTGGAGGGACCTCAGTACCAAATCTTTAAAGGCTGTGGGCAGGACCAATTGTTGCTTGTCTACTTTGCCACTACAATCCACTGTCTCTCTATACAACAACTGATTGAGCAACTTCAATCTGGGGCCTTCTTTAAACAATAAAGCAGTCCGCAAGTCAGTGGAACATAACTTAGACACATCTTTCCCCACACGCAGGGCATCAGGTGCTGGCTGAATCATAGGATCTTGGGATTGAGCCCATTGAATACTGCCATTGTCAAATTGAGGAAGTGCACTAATATCTAGAGCAGAGAAGTGGCAATAAGCAGCTGGTATGTAGGTGTCAGAAGGGCCCAAGCAATCTACTAAACATTCCACTGTGTCCGCAGACATCTGTTCATCTCTATCAAACTTTTGCCACAATGCTCGAATGTCAGGTTCAGACAGCCTGACCCAATCACTCTTGGAAGAGGGCCTTCGTGATAGGGCATCAGCATCAATATGGTTCAGGCCTGGTCTGTATTCGACAGCATAATCATAGGTTGATGATGCAGAAAGCCACCGGTGCCCAGTGGCATCTAACTAAGCTGAAGTCTACATAGGTCAATGGGTTATTGTCAGTCTTCACCAATATCTTTGTCCCATAGAGGTATTCATGAAACTGGTCAATGATTACACATTTTAGCACGAGGAACTCCAACTTATGTGCAGTGTAGTTTCGTTCAGATGGGGTCAAGCTCCTACTGGCGAAAGCTACAGGTCTCAGGACATCCTCATGGTCTTGATACAGCAGAGAGGAAGAAGACCTCATGCACATTTTGTTCTTCTGCAAACTATATAATAAGAGAAGGAAGTTGTCAGGAAATCTTCTGGGCAACTTATATTCGCCACTGTCCAAACAGGCAATAGCTTTTATTTTCATATATACTTTCTCCAGGGCTATGACCCCCTCCCTCAGAGGGGTATATCTTCTTGCCTTTCGGCCATCATGGGTCCTGTCCAGTCCTGGAATTTTCCGTTTTCTCCCCTTATCAAGATAATTGGATTTACATAATAGGAAAAGAAGGAAAGTGAAAATGGGTTTTTAAATACATAATTACCCTCTGCACACTGCATTTTAATCAGTTTTTATTTCTTTCTTTATGTAACTTTGTTTAATGGATTACAACAGCTGACGCATAGCTGAACAATAAAATTGGATTGATAACTTTTAAAAGTAGTCAGCTGTTACTTTTTGTATCTGAAGAACTTTTTCATTTTCCTTTTGCTAATTAGAAAATCTCTGACTGGCAGTACTAGGTGTGATGTGTAGAACAGGACTCTACCCAGAAGCGTGACATATCTAGTTGTATTACCCATCATATCTCATCCACATTGTGACCTCACTGAGTAAGACCAAGAAGAGCCACTCACCTTCTGCCAGACTGGTCACCAGTGATGTCACAGTGATGATGACGTACTGTACAAAAGGGACTAGAACTAGCTATGTCTGCCTTCAAGTAAAGTACTTCTCTTTCCATCAAACCTAATACTATTAAAGAAGGTAGAAACCCTTCTAATTAGCAAAAGGAGAGAGAAGCATGCTTTAGAAATAAAAAAGTAACAACTGGCTACATTACGTAATTAACTGCATTATCTGACTGCATTGTTTTGCCACTACAAGCTCTTTCATTAAGGTGAATGAGCACTGAAGCTGTTGGACTAATTCAGAGCATTTGGGAAAAAAGAAAACATTTGTTCCAAGCTACAGAGGTACACCTGTTTCTGTTTGATAAAATAACTTTCTGACTTCAAGATTTAGCCTAAATCAGTCTAGAATTAGGTGCTTGCATTTATCGTTTATTGTACTTCATTTTTATTTTCATGTTTTTCATAAATGCACTTAAGATATGTGATTTGCATAATGAAATGGGAATTTTGTGGTTCTCTGGGATGGCTATCATACCAAAAAAAATACTATAACTGATCTGAGCTAAATAATCTTTTCTAATATTGGGAAGCAATAAGGTAAAGAGTGGAACACAAGGCCTTGCTTCACCTGCGGTATGGGGCAGTAGGACTTGACCTGACTGAGTGGAACTAGTGGCTAGTCTCATGGGTCCAGATTAATATTGTGTAGGACACAGAACAGGGTGAACTACTATTGGGGAGAGGTCTGTGAAAAGCTGCTGTGAGAGCAGTGTGGTGTCAGCGGTGGACACCAGGGACTAAATTCTCAAAGCCCTGGGATTGACACAAGGTACCTGCGCCTAACATAAATGGTGCAAGTGACACCTTGCGTCACAAACTGTCCCCTGAGCTATTCACAAAAGCAGTCTGCGTCAACTGCAGGCTGCCTGCCCAAAAAGTACTTGCGCCACCCCTGCACCCAAATATGGTCTGCGACTAAGGGGCATGTGGCAGACGCAAGCTGCGACATCCCCTAATGTGGAATTCACAGAACTCACCCAGAGGGAGAAATTCTAAGTACCCTTAGACCAGCCAGGGCTCGTGTAAGGGTACTTAGAAAATTCCCCTCTGGAAGAGTAGCCTGTTTGTGACAATTTGCTGCGGTTCCTCCTCCCTGATCCCCAATGTCCCAGTTAAAATTACAATAATGAAATCCCCATTCATTGATAGTCCAGTGGCCCGCCTCTCTGATGTGTGATCTCGCCTATTATTAAATATATATTTACATCCCCATTCCCTGGTGGTATAGTGACCCCCTCCCCAATACCCAATGTCCCTGGTAATATTAAAATACAGAACTCCCTGTTCATTGGTAGTCCAGTGGCCTCCTTCCCTGATGCGCGATCTCGCCCATTATTAAATATATATTTACATCCCCATTCCCTGGTGGTATAGTGACCCCCTCCCCTATCCCCGATGTCCCTGGTAATATTAAAATACAGAACTCCCTGTTCATTGGTAGTCCAGTGGCCCACCACCCCAGCAGGTAGTGCCCACCACCCCGCTCCCTCCTCCCATCCCATGACAGAGCCAGGGACCGGCACAGCCCTTCTTACACCTTTGCGACCAGCCCCCGACTGAACTGTCACTGAGTGACTACTGTAACGTGTACGCTGTGTAGGGAGTTGGGGGGCCACCACAATGCTCCCTCTGCAACACTCACTTTCCCAGTCCCAGTCCCCTGTACCTGCTGCAAAAGTATTACCATCCAAGCGTGGCCACAATTTGCTGCCCATGCAGCCCTAAAGCTCTCCACCCCCCCCCACCACCACCACAGTGTGGAGCCCCTCAAGTACAGGAATTTCCATGTGAGAAAGAAAGCTCAGGATAACCAACCAGTTGGACTGATTGCACAACTGGTAGGGTGCTACTATGGGGATCACTACGCAGTTAGGTGCCATTCATTTTTTTACCTTGATTTTCATTTTTTCTCACAAAGATTGTGGGGGTATGGAATTTAATACCATGTTCTGTAATAAATTCCAAGAGGTTAGACATCTTCTGTAGCCCTAACACAGCCCTCTGCATCCATTTATGGGGGGATTAGAACTGTATTTAAAGCAGCAGTGCATGATAGCATTGGACATTTTGACCTACACCTTTTCATACTAGTTTAGATTCTCTGTTATCACCTGACTTGTAAGTTACCCTTCTCTCCCAATTTTAAGTATGCTTCAGCACTTTTTCACATTTGAAATAATAAGAGGAGAGCTCCTTTTCACATGGCTCAGACCAGGGTTTCATCAGTATTCTCAGCTGTTTTTGTACGCTTGCTGTCCACTAAGGTCAGGGAGCACTGTCTGCTGCATGCTAGTTCATAGAGGTCACATGAAGAATGATCTTAAATAATGGTTGTTCAAAAACAACAGAGCATACTGGTGAAAGCCTGGTCCAAGCCAACTGTAAAAAAAAGAAAACGTGGTAAAGCAGACTCAGAATGGGGGTGTATCATGCAATATAGGAAATAAGGAGCAATGTAAAATAGAATAAAAAAAATATGTCATGCACTGCTGCTTTAATGGAAGTGACTGTAATTAGGTATGACCACTGAAAAGTGGGGATGACCTTGACGGGCCATAAGCCTTCTTGCATCTTATTTTTATATTTGTATTGTTGTTTCCCTGTGTCAAGTGGCAGCTAGTACAACATTAGCAACTCCTTCCCATCACAAAAGGCTTCCTAGAACAGTATTACATGGTAGAGCAAAAGAAAAATGGGGTTCTGCATCAGCGTGATGGCTGCAAATAAAGCAAAAGGGTCGACGAAATGCATGCTGCAAATCATTAGCAATTACATGGTGACCATTATGTCTTTTTCAGAAATGATCTACATACAAGGAAAAACATGAAGACCATACCAGCCTTCAAGGTTCTGTATGCCTAGAATAATTTCTGTTTACCAAATGAACCACAGGATAGCCTAGGTAGTAGGGTGGATAGTACATGTTGACACAGCACACTGTACTTGTTAGTTCCTGCTTATTAGGTGACGGTAGAAGGACATGATGGACCTAGAATCCCTCCTGTCTTTAAATTACTGTGTTACTATGCTATTAAAAAAGAAAGCTTACTTACAGTGTATGCTTTATCGGGGGAGTACAAATATAACAGAAGTCCCAGGCAAATAGTGGCAGAAATGTTTTGTACTGTATATTTTGTCTTTGCTGTATTGTATTAATTATTGAATTATTGCTGTGTCAGAAAGATGGCACTAGGTCAACATGCCATATGCAAAAACAGCCCAGTTAAGAACCGAACAGTAAAAATGGTGCCAACAAAAACAGCGCCAAGGAAAAATGCTGCATTCAACAATAGCGCAATTGTAGCAGTCCAAAAACACACAGAGGACTGCTACCATGGTGAAGAAACAAAAGAAAACTTGCATTTTTGCAGGGGCCTCTGCCCCCTGCACCCCCACACCCCCCAACACTAACAGAGACTTATTACACAAGCTTTTGAAAACACAAGTGTAGGCTTCTTCAGGTGCTGAATGAACCAATTACATGGGGAAAAATATATACAGTGTTCTAAGTCCTAATTAGAATAATAAATTCAAGTGGGTCAGAAGCAAAAAAAGCCTTTTACACAAATGTGACAAAGAAACATAGAGGATTATGTATGGACAACCATACACAACAAACCTGTGTCTGCATCGAGAGATATCCATGACAACCAGAAATCTCTTGAACGAAGCTTGAGAGGTCTCCTGGTTGCCATGGATACATCAAGATTCAAACGCAGGCTTGTTAGTGTATGGTTGCACATACACAGGTCCCAATATTCAGAAAAATGCGCAAGCACAGAGTAGATGTTTGAGCTGTGCTTGCACCTGCTCTCCCCACGGCTGCTATAATATTCAGTTGGATAGCAAGTTGTTCTATCTGACTGAATATCAGGCCATGTCGTTGCAGACCTGGGCTGTATATAACCCACAGGGAATAGCACTGCCCACAACAGGATAGCGCCAAGACTCCTGTGGGCTATAATCAGCCTGAACATGCACATGAGTCCATTGGGCCTGCAAGGAACCAAGGGGTCCTCTGCATGCCCATTATGGGCTCATTTGCATGTGTCACAGCAGCCCCTTAGTTCCCCTTTCAAATTAAAAACGGAGGCCACTGGTAGTTCAGTGGTCCCCCAATCACCTGGTTCCACTAGTATATGTATGCCCTAGTGTCCAGTGCCCCCCCATCACCATGTCAATGTGTAATGTATATTCCTGTTTCATTTCCTAGTAGCCTAGTGGTCTCCCCAGCTCCCAATCATGCATTCAGACAGTGTAAAAGGAGACATGACCAGCCTGCTGACATCCCACCTCCCTGCACCCCCGACATGCCCTCACTCCGGTGGCCGGCTCTCCTCCCGGCTAGATACAGTGACTGGCATAGCCCTCCTCTCAGCTCTGCAATCAGCTGCTGTAAGAACTGCCAGTGAGCATGCGTGCTGTAGAAAAAGTTCTGAGCAGATGTTTTCTGGGAACTTCTTTTGTATGTTTATACCACCGGGGAGACCACTCTTACATTTTTAAGAATGGTCTCACGGGCATTATTAGGGTATTAGAACCGCGAACTGAAGGTAAGCAGTTCTGATACCCTAAGAATGTAATGAACCACTCTACAAGCATAGAGTGGTCTCCCCCAGGAAAGACATATTATTGACTGAGGCCTAATAATAATATATTCTCTTTAAAACTGTTCCAGAATGTGCCTGCTTCTGTGGCATCTGTGCGTGAGATACTTGCCACAGAATAAGAGTGTCTTATGTGCAGAGGAAAGGAGCACTCTGATTGGTCAGGAACACTCCCTCTGTCTATAATACGATAATTATGTCTAGGGTTTTATATCAGCTGTCAACCAAGTTTCTCTATTTGACAAAAAGGACACTGCCATCCCTTTTTTGCATCATATTATTTCTAGTTGAAGAGCTGCATTTTATGATTGTTTACCTTCTTTAAAATTCATTGACGTTGCTGTTTGTTTAATTTTCTTCCTTTCTTAGTAGAACTGAAAGTATGCTAATGGTGTAATCATACCCAACCTTGTTTTGTTTCAAATCCTTGATCTACTCGTGTTGCATACTTCCTGAACGTTAGGAACCCTTCCAAAAGTGCAGACACTTCTGATTCAGTAGTCTCCTCCCACTGCATTCTGAGTGGCTAGACTGTGTTGGAGGCATTTCTAAGTCCAGGAAGGATGCAGTAGTAGTGGATCAAGAAAAAACCTTTTTTTGTGGTAACACCAGTATTGTGGGCAGTCTGTTTTTCATTTTTAAAATGAAAAAAGGAGTCAGAATTAAACTACCAGCTACATCAACAATCTGCACAAAATGTGATCACTCATAATGTGTTTTTAAAACACTTTGAGGCCTAAGAGGGTTGGCAGTGTCTCTTTAAGACTGTTGTACAATCTCACTTTAACCATTAAGCCTTTTGTGCCTATAAGGGCATTCTCATTTTAAAGTGAGTTTCCAATGTCTTAAAAAATTGCAGTGGGCACTGGCAGTACTCAAGTCTCATAACATTACCCCCTACCCATACACCTGGATGGTGTTATTTCATTACGCCTATCCAAGCTCAGTTTTTGTCTACCATAAGCACCTTGTTTTACTGTTTTACCCTGCACTGAGATTTGACTTGGACATTTACAGTGTATTGCACCTTGCTCTTTTTTGTGTTGTACTGTGTTACTTGCTTATGCTATTGTTTATGTATCTCTGTTAATGTACAATCAATGTATTCTCCTAATTGTACCATCTTCCACATCCCTCTCCTCCCCACAGGACACATCTGAGGATGAGTGGTTATCAGGTCAGTATATCTTTTTTGCTAAAACTTTTGAAATAAGGACATAATTAAATCAATAAATAAATAAATAACATTCCCCCCAAATTCCAGTTTCAGTACATTCCATTCTATATTATTAAAGACATTTACATGGACACATAAAATGCATGAACAAAACAAAGTCCTGAAAACAAAACAAAAAGTAAATAGTAAATGCAAGCTGAAAATAGAAAATAGAGTTAGAAAATAGAAAATACAGTTAGAATCAACATTTTATACCATAGGTCTACTTCAGGAATCATCTTAAACAGAAAAATCAAAGTTAATTGTGAGGTAAGTGGAAATAAGGGATATCTGTATGTGAGGAAGGAAAATAGGGGGAGGATCAAAGAGAAAAAATGATAATAGGCAAGGTAAGAATAGAAGCTGGAAAACAAAAAGCTGATGATGGGTATGAAAAGGAACAGTAGGAATGAATGAGTTGAGAAGTTCTCAAGTGGGAACTGATTAACAGGGCATATTAAGAAGGCTGAAAGGTGACAGAGGTGGGGGAAGGAGACAGAGACAACTGGAGAAAATGAAAATAGGCACATGTCGCTGGAATGCCTATGTGAGTATACCCCCACGCACACCCTCGATGGAAGTGTGTGCAGGCATACACACACATGCAGATGAACTCTGCACACATGCAATTAAAGATATGATGGGGGGTTGCAGTAAAAAGGACAGACTACAGTGGTAAACCATAAGGTGGCTAACAGATGTTAGTAGAAAATAAGTCTGATTTAAGCCCTCGGAGCTGCTGGGCTACTGTAGGTGGATGATAAACTTCATTTCTGTGTTTGTAGGGCTGCAGTGGGCAGAACCCTGCAGACCTCTTGCTTTGAGAAAAGGACTTGGTGCATTCCTTCCGACTGAACAACCTGTTGGAGTTGCACCACAGTCATCTCCGCACCTGGGTAGCACTTTTTTGTTGTCCCCGGTCGCACTGCACTATATTTCAGCTGATCATGACACTGCAGGACTGGACATCCCCAGTGTCACTCTTATGTTTCTAGGGGGGTGGGTACTGAGAGGAAGAGTCATGTGGAGGGATATATATAATTTAAAAGAAAAAAATCAGTGGGTCACTATGGAACATGGCACACTCCACTATGTCCAAGATGACCACCGCAGTCTACTGTGCATGCACTAGTAGTCGCACATGTGCAGTGGAGTGTGGCGGTCATCTTGGACATGGTAGAGTGTGCTGTGTCCACCGTGGAAGCACCACTTGTGCTCAACACAAAATTCCCCGATGTCCCTCACATTGACAGCAAAATACCAACACCGGTATTGTGCCGTCCCAAAAGACAGTGTTTTTTGTGGTGGGCTATGCCCCTTGCACCCCCCACCACATTTAATTATAATCAACTCCAGGTTATAGTTGTTCCAAGGAGGGGGCAGAACACCGGGAGAAGCTGCATCAGGGAAAACAGACTATTACAGCGACAGTCACTGTAATGGTCTGTTTTCATGTTTCACTGTCGGGGTGTCACGCTAGAGTGGGCCACCATTCTGCCGTGACCCGCTGACTTTTTTCCTTTTAAATTATACTTATCCTCTCCACCTGACCTTCCCTCTCAGCACCCACCACTCCCACACCCCCAGAAACATAAGAGTGACACTGGGGGTACCCAATTCCCCAGTGTTGCGATCAGGACGCTGCCGTTTATTTAATTAAGTTATATATATTCCCCTACCCGACCCTCCTTCTCAGCACCCACCACCCCACAACCCCCCAGAAACAACATAACAGTGACCTGGGCAGTATATAACCCACAGGGAATAGCACTGCCCACAACAGGATAGCGCCAAGACTCCTGTGGGCTATAATCAGCCTGAACATGCACATGAGTCCATTGGGCCTGCAAGGCACCAAGGGGTCCTCTGCATGCCCATTATGGGCTCATTTGCATGTGGCACAGCAGCCCCTTAGTTCCCCTTTCAAATTAAAAAAGGAGGCCGCTGGTAGTTCAGTGGTCCCCCAATCACCTGGTTCTACTAGTATATGTATGCCCTAATGTCCAGTGGTCTCCCCTCGTTCACCATGTCTGTAGTGTAAACCCCAATCCCCCAGTGTCATGATCACCCTTTTTTTGTGACCCCCATCCACTACTGCACATAAACAGTGTTTTTATTTATTTAATTTTTAATCACCCACCCGACCCTCCCTCTCAGCACCCACCAACCCTCCCCCAAGAAACAGTACTGACACTGGGTGGTACCCCAGTGCTGTTTTTAGACCTGTAAAAAGAAAACCATCCATTGATGTCTTTTGTGGCTGTCAGATTCTCCCACCTGATCCTCCCACTCAGCACCCACCCCCCGCACCCCCAAGCCTTTACTTATGGATCGGGGGCCCAACATTGTAATCCTCTCTGGACCACAGACAGATCTTTACTTTTCAAAGCCAGACCTTGAACTGAGGAAATCAGGTATATGATTCAATGTATTTCAATGGGGGTTTGAACTTAGTGGCATAACTTGGGCATTTTTGCATATTTTTCACCCAGATTTTCAACATGCCTTTTGTTGGGACTCCACCTCGTGAACAATTGCACTGTCATTTGGCAGATCTGTCCTGAAAGGTGATTTCATGGTCCCTATGCAAAATTACCTTTGGGGCAGGAATTGAACATTTTCTCTGTCCTTGTTCATGAAGTGGGGTCATAAGAAGGCTATGTTGAAAATTTGGTGTAAAAATATTAAAAAACAGCAAAGTTATGAACCTATGTTGACTTTTCCAAATGCAGGCTCATAACTTTGGTAAGTTTCAATATGTTTATGCCAAATTTACAATATAGCCATATCTTTACAGCACCTCATGAATGTGACAGCTGTCATTTTTCAAATCCTGGCCAAAATATTTTTTCACATCCCGAAAGGTGATTTTGCGGTCCCTGCATGAAATCACCTTTAGGCCAGGAGTTGAACATTTTCTCTGCCCTTCTACATGAGGCTGGGTCATAACAAGGCTATGTTGAAAATTTGGTGTAAAAATAATATAGAACAACAAATTTATGAGCCTGCATTACATTTTGCTAATGCAGGCTCATAACTTTGGTAATATTCAATATGTTAACCCAAATTCCTTGCATGCAGCCCTATCGGCTCTGACCAGAATTTGTTTTCTTTGGTCAGCATTACTTGCTGAAGGACACAAACATAAATATCATTAACATTATGGTCCCTGGAGGTAAAGTGGGATACAATGGGTTTATCAGTGTCTGCATTCCTGACTACCCTGTAATGTTCCCTAAACCGGTCAGCCAGGCATCTGCCAGTTTCTCCAATGTAGATGGCTGCACACTTCCTGCAAAGAATACAATATATCATATTGCTGGAAATATACAAGGACTCCCTGGTGATGTGAAAAACACCTGCGGGACCTTGAATTTCAGTGACACTAGAAATAAATTTGCAAGTACAGTCAGACCTGGTTAATCTGTAAAAATGTGTTTTTGCTTTATACGTAATAAAAATATGTGTAGTAACCAGACAATGACCAGATGATTTTTGGAAAATACAGTGCTCAGCAGTAAAAACATTTAATTTTACTTTCTTAATCATTTATTAATGCTTAATTAATACTTAGTTTAATTTAAAATAATCCATGATTTTTGCTTGAAAGTTTCTGTCCCTTTAGCATATGCAGATTTTTAAATCAAAAACACAGTCCACAGATTTCTGCAGGGAATTTGCTCCAGGCAGCAGCAGAGAATCAGTTTTTCAGTTCACAGGCAAACAGTAATTTTCTCAGTTACCAGAAGCAAACAACAAATATTTCAGCCAAGGTTAATAGCTGATGTGGTGATGTGGGGATGAGTTGCTGCTGAGTGAAGGGGGGGGTGGCATTTGCAGAATAGGAGACAGATTGAATAGGGGCAGCACTTTGAGAGCTGGCAGAGACAGTAAACTGTGTAAGCTGAATTACTGCTGGAGTGAGAAGGATGGCAGGAGGGAGCAGTCTTTGTTAAAGGTGACAGCAAACAGTTTTTACAATTCTAGATGATCTCCTGTTTTCCTCTTAGGCCCTGTTCAGACTACAGCATGGTAATTTAAAATGTTTATAAAAAGGGATTAAGATTTACCATGCTGTAGCATCCACACTACCACAAACGTGTTGTAAACCGTTTTTAAAAACGGTTTACAGCATCTGTACTACTGCCTCCTGACCGAGTTAAACTCGAGGTTAAACTGAACTGGTTCCATGTGCTGACATTGTGCTGAATAAAGGAGAACCATGCCTGACCATCTGCACTACTGGTAAATCCAAACTAACTCCAGTAACATTTTAAAACCCGTGTTTAAGCCTAGGTCATATCAGGGTTTAAACACGGTTTTTAAAAATTGACTAAATACTGACTTAGGTGTAGATGCAACCTGAGCTACAGGGGCTTAAAATTGTTAAAGCTCCTTAAACCATTTTAAACCCCACAGTCTGAACAGGGCCTTAATGTCTGTCTAATATTCTGATGTGATTTTACCTTTTTGTTCAATTAATAATCTATTTTTTACCTCTGTAACTACTCTGAATTCATTTCTCCTCAACATATGCTGTTCTCTCTCTTCAAACTGCCTGAACATTTTATGACATTAGGTACACCATTCCAGACCATTCAGATTAATAGCATGGAATGGTGTCATTGATGTCATGGAATGTTTTAGGAATATAAAAAACAAGAGCAGAAGCTGGTGAGGACAGGAGAACTTGAGGTATAGCTGAGGGCACCCCAAAGCTAGAATATTTAATTATAAAAAAATTGGTCAAGGCATATTAAAGTACATAAAATACATTACTGTCATAGAAATGAAAATAGAAGAACAGTTAACTATCTAAATATAATTTTCTATCACCCGTAACATACCAGAGAGGATTAAGAGGAAGTAAGAAGACTGCCATTAGCACACCTATTGACACCTGCAACATATTATCCAGGTCAAAATAAATGGGGATAATAGTCTCTATACTCTGAACACAGGATTCAGATTCAAATACAGAGGTTTCCATATTAAAGTGGTAATTAACATGGTAAAAAATCCATTTCAGAGGTTCCCTGTTCAGATAATCAGGTATACGTAATAACAAGGCATGGACTAACCAGGTCTGACGGTATAACAATGAGTTCTGTTGCAAGCTTTGGAAACTGGTAGGATGAAATTGTTTAGAGTATGGAAGCTACTATGTACTATGTACAGGAAACTATAGACCTGTTAGTTTGACCTCAGTGGTGGGGAAAATGATGGAACCACTTCTGAAAGAAAGAATTGTTGAGTACCTAGAGGCCAGCGGGGCACAGGACCCAAAGCAGCACAGATTCACAGCAGGAAGGTCATGTCAGACGAATCTAATCTATTTCTTTGACTGGGTGACCAAAGTAATTGACCAGGGAGGGGGCTGTGGATATGGCCTACCTAGACTTTAGCAAGGCATTTGACACAGTCCCGCACAAAAGATTAATAATCAAGTTAGCCAGCCTGGGAGTGGGTCCCAGGGTGGTAGCCTGGGTAGCAAACTGGCTGCACAACAGGACACAGAAGGTAATAGTGAATGGAACACATTCTGAAGAAAGGGGGGTTACTAGTGGAGTACCTCAGGGCTCAGTACTGGGTCCAGTCCTCTTTAACGTCTTTATAGGTGACATTGCAGAGGGTCCGGAAGGAAAGGTATGCCTCTTTGCAGATGACACAAAGATCTGTAACAGAGTTGATACCCAAGGGGGTAGAAAGGATGAGAAGGGACTTGGCAAGGTTGGAGGAATGGTCAGACATATGGCAACTTAGATTCAATGCAAAGAAGTGCAAAGTAATGCACCTGGGAAATAAAAATCCAGGAGAAGAGTACACAATAGCAGGGGAGGTACTAACGACAACATTAATGGAAAGGGATCTGGGTGTAGTCATATCAGATGACCTAAAGGTGGGTAAGCAATGTGAGAAGTCAGTAAGGAGAGCCAGGGGGATACTGGGATGCATGGGGGGCATCACAAGTAGAAAAATGGAAGTGGTTATCCCTCTATACAGACAGTTGGTGAGACCCCATCTGGAGTACTGCGTGCAGTTTTGGAGACCTCATCTATGCAAGGACATAGACAGGATGGAAGCAGTCCAGAGGAGGGCAACTAAAATGGTGCAGGGTCTACATCAGAATCCATATGAAGAGAGACTGAGAGAGCTTAATATGTATACCCTTGATGAAAGGAGGGACAGGGGGACATGATAGAAACTTTTAAGTACCTCAAGGGAATCAACAAAGTCCAGGAGGGTAGCATCTTTCAGAAAAGAGATGTGTAAGAACAAGGGGCACAATTTAAAGTTAGGGGGCGGCTCAGGGGTAATGTGAGGACATTTTTTTTCACGGAGAGAGTGGTGGACGCATGGAACCACCTTCCTGGAGAGGTTGTCGGGTCTAAAACAGTGGGGGAATTCAAACATGCATGGGACAGACATAAGGCAATTATAGTGGGGAGTTGCAGGAAGTAGGTTGTTGGTTAACTAGAATCTGCAGCGTATCCAATAGGTAGGGAAATGGGCAGACTGGGTGGGCCAAGAGGTCCTTATCTGCCGTCAAAGTCTATGTTTCTATGTTTCTATGAGATTTTGCAGGTTGGGTTTTCTGTGATAGGAGACAACTGTTGGCTCTGTAAAGGAAGTTTCGATATTAGGATCAGTTTGCAGAATGGGAAAGTCCCTAGTGATGGACTGTAAAGACAAAGGGGGTCTTAAGATGGAAGGGAACCCCTATTTTCTTTCCTCATATATGTATCCCTTATTTCCCCTTACCTCTACTAATTTTGCTTTTTTTTCTCCTTTAGATAATTTCTGAAGAAGACCTATGGTCGAAATATCCAGTCTATCTCTATTTCCTATTTACCATGCATTTAATATTCCCTTTTTTGTTTTGTTTACATAAACACATGATCTCTGCCTCTTATGAATGCCATCTGTTCCCATTGCTGTTCCTGCCCTGATGTCATAACCCTCAGTTTATCACATCAAAACAATTTTGGCAGCAACAGGTTGGGATGTCATGAGCAGCGGATTATGACCGGAGGCATAAGAAATGTGAACTGATGAAGTGTAAGGAGAAAAAATCCTGTTTTCCTGAACATGTCTTTAGAAATAAACAGGCAGAAAAAAATCCTGAAATTCGAATGTTGGGGAAGGAATTTTGTGTAACTGAGTTCTACTGTTGTCGATTGTAAATTCTTTGGTGAAAACTAGAAAATTTTCAAAACTGTGTTTCCCGTATCCAGGAAAGCTTCTTAAAATCTAATATTTAGATACAGTATAATCAACCTTATACTCCACAAGCGACTCTTGGTTGCCCTCGTGGTCCTCCTGATCGGATCCCTACCCCAGGGGACCCGCGCCTGAAGCAGCGCTTGGCGAGTCTTTACAGTGGATCACCGGCCATTCCTACGGCCGCTGCCCGACTCCACAAGTGACTCTTGGCCACCCTTGTGGTCCTCCTGATCGGATCCCTACCCCAGGGGACCCACGCCTGAAGCAGCACTTGGCGAGTCTTTACAGTGGATCACCGGCCATTCCTACGCCTGCCGCCCGACTCCACAAGTGACTCTTGGCCACCCTCGTGGTCCTCCTGATCGGATCCCTACCCCAGGTACCACCGCCATCTCAATTTCAAGCTGAAGGCACTGATTGGTGCGGCGCTGTGCATAGGCAGGTCCTGATTGGCCCGGACTGCTTCTCTGGCCACAGCCGATTGGAGCGCCTTTTTTGCCTGAAAATCCTGCATTCTGTTAAGCTAGCTAAATCTGCACCAGTTGGAATTTTTTATTTAATATACTGCCTAATGTTCCTGATTGTGCTTATTGCTTCTAAGTTTGCTTGCTACTGTTAAGCCTAGTCTTAATCAATGTTGCTGAGTTTAATGGTGCCTGTTACTTGAAATAGCAGAACGGATTGCATTTTTCATGTCTTAGCACCTTTTTGTCTATCCCCATCTCTGCCTATTTCTCTCCCCTGCTCTAGTCTCTGTGCAGTCCTTGGCTCTTGTATTCCTCCTGCCTTCTACCTCCTTTCCCCTCGCGCTCTCTACTGTCCCACTGGTAAAAACTCTGTCTCGGCCCTCTGTGTCTGTAACTCTATCCTCGGCTTGGCTACCCATTTTTTCGCCTCGTGGCTTCCATCCTCCCCTGACCATTTTTCTCTCTCTCCCTATCTGTCTGTCTCCCTCTCCCTGCCACAAACACTGCCCCTATTTTACATAACTGCTTTAGCTCTCTGTAAATTAATCATTAGCGCTTTAGCCTTGTGTTGTAACTTCTTGCACCCCCACCTCCTGCTGATGGTCTGCCTCCAGCTACCTGCCCCTTTTGTCTGTGCTATCAATAAATTATGTCTCCTTTTCCTCCTCCCTAGGGGACCCGCGCCTGAAGTGATGCTCGGTGAATCTTTATGGCGGATCACCGGCTGTTCCTATGGCCGCCGCCTGACTCCACAAGTGGCTCTTGGCCACCCTTGTGGTCCTCTTAATTGGATCCCTACCCCAGATACCACTGCCATCTCAATTTTGAGCTGAAGGCACTGATTGGTGCGGCGCTGTGCACAGGCAGGTCCTGATTGGCCGGACTGCTCCTCTAGCCACAGCCGATTGGAGCGCCTTTTTTGCCTAAAAATCCTGCATTCTGTTAAGCTAGCTAAATCTGCACTGGTTGGAATTTTCTTCCTGCCCCCCACCCGTCCCAGGCCTCCTTTAAATACACCTTTGCTCCGCCCACCCCCTTCCATTGGCCCGCCTTGGCCCTCTCACTCTGTCAACTCCAGCCTAGCTTTTTTTTCCCTTTTTTTCTATTTTCCTCTGCTCACTGAACCATCTCCTCACTACCTTCTCTCTCCTTCACTGCCCTCACTGTCCTCCCGAGCTCAACTGCTGGTCTCTCCTGTTGGCTTACGGCCCAGCCTAAGACATTTCTACTCCATCTCCCTAACTGCTGCATACCCAGTCCTTGCTGTTTCTACCCACTCTCAGCTCTCTTTCACTACCTCTCCTGTCTAACTACTCCATCTTTCTAACTGCTGCACATCCCATCCTGCTGTTTCTACCCACTCACAGCTCTCTTTTCACTACCTCTCCCGTCTTTTCCTTGCTCTACTCTGGACATGTGTCCCCTCCCCTACTTAGTCCTTCTCCTCCTCTCCCTTCTTGCCCTCCCTCCCCTTTTCTCTCTTCCAGGCCCATGCCACCCCCGCCCCTTTCCCACAATCTACCTTGCCACTATCAGCCGCACCCTGGGTACACTTTCCCACCTGCACAGTCCTACACATGGGCTCCCACTCACCAATACCTGGCTGCTTCATAACAGCACCTTGGTTGGTCTCTATGCCAACCTATCCATACTGTACCACATTGCATGTCATTGGGGCTGCCATATGGAATCCACCCGCTGCCCATACAATAAAAAGAAACACAAGGCTACATTACTGGACTTGCGCCTCTGCTCATTGAAGCTTTTCCTTCTTCGTCCACTGATATCAGGTAACATCCACCCGAACCCTGGCCCTAGCTGTCCCAGTCTATTGAAAAAAGGCAGGAACTCTTACCATTGCAGCCCTTAACATCTGCAGCCTACTGCCAAAGCTTGATGCACTACAAGCCTTCACCAGCCAACATAATCCAGACATCCTTGCAATTAGTGAAACATGGCTGACACCTAAAGTCCCAGATCTGGCTATCACCCTACAGGGCTACAACATTTTCAGACTGGACTGTATCTCCAAAAAGGGAGGTGGCTGCGCTATCTACATTAAGGATACTCTTTTGGGACACCCTATGTCGACTCCTGTGCCTGTCTCCTCTGCTCAGCTCCTACCCATAAAAATCCTATTTGGTCCCAATCAGAAAGCCCTCACCATCATCGCCATTTATATTCCACCTCAGGAACAAGATCTTGGCATCAAAGAAGTCCTTAACTTTGTCAGCTCGCAACCCCCTGGCTCTGAACTCATCCTTCTTGGTGACTTCAATATTAACTGGCTCACATCTGATGTCTGCACTCATAAGGATGCCATTACAGCTGCCAACCTCTCACAGCTGGTTACTTCACCTACTAGGATTAATTACAAAACAAGTACCAGCACCCTGCTGGACTGGGTTCTCACCAAGCACCCCCCCCCAGGATCTCCAGCCCCTCCGTTCTTCCGGACGCTCTCAGTGACCACTCCCCGATTCTGTTTGAATGGTCTAATAAATTTCAAAAACCACCCCCTTTAATCGTAACCAGCAGAGTCTTTCCACATGGGAAACTTACCCATCTCAAGCAGCACCTATCCCTTCAAGACTGGTTGCCTATTTACAATGTGTCGGATGTTAACATAGCCCTCGATTGCTTCATAACCACCTTCAACAAGGCCTGCGACCTCTTTGCTCTCACTAAAAAATGGAAAGCAAAAGCGCTCTGTAACCCTTGGATAACTGTGGAGCTCCTCTCACAACTGAAATCTAGGGACCACATATGGGCGGTGGCTACAGCCACAGGCAAACAATCTAATATCCAAAAATACAAACATGCCCGTAATGCCTGCACCAAATCCATTCATCTCACGAAAAGTTTATATTATAAGGATGTCCTCACCAACATCTGGGGAAAAAGCTGTGCTTTCTGGGACAATATCAAGGATATCACTGGGAAACAATCAAAGTCTCCTCCAGCAATGCTAATGTAACCCCCTTGTTACCCGGGGTTACTAGAATCCCAGTAAGACCTAG
The DNA here is from genome assembly GCA_016271365.2 of Neoceratodus forsteri. Taxonomy (NCBI): domain Eukaryota; kingdom Metazoa; phylum Chordata; order Ceratodontiformes; family Ceratodontidae; genus Neoceratodus; species Neoceratodus forsteri. Next base: position 871,145,099 of record CM057456.1, read on the forward strand.
TGGTAGGCAGGGAAGGCAGCTCGTGAAACTCCAGTTAAATGGGTTTCACACTGTCTCACTCTGTTCTCAGACTCAGCTGAGACTGAGGGATGACATCACCAATAGAACTATCGCAGCTGCATGAGCCACATTGGAATCTGCAGCAAAGGGAGTTGGTTAGAACGTTGGGAAGTTTTGAAGTCAGTCTTCAGTCAGTCTTCAGTCAGTGTGGGTCAGCAAAGTGTGAAGTTGGGAGCCTGCTGAGAAAGCAGCTCAGTGAAGGCTCTAGGAGCCTCAGCCCTGACAGAGGGCTACTTTTAAGTAAATAGGGTGTGTGTGTCTCCACCTTAAAGAGAGATACAAAAGATTACTGAAGTGGTGGAGACCGCTGTTTTTGGGTCTCAGTGCCCCTCCCTTTGGTGGGGCAGGAAAAGGTCTCCGTGCAGGTTCCTGGGGCAACCCCCTAGTTCTGCTTGTGAAGGAAAAGCTGCCTATGTGTTCCAGTGTTTATTTGGGAGAATAAGAAGATTTGTGAGTCACCTGTGGGGCACCTGCAACGTGAGGGTGAGTGTCTGCTCTTGCTAGAAGGGCCTATGTTTTTCACCCTGGGACTTGTGTGACAATGTGGGGATAGAACTACTAAATATTGGGAAGCCTAGAGTAATGGGCTAAGCAAAGTAAAAGTAGGTTCAAGTCCAGAGCTTGTTGGGATGCAAATGATATGTAGAGGAGATGTGATAGACGTCTACCCATAATCTACATTTGAAAGTTCAGTAAAGGAATTGTTCAGTTTCCAGAGAAATGGCCGGGTACAGGCTGTGGGAGCTGGAGGTGGGTGGCCCCCCATCTTTAGTGACCAGGTCCACCTCTCTGATTTCTTCTTGGATTTCTACTTTACCTCAGGCACTTGGCCAGTGATGAGGAAGTACCCAGACATGGGATTGTAAGGAAAATTCTCTCTAAGAGTCGAAGACTCTGTGTGGTTGGGAGCCACAACAGGATAATTGGTTCATTCCTCAAATGGACCCGCGGATCAAGTGGCTGGCGGGAGCGGGCCAGTGGGGAAAACCCAAGTAGTGTACAAGTCGGGCTGTGTACTCAAAGCTGCGTGCAAGTCCAGGCTGTGTGCCTGGTGGGTTTAGAGCCTGAGGGCTGGAAATAGTGGTAAAGTGTTCTGTTGTCTCTAATCTGCGTTACCAGGAAATGTAGCCCCATGGGGGTCCGTCTATGCTTTGTTTTGTTTAGCTAGGATGTGAATAAAAGTCACACTGAAGAATCCTATTCCTGGTTCTGGACATTACAGTTATTGCTTCCTGTGTTCGGATTTACTTGGGTGCCCCTGTTCAGAGTAGCCAAACCTAGGTCCCCTTGTGCCGAGTAACCTCATCCTCCCCGAACCCAGTCCCCACCAGGTACTGCTGTCAGCTTCAACAGCATGCCACCTGTCATTTGGCAAAAAGGCAGGGGTGAGGGGTTACATTAATTGTAGATGGGTCCATTACCCTTGATCCTCTGGTCATTGCTAACACCTTCAACACGTCTTTTACCGACCTCAGTTCTGTTCTTCCGCCTGATTTCTTCCTGGTTAATGACACCCCCTCAAGCACTCCCTGTGCTTCTTTCAACCAGCCATGCTTCTACTTCAGGGAGATTAAGATGAGTGAAGCCCGCTGCCACATCACCTCGGCCATCTCTAAATCTAGAACCAGCAGTGACACCCTAGACCTCAAGCTACTATCTCTTTCACTTGATGAGGTCCTTTGTCCCCTCACTAAAATTCTTAACCTCTCCCTCAACAGTAGTACATTCCCAGAAATCTGGAAAACTGCCACAGTGACCCCTGTCCACAAAAATGGGGATAAGACCAGCCACGCAAACTATCGCCCGATCTCCATATTGCCACCTCTCTCCAAGGCCCATGAGCGTATTGTTGCAGACCAGCTCTCTGACTACTTGGACAAATACAACATTCTATGCCCCCAGCAACATGGTTTTAGAAAAGGGCATAGTACCAACACTGCCCTACTCGAATTTACTGGCAAAGTGCACAGCTCCCTTGATAAAGGTCTTCTCACTGGGACTGTCTTCGTGGACCTATCGAAGGCTTTCAACATGGTCCATCATCAGCTACTCATTACTGGCCTTGCACCTGACTCAGTCCTCTGGTTCATAAATTACCTTGAAAACCGCTCTCAAAGAGTAAAAATCGCCAATGTTCTGTCACATACCTTGCCTGTACACTCTGGAGTCCCCCAGGGATCCATACTGGGCCCATTCCTTTTCAGCCTGTTCTTAAACTCCCTACCTCAATCCAGCATGGAACAAATCATCCTGTACACAGATGATGCTGTTGTCTTCTCCACGCATCAGAACCCTGTACCACTCCAACTCAGCCTACAGCTTGGATTCAGTGCCGTTGAAACTTGGTTCTCCAATCATAAACTGGTACTAAATCACAGGAAAACCAAGTCCATGCTATTCTGTAGTTCTCATAACCGTCACAGGCATCACCCCCTCGCCATCTCCACCAAACAGGGATCCATCCTTGAACAAGAATCCTCCTTCAAATATCTAGGTATTTTGCTCGACCCCAGGCTCTCCTACTCTGCTCACATTGACAGCATGGCCAAAGCAGCCAATACACGCCTTGGATTGCTCTACAAGCACAGGCAACATCTCACCCCAGAGGCCCTGAAGATTGCCGTCCAGAGCTCGGTGGTGTCAATTATTGATTATGGCCTCATTATCTATGGTTCTGCCTCGACATCCACCCTCCGTCGTATAACAATTGCCCTAAACAAAGCTTGCCGACTCACAACTGGTGCCCACCGCCTCACCCACACCTGTTCCCTCTATGCACAAACCGGTTGGCTCCAACTGTCCAACTGGATAAAGTACCTCACCTGTGCCGTGGAGAGAAAAATCAACCTTGGCCTAAATCCTCCTGTTGTTTCTGCCTTATTACATCAGACCACTAACCAGCGGAACACCAGGAGTTCAATAACTCAGAATCTACATGTCCCTCGCTGTCATACTACTCAGGGCCAACGCTCCTTCACCTACAGGGCTCCTCTATGGCTGAATGGTCTCAGCAACACCATTGCCTCAGCCGCTACTCTAGGTCTGTTTAAAACCAGGCTCTGGGCTCATCTCACTGCCTCTAGCTCCTGTGACTGCCTCACCTAGCCCATGACCTACACAGCTCCAGCCTACTGCTAAGCCCCTTGGCCCCCTCCCTGTCTCCTTCCCCCAGACTCCTGGAGCGACAGCATAAAAACCCAGGTCTTCTTACTGCCTCTTTAGTCTCTCCATGCCCCCTTTGCCATACTTATTCTTCCCCCTCACCCTACCCCCTCTTCTCCTCCATCTCTCCTTCCCACTTTTTTTTGACAAATGCCTCTGGCTGCCTCTACCCTCTCTCCTCTCTTCAGACAGACAATAGCCCTACTGTACAAGAACTGCGTTACTGTTAATTCAATGTTGTATCCTTGTTGTATGTTTATCCTTGACATGGAACCTTTGTAAAAGAGTCTTGGTTAAAGGTACTTGTAATCCTAGATTTAATAAATAAATAAATAAAAATGATATTTCATTACATATTTCTCTATTTAGCTTCCTGTGTTCTTTATTACCGAGGACATTTGCATAAAAGCAGGATATACGTGCCACAGATATCCTCTTATCCTCCTGTGTCTTCCTTCACTGAAGTCATAATCCTGCACTTGTAGAATCATAATCATTTCCATAGCAAGAGACTGTGATGTCACAAACAGACAAGCATGACTCCAGTGCAGGAAAAAAGCAGTAGGATAAGATGAAGGCTGGGACACACAGATCCCGTTTCCATGCAAATATCCTCAGCAGTAAAGAATGACAGGAGATAAATACAGAAAATATAATGAAATATAAGCAGAACTGTGTCTGAATATTATTTAAAAAATGTTTTTCTGGAGGCTGAAAAATCATTTGAAAAGAGAACTGCACTGAACCTGTAACTCATTTTCCCCTGTAGAAGTTGCTTTATAAATGCTGGATCCAGTTCCATTTTTGTTCCGCGAATACAGGCTTTTTCATTGTCCCGGTGTGTGTTTCTGATCCACAAACAGGTGATAAGTACTGGAACTGGATACAGTTTATGCCCCTCTGAACTGGAGAGTTATATAGTAGAACATTAATACATTGAGACAACAAAGTAAGAGCGTTGCCTGACATAGACTACATCAGACAGTTCTAAAATGGTATTGAGCACACTATGTTCGTCAGAAACACCCACTTAGGTTACTAAAAGGCCCATATAGCTGGAACAATAACAACACTGGAACTAGCAGTTAAAAAAACACCTTCTATTTGAAATAATGACTTATAGGTTCAGTGCAGTCCTACTTTAAGGAAGCCAAGACTGGCAGGTGTATGCAGTGTATAGACTCAAAAAAACAAGTCATAATAACCCAGGCTCTAATAGGAAACAGTAAAGCTCTGCACCCATCCCAAACTTTGATCTTAGAAACACTTTCCATCAAGCCAGGTAAAGTTTGCCAACACTTGATTAGTTTCAAAGTAGTTCAACCTGGTTTGACTTTAGAAAATCATTATTTTATGGTTACGAATATACTGGGAGAGCATTTCCTTTCTGCCAGGGCACATGAAGCACACAAAACAGCAGAATGGTGCAGCAGCCCAGACTGAAAGCCACTTGATGCAACTATTATATCTGTTCATCACTGACAAACCTGTCATGTGCTGTGACAGAGCAAACCATTGGACATGCAGAGTAGCTGTCCAATTTTGCCCCCCCCCTTTCAGTTTTCATAAGGCTTCTGCAGCACATGGGGAAAAATCCCTAATGATCTGAAGTGACTGTGTTGAAAATAATAAATATTTTGATGTGATGTAGATATTAAATATTTTCTATCATGACAGAATAAAATCTCACATATGGATAAGCAGAGTTCCTGACTGAGGAAGGAAGATGACAGTTTCCCACTCTACAGATCAATAAAAGGTACTGCAAGTGAAAAGTTACACCTGCAGTGTCTTTATTTGTAGCTTAAGGGGCTAAATTCATAAGGCAATGCTACCACCTTATACAAATGCCCAACACATTTCACCTAAAGCTGTCTCAAGGGTTTCGAGTCCCCTTTTTCCTTAATCAGCTGTTCTGAATCTGACAGAAGAACCACCTTCCTGGATGTAGCTTTGATTCAGCATTCACCAAGCAGAATTTCCACCTACACAGTCAGGTGGGCAATAGAACCATAAATCTCACACTAGCTTTTTGCGTATCAGTGCTAGATCTTTGATGTAAGGGATGTATCCCTGGGACAGGATGCTGCCCAGTAATGTCCCAGAAGAAGGAAATAAACATGGTCATGACATGCTTGTCACCCATCCATGTGACTTCTTTTGTTGTAAAAGATATTTTAGCTAGGACTCTGAAATTGGATGCTTTCTCAGCAAATGGGGAATGATGCCATTGTTGTAGAGAGACCAGTTACTGTATAAATTTCCGAACGCTTTGTCCGCGATAGAGTCCAGTTTTAATTTCAGTCTAGCTAAGAGCATGAGAGCAGTACTTGATAGTACTGACAAATTCATTTCAACTGTAACCAAGCTGTTTAAGCCTTGTGTCCAAACAAGGAGATCTGTGACTATTTTGTGCCGGAATAAATGCAACTTATTTTTGTAAGAAAGATTTGAATCTCATTTTCATCTCTGAAAGGCAGTGAAGATTCATCTTAGCACATATACTCTGTTCACATGTGTGATATGATCAAGGAACTGGAATCAGTGCTGGCAGTTCCGATTGCAATGTTGTTCAGTATACATGAACAGCTGATTCTGGTTCCAGAGACAAGATTTAGTTTACACGTGTGTCTTTGGAATACCAGCAATGCATAAGTAATGTACACGTGCCCAGTACATGCTCTTGTGGGTTGCCAAAAGAGGGCTGATCGAAAGCACATTCATCCAGGAACGATCAGGCAACTGATGTGTTTAGATGCGAAGCAAACTCAAATTCTACAGGCCTTGATTCCTGTGAACTGCCTACTTTCAACCCAGTTTCAAAATCAACCTGGTTTGTGCACCAATTGGGCGTACATGTATCTGTAAACCGTTTCTTCTCTCACTAGTTTTTAGAGCGTGAACCGGGTTACAGTGCACATGTAAACAGGGTATAATAACTAGCTTCCCCCTTTTTCCCATAGGGAAACCGTGGCGTAATTTGCCATTATAAGGGAGAGTTTATAACGGCAAACATGCGCATGGTTTCTCTTGCTGTGCACATGCTCACGCAGCAGCACAACTGGTCAAGACTGCTCACCACTTCCATCTCTCCCGAAACAGCACCGCCAGAAGAACTCGACGGTAAGTTCTTTTGTTTAATTTTTTTCCTCGATATACAGTGGAAACTTCAGAAACCTGGACAAAAAAAAAAGAAAACAGTTTTAAAATATGCCAATTCAAATCTGGGCACCGGACTAAAACGAAGCTGAACTGCAGATGCACAGGAAGCTCTTTATTTTATATAATTGCTGAGGCGAAAAAGGAAAACCCAGCAATTATATAAAATAAAATATGGGTCAGGGTGTGCAAACTCAAAGTTTGCACACACCCTCAGGGTTAGATGCTAGTCATAAACCCCTCAGGTGTGTGTAAACTTCTTGTTGCACACCCCGACCCATACTTTATTCTCTATACTACAAACCACCTAGTGTTTTTCACTCAAATAAAAGGTAAAAGATGCACCCAGTGCAGGTTCTTAGCCAGAATTACACAAAGAGCTCCTGTGGTGGCACTACCTGACTGACATGTTCAGTACACTGGTGAGTGCAGGAGCCGAGTGCATTCTGGCAACAGAAAAGAAACAGAAATGACACGCTCAGCTGAGGATGTGTGACTAAAAAAGGAACCAGTATTACAATGACTATGATGTAGAAGTCCATAGTGTGTGAAAGCTACTGGTTCCAAAAAATATGTACATTCAGACACTGCACACAGGGACAAGGCTTCAGATTATGCCAATGATAAATACTGGACACAGAGTACTTGATCAACTGTGCCAAGAAAATAAATGTTTGTATAAGACTTATGCAAGGCAGAAAGGTGGAGACAATGGTGCAGCAGCTCACAGAAAAGGCTACAGGTTGCAAAATTATGTCCATGGAGACACTGCCAAACATGGACAATGCTCATATTTATATCAAGAATAAATGTGAAGATAGAGTACTTGACTAGCTTTGTAAAAAAAAAAAAAAGAATTCATTGTTCATTTAAGGCCTATGTAGACCCGCATCTAACCAAGAAATCTGAAGACAAGGATGCAGCAGCCCAGTCTCCATAAATTAGTCTCTGGACACTGCCAAATGTGGACAAGACTTTACATTGTACCAGAGATAAGAGTTATACACAAAGTACTTGGCCAACCTCAACAAACAAATTAGTATTTGTATATGTAACCCACCCGCTGGGTTGGTTTAACGTTTTTCCCTTCTCTGGACCATTTTGAGCATTATCGATTTAGGGAGGGCTTTAAGCTCAAGGTTCGATAGGCAGAGCAACTATGTCACTCCTTCATCGGGCTTAAAATGTCCTTCATCATGGGCCCCTCCAGGATTCATTTTTTTGTCGTGGCTGGAGGTGCCACTTCTCCTATCTCTCATTCATTTCCCGAATTTAGGTGGCACCTCTGGCCACCGGCTCCACTCCCTTTCCTTCTGTTCCTCCTGCTGTTGCTACCTCACTCTCTCCTACTGCCACCGGTCTGCAGCTCTCTTTCACTCGTTCCCCCTGCCTATTGCCCTTTCTCTTGCCTTCTCCCATCCTGCCATTTGCGGCTCTTTGTCCCTTGCTCCTTCTTTCTGCCTGCTCACTAGTCGACCCTCTCATCCGTCTTCTATGGGGCCTTCTCCTGTCCATCCACCACACCAGCATTCCACTGCTGCCTTCGCTGCCCGGTTTGCTTGCCTGCTTTCTGCTCCATGCTTTCTCCCCTCGTATTTGGAGCACCTCCCCGACCCTTCTTGTTCGCTCCCCCCAGTGCACACCATCTGGTCCCTCACCTGCCTGGCTAGGCTATGGTGGCTGCCACTGCTGTAATGGAGGACCACTTGCTCTCTCTCTCTCCTCATCTGCCACTTGCTCCTTCCTCTCAGTCTCCCATCCTACCTCCTGAATTTTGTCATCTCATCCTGCGTCCTGCTTCTGTTCCTCTTCTCTCTCCCGCTGCTGTTGTTAGTGTACTCTCTGCTTTCTGTGCGCTCACTCCTGTTCTGCGTCGGCCTCCTATGGTACCTCCTGTTGTCCTCCTGGACTCATCTGCTGCATGGCGTTGGTTGTTTCTTTCCTTCTGCACCGCTCCTAGCAGTTACTTGTACACCGGCTGCATTTTCACATGGATGTCTGCAGCTCTCAGCCCTAGGCCGTGCTGGCATTGGCCTCTGCTGGTTCTTTGGTTCTCTGCTCTTTATCAACATCAGGCAGCCTAAGTAGGTTGCACATCTTAACTGTCTTTGCACCCTCATGTGGCTTTCGTTTACCTGTACATCTAACCCTGGATATGGTTTTTGACTCCACTGACATTGCTCTATGCGTGTTTCTTGCAGCAGCAAATGGTCTACCCTTTATTATTGGCTGCTCTGCCCACCAAAGTGGACTGGGATTTCACGTTCCCACCTGTACTCAGCCATAGCTGTGCTCCTTGGTTATATTCATTTCAATACCTGCAAGGGGTTTCAAGTACCTACAGTCCATTCATTCTGGTTGCAATACCTTTCACTTCTACACCACATAGCTATGCTGCTATAAACTGGCACCATATGTCTCATTGTACAGCCCTACCTGGATGTTCGCTCTCCCAGTCTAGTACTAGGCAATCAGGCCTCAATCAGGAGGATTCTTACTCTCTCAGAAGCAGGTTCTCCTACTGACCAGCGGGTGGCACAGTTTGACTGTCAATGGTCAGCTTCTGGCATCTTCGGCCTGGTTTTCAGCCTGGTATCATGCCCGTTACCCATTCTGGCCTTCTGGGCTTCCCTCTCTCATCGTACCTCGTCCGTTCCTATTTTGCCTTACTCGTGCCAGCCATCCAGGCTTCATTCCACTGCTGCCGTTGCCCGCTTGTTCTGCTGTCCATTTCCTTCGGCTGTCTCTAGGTGACTCCGCCTAGTTGCACTCGATATTTCTTTTAGGCATACCTGTCTTGACTCTTATGCCGCCTTGTCTGACTCGCTCTCCTCCTGTACTGGCTGTGATGTAGATAGCCAGTTCTGAGTGCAGACCAAGAGACCTGCTGACAGCATTGTGTCACACATTCAGTCTTTTTAGAGGCAATGTGTTACTGGAAAACTTTTATTAAGGATCCTGTTTCTCTGAGCTAATTACAGAGTTGTTAAGTTAATTTTGTTAAGAGAGAAATCATAAACTAGGTTTATGATGTTAAAATAAGGGAAGCTAGGATGTTACATAGAGGTGTAAGGTTGTAAATGACCCTATGAAGCCTGTGTGAAGAGGGTACAGCATGAGATCAAAAGAGGTGTCATTGAAACTTGAGTTATGCTAAGGTTGCAGAATTAATACATCCTGTATAGCTGTATAGTATAGATTAATAAAATTACATCCTGTGGTTGTATAAAAATATATTTTTGTTAGCTATTTGACCAGAGGAGGGGCTGGATGACTTCATCCAAAAGGGGTTGGTCAATACTGCTTGAAAAGATTATTCTCTTTCACTATAGATTTTCATTTGTATCTGACACTGACTAAGGAAACATCTGAGCACTGAAAACAGGTATTTAGAAAGTTAGACAAAATCTAAATATAGTTATAGGAATTGCACTGTTTTAAACCTTGTTTTGTTTAAAGATATGTATGTCTTGAGTTATAAGAGTTCTGTATTGTATGTTTGACATATTATTATATATTTTAGTAAAAACTCTAATTTTAGAGCAAACCTGGTCTGTCTTTGAATTGCTTTCTTTTGCTAAGAAATATTTATGGTTCAGCAGACATATAGCTTGTATGGTGGTACCAAGCTGGAAACAGAAGCATTTTAAATCTGAGGTCTTTATTAAGTTTTAAGGGTTCATCTCTGAATACCTGGTTATGTGCCCATAGGCAAAGATATCTGGCCTCCTGAAGACAGATATATCTGAGCCTGTGCATTGGGTTTGCTAGCAAGAGGTTAACAGTTTGAATCCCTCCAGATCTGAGACCAGAGGTTGATCCGAACTCACAAAAACAGACAAGAGGGTTACCTTGTCTGTTACATTGTTCACAAGACTGCACTCAGAGGCTGGCACTTTGGGAGTAGAGGGCCTGACCTGCTGAGTAAATTTGTGATAGATTGGTTGGCAGCGGTGGCATAATTTTGATATCACAAACTTTATTGTTCTGGGTCAGCTGAGACCATAAGCTCTCTTGCAAAGAAAGAAAAAGACAGAGTTTTATTTTAAAAAAGAAACAGAACTATATATCACTTGGTGTACAGTCAAGTTCCTACCTTTTTTTTCTAAAGTGCAAAGTCAGAGCAGCAGTAGTTAGGAAAGATGGTGTCCAACTACAGCAGGCACACTGTAGAACAGTTAAAACAGTTGTGCGAGGACAGAGGAGTCCTGTTCGAGGTAACAACCAAAAAGCAGAACCTCTTAGAGGCCCTGACAGTAGCAGATACCCAGAGCAGGGAGCCACAGACCATGACTGAAAGGGACCAGACTTCGAGTGCGGCAGAACTAGCAGCCAGTGAGGGGTCCCAAGCCGATGAGGAGGACAGCAGGGCCACTGTCAGTGAAGGGCCACAGCAGCAAGGATGAGTCACCAGTATCCTGAATCTGGAAGTTCTCAGGTTGCAACTTGAGTTGCGCAGGATGCAGCTGGAGTCCCAGGAGAGGAGAGAGCGAGAGAAGCAAGAGGTGGACTGTGAGGCAGAGCGAGAATGCAGAGAGGCAGAACGACAACAGAGGGAGGCAGACTGTGAAGAGCACCAGCGCCAGCGAGATGCAGAGGGGAAGTGAGAATGAGAACACCGAGATGCAGACCGTGAGTAGCAGGAGCGCCAGAGGCAACATGGACTGGAGAAGATGCGACTCCAACCAGCAGCATCAGAGCAGGTAAGTGGCTTGGGTTTAACTGGGACTGCAGGACTGGGTTACAAATTGAACTCTAAATTAATAGCTGAGTTTAAGGATGGGGAGGATATAGATGCCTTTTTAAATTCTTTTGAAAAAGTTTGTATTCAGGCTAAAATTCCTAGAGGGTCTTGGAGCTTCCAGCTATCCCTGCTACTTACCGGAAAAGCTCGGGATGCATTTGGTCACATGGACAATAAAGACAGTGATGATTACAGCAAGTTAAAAGCTGCACTACTAAAAAAGTTTGAATCAACTGCTGAATCATACAGAGCTAAATTCTGTAAGCTCAGGAGAAGCCCTGATATGAGCTATGAGGAGCTAGCCATGAAACAATGTCAGTTTTTAAAATGCTGGTGAGAAGGAATTGAGGCAAACACTGTTGATACAACTGAAAATGTGATTTTATTAGAACAGTTTTATTGGGCATGCCCAACAGAGTTAAAAACCTGGCTAGAGGACCGAGATCCAAAAACAATGCAAGAGGCTTCTGAATTCTTGGACCTCTATGCCAAGAGCAGACCTGCTCTGAGAGCAATTGGGGTGGGCATGGCAGTGCAGAAAGGGAAAAGCGCACCTTCAGGGCAGCTAAAATCCTCACTGCCTCCATCGAAACCAGTTAGCCCCAGGTTTCAAAGAAAAGATTTCTCTGAAGTAAGAAATGCTTGTTGGTTATATAAAGAAACTGGGCACATTGCCAGACAGTGTCCAAGAAGGGCAAGCAGTAATATGCAAAGTGGTACCAGAAATGAAGTGGGTTGTTTGTGTGTTCCTGAGAGCATGCCAGTGAACATGAGAGAACACATGCACCCAGTCATGGTAAATGGCGTACAGATGCAGGGGTTAAGGGACACAGGGGCATCCCTGGCATTGGTGAAAGGGGATCTAGTACAGCCTGGTCAGCTTATCCCAAACAAATACGTGACTGTACAGGACTTTGCGGGTGAAGTGAAAACATTGCCACTGGCCAGTGTTCTCCTGGACTGGGGTGAAACAGGGGGAACTGTGCAACAGGTGGCTGTACCTAAAACGTTAGCAGTAGATGTGATCCTGGGTAACAATCTCCAACAGGGGATGGTATGTGCAGTTACCCATAGCCAAGCGGCAAGGGAAAATAGTAGTTCCCTGAACCCCACATAATCCAGTGTGGAAACCACGGAGAGGATGGTTCCCCAGCTTGCGTCTCCAGATGGGGAGACTGATAAAAAGGGGGTAAAAATTTCCCTGGTAGTGAGTGACCACACAGCTACAGAAGGTTACTCCGAAGAGGGAAGGGTGATCAATTGTCAGAGGGTTAGGATTGACAGTGATCCTGAGGGCCCTGACGCTAGTGCTAGGGACCCTAGTTTAGCGGCTGAAGGGGACTTGTCCCATGCCTTGGGACTGTGTGATGGGTTTGCAGCTGTTCAGAGGAGTGACCCTAGTTTAGAGAATCTGAGGGCTTGGGCAGACTCTGAGGGCACACAGGGAGGTGATGGCAGACATAAGGTTTATTGGGAAAATGGACTTATGTATACACAGGCAGTACAGACAGAAGGAGGGATGCTAGGCAGGCAGCTTGTCGTTCTCCGGGGTATCGTGAGCAGTTGCTCAAAATTGCACATGATATTCCCTTGTCTGGTCATCTGGGAATCACATGAACTATGCAGCGGTTGGCCCAAAATTTCTACTGGCTTAACTTCACCCAGCAGGTGAAGGAGTATTGCAGGTCTTGTCACCGGTGCCAAGAAATAGGGAAGGCGGGCAAGAAAACCCAAGCCGCCCTGATCCCCTTACCCATAGTGGAGAAGCCATTCCAGAGGGTGGGAATGGATATTGTGGGGCCTTTAAATACCCCCAGCTCCTCAGGGAAGAGATTCATCCTGACTATGGTGGATTATGCCACCTGGTACCCAGAGGCAGTCGCCCTATCCTCACTGAGGACAGACAAAGTGGCAGATGCCTTACTTGGGATTTTCTCCCGTGTTGGGTTTCCGCAGGAGGCAATCACTGATTGAGGGGGTTCCTTCATGTTGGACCTGATGAAGTGTTTATGGGAGAAGTGTGGGGTGGTGCAGAGATGCACAACACCATATCACCCACATGCCAATGGGCTTGTGGAATGTTTCAATGGTACCCTAAATTCAATGATCCGGGCGTTTGCTGAACAGCATGGGAGGGACTGGGAGAAATTACTTCCCCACCTGTTGTTTGCATACAGGGAGGTGCCCCAAGAGTCGACAGGATTTTCCCCCTTTGAACTCTTATATGGATGCCGGTTACGTGGGCCACTAGACTTAATCCGGGAGGACTGGGAAGGCAAGCACGCCACCCAGGGAACTCCCATTGTGGATTATGTCCTTAGGTTTAGGGAAAGGCTGAAGGAGCTTATGGGGAGAGCCAAGAGCAACCTGGCAGCTGCCCAACAGAGACAAAAGGTGTGGTACGACCGCAGAGCCAGAACTTGCTCGTACATGGTGGGTCAGGAAGTCATGGTCCTTATTCCGGTCCGGAAAGACAAGCTGCAAGCTGGGTGGGCAGGACCGTACAAAGTGGTTAGGAAGGTAAATGACATAAACTACATTGTGGAGTTACCTGAAAGAAGACAGACTGAAAGGATGTACCATATCAACATGATGAAGCCATATGCAAATAGGGCTGGCATGGTGTTTGCAGTGTGTAGTCATGGGAAGGGGACGGACGAAGGAGACCCCCTTCTGGATCTGCTGGAAGAAAGTAAATGGGAGTCCTCCGTGAAGGCAGTAAAATTGTCTCCCCAGCTGAACCCAGACCACGTCCAGAAAGTAAGGGAGGTTTTAGGAGACTTTGCCCCCTTATTTAGCGCCAAGCCTGGACTAACCCCCTTAGTGACACATGATGTGGAGACAGGGACACAGACGCCATGCGGTGAACAGCATATCAGGTGTCAGAGGCTGTCCAAAAGGACATTAGGAGGGAAGTGGAGGAGATGCTGGATTTAGGGGTAATCTGGAGATCCCACAGCCCCTGGGCCTCACCCGTAGTCCTTGTGCCCAAGCTAGATGGCTCAACTCATTTCTGTGTGGACTATCGTGGACTGAATGCAGTCACAAAGTCCGACACCCACCCGATGCTCTGGACGGACGAACTCCTGGATAAGTTGAGAGGGGCGACCTACCTTACGACTACTGACCTGACCAAGGGGTATTGACAGGTAGAATTGACAGACAGAGCTAGGGAAAAGTCAGCCTTCATCACTCCAATAGGCTTATTTCCATTTAAAGTAATGCCTTTTGGAATGAAGAACGCCCTGGCCACTTTCCAAAGGTTGGTGAACCAGGTGTTGAATGGTACTGAGGAGTACGCCGTAGCATACCTGGATGACATTGCCATCTTCAGTACCAGCTGGGAGGAACACCTTTTACATCTTAGGGAAGTGCTGGGCAGGATACAGAGGGCCGGGCTCACTGTCAAAGCCGAGAAGTGCCAGGTGGCCATGGGGGAAGTGGCATACTTCAGGCATGTGGTAGGCCGGGGACAGCTCCGTCCTAACCAAATAAAGATAGAGGTGATTCGGGCATGGCCCAGACCAGAAACCCAGAAGCAGGTCAGGAGCTTTCTCGGGACGGCAGGGTACTACAGAAAGTTTGTACCTAATTACAGTGCCCTGGCTGCTCCCCTATCTGACCTGACAAAGAAAAAGATGCCAAGGAAAATTGCCTGGGGCCCAGCCTGTGAGGAAGCCTCTACCAGACTGAAGGAGGCACTGTGCAGTGCTCCTGTTTTGACAAGTCCGGACTATAGCAAAACCTTTATAGTTCAGATGGATGTCTCAGACGTGGGTATTGGGGCAGTACTTAGCCAGACATCTAGCCAAATGACAAACCACCCAGTTGTGTACTTGAGCAGGAAGCTTATCCCCAAGGAGCAAGCATACTCCACGGTGGAAAAAGAGTGTCTTGCCATAGTGTGGACCCTGAAGAAATTAGAGCCATACTTGTATGGACAGCATTTTGTGGTGCAGACTGACCACAACCACCTGGTTTGGCTGACGCAGATGGGAAAGAGCAATGGGAAACTACTAAGATGGAGTCTTGCTTCACAAGGATATGATCAGACAATCATACATAGGGCAGGCATTAAGAATCAGAATGCTGATGGGCTGTCTAGGGTCTATGAGGAGTGAACTGATTTGGGAAGCTCATCCCATGTAGGGGACAGATCCCCCAAATTCAGTCTAGGTGGGGAGGAGTGTGATGTAGACAGCCAGTTCTGAGTGCTGGATAATATTTTTTTATATAAAATGTATTATGACTGTCTCTGCTGAAAATCAAATGCTCTAGGAATGACCTCTCTCACCCCCCCCCCCCCAGATTTTAGCTGACAGATGCAGGCCAAGAGAAATGCTGACAGCATTGTATCACACCTCAGTCTTTTTGAGACAATGGCCCAGATATTCAAAAGGGTTGCGCATGGCGCAACAGTGTTGCACCATGCACAACCCACTGATGCACCCCAGCGCGATATTCAAAAGGGAAAAGTGCGCTGCACAAATCCCAATGCGCTGGAGCACATCAGTAATGTATGCAGGCACAGGTAGGGGGGGCATGCCCATGCATGACCTGCACAGCCCAATATTCAGCCTGGGATGTGCAGAGTCATGCATGCGCAACCCCTACCTGTGCCTGCACAAAGTTAAGCCCCCAAAAAAAGGAACAAATGATGGCCACCCACAGGTGAGCTGCCGCATTGCAGGGCGCAACACGGCAGCTGCCACCTGTGGGTGACCACCCGAGTTTCTGCCGCACCTTGTGGGACCCCCCCATGCCCCATCGCGGGCATCCATGTAAAGACACCCCCGTCCAATATCCCTGGTGGTCCAGTGGACAGCACTCTGCCCGATCGTGGGCATCTTTAAAACATAGAACAGTCCTATTACCCTGGTGGTCTAGTGTACCCCCTCCCACCGCCCACTGAGCCCACCACCCTGCTCCCCGGTCAGCCAGCAGGTGGCAGCACCCCACCGCCTGCCACCTTGCCACCGCCGACTGACAGCTCTGTGGGGCTGCCGCCCATTGGTTCTGGCGTAAACCAATGGGCGTGCACCTCTCTCTAACACAGTCCAGATATGTGAATGAATTCATTCACATATCTGGACTGAGAAGTAGTATAGAGCTGCACGCCCATTGGCTCATGCTGTGAACCAATGGGTGTGCAGCCCTACTGAGCTGTCAGTCGGTGGGCAGTGGGGCAGCAGGCGGGTGGGGTGCTGCCGCCCGCCAGCTGACCGGGGGAGGGAGCGGGGCGGTGGGGCTCATTAGGCGGGTGGGGAGGGGGGTACACTAGACCACCAGGGTAATAGGACTGTTCTATGTTTTAAAGATGCCCGCGATCGGGCAGAGTGCGGTCCACTGGACCACCAGGGATATTGGACGGGGGGGTTTACACCGATGCCCACGATCGGGCATATAGGGGTCCACTGGACCACCAGGGATATTGGATGGGGGGTTTTCTTTTAGATGAATGCCCACGATGGGGCCGCAGGGGGCGTTGGTCCCCGACGGCTGCTGCCTGGCAGGGCACCAGGCGCAAGTCCTCGGGGTTCGGTGCACCTGCATGCTCATGGGATACAAATGGGGCCATAATGACATGCAAATGGCCCCATGTGCACCTTACATAAATTATGGCCCCATTTGCATGTCCCCTTTTGAATATCGCAGGTGCTGTGCATGGTGCAATGGCACTTGCGTTAGCGCATCTCCATGCTCCACTCTGGCCACTTGCGCTGGAGCAGTGCCACTGTGCCATGCACAGTGGAGGTGGCCAGGGTGCGATATTCAAAGCTGCTGCGCCATCACGCAGCTCCGTGGAATATTGCCCAGGCCACACCCCTGCGCAACAAAGTTGAGCTGTGCCCAGGCTCGCGCCACAGCCTGGCGCAGTTTGAATATCTGGGCCAATGTGTTACTGGAAGACTTTTATTAAGGATCCTGTTTCTCTGAGCTAATTACAGAGTTGTTAAGTTAATTTTGTTAAGAGAGAAATCATAAACTAGATTTATGACGTTAAAATAAGGGAAGTTAGGATGTTACATAGAGGTGTAAGGTTGTAAACGACCCTATGAAGCCTGTGTGAAGAGGGTACAGCATGAGATCGAAAGAGGTACCATTGAAACTTGAGTTATGCTAAAGTTGCAGAATTAATACATCCTGTATAGCTGTATAGTATAGATTAATAAAATTACATCCTGTGGTTGTATAAAAATATATTTTTGTTAGATATTTGACCAGAGGAGGGGCTGGATGACTTCATCCAAAAGGGGTTGGCCAATACTGCTTGAAAAGATTATTCTCTTTCACTATAGATTTGCATTTGTATCTGACACTGACTAAGGAAACATCTGAGCACTGAAAACAGGTATTTAGAAAGCTAGACAAAATCTGAATATAGTTGTAGGAATTGTACTGTTTTAAACCTTGTTTTGTTTAAATATATGTATGTCTTGTGTTATAAGAGTTCTGCATTGTATGTTTGACAAAATATATATTTTAGTAAAAACTCTAATTTTAGAGCAAACCTGATCTGTCTTTGAATTGCTTTCTTTTGCTAAGAAATATTTATGGTTCAGCAGACATATAGCTTGTATGGTGGTACCAAACTGGAAACAGAAGCATTTTAAATCTGAGGTCTTCATTAAGTTTTAAGGGTTCATCTCTGAATACCTGGTTAGGTGCCTGTAGGCAAAGATATCTGGCCCCCCAAAGACAGATATATCTGAGCCTGTGCATTTGGGTATGCTAGCAAGAGGTTAACAGTTTGAATCTCTCCAGAACTGAGACCAAAGGTTGATCCGAACTCACAAAAACAGACAAGAGGGTTACCTTGTCTGTTACACTGTTCACAAGACTGCACTCAGAGGTTGACACTTTGGGAGTAGAGGGCCTGACCTGCTGAGTGAATTTGTGACACTGGCCATCAAGGATTCACTCCACTCAAGGCCTGCATTCGATGTTTCTTTTGGGCATACCGATCATGGCTCCTATGCCACCTCATCGAACCATGGCCCCCCTGCTGCAGGGTTTTAAATAAGCTCTGAAAATTGATTAGCAAACTGCTAATCAATTGTGAAAATGAATAGCACATAGCTCAAATTGATTAGCAAAATTTAAAGTGCCGAAATGTGTGTAAGATATAAATACTGTAATCTAAATAAAACCTGTAATTAAAACCAACCTGCCTTTGCTTCATCTGTTTCAGAACCCCCAACACTAACACACACAAACACACACACACACACAGACACACACACTTCAGTGCCACACCCTTCCCACCCTTGTCCCCCTTTGCCAGAACTACTAAAACCCTAGAGTGTGCCTAACCACCATCCACACCCATCTGTCCCTTTTGCCAGACTAGGGTACTTGCCAAAAAAAACATCTCTGCCTCCCCAGCCAGATATCCCCTTTGCCAAAATCTAAAAGTATGAGTCACCTGCCACAACCCTCACCACACCATACATCTCAATCTTTGGCACTGAAATAAGTGACATGAACACTCAAAATGAGGGACAGTGACCATCACAGAGGGAAAAAGGCACTGAAATGAGGGACATGCAGACACAAGATAATGCTGTGGAATCACTGTGTTTTTCCTTAGATGAGTTGGGATATTATGAATTATTGCTTTAAATTCTGAATTAGCAGCAGTTGTGGTCTGCATCTTTTCCATGAGGGAGAGATTAGTATTAAGAAGTAAAATGAGGGACACCCCCATAATCAGGGACAGCTGAGAGGAATGCCCGACATAACTGAAAGTGTCCCACAGAGTGATTGTGGTGCTGACAGGGTTGAATATCTGAGGAGCATGACTGAAGAAACAGAACAACATTAAAAAAAAAGGAAAGAAGTGTCCTTTGCTACATCCTTTAATTGATACCTCTTGCAATGGGCTCGTCTCACAGGGGCATGAAGAATATGTTAACAGCCCAGGTTAACAGCAAGCTTAAGTTTTTTTACATACCTGGTGGTCTAGTGGCTGATGCTGATGACGCTGGTGGTCCATTTTGCCCGCTCTCCTGCCCACTCGCTCACCTGCTAGCCTGGCTGCCTACTCACCCACAGTCCCTCCATGTCCTCCAACTACCACATTCATGCCACATATGCCTTGCCGCGCACCTGCTTACTGCTTCCTCGTATTTCCAGTTCCAGACCGCTGCGTTAAAACAGTGGGAGAAAAAAAGGCAGACAAATGGATTCGCACTTTTTGTGATTCAATAATTGACTAGCACAACCAGCCGGTTTTCATCGCAACCTGCAATGCGATACTGGCTATTTAAAACCCTGTGCTGCGCGTCTTCCAGTTCATGACTTTGTTCAGTATCCCCTCATCCATACCATCCCTGCTAGGCCATTAGGATTCAATCCACTTCATCTGATTTGGCTCCTCTTGATCGCTCATTCTGAGAGTACCCTCTGGTTTGCATACCCTCTGGTTCCAGACGTGCCTTCTTGGCCTCGGAGTCTATCTCCTTTTGAGGAGCCTCATTTCTCACTTCTCTGTATCAAGCATGCTACATTCATTCGAGTTAATTTGCAAGTTCATTCCATTTCCTCTTATTCACTTTCTGTATCAGCATTCAAGGACTCCCTCCAATCGATGTCTGCAGTCGACATTTCTTTGGGCGTACCCATCATCACTCAATGACCTGCGGCCATCCTGCTGCTTGTACCCGGTTCATGACTTGTGTACCTATCATGACACCTATGCTGCCTCATCGACCGCGGCCATCCTGCTGCATGTACTAGGTTAATAACTCCGGTCATCATTCACTCATACTTACCTCAAGGTTTATCTATTTGCATCGCTTCCTCGAGCAGTCCTATCATTGAATCCTATCCTGTGTTCGATATTTCTTTTTTGGGCATACCTATCATGACTCCTATGCCACCTCATCGAACCGTGGCCCTCCTGCCACATGTATTCAGATTCATGACTTCGGTCAGTATTCCCTCATCCATACTGTCCCTGGTACCTTGAATCTACTCCATCTCCTCCCCAGGACATGCCTTCCTGTCTATTGCCTTTGCTAAGGGCTAGCTGGGTGCTTTTTGCCATAGTTCAAGTTCATTTCCAATTCATTCATGTCTCCTCTGCCATCTGGTTCCAGACACAGCCATGCCTTCTTGGTATCATCATACTTCCTCTTTCGCTTCTGAGCATCTAGTTTTAGACAAATCCTATGCTACCTCATCAACTCCAACCTCAAAGTCTAATCTAACTCCAACCTCAGAGTCTAATCGTTCATATCACATAATCAATCATGCCTCATCGGCCTCAGTGTCTGCTCACTCACATCGCTCAATCAAGCCAGTCTGCATTATCCTCCATCTCCTCTTGAACACATCTGGATACCCCTTGCTCCTATGACCTCTACATGGATCTGCTCCTTCCCTTTGACTCTCGAGCATACCCCTCTCTGGTCCCTGCTGCCTCATGCTCCTTCTTTGATATGTGCTTCTTTGTGTTTTTCCCTATCCCGTCATCTTCCTCCCTACTCATATCCCTCTCATTAATGAACTGTTCTCTTTAACGACATACGGCCTCAAATAAATCATTGTCAGCCTGGAGGGAAGGCAACCTAGGCCTTGGATTCCCAAAGGTTTCCTCTTCAAAGGGGTTTTTACCTCTCCTCTGTGCCAATGGTCATAATATTAGTTAGAGTTAATGCTTTCTTTGATTAGTTAGTTAGGTTCTGCTGTTAGATGGAGGCGGATGGTGGCCCCAGCTTTCCCCTCTCTCCTTAGGAAGTTAGCCCTTATCTTCTAAGAATTCATTCATCATCCTCGCCTCTTTGAAGCTCAACACCTTTGGGTATTCTTTTTATGCTTCTTCCTAACCAACCTTTAGCCAATGCAATCATTTCCGCAGCACCTGTAAGGGGGAACCCTCCTCTAGGGTTCCTTGTGTCGTACCCTACAGGGTGGTATATCCCACGGATAGAGAGAGATGGAAAGCCACAAAGCAAATCAAGTTACACAAGCATCATCTCATCTCATCTCATCCAGTTGCACAAGCACATTGAATGAGAGGGCTTTGAGCCCAAGGTTTGATGGATGGAGCAACTACGTCACTCCCCCATCAGGCTTAAAATGCCCCTCATCCTGGGCCCCTCCAGGATTTGTTTTTTCATTGCCCACCATCCACCTCTCCTCCTCCAGTGGGCTCATCTCTCTTCCCCGTGGGCTTCTTCTTAACCTACCTTTAGCTGATGCAATCATTCCCACGGCACCTGTAGGGGGGAACCCTCCTCTAGGGTTCCTTGCGTTGTACTCTACAGGGTGGTAAATCCCACGGACAGAGAGGCGGAAAGCCACAAAGCAAATCAAGTTACACAAGTATCATCTCATCTCATCTCATCCAGTTGCGTAAGCACACTGAACAATATTTATGGTCTCTGCCCACTGGTCACTGGGTCAGAGGTTGTTGTCTGGGATGGCTGGCTATAAAATGGGACTTTTGGTGCAAGTTAGGAGGTTGGTTCCCATGCCAAGGTTTCGGCGGGTGGTCAGCAGGAGCAGGGGTGATTGTCTGCTCCTGTCTGTGTTCTCAGGGTAAGATCTGGTCCTATAGGGTGGCAGGAGGTAGTGTGGTGGCTGCTGGAAATTTGTGAGCTCCAGGAGGGGCAGGATTAGAACTTTTAGTCCTTGTGTGCCATCATATGGGAGAGAGGGAGCTGTGTCCTCCTGGTATGAGAGCCAGCTGCAGGACAGGGAGAGCCATCCAAGAGAGGAAGAGCAGTATCCAGAGGGTAGAATCGGGTGGGGATTGTAAAACTGTCCCAACCCTGTGCTACCTCGTCATGCCCATGGAGGTTGCCAGTCAGGGTGAGAAGGGAATCAAGAGTCAGAGCAATGGTTAGCCTGGAGTAGCTGTCCGGTGGGGACATCTGCCCCAATGTCTGTAGGGGAGAGTCACCTGCTACTGCCCAGCAGTGTAAGGGAAGTCAAGTTGGAGTCCCCTATGTGTGATGGTTCTCTCTGCCTACCTTCTTGAATGTGCAGGAGATGAAAGAAGCCGTACTCATGCAGAGTGAGCTATAGAAATAAATGCTGCTGAAGAATATGTTGAGGTCCCGGCCTCATTGGTCTCTTTCTACTGCCCAAAACCCATTATGTGGCCACCTGGCCCAGGTATCAAATGAGAAACAAAGAAACATAGAAACATAGAAACATAGACTTTGATGGCAGATAAGGACCGCTTGGCCCACCCAGTCTGTCCATTTCTCTACCTATTGGATAAGCTGCAGATTCTAGTTTACTAGCAGCCTACTTCCTCCTACCCCCCACTATAATTGCCTTATGGCTGTTCCATGCATTCTTGAATACCCCCACTGTTTTTGACCCCACAACCTCCTCAGAAAGGTGGTTCCATGTGTCCACCACTCTCTCTGTGAAAAAATATTTCCTCACGCTGCCCCTGAGCCGTCCCCCCTCTATCTTCAAATTGTGTCCCCTTGTTCTTGCACATCTCTTTTTCTGAAAGATGTTACCCTCTTGGACTTTGTTGATTCCCTTGAGGTACTTGAAAGTTTCTATCATGTCCCCCCTCTCCCTCCTTTCCTCAAGGGTATACATATTAAGCTCTTTTAGTCTCACTTCATATGGCTTTTGTTGCAGACCCTGCACCATTTTGTTGCTCTCCTCTGGACTGCCTCTGTCCTGTCTATGTCCTTGCGGAGATGGGGTCTCCAGAACTGGATGCAGTACTCCAGATGGGGCCTCACCAACTGTCTGTACAGAGGGATAACAACTTCCTGTTTTCTACTGGTGATGCTTCTCCCTATACATCCCAGTATCCCCCAGCCCTCCTTACTGCCTTCTCACATTGCTTGCCTACCTTAAGGTCATCTGATATGACCACCCCCAGGTCCCTGTCCATTTTTGTTGTTGTTAGTGCCTCCCCCCACACTGTGTACTCTTCACCTGGGTTTTTGTTTCCCGGGTGCATTACATTACATTACACTTCTTTGCATTGAATCTAAACTGCCATACTTTTGACTATTCCTGCAACCTTGCCAAGTCCCTTCTCATCCTTTCCACTCCACCTTGTGTATCAACCCTATTGCAGATATTTGTGTCATCTGCAAAGAGGCATACTTTTCCTTCCAGCCCCTCTGCAATGTCTCCTATAGAGACATTAAACAGGACCGGTCCCAGTAATGAACCCTGCAGTACCCCACTAGTAACCCCCCTTTCTTCAGAGTGTACTCCGTTTATTATTACCCTT
The DNA here is from genome assembly GCA_016271365.2 of Neoceratodus forsteri. Taxonomy (NCBI): domain Eukaryota; kingdom Metazoa; phylum Chordata; order Ceratodontiformes; family Ceratodontidae; genus Neoceratodus; species Neoceratodus forsteri. The sequence continues at coordinate 871,168,444 of CM057456.1, forward strand.
TGTGTCCTGTTGTGCAGCCAATTTGTTATCCAGGCTACCACCCTAGGACCCACTCTCAGGCTGGTTAACTTGTTTATTAATCTTTTGTGTGGGACTGTGTCAAATGCCTTGCTAAAGTCTAGGTAGGTCATATCCACAGCCCCTCCCTGGTCTACTTCTTTGGTCACCCAGTCAAAGAAATCGATTAGATTTGTCTGACATGACCTTCCCACTGTGAATCCATGCTGCCTTGGGTCCTGTGCCCTGCTGGTCTCTAGGTACTCAACAATTATTTCTTTCAGAAGTGATTCCATAATTTTCCCTAACACTGAGGTTAAACTAACAGGTCTGTAGTTTCCTGCCTCTGCCTTGCTCCAACCTTTGTGAAGGGGAATCACATCTGCCCTCCTCTAGTCCTTGGGTACCTCCTCATCCTCCCATGATGTGTTAAAAAGTCAGTGGTGTCGCTAGGTCTCTCCTTAGTTCTTTTAGAATTCTGGGGTGAATCCCATCAGACCCCATTGCTATGTCCACCTTGAGTTTTAGGAGTTCTTTCAGGATGCTTTCATCTGTGAATGGACTGGTGTTGACCCCTCTGCCCAGAGTGCATCTATTGTTTGGTTTGGGTACCTCCCCCTCTTCTTCTTTTGTGAATATTGAGCAAAGGTATTCATTCAGTATCTCTGCCTTTTCACTGTCACCCGCTGCCCACCTCCCCTCCCCTCCCCTTTATTAAGCCTCAGCATCCCTCCCTTGGTCTTCCTTCTCTCCCTGATGTACCTAGAAAAGGTTTTATCCCCCCTATTAACAGAGTTGGTTATCTTTTCCTCGGTTTGGGCCTTCGCTATTCTGACTGTCTTCCCTGCTTCCTTCTGCTTTAGCTGATACAGTTCTCTGTCCTCCTCATTCAGTGATTCCTTATGCTTCCTGAATGGTATCTTTTTTCCCTAACCTTCCCCACCACCTGCTTTGAGAACCATAGTAGTTTTTTACTTTGTTTTGTTTTCTTTATTTGCATTACACAAAGGCTTGTTGCCTCTATGAGGGCAGTTTTGATTTTTCTCTATTGTTCTTCCACTCCTCCTTCTTCTTGCCCATTTGCTAGTACATTCCTTAGGTACTCACCCATTTTACCAAAGTCAGCTCTTCTAAAGTCCAGTACCCTCATTTTTGTATGGCTTGACTCCATGGTTGTATTTATCATGAACCACACTGTGTGGTGGTTGCTTGTTCCCAGGTGGCTAACCACTTATAAATCTGTGATCCTCTCTCCATTTCAGAGTACCAGGTCCAAGACTGATCCCTCCCGAGTGGGTTCCAACACTAGCTATCAGAGGCATTCTCCCTGTAGGGCATTAAGAATGACCCTGCTGTTTGATGTGGCTGCAGTAAATGTGTTCCAGTTAACATCTGGCATATTCAGGTCCCCCATCAACAATATCTCCCCTTTTTCTGCCATTCTGAGAATGCCTTCTATCATTTCCTTGTCCATTTCCTCCCCCTGAGATGGGGGTCTGTATACAACCCCTGTGCGGATTGTGGTGCCACTCCCTGTCTCCAAGGTGACCCACAGTGCCTCCTCTCCTCTCTGTTTACCCTTTAGTTCCATTGCTTTGATCCCTTCTGTTAGGAGGTCTAAACCTCAGTTTCAGATTCTTCACGATATTGGGAATGCAAGTAATCACAGAGATGTTGCATTAGAATAATAAACAAATTTATTACTACCAAAGGATAAATCACAGTTGCTCTAAGCACTTCTTACCAATACGAACTGGGAGCCAGTGCTAAGCGTTCCCTATACCTCGAGGTTTCTCTGTGTCTCTTGGGGTCTCTCCTGAGGTCTCCGAGGTATAAGGCTTGTGCATTACATTATATACCTATGATAATTACTATGGTTACTGTAAGATTCTAGTTTCAGAGATGAGCCCTATTGGCTAAATTAGAGGTGGCTCCATGGTCCAAGATAACATTATACTATTCTGTAAAGTCATCAGTTTGAGAACAAAAGTGTTCTTATACAGAGTCTTACATAACTCAGTGTAGCAGTACAAATCACCAAAATATGGCAATGCCGTCTTACATATTATAATTACTCCAAGGACACAGGTGCCTTGGCATCTTACAAGTAAGAAATACACAGAAAATACATAGCAGAATATATGTATTAGCAAGCAAAGTGTATTACAACAATATGCATTCATATCCTGACATCTACTCTTGTACGGTAGATTCCCTTAGCCCTATATGTTAGTATAACATATGCTTAAGTGCTAGCTGTCTATGGTGTACCTCTGAAGGTACCAATTAGGGTGCAGGGACCTCATGTAACATTCCCTCCTTTGTTGCCTCCAAGGGCAACACAGGCAAATTCCTAGGAAAGGACAGGAGCAGTGGTCATTTACAAACCCGATGTGTGAGCTTTGTAAAGGAACTCGAGCTGCTCACGGTGTTGGTACAGTGTGCACCATAGGCAGCAGAGCATAACAATCAAAATGAAAATCAAAAATGCTTGTATAATAACAAAACCTTTAAAAGTAATCTCTAACCAGGTGTTAGTCAATGCGTCATTCATGTCACCATCATTAATTAATGAGAGAACAGCTTCATTGGCTTTGGTCATATTACTGCTGATGTGGATGAGGTGTGTGTCCATTCTGTCTAAGAGTGATTTTAATGTAAGTGTGAGTGGGTCTATGTGTACATTAAAATATGTCAAGTATTCAGATAGTGTGAGCAGATAATCGGGGTTACCATCAATAATGTCTGCATCTAGGAGGGGTACGTGGGTTATGACGGTATGTCCAATGACAGTCTTTTGGTGAGGGACAAAACAGAATTTGGGGTAATCAATAACACATGTAACAGATCCATAAGTGTAGGCTTGTAGTTGGTAACCACGCAGTACTGTCCATCAGAATTATACTGTGAGTGCACAGTAGGGAGTCTCCACTTTTGCAACTGGACAGGGCAGGTGTAGGTTGTCTTTGAAATCCATGTTGACAGGCGATGAACCTCCTCACGATATGATCGGTAGAGCTTATCCGGAGCCAGAGTTGAGTCAAAGGAGTTGGTGCCATTTGCCATGATGTCATCATCCATGGTAAAAGTCCAATCAATGCTGTCTGGAGAATAACCACAAACAGGTTGAATAACATCAAATACATCACATCGGCACAAGTAAATATATTGCTTTTACGCACAACAGTTCGTGTGCGGAGCCACCCAGGCATCCAGGAAAGAATGGTAAACCAGTAGAGGCAGTAGATCCAGGCGTTCTCTGTAGATGTCTTCGTCCAAATGCCCAATAGAGTAGACCAGTGCAAGCTTGTCGAACAAAGCTGCAGTGGGATCAAAGTGCGGTAAAGAGACAGTAAAAGAAACAAACATGGTATCTTTTATGAAACATTTCTTAGCAGTAAAGCAAGGACCAGTATTAGGGTGTCTGGTCACAAACCCCAAATTCCTAGCTGTAGAAAGAGGAATTGTTAAAGTTTGTTGCATACACATAGAAGCACAGCTAGTGGTTTTACATCGTGGACAATACCATTTGGAAATGCGTCTATCATGTATGATGTCAGGGATTCTTCCAGATTCTAAATCACGGAAGAGGTTGTTGATGGTAGTGATAATGTATGAGCCATAGGCAGAGTAAAGTATTTCTCTAGCAATGTATTGTTTATCTGCTTCTTTATTGTTCTGTTGTATGAGTGTGTTGATCTTATCTTTAGAATCAGTGAATGCCTTAGCAATGTTGTGCATGTTGTATACAATGTATCTTTCTTCCTGACTAAGGCCATCCACACCATGCAATAATGGGGGTAGTATGTTGTTGACCAAACCAGTGGAGAACTTGGCAGAATGAGCTTTGATAGCAGCAATGTCTGCTTTATTCCAAATAGACATAGCCATACCAAAGAGGCCTGTGACAGTACCTGTTGCACCTGTAACATCAGAACTGTCAACTTCGCGTGTCTTATATTTACGAGTCAGATCATCAGGAGAGGGCTTCTTCCTGAAGTTGCCTCTATGTTCAGTAGAATGGACCCCGGCAATAGGGTGTTGAGTATGAATCTGAAATACAGCTAAACTATCAAGCAATAATGTACTATAAAGTGCTGAAGTGTTAGTATTGTGACACATACCAAATTCTTTCATATTCTAGTAATTAAGATTAAACAAAACAGGTATATGCATAAACTGTAAATTATTAATCAAGGAACCTGGGAGGGCAATGGCTGTTAGACCACTATGGGGACCATGGGTATGCTTTGGACATTCCAAAAGCTGTTTATCAGTGGGTGGTAACACAGAGAGGTACATGGCTGCAGAAGCCATGTGGTGTATAGCACTGAATTTTTGAGCAGCATCTCTGGACAAAGAATTACAGTATGAAGGATCAATTAAGGCAGTTATGTTATACAAACCAGAATGTCGTAATGCAGTTTGTAACAAGGACAATGAACCATTTGGGGATAATTTAGCATTGGGCCAGCCTTGCAAAGTTCCTTTGGAGAGTTTGACCACAGGGAGGATTTGTCCTTGTGATGTGGTTTGCCACTCAATTTGTAGGGTTGATTTATCAGGAGCAACAACCGAGGCAGTGAGGTAAGCATCGGAACCTTCCTGGACAGTGATCATACTATCTGGTATATTGATGAATACTCCTTCTGGAGGAGGTGCTGGAGGATCGAGGTGTTGTAGGAGGTCCGGTACCATGCCTTGGATGCATGGGATAACTACTGAGATGAGGAGATAATGGAACAAGATAGCCATCTTGTCAGTGTATCTGAAAAGGAAGATCAAAGATTAGTATGTTAGTACTATTCCGCCCAATGGGGTAAGGAAAAGTAATTTAAGCTCCTTTATACAATTTCAGTTGGTTTGCATGTAACCATTTGTCAGTCAACTTGTTGTTATGTAGGAGTCTAACTTGACAGACTGCTGGACTGAGCTTGTTGACAATGGGGTATGGGCCTTCCCACTTGTTGGAGAAGGAGTGGGTGGGATGTGCAAATTGAAGTACCATTACCTGATCTCCAACTTGCCAATCCACTTCTTGTGCATGTTTGTCAAATTGTATTTTGGATTGTTGCTGGGCCTTGCCCATGCAATTGGCAGCATACAAGTGTGTGTGTATGAGGTCTTCTCTGAGTTTTTCCACATATTGGTCCACAGACACGCGGTCTGTAGTGGGGGTATGCAGGTCAAACAACAGGTGTTCAGGTAATCTCATCTGTCTACCAGTCATCACCTCAAAGGGTGTAAGCTGGGTGGTGGCTGAGGATGTACCCCTAATTGCCATAAGAAGTAACGGCAGTAGGGAATCCCATGTTTTGGAATTATCCTCAATAAATTTGGAAAGCATTTGCTTAATCCGTCTGTTGGCTCTCTCTACTTGACCAGAGGATTGGGGGTGGTAGGGTATGTGGAACTTCTGCTGAACTCCAAGGAGTTCAAGGGATTCTTTCATCAACTCACCTGTAAAGCTGGTTCCTTTGTCAGAGTCTACTTTTAGAGGTAGACCCCACCTGAAAAAAATCTGTTCCACCAGGATTTTGGCAGTAGTTCTCGCAGTGCATGTCTTAGTGGGGAAAGCATTGACCCACTTAGAGAAGAGATCAGTTACCACAAGAGCATACTTGCTATTGCTGCTGGTGTTGGTCAGAGTACCAATGAAATCAATCTGTATGGCATGCCAAGGGCCAGAGTGTCGTTGTGGTAAGAGTTTGGCATTTCATTTGGTAGGGATGGGATTGTTTTGTGCACAAATGAGACAATTGTCTATGTATTGTTTAACATCTTTGGTGATACCAGGCCACCAGACGGTGGTCTTGAGTCTTTGGAGGGTATTCTCCACTCCCTGGTGTCCACCGGTGGAGGTGTCATGTACTTGGTGCAAGAATTTAGATCTTAAGTGTCTAGGAACCACCCACAACTTGGTGGTGGAGTCATCTGGTTGAAACCAGATGAGCTTGTTATCTGGTGACAAGCGTAACTTACCTTTATGCCTCCGATAGGGGTTGTGTGTGGAAATTTTCTCTTCGGTACCCTTGTCAAGGAATCTGAACACCTCTTTAAGTTCAGTGTCAAAATGCTGGGCTGCGGAGAGGTCCAAGGGGGAAAAAGGTTCAGATTTCTTTCTGAGTGCTGCAATCTGTACAGCTGCGTTGGCCTCTGGATGGTCCATCATCCAGACGTCCCCTCTCGGGCCCCTTCCTTAGCAACTGTGTCTGCTGTGTCGTTGAAGGCATGGTAGGGGTCATGGAGAGAATGCGCTTTAACTTTGTGTACATAGAGTTTGTGTGCAAATTTTTGTGCCAGTGAATGTATGTATATTACCAATTCCTTGTATTTCACAGGGCTGCCATCAGAAGAGAGGAAGGAGTTCTTCTGCCAGAAAGGAAGAAATTCTGTAAGAGAACAACAAACCCAATTGGAGTCTGTAAAAATGATGGTATCCTTGGTTCCATGCTGGATGAACTCGAGGGCACAGGCCACCGCTGCCATCTCTGCATATTGTGATGATGCTACACTACAGCACTTAGATATCTTGACAGTGTTCTCATAAGGGTAGATCACCAGAATGCCCATCCCTGCAATCTGTTCTCCCTGATAGTAGGATGCTGAACTATCAGTAAAGACACGACACAAAGAGGTGTTGTCAAGTATTTGTGGCGTGGCAGGGAGGAAAGGACCTGGATCTGGAAGATCAGGTGACTGTAGTGTACAGTCATGGGGTTCTCCCTGGAAAAGGAGGCCATGAGCTAACATGGATGGAACTTTGGTTGGTTGTACCTGTATGTCTCTGTCCTGGAGAAGAAGTGACCAGTGTGTCAGTCTGGTGTTAGAGACTGACCCATCCTTCACTCTATCTGAGAGCAGAAAGGTAGTTGGGGTGTGGTTGGTGTTGATGATCAGTGGTGAGTACCCAATGATATACAGGAAGTGCTTGACAGCCCAGTAGGTGGCCAGAAGGTTCCTTTCACAAAGGCTGTACTGCTGTTCCACTGGGGTCAAGAGCTGTGAGGCATATGCAATGGGTTTCAAGGTACCATGCACCTTCTGGGCCAGCACTACTGACATGGCAATGTCAGAGGTGGCACATTCCAGATGGAATGGTAGTGCTGGATTGGGGTTGACCAGAGCTGGGGCGGAGGCCAAGGCCTGCTTCAGTGATGTCACAGCCTGGGTATGTATAGGGCCCCAAGTCCATGGTACATTCTTTTTGAGTAACTCTTACAGAGGAGCAGTTTTCTGAGCAAAATCAGAAATAAAATCTCTCGAATAATTCACCATACCTAGAAACCTTCGAAGAGTTGCCACACTGGTGGGTAATGACAAGTCTTGCAATCCCTGTACCTTCTTCCAGGTGGGGCTTTGACCTTGGTCAGTTGATGGTCTAGAAAGTGGAAGCTGAGGTTCAATGCAGGGAAATGCAAGGTACTCCACCTGGGGGCCAGAAACCCAGGTCAAGTGTACACCCTGGGGGGGGGAATGCTACAAGTCTCAATGGCTGAGAGGGACCTGGGGGTGGTGGTGGATGTCAAGATGAACAACTCGGAGACTTGTAGGAGGGCAGCAGCCAAGGCCAACAGGATGCTGGGATGCATCACTAGGGGATCACCTCCAGAAGGAGGAAATGATACTCCTCTGTATAACTGCTTGGTGAGGCCGCACCTTGAGTACTGCGTGCAGTTTGGAGGCCACACTTAAAGCGGACATTAACCTCCGAGAGGGTCCAGGAAGGCAACAAAATGATTTGGGGCTTGGGGACAGGACCTATGAGGAGAGGCTCAAGAGCTAAATATGTACACATTGGAAGAGAGAAGGGACCGGGGGGACATGATAGAGGTCTTTAGGTACATGAAGAGGGTAAATAGGGGAGGAACAGTCGGGGTGCTTTGAAGGAAGGAGGAAGGGGCCACTAGAGGGCATGACTGGAAGCTGGAGGGGGGAAGATTCAGGGGAGAAAGGAGGAGGTGCTACTTCACTGAGAGGGTGGTGGAGCCATGGAATGCACTGCCTAGGGGGCTTGTGGAGGCAGAGACAGTGGAGGGGTTCAAGAGGGGTTGGGACAGGTACAGGGGAAGGGTTCTGGAAGCAAAATCCAATGCAGCAAGAATATCTGGAACTGGGAAGGGAGAAGCCAGAGAAGGTGAGGGGGACAGCAAGGTCAGCACCCAGGTTGGGGACTGACCAAACGAGCAGACATGAAAGACCGTTAGGCCTATTCTGCTGGCATTTTAGTATGTTATTTTTAGACCCAGAACGAGTACTTCTTTCTGACACAGTTGTGCCTTTGCTGGGTTACATTTCAGGCCTGCTCTCTGAATGAGAGTCAGTAGTTCGTCCAAGAGATCCAAATGTTGTTCCTGTGTGGCTGTTGCCGACAGCAGGTTGTCCACATATTGCAAGAGACATTGGGGAGTAGAGAAACTCTCGAGGGCGTCCATCATGTGGAGATGGAACAGGGATGGACTGTTATGGAATCCTTGTGGCAAGCAAGTCCAAGTGTACTGTCTTCCTTCAAAGGTGAAGGCAAACTTATATTGACACTTAAGGGCCAATGGCAATGACCAGAAACCACTGGAAATGTGCAGGGCACTGAACCATTTCAAATCAGGGGTCAGAAGTCGTAGCACATCTTGTGCTGATGCCACAGTTGGAGAACAACTGGGGGTGACCTGATTCAGTTTCCTGTAGTCAATAGTAAGTCTCCAGGCACCTGTGGGTTTCTTCACGGACCACACTGGGGAGTTGGCAGTGGAGACACAAGTTCTGATTACTCCTTGCTTGAGGAGTGACTTGATTGTCTCTCTGAGGGAAGGAAGGCCTCAGTTGGGAAAGGATATTGCCTTTGCCTTTCATGTGCTGGGCCTGGCACTTCGATGACAGTGTGCATTCTACCACAGTCATGCTTGTTGATTGCAAACGCTTCCAAATGTCGTTGCAAAATAGGGAGGAGCTTTGGGAAAAGTTCATGATTCTTGAACAAATCTATGATGTCATACTCCTTGTCATTGGCAGATATAGTTGCCACAACGTGTGAATCAGGAATCAAAATGGTATGATATTGGCCCTGAATTTGTATCAGTAGCATGTTAACTAGGTCCACCATACAGCCATGTGGTGAGAGGAAGCCAATCCCTATGATACTAGGATGATCATGGAATACCATTAGTTGGAAAGTATGTGAGGCCTTTAGATGGTCTAACTCCACCGGTAGGTGTAGAGAACGGTATACACGTAGTCTAGTACCATCAACTCCTGACATGTTGGTCCTCCATCTGGTGGTCCAAGGAGATGTGTCTGGGTGTTCATCATGTAACACAGATACAGCTGCACCTGTATCTAACAGAACTACTAGTAGTCAGCCCCTGACCTCGGCCTCGGTGTAGGGCCTTCCGTTTATATCCAAGACTAGCTTGTTTACAATACGGACTGGGGCCCGTAATTGTCAATCTGTACTGCCGGAAGCATGGAGAGGTTGGGTCTGACTCTTGTGAATCACTTCGCCATGCTGTACTGATGCTATATAGGGAGGAGCCTCTGGGTTCAGGCCTGAATGGGCCTAAGGGCCTGTACCTCTAGTGTTCCCATGACCGGTTAGGGCCTGGGTTGCCGGTTGTACTGCCACAAGGGCCTGTGCGGGAACAGCATCCACTACAGAGCGTACTTGTCCCAGGAGCTCTTGGAATTTCTGATTCTCTTCAGCTATCTCCCTATATGAAGGGCCTGTTCTTTGCTGTTGTGGTTTACCTCTACCCTTGTGTTTTTTATACTTATGCCAATTCCGGTTCCCACCCCATTGTTGCTGCTGTTGTGGTTGTTGTTGATGGGCCTGTTGGGGGTGTTGGTTATTGGCTGGAGGGGCTTGCTGATGTTGGGCCTGGCCGTCCACTTTGTAGTGCGTCATGGCCTCCGAAGTGGGCTCCATGATGGCTACCTTTTTGGAACCGGAGCCCAGATCACAGATATAGAGTTGGTACACTCTCTCGGTTTTCCGAAGGATGTCAGCAAACCTATCTGCACTGGGACAGGTGGTCGGCTCCACCTTTTCTCTTACTGCTGGAATCATGTTCCTAAGGAACAGGGTCTTATATTCAATAAGATCTACATCCGCAGCTTCTTGTGCCAAGTGCTTTCCTGCTCGGTAGGCCATCCAGAGTCTCTGTTGGTAAGTCGCTGGACTTTCCTTTTGCATTCTGCTTCACAGGATATGCAAGCATCACTCCTACTACACCTGGGCTGTGAGCAGAAATGAGCTCAGCTGCAGCCTCGTCAAAGGTGGCATTCCCATTCTGGTGAACGGCATCGGGGAGTTTGGCCCACAAACCAGGATCGATGGTCTGGCATAGTATTTGGACCTGATATTCTGCAGTGAGGCTAAGCATCTCACATTTAGAATGCACCTTTTCCAAGTGACAGCTGAGGTTGTCGGACAGATTCATCCGACCGATGCTGTCAGCAATTTGCTGAACAGAGTAGGCCATTTGTAGGAGATTACTGGGTCGATCAGGCAGAGGTAGATTGTCTCAAGCGCCATCCAAGGTGGCCCGAGCTGCAGCCTCGGCCACAGTGTGGACAATACCTTCCTGAGTGCCAGCTTCTTGCAGAAGCTGCCTAATCTGGGTTTTAATGGCCCATTTACTCCTCTCAGGAAGGGGTACATTACCTATCGCAGTTTCAATCACGGTTTCTATCTCCTGCCTGTCTTCCACAGTAATAATGGCTACCGGTGGTGCCGTCAGGACCAGGCCTGGGCCTGCTCCCCCCCATCATGGGGGCTGCCGTGTTGGCATCTCCCATGATGGGCGTCACGACGTCGATGATGTATGACATGGGGAGGGTGGAGTGAGGACCCACCATGTTGTGGATGGCTGGGTGGGGCCTCTGGGCCATAGTAGGGGTGTGACTGAGCATTGTACTGTGAAATGTCATCATTGGATAACTCCCCTTCGGATGACGTATGTAAGGCAGGGGCTACGCCTCCCATTGCCTTAACGTGGCCAGCCAGAACCTCTCGCTGATGGCGCAGTTTTGCCATCTTAGTTCTACATTCATTATGACTCACACTTGCAACATCCATATCAACCTCATCTTGCTTTTGCTTTTGCAACACTCTATATGTGGCGCTCAATTCACTATTGTCCCTGATAGACACTTCTAAGTCATTACGTACCTGGTTTATCTTGTCCTGCAGCTCACCAATTTTGTCACTCAACTGAGCATTTGCAGTACTCAGCAAATCATTCATTTGCAATGCCTGACTCTTATCCTGTCTCAAACTTTCACACTCCTGCTTCAACATACACAGTTCCTGTTCTCCAGCTTACGCTGAATGATGCAATAGTGAATCCTTTTGATTCCGCAGAGTTTGGAGTTCAGACTCCAAGTTCTGCTGCAGTCTTATACATTCTATTTCCTGCAAACCCATCTGTTGCTTAAGAGATGAAATCTGCAGGTCAAGGGTTCGAAACCTCGCTTTGGAGGCTTCCAGAGCAGCATAGAGAGCCGTGACCATCAACCCTTTAGCTTGTTGCTTATTGGCTGATTGTCTCATCTCCATGTACTGGGTTGAAATCCCCAGTATAGGGTTTTCATATTGACTTGCGTCCTGCGTGAAGTCAGCCCATCCTCCATGTGAGGCAAGGAAGTTTGAGACATCGAGTCTCAGTTCTGCGCAGATATTCGATACTGTGGCCATTGTGTGGGAGGGAACAAAAATTCAAACTGTGAAAAGGGCACCGTGCTGCATACCAATCCACAGCACGAGCACTTTATGCACAGCCGAGCTACTGTATAAGTTGTAGGCTTGCAATTCAAAGCTGCTATGGGGTGGGTCGAGACGGCTTCGACTACACCTGAAAAGACAGCCAGACTTTGCAAGCTACTACAAACTGGGTTTAAAATGGGAGAGGTGATATGGGAATGTACACCTACTGTCCCTGTGGGAAAGGGAAAAAGTTTAAGCACCAAGTGAAAACTTACAAACACCAAATATTGCCTGCACGCGGTCGCCAATTTGTTAGGAGGTCTAAACCTCACTTTCAGATTCTTGACGATATTGTGAATGCAAGTAATCACAGAGATGTTGCATTAGAGTAATAAACAAGTTTATTCCTACCAAAGGATAAATCACAGTTGCCCTAAGCAGTTCTTACCAATACGAACCGGGAGCCAGTGCTAAGCAGTCCCTATACCTCGAGGTTTCTCTGTGTCTCTTGGGGTCTCTCCTCAGATCTCCGAGGTATAAGGCTTATGCATTACATTATATACCTATGATAATTACTATGGCTACTGCAAGATAGAAACATTTCTAGTTGCAGAGATTAGCCCTATTGGCGAAATTAGAGGTGGCTCCACGGTCCAAGATAACATTATATGATTCTGTAAAGTCATCAGTTTGAGAACAAAAGAGTTCTTATACAGAGTCTTACATAACTCAGTGTAGTAGTACAAATCACCAAAATATGGCAATGCCGTCTTACATATCATAATTATTCCAAGGACACAGGTGCCTTGGCATCTTACAAGTAAGAAATACACAGAAAATACATAGCAGAATATATGTATTAGCAAGCAAAGTGTATTACAACAATATGCATTCATATCCTGACATCTACTCTTGTACGGTAGATTCCCTTAGCCCTATATGTTAGTATAACATATGCTTAAGTGCTAGCTGTCTACAGTGTACCTCTGAGGGTACCAATTAGGGTGCAGGGACCTCATGTAACATGTCCCTTATGTAGAGGGCTAATTCTCCTCCTCTTTTATCCTCCCTGTCCCTCCTGTAGATTGTGTACCCTGGTATGTTGACATCCCAGTCATGGTTTTCTGTGTACCATGTTTCTGTGAGTGCCACAATATCCAGGTGTCCCTCTTCCATCAGAGCCACTAGCTCAGGAAGCTTGTTACCCAGACTATGGGCATTGGTACTCATTGTCCTCAATTTTATGATGGCTTTACCCTTTTTGGCCCCATCCCTGCCCTTACTACCTTTGTCTTTTTTCCATTTACCCTTGTCCGGCCCCTTGCCAACCTCTGTACCTTGGTGTTTCCCTCACTAACTACCTTGTTCTGTGGGAGGTGGCTTGGAATTCCCTGCTTCCTATCAGTGCCATCCCCCTTGGCTAGTTTAAAAGCTTGCCAATGAAGCATTTAAACCTATCACCTAGGAGCTTGGTTCCCTTCCTGGACAGATGCAGACCATTGGGCCAGCATAGACCTGCATCCCTCCAGATGGACCCCCAGTCCCTAGTGAAGCAAAAATCCTGTGCTCCGCACCAGTCTTTCAACCATTCATTGAATTGCATGGTGCGGAGTACCCTAGCCTCACCCATGCCATAGACAGGCAGCACCTCCAAAAAGGTTACTGTGTATGCTACATGTCTTAGATCCTTCCCCAACTTCACAAACCCCTCCTGCGCTGCATTGATCTCATGCCCAGCTAGGTCATTTGTCCCAAGGTGGACAATGATGTGTGGCTCCCTCTCCCATGCCACTGCTCCTGCAATCCTGAAGATTCTCTTCCTGTCCCTCCAAGCCATGGCACCAGACAGGCACCTTATCTCTCTCTTCCTTCCCTTCCCCAGTTCTACCCCCCTAAAAACAGAGTCCCCCACCAGGAGCTGTTTCCTTATCCCATGGTGTCCCTTACCACCCTCCTGTGGATCTCCCTTGTGGAGGTTCCCAGCATCCTCCTTGGTCTCCATTGCGAGTGCCTCCATAGAGGAACCATGCTCAGCCAGAATAGCATATGAGTTGTGGAGCGGTGCAGCTGGAGGGATGTGCCTCTGTTACATCACCCTCACCCTCCCTGAGCCCACTTTGGTCCAACCGCTCCTCATTCTTGGTGACCTCTGAGGCAGTGGTGGTGACACTGATGAGAGGGGGGTGGAGGGTCTTCATGACCACAAAGACCCACCAATAAATTAATGTAACCTCCAGTGTGGGCTCCAGAGATCTAATTGGACAGGCCTGGGTGGCTGGCATGCTGATGTCATGGAACTGGGTGTGAGGAGAGACTTCGTAGCAGACAGCTGTTTGGAGCTGGTGTGTCTCTGAGTAACCTGCAGTTAAAAATTAAAAGTTTCCAGTTTTCCAGCGAAATCAAAACTATGGTGACTGCTCCTGTGGCCCCAGAAGTTAAGGTGCCATCATCAATGCTAAAATGGTTTTGTAGTATGGTTGAGCATTCTACAGGGGCAGCATGTGTCTTCTGCCAGTCTGAAGGCCAAGGGGTGACTCTTCAGCCTATCTGAGCAATATGCCAACAACCCCCCCCCCAGTGGCTATATTCCCCAGTACTTCTACTGGCTGAGTGGGCTCAGAGGGTCTGTCACCTCTACAGAGTCTGCCTTGGATGAATGGGATGAGCTGATGAGCTGCTGCTGCCTCCATTTCTGCTACTGAAGCTTGGCCAATGTCCGCAACAAGACCTTCAAGTGAAACTAAAAGGCTTGATTCAGTGGCAAAGCCTGCAGCCATGAAGCCTTCAAGTGGAGCCAAGGGACCTAATTTAGCTGTGAAGCTTGCAGCAGTGAAGCCTTCCTGTGAATCTGAAAGACCTGATGGGGAGACTATGGTAAAAACTGAAGCACCTTTAGAAAACCCTCCACCCATTGGCCGTGGACGTAGTCGTGGGTGAGGTGCACAAATGAGACTGCTGACCCCTATGGATTTTGAAGGGCCAGCCCGGCTGGGACCCACTGAGCCATCTGGTGCAGCTGCGGTACCCATGGAGAAGTTGGTGGAGGAGCCAGACATGCCACCTACTCCTTTGTCCACCCCAGAAAAGCCTAGAGAGGTAACAAGTGGCCTGTTGTTGTTTGAGAGAGCCAGCCATGTCAGTGATGGTGATTTAGATATGGACATACCCACTGAGCATGAGTCCCTTTAAGTCATGTCGTGAAAGGACTGGCCTAGTTTGGCTGATAAGTGTTATTGTCTCAGGGAGCTTTATGAGGGCATAACCAATGGGGACTCCAATGTGAGCAGGTACAGGGAGGTAGTGTGGCTTCTGGATGGACAGGCACCTCGTTCCAGTGTAAGACAACTCCCAGAATGGAGTCAAGCAGAGCACATCATCAGAAAGGAGCTCTGGAGTGATTACTCTCAGTACATTTACCCTACCTCTTTGACAGACTGTGGGATATCATAGAAGAAAACTGTCAAGACTGGGTCTATTGGGGTACCTTGGATAAGCTATGTAAAAAACATCTAGTCCCGGACAGTATGAGTCATGCTCTCCAAGAGATTCAGAACGTTGAGAAAAGCAAATGCGCCAACAATGCTTGGGAAGATCTGACTTTGTTTAAAACCTATGCCTTGATCCAGAACCGGATAGGAAGAAGGTATAAGACCTATGTACATCCTGTAGACTCCTTCAGCCAGGTTACAACCAAGCCTCCACCCTGCTACTATTTTGCTTGGAGCTGAAGACTCCAGTGACCTGCCATGCCCTGTCTTCGCCCTGAAGATGTTGTTTTTGAAGGACTTTGATTGGAGACTGGAACTGCAGCAAAATGGGTGAGATTAAGCCTCTTCTGTTTATTTCATTTATCAAAGTGAGAGCAGAGACTTTCTATAGTAAATAACATGAAGTGTTATGATGTAAGTAGTTAGCTGTATCTGGCAATATTGTCTCCTTCAAAGAATAAAGTTGGACTCTACACCACGGTGCTACCATCAGTTGGGGGGAACTGTAAAATTGCTATACTCTGTATAGGGACTTATACAAAGACTATTTAGTTTGCAGTTTACAGCAGTTCAGGACTCTGCACTTCGGTGCTGTTTATGTAGCAAAATGGTTGATTATTTTAGAGTGTGCTGCCCTATGCAGCCATTACTTGGAGAAGTAAATTGTTTAAAATATTTGCATGCTATTAAAATGTTTTGCCTGTGTTTTTTAAAGGGGAAGTATGTGAGTAAGGGCACAGCAGTTTGGGACAGCTTGGCAGCAAGTTTTCTAGTGGGTTTAGTTAGCTAAGACTAGGACTGGGATGCTGACACTGTGGTGCCAGGCATCACGCCCATTGCATCTCAGCAGGTAGGTCCCCAATGGAATGGACTGAGGATACCCTGGTTTAGGTCCCTTAGCCTTAGGTGTTGCTGTGGGAGGGGAATGCCCCTAGTTTATGTAATGCTCTCCATTTGGGGGCTTACCTTAAAGCCTCTCATCTGCCCCTACCTTCTCCTGGTGTGCCTGACTTATCACCTCCAAAGCCCGAATCCTTATTGTGTGCCCAGGGTTCCCCCAAAGAGCCACGTGTTTTGAGTGAGCTCAGTTTTGATTTGAGAGCTAAGTTGCGAGCCGCTGGCATCTCTTCCATGCAGCCGGTGCTTGTGCATGCGCCACAGCGTGCTTTGATCTTTCCAACTGCCATTGCGATCTACTGGAGGATGATCCAGCAGTCCCGGTGCCCTTGTTTTTTTAAATAGGGACTGGGGACCACTGCACATTGAAAGGCCCCTAGAAGTTTAAAAATAAAGTTTGGAGAAGTGCTGAATCGGGGCTATGTATGGGGATAATGAATATTAATAATTCCTTCATGCATATTAATGAGGATCTGCCTGCCGTCTAGGGGCACTGTATTATGGGGGGCAGCAACAAGAAAAATACTAAATGTAAATATAAAATATGGTGATCGCTATAAAGGGCACTAATGGGGTTACATAACTGTGGGATTTTAAAATGAATAAAGTATTTATTCTGGCTGCACCATACCTTTAAAGTGGGAACTGCCTGGACTACTTGGGAACGTTTATATTTTAGCAGCCTTCTTTGCATCCTATCAACCAGTCGGGAGCCAGTATTTGCCAAAGGGACACTTGGGACTTGCCAGAGACTGTTGGGGGGGGGGAAGGAGGTACAATTCTTGGCACTCAAAATCAAGCCAACCTAGGGACTATGTTTTAGACAACTTGGTCAGCAATCATATTGCGGAACTGTGCTTCTTATTTATAGAGGGAATGCTTGAATTGAGTGAGTTCTGCGTCACTCTTGGAGAGTCTGTGGTCAGAGCTAGAAGTCTCCCTGCTGCTCAGGGAAATTTGGGGAGAGGCCTGCTTTGCTTTTCCTTGGCCTGAACTCTTTGAGAATCATTGGGACTGCCAAGTCTGCAGATGATCTGCACTTCTCCAGAAAAGGGAAAAAAAAAAAGAAATTTCCCTGGAGCTCAATTCCAGACTGAAAGTGGGATCAGAGCTTGAAAGATCTCCAACCTGCATCTTAGTGAGAAGCTGTTTTGCCTCAGAGACTGTGGCCTAATTCTCAAGCCTGGTCAACAGAATTGTCTCCAGCCAATTTGCCAGAGGGAGAAAAGAACTTCTGCCTTGCCAGTTTTCATTTCCAGGACTGCAGATTGCAAGCGGGTAAGCTGGGCGGCCTGTGCCGAAACTGTACCAAAGCTGAGCCTGTGATGCCAAATAAATTGCTCAAGAGACTGTTGCTGCCTGTGAGACCAAAGCTGCTAGACAACCAGAGAAGGGAGTCAGCTTCTGCGACGAAGATCATCACGGGTTGCGGCCACCCTTGGGAGGGATGCCTTGAAGTGGGGGTGAGTCGTGCCAGCCCAGGTCCATGTATCCTGGTCCTTGCCATAAAGGATGAAGTCCTGCAGCCTTCAGCTACAAGCCAGAGAGCCAAATCCTGCCTTGAGGAGAGTCACCCTGGAAATCAACCAGATCCTGAGGTCTATGGTTCAGTGAGTGACAACAGGGCCTGCCCCTGCAACCAGTTCAAAGTGTTTGCCATCTGATTTGCCTGTCAGTTTCAAGCTGCTGTTTAGACTGTTTTGCAGGCCATTGGGCCTGGGGATTACACATTTATTGGGAATAAAATGTTGTGCATGTTGCAAAAGCCAAAAGTCAAAGAATTAATAATCAATATTTCATTTAAGGGCCCCAACCAGCTGCAACACAGGTTGACCCACGTCAACGCTTCAGGCCTGCAACGTAGCTTATCCTGGGTATCCAGTGAGGTTAACTGGACAGTTCCAGGGGGGTGGGATGGGGTGGAGGGGTTGTGTCAAATGATATATAATAACAAAATATTGCTGAAACCAAAAGTACTAAGTAATCTAATTTTAATTTGCATCCCCTACCCCTTGGTTAAACCCTTAAATAAATCAGTTTGTTGTTTGAATGTTAACATGGTCCATGAGCATATTATTACTGAGTACTGGGTAAATTCAAATAACTGCAAAGCATTGTGCTGATAATGCTGGTAACTATTTCTTGCAGGAACACAGGGTACATGCAAGAGTTCCAGACCCTGTTGGTAAGTGTGGTCACTGTGAGCATATTATTAGCACTCTCCCTTAACTGTAAATTGAATGCAAAGTAAAATGTGCTATGGTAATTTGTGTGTAAGGTCACTAGGTGGGGCTGTGGGTAGGTACAACTTCCCAGAGGGTTGTGCTAGCTTAACATCTAACCCACTTAAAGGATTCTCTGGGTGGAGGCACTGCGCTAATAGCAGTATTGTTAAAATAGAGCCCCTGGTAACAGCTAAACCCAAACCCATGCCCCTCAAGCTGCATCTAGGTAGGCAGGCAGGGGTAGTAGCCCATTGGGAGGTGGTTCCTGGGTTACAGTTAGTTTTGGGAGTGTTGGCTAGGTAATTTGAAACCCGCCGTTTTGGTGGTGTCCTAGTGGGCCAGTGTCTTGTTGCTCTGTGGATGAGTGTGCATACTCTGTGGAGTGGTGGGGCCCAATAGCTGTGGTAGGTGCTCACCGGGTCAGAGAGCATTTAAGATGGGGGGAAGTGTAACCCACCTGTTGGGTTTGGTTTATCGTTTTACCCTCCCCGGACCATTTTGTGCATTATTAATTTTAACATTTATGGCCTCCGCCCACTGGTGGGATCTCCATTGGTCGAAGGTCACTTCCTCGGGTGATTAGCTATAAAATGGACCTATAGGTGCCAGTTAGGAGGTTGGTTCCCATGCTAAGGTTTCAATGGGTGGTCCACAGGAGCAGAGCAATTGCCTGCTCCTGCCCCCGTGCTCCACGTAAGATCTGGGCCTGCAGGGCAGCCGAAGATAGTGTGGCAGTGGCTGGGAATTTGTGAGCTCTGGGAGAGGCAGGATTCAAACCAGCAGTCCTTGTGTACCATTATTTGGGAGAGAGGAAGCTGTGTCCACCTGGTATGAGAGTCAGCTGCACAAAGAGGGAGAGCCATCTGAGAGAGGGACAGCAGTATCTGGAGGGTAAAACTGGGTAGGAATTGCAAAACTGCCCCAACCCTGTGTCACCTCATTGTGCCCATGGAGGTTGTCCAGTCAAGGTGAGAAGGGAGCCAAGAGTCAGAGCAATGGTTAGCTTGGAGGAGCTGGCCGGTGAGGACATCTTCCCTGATGTCTGTGGGGGGAATCACCTGTTGCTGTCCAGCAGTGGAGGGGAAGTCAAGTTGGAGCTCTCTGTGTGCGAAGGTTCCCTCTGCCTACCCTCTCGAATGTGCAGGAGGTGAAAGAACCTGTGTTCGTGCAGAAAGAGCTGTACAAGTAAATGTTGCTGAAGAATATGTTGAGTTTCCACTCTTGTTAGTCTGCTTCTACTGCCTGAAACCCAAAATGTTGTCACCCAGCCCAGGGATCAAGTGAGAGAGGGATGGAGGGTCTTCATGACTATGAAGAACCATCAGTGAATTAATGTAACCTCCAGTATGGGCTTCCGAGCCCGGAGGTCAGTTGTGTAAATATGTTGAGACTGGCCAGCATTTCAGTTAAAAGGGATTCCTCGTTCTGGCAAATTTTAGTGTGGACATTCAGTTTGTTAAATGTTACTCTTGCTAAACACCTTTAAGCCTGCAGCCCAGCACCCACTGTTGCACGCTCTAGCATAGAAGAACCTGCTGTGAAAGAAAGAAATCAGACTGGTAAGAACTGAACTTTATCAGGGACTGTACTCTTTTTTACTACTGCAACCCCCCCCCCTTCCATTTTCCATCAGGATACCCCTAAACAGCAGGCTGGGGGCTTACATATAAAACCTACAGTATGTTGGTCCAAAAATCTGAAGACAATGGTGCAGCAGCCCTCTGTGTGTGAGGGCTACAGATTCCAAAAATTATGACTATTCAGACACTGCCAAATGTAGACAAGGCTTCATGTTATGCCAAGGATAACTGTTGTACACAGAGTACTGTACTTGGACAACTTTGCCAAAAATGTGATGTTTGTAGTCAGATCTGTTTAATTTATGCTTCAGTAACATTGGCGTCTGGTTATTTACAAGTATAACAGGCAAAATTGAATTAATTTATTGTAATTTGCTTGCTTAATCCAGCAACATGTTTCTGAATATGTATCGTGCTGCAGATTATTCTTCTGTGTCCAATTTGATTTTGTTTTATTAGTATGTAAATTAGGCACAATATAGTCTAGCTACTAATTTTCCTAATCCTACAAAAATGTACTTGTCATTCAATCTAAGCAGGGGGCAGGACAGTCCAAATAAAAAACAAATTGTCATGCATTTTGAATAAAGGGATAAAGCAATGGTACTGTATTAGCAATGCAACAAATAAGATTCAGTGTATTTTTTTATTGATACAATGTGCTGTAATGTACATGGAATGCATGAAGTGCTGGGAACCAATGAGGAAAGACAAATGACGCCTGACTCACGTAGATTTCTGCAATGTTACATATTTTCTGAAATTGTAAACAGTTACATATTAAAGAGGTGTGGTTGTAATTTTTTGTAAGGCTGACTATGACAAGTGCGAAGCAAGAAGCTCGTATGTGATTGGTCAGTGGCCAGCAAAGATTCTTGTAAAAATTCCTCACAGTATGAAGTTGCAATAATCTAATACATTAGACCAAGGAGAAGTGGGAGATGTGGCCTACTGGGACTTCAGTAAGCTTTCAACACTGTTCCACATAGGAGACTGGTAAGAAAACTAGGTAGCTTAGGGATGGGTAACAAGGTGGTAAACTGGGTAAGAAATTGGGTAGGGGATAGGAGGCAGAAGGTAATGGTTAACAGAGTTTACTTCGAGGAAGAGAGGGTGACCAGCAGGGTACCTCAGGGTTCAGTGTTGGGAGTGGTCCTCTTTTATGTCTTTTTGAAAGGCTACGCCTGTAGTTCAGTGGCCAAGCAGCCAGCCACTCCCCCCTTCCTAAGCTATCTAAGCAGTTCCTCCCAGCCTCTTTCTGAAGCACTTTTTTCTTTGCCAGCCTGAGGCTCTGTTGGTTCCTCTTCTCACTCTGGGGCTGCTGCGGCCTTGTCCGGGGCCTTGCCCCCTCCCTCCAGTTTGTTTGTGCTCTGGACTCTCCTTGGTTTCTGCTGGTTGTGTTCCTGTGTTTCTCCTGCTTTGATTAGTATTTGTTTTCCTTCCAGCTGCTGTGTGCTTCCTTGTGTGCTTATTTTTATGTTCTGCTACAGTATGTTTGGGCATTGGTTTTGTGTTTTCTTTTGGGGCTTCTAGTTGCCCTTTATTTGTGCTGTGTTACTCCTTTGCAGTGCTCTAGCTCCCTATCCTCGCCAGCTACCTGGCACCTTGTTTTTTTTCTTTTGGGCTTTTTAGTTTTCTAGAGCCCTGTGTATACATTGCTAATTGTCCTTCAGGTTGCACACTGTGTTTCTTTGCCACAAGCTGCCTTGTGCCTGTACCCCCAGGCTCCATTTCTCACCTGATATTGTGGGCCTCTGTCCACTCCACTGTTCTCTGTATGCTTCAACGCAACCTGCTTTTCTGCCTAACAATCCTCAGTTCCTGCATTTATTATTGTATGTTTCAGCTGACACTGCGGTCTGCTGCCTTGCTTCACTTAATTGATTACACCTGGTTCATGGCTCTGCTGCCTAGCTAATAACTATTCCCTGTTTACTGCCCATTTATTCACCGGATTTCAGCAAACCCTCAGTGCAGCTGCACTTGTTATCTATATGTTTCAGCTCAGTTGCAACTTCTCTGTTTCTGCTGTTTCAGTGCTTATCCACCTTAATTCATTCCACCTGTTCAGGCTCACTCTGCAAAGCTAGCACATGGTATTCAAACCTGCTTTCATGCAACTGTACCAGACTATCATTACTGTTGTTTCAGTGCATTGTCTCTCTCTATACAGTAATCCTATCAGTTCCTCTGCTTACTCAGCTTAGCTGCTCTTGGAAGCTATAGCTAATTGCTACTGGATGCTGCGTGCTCACCTACTTTTGTACACTGCTTCTTTATACTCTGGAGGTCAGCTCAGCTACAGCTGTTGCTGTAAACTAATTTTAAATCTGCATGTGTGTCATGGAGCTTTACTGTTGCTTCCTTGTTTTTCCTGTGGTGGGGGACTGGGGAGTCATAGTGAAGAGTCGTGGCCCTGTGTGACCAAAATACCTCATGTTCAGCTACTGCCTCCACCACTAAAATCATCTGAGTATTTGTCACCTTTATTTGGCTCTCATTGATGGACTGGTTGGCTAGCCTCACTCCGCTAAAGGCTCAGGTTACCTTTAGCTGAAGCTTGCTTTAAAATATGTATGACCTATATAATGGTCTTCAACACTCAGCGCTTCCATTGTTCCACATGCTTACCATGCTACTCATTGCTGCCTTTACCATACCTACTGTATTTCCTTTGCTGCTTAGTAACTGATATTCTCTTCAGTGCCTTGTATGGTGTGCTCCATTGCTACATGAGATTAGCCGACCATGCCCATCAATTTGGCTCAAACTCGCTTGCAGCCGATGGTCTCACTCTGTACCCTAGTCTGTATCCTGAGCATGTGATGCCTTGTGTGGGGTCCGTCCTTTCTGGCCCATAGTGGGAATGTCCTCACTCGAGGTGGAGCTTTAGCCATTTATGTGCAGCAACACCTCTGTCAAATTTTAACTATGCTGTGAAGGGAGGATATATTGCTATCCTTTAGCTGCAGCACCAGCTGCCTAAGGCCCCTTCTACACTATTCTCCCCATGACTGCCTCTGGTTCACTTGGTTTGTTTTTAGATCGGTAAGCCAGCTGAGTGCCTCAGCAGTCGTCGCTCTCCTCTTCCTGCCTTGGAGGAGCTGTGTTGCAGAGTTCGCTCGCAACTCTTCTTAGCATTCCCATTAGAGGAATAATGTGACAGCCTTCTTCTAAATTGGAATATTTTCCACCCCCCCTTTGATTGGGTTGTCAAATTGCAGCAGCAGAGCCATCACTAAACAAACTATCCCATGCATGGAGGGAAGGTGACCTCGGCCATGGATCCCCAGAGATTTCTTCCTCAAAGGGTTTTTTCTCTCCTCCATGTTTCTGGTCATAATAATTAGTTAGCCTTAGTTAGTATTCCCTGGTTAACTTAGGTAGGTTTCACTGCTGGTTGGAGGTGGATGGTGTCCCTCCTTGCCGTTCCATCTCTCCTTAAGAAGCCCCCTGCAGTCATCAAGGTAATCCATTGTACCCGTGCTATTCTGCTATTCTGTGTATATCAGTTATGTTTATCAAGTTGCCTGCTGCTGTCACTCCGCTCTCTGCCTCGAGGCCACCGATTGCTAATGTTCCTTTGGCACTGCTACACTTCCTTTTGAGGATTCTTCCTAAGGTACCTTTAGCCAAGGAAAACTTCCTGTGGCACCTCTATGGCTGGAACCCTCTTCAAGGGTTCCTTGCCTTTGGCACCCCTGAAGGGTGGTCATTTCTCATGGAATAGAGAGTGCGAACAGCCAAAGTAACACAATTGCACAAGCATAACACTAAACTGGATGCATAGGCCATTGAATTGAAAGGCTACACCTGTAGTTCAGTGGCCAAGCAGCCAGCCACTACCCCTTCCTGAGCTATACAAACAGTTCCTCCCAGCCTCTTTCTAAAACACTTTTTTCTTTACCCCGCCATCCTCCCCTCCTCCTCCAGTGCTTCATCTCTCTTTTATGGGGATTCTTCCTAAGGTACCTTTAGCCAAGGGAAACTTCCCACAGCACCTCTAGGGGTTGAACCTGCTTTGAGGGTTCCTTGCCTTTGGCATCCCTACAGGGTGGTAATTCCTCATGGAATAGAGAGTGTGAATGGCCAAAGTAACACAGTTGTACAAGCAGAACACTAAACTGGATGCATAGGCAATTGAAATAAGTGATGTACTTGGGTTATACTTGGGTTAATACTCGGGTTTTAAGGGCAATAATAGGCTTTTAGTCCTTAGACAATTGCCCCCATTTCTAGTGGCTTTGGCTGGGTATGCACCTATTCCCTATTAGGATATCCAGTTTTCTTTTAAAAGTTGTGAAGCTGTTACAGTTTACAATGTCTTAGAAACATGTAGAAACATAGAAATTGATGGCAGACAAGGACTGCAAGGCCCATCCAGTCTGCCCATTTTTTCTACCTTATGAATGTGCCACAGGCCTTTACTCTGTCAATGGCCTATCTATTCATACTCATCTGTACTGCTCCATTATGCCTGTCCTATACCTGTTTGAAGCCCTGCATTGTATTCATAGCCACCACTTCCTGAAGTAGGCTGTTCCATGCATCCACCACCCCTTCTGTGAAAAAGAACTTCCTCACATTACCCCTTAATCGATCTCCCTCTGATCTCATGCTGTGTCCTCTTGTCATGCTATTTTTCTTGTGTTGAAACATGTTAGACTCTTTCACCTTGTTAATGCCCTTAAGATGTTTGAATGTTTCAATCATGTCATCTCTCTCCCTCCTTTGATCTACGGTATACATATTGAGCTCCATTAATCTGTCCTCGTATGTTTTCTGATGCAGTCCCTGCACCATTTTGGTTGCCCTTCTCTGGACTGCCTCCATTTTGTTAATGTCCTTGTGCAGGTGCAGCCTCCAGTACTGTACACAGTACTCCAGATGGGGCCTAACCAGTATTTTGTAAAGAGGGCTTATTACCTCTCTCATATGACTTGCAATACCCCTACTAATACACCACAACATCCCTCTAGCCTTACCTACTGCTTTAGTGGTCTGCTTGGATGATTTCAGGTCATCTGTGATGATGATGCTCAAGTCTCTTTCTTCCCTTGTGATTGCCAGCAACTCCCCTCCCAACCTGTAGGTGGTTTCAGGGTTTCTCCTCCCTATGTTCATGACCTTGCACTTCTTTGTGTTAAACTCCAGTTGCCACTCTTCGGACCATTTTGCCAGTTTATTCAGATCTCTTCTCATTCTGCCCACCCCATCTGGATCATCTACTCTGTTGCAGATCTTGGTGTCATCTGCAAACAGACAAACCTTACCCTCCAGTCCATCTGCAATGTCACTGATGAAGATATTGAAGAGGACTGTCCCCAGGACTGATCCCTGAGGTACCCCACTTGTGACTTGCATCCCTTCTGACTGTATACCGTTTACCACCACTCTCCGTTTTCTGCCCACCAACCAGTTTGCCACCCAGTTGACCAACTTCTGACCCACCCTGAGCCTACCCAGCTTATTAATCAATCTTCTATGTGGAACAATATCAAAAGCTTTGCTGAAGTCAAGGTAGGTGACATCAACTGCACCCCCTTGGTCCACCACTCTGGTTACCCAGTCAAAGAAATCTATAAGAATAGTCTGACAGCGCCTTCCTGTTGTAAACCCATGCTGTCTTGGATCATGTGCTCCTGTGGATTCCAGGTGTTGTACTATCCTTTCCTTAAGGAGTGCCTCCATAATCTTGCCCACTACTAAGGAAAGACTGACTAGTCTGTAGTTCCCTGCCTCCTTCCTGCTACCACTGTTGTGGAGTGGGATCACATGAGCCCTTCTCCAGCCTTCTGGGACCTCTCATGTGCTCAGAAACTCACTAAACAGTTCTGAAAATGGCTCTGCTAGTTCCACCCTTAGCTCCTTTAGTACCATGGGATGTATGCCATCAGGTCCCATTGCCTTGTCCACCCTGAGCTTAGCAAGCTCTTGTAGAACCCTTTCTTTTGTGAAGTGACTAGTGCACACCTCCCTCCCCCCATGTCCATGGTGCTGAGCTGTAGGCCCTACCCTACCATCTCCTCAGTAAATATTGAGCAGAAGTCTCTATTTAGGATAGACTCTTTTCCTTGGTCCTCCTCCACACACTCCCCCTTATCCCCTTTGATCTTAGCAATACCCCCCTGTGGACTTTCTCCTTTCACTAATGTATCTATAGAAAGTCTTGTCACATACTTTTACTGTTCGTGCTAGTGTCTCCTCAGTTTGGGCCTTTGCCTGCCTTACTGCCTTCCCTGCTTCCCTTAGGGAAGTTTGGTATGCCTCGCTATCTTCATCCCACTGCGTTCCCTTATATTTCCTGAAGGCCAGCCTCTTGGCTCTGACCTTTTCTGCTATTATTTTTGAGAACCAAAGTGGTTTCCTCCTTCTTTTGCTCTTGCTTTTCTTTCTAACACAATGGGATGTCTTGAGGAAGCCAGTTTCACAATTTATTTGTCCTAGGAATAAATGCATATTTTCTAATATCTCAGTTAGGTTTCTTTTCTACCAACTGAAATTGGTGTCCTATTAAATTATGTAAGGGTTTCCTGAATTCCAGGCCCAGATCATCGAACAACTGTTTATCATTAATTACCGTATGTTGAGTAGCAGTAGCAGATTTATCTAATTTACCTATCACTCAAATTGAATAACCTTAGATCCCAAAATCTGTCTTCGTAGGGTTTGTTGTTATAGCTGCAAGTAATTTTGGTGACCCTTCTTTGTGGTGTGACATAACAGAACGCCTGGAAGGGAAGGTCTGCCTTTTTTGCGGATGACAACCAAGATCTACAACAGGGTTGACACTCTGGGGTGGGGGAAGAGGGGCAGAGAGGATGTGCAGTGATCTGAAAAACTAGAGGAGTGGTCAAGGGTATGGCAGCTAGGTTTCAATGCAATAAAGTGCAAAATAATGCACTTGGGGCACGGCAATCTTGTGCTGGAGTACAAAATGGGTAAAGAAGTACTGGAAATGACAAAGCAGGAAAGAGACCTGGAAGTAATCATAACAGATGACCTGAAGGTGACCAGGCAGTGTGACAAGGCATTTGGGAAGGCTAGTAGGATGCTGGGGTGCACTGGTAGGACTATCACCAGGAGAAAGAGGGAGGTGGTGTTGCCCCTATTTATATTGCTGGTGAGACTCCACCTACTGTGTCCAGTTCTGGAGACCATATCTCTGGAAGGTCATAGACAAAGTGAAGGCAGTTCAGAGGAAGGCAACAAAATGATATGGGGTTCTCATTAAAAGTCCTACGAGGAAAGACTAAGGTACCTCAACATGTACACCTTGGAAGAGAAGATGGAGAGGCAAGTTATGATACAGACCTTTAAATACCTCACAGGGGTTAATAATTTACAAGAGGGGAGTATTTTAAGTAAAAACAAGTGTTCTAGAATGAGGGGACATGCTATGAAGCTGGAAGAGGGCAGATTCGGAGAGCTGTAGGAAGTACTTCACAGAAAGAGTGGTGAAAACCTGGAACGGTATACTTCTGTTTGACTGAAACACTTTTCCCTGACTGTCAGAATCCCAACGTCACATTCCCAACTCACGGTTCCCTGACATTGAAATTTTGCCTGCAGTGGAGTTTATTATATTAAGGGAGGTGTGGGTGCAAAGCCACCCGATTTGGGGGGGAGGCCAAGGCCCCCGAAACATGAAATAAACTCTGCCGTGGGCAAAATTTCAATGTCATGAAACTGTGGGTCGGGAATGTGGTGGTGGGATTCCGACAGTTGGGGAAAAGCATTTCAGTCTTTCATAGTAAATCCCCTGTAACAGCCTCTCAGAGGAGGTGGAGGGGGCAAAAACAGTGTTGGGGTTCAAAAATGCCTGGGATAGGCACAAGGGAATCATAGAGGTAAGGAAGGGAAGGGAGATAAAGAGCTGTAGATCAAACAAGGTCTGCAGCAAGTATGAAGGAAGTAAAAATGGGCAGGCTGGGTGGGCCAAGAGGCCCTTATCTGTAATCAGATTCTATATTTCGATGCTTGTGGAGTAAAGAGCCAGCAAACATGGGTTAGTCACTCCAGTCAAAAACATTGTCCTACTCTCCAAGAGTTAGATTTAGGGTTGTACAGCCTGCAGAGGGCAAGCCAGACACCATAAAAAGTTAGGTGTGTCTCAAAATGATCAACCCAGACATGTGGAAGAGGCAGTGAAGAGTAGATGGATAATTTTAGTGTGCACTGAACAGTAGAAGGAGGAGTACCATACAAGCGCTATGCAAGTGTCAATGTAAAATCTAATACACATAATAAAAACTGTTCAGGAAGAAAATTCGGCTTCCTAAAGAAAAGCATACCAGCCCAAATCCATACAACTAAGTAGTACTGAATGCCAAATTAAATAAATGGGTTTTTAACAAATCCTTAAAAAGTTCCAAGGAAGGGGCCCCTCTAACAGCAGCAGGAAGCAAGTTCCACAAAATGGGTGCAGCAATGCAGAAAGCGCTGTCTCCCTATGATTTCAAATGGGAGCATGGAAACATGAGAAGCCCAGCTGCAGAAGAATGAAGAGTGCAGAAAGGTGTGTATTCAATAAGAAAGATGTTCAGGTAACTGGGACCCAAATCTGGCAGGGATTTGCAGATTAACAAATTTGTCTTGAATCTGATGTATCACCAGACTAGCAGCCAATGCAGTTCCCATAGATCTGGTGTGGTATGCATGGATTTGGAGGTCCCTGCAATCAGCTGGGCTGCCAGGTTCTGCACAAGCTACAAGCGATGCACCAGCCCTGCAGATAGCCTTTGGTAAAGAGCATTGCAATAATCCAAACAGGAGGTGACAAAAGTATGCACAAGTGTTTCCAAGTCCGAGGGAGCCAGATAGGTTTGGATTTTGGTGATATTATGTGGATGGTAAAAGCCACTGCAGATGACAGACAACACCTGATGTGCTAGAGTCAGTCCACTGTCCACAATGATGTCCAGATTCCTTACCCTATCAGCCACTCATAGTGTAGTCCCATTTAACGATGGCTACATTGCACTCTCACTATTCACTGCTGCCCCCATGTGACCTAGTCTCACCAATAGCACCTTAGCCTTCAATGAGTTAAGTCTAAGCCAACTTGAAGTCATCCAGTCCTGGATTTCTGCTGGACACTCATCTAGCACAGTCACTGCGTTAACTCCATGAGGTGCACATGATAAACAGATCGGGGTATCTGCTGCGTATCACTGAAAATCCAGACCATACCATCTGCTGATCTCCCCCTGTGGCAACAAGTACACAGCGAATAACATAGGGCCTAAGATAGACCCCTGAGGCATCCCTCAGCAGAGAGCAGCAGCACTTGAGACATTGCTGTCTAATGCTACCTGCTGCACTCTACTGGACAAGTAGGACTCAAACCTCTGCATCACCATGCCAGTGAGTCCCACATACTGCCTCAAGTGGGTCAACAGTACCCCATAATCCACCATGTCAAATGCTGAGGAAAGATCCAACAATACCGAGATGGAACACTGACCACTGTCTTTCCAGGGGAAGATCACTGATCACCTTGACTAGTGCAGTCTCCATGCTGTAATGTGGTCTGAAATGACATTGAAATGGCTCCAAGATCTTGTAGCATTCTAAGTAATCCTGCAACTGCACTTTTACTGCCTTCTCATTTACCTTCCCTAAAATGGGAGGAAATGTAGACAAGGCTTTGTGTTATGCCAAGGATAATTGAAAGGCTAAAGCCTGTTGATCAAGGGGTGATGCAATTGGACACTTCCCCATTCGACCCATGTAAGAGCCGCTCCACTCACTATCCACACAAGCTTTTTTCTCCTTGCAGCCAGAGGCACTGACCGGCCTTGCTCCCCTCCCTGTTTCTTCTGTCGCTGGGCTTAGTGTTTCCATGGTTGCCTCCACCACTGGCTTGTTCTTCTGTCACCCGGTCCCATTCCCTGCTTCTGTTTGCCCCCCCATCCCATCTCCCAGCTGCCTTTCCCATACCTTTCTCAGCACCTTGCTTCCTAGCTCTCCCTCATTTTTCCCTTTTGGGGACTTGCTTCTCTGCTTCTATATGGCTGAGCCTGTGTGCTCTGTTTGTAGTGGCTTGCGCAGAGCGAGTAGCAGATGCATATGGAGCTGCGAGAGGGTGAAGGTGGAGCTGCGGAGAGGATGGCAAAAGAGATGCCAGATGGTAGGTTGCCCCCTTGTCACTCAATGCATTGGCTTCCTGTGCCGTATCTCTCCTCTGCCCATGACATGCTGCTCATGCTGAACTGTGGGGATTACTCCCGTTTCCTGCATTTTGCCTCCCTGCTTGTCCCTAGGCTTTCTTCCTCTGCATTAAACAACCAAGGCATGCTTAACTCCCCCTGCCCAGCTACAGACCGGTATGCATTCCTCTCATTAGTTCCATGATTTTATCCTACTTGTTTACATAGCTGTTTGGTATCATGGTGCTTCTTGTGGCTTCTCAGTTTTGCCCACAGTGGGGTACTGTGTTGTTGCAGTGGGCATTGTGGCTTCGGGTAGCAGAGCAGCTTAACTGTCTCTTATGTTTAATCAATCAATGCCTTGCCCCCTTCACCTGCTGCACCCAACCTTCTACTGCCTCTCCACCTAGCCTTCATGGCATTAGTACTATCACTGCTTAAGCTGTCCGTACTAACCAATGACCACTGCCTCAGTCTCTCACACCCGTTCCTATACACCTAGTCTTCAAAAACACCCCGCGTCTGTGTCCCTCTACTGCATTCCTCAACCTTTACCGTACCAGCGACTCTCCCCATACCAGCCTATCATGTTTACACTCTTCGAACTGCACCCCCTACCTTACTGGCTTTGCAGCATCCTCCTATCTAACTGGCTTCACAGCCTCTTCCTCTCCAACCATTGGCCCCAGGCTTCGCCTGGCCTCACGGTTCACTTACCCATTATATACAATCCAATTCAGTCCCAATCTGGCTTTCTAATGGACTTGATCGGCATGCAGTCCTGTGGTTGACAAATACCATTTGCCTTAACCAGACCCATGAAAGGGTTCATATTGCTCAGCCTGAACTACGTACTGGTCTCTCCATGTCGGCTGTCATGCAGTCTAGATCTGGGAGGGGTCCACAGTGCTCAGTCTGACTTATGTACAGGTTTTCCCCAGCCCTGCCATCATCCACTATGACCCATGTGCAGGTCCCATGCTCATTACAACATGCTTTTCCACATTTTGGAGACATGCCAACTGTATCCATTACTTCCAGGACTCAGGACTAGCCCTGTGGCTGACCGTCTCTCTCTTCACCCCGAAGTCCGCATCTTGAGCATGCAAAGCTTGGGGTAGGGTCCTTCTCAACTGTACCAACGGCACCTCTCAATGTAGCATTTAAGACTTCAGCGGCGAAGAGGTGGGGCTGTCATGGGAAGGGCCCCTTTAGCTGCCCGAGTGGGTTTAGAGGCACCCTTTAGAGCTGTTCTCCCTACAGCTGCCGCTGGTTCTCCTGTTTTTTTTCTTAGATTGGTAGGCTGGCTGAGCACCTTGGAGGCTGCTACTCTCCTCCTCCTGCCTTGGAGGTTGGCACCAAGATGCCATGGTGTTGCAGAGTTCGCTTGCAACCCTCCACAGCATTCCCATTAGAGGGATAGAGTGAGAGTGTTCCCCGAAATTGCAATTTCCCTGGATTGGTCTACTAAATTGCAGAAGCAGAGCCATCACTAAACAAAACTATCCCAAAGCCTGGAGAGAAGGCGACCTAGGCCTTGGATCCCCAGAGGTTTCCTCTTCAAAGGAGGTTTTTCCTCTTCTCTGTGCCAATGGTCATAATATTAGATAGGCACAGGTGTAGTCCCTAAGTCACAAAGTTAGATTTTCACTGCTGGATGGAGTTGGTGGCTGCCCCGTAATTGTCCCTCTCCCCCTTTGGATGTTCTCTCTTTCCTTAGGAAGCCAGGCCTCCACGCCTTATAGTCAGACATCTGAGCAGATCACCATTCACCTATTGTTTCCTGCCTACTCTATTCCAACAATACGATCACCTGACCCATTCTGTCGACTGAATCCATGTTACCAACTGACCTATGTACAGGTCTTCGCCACGATAAGTGTTCACCATCTTGTATGCTTTGTGCGACACTCTTTTTGGGCTTCTTCCTAAGGTACCTTTAGACAAGGGAATCACTTCCACAGCACCTCTAGGGGTGGAACCCTCTTCTAGGGTTACTTGCCTTTATACCCCTACAGGATGGTATATCCCACAGATAGAGAGGTGAACAGCCAAAGACTCTGTACATTACATGAGCATGAAACCAGTTGCACAGGCACATTGAGTTGAAAGGCTAAAGCCTGTGGTTCAAGGGAGCTGTGCAACTGGCCACTCCCTCATTCAGCCCATTTAAGAGTCACTCCCCTCACTATCCCCATAAGTGTTTTTCTTCTTGACCTTCCAGCCACCCCTCCTGCTCCAGTGGCACACCTCTCTCTCCCGTGGGCTTCTTCCTAAGGTATCTTTAGCTAAGGGAATCACTCCCACGGCACCTCTAGGGGTGGAACCCTCTTCTAGGGTTCCTTGTCTTTGTACCCCTACAGGGTGGTATATCCCACAGATAGAGAGGTGAACAGCCAAACATTATCTATGTTACACAAGCATGAAACCAGTTGCACAGGCACATTGAACCACAGTACACAGAGTCCTGTACTTGGCCAACTTGGCCAAAAATGTGATGTTTTTAGTCAGACCTGTTTAATTTATGTTTCATCAGCACTGGTGTCTGGTTATTCACAAGTATAACAGGCAAAATGGAATTCATTTATTGTAATTTGCTTGTTTAATCCAGCAACATGTGTTTCTGTATCTGTATCATCATGCTGCAGATGATTCTTTTGGGTCCCATTTGGTTTTGTTTTATTAGTATGTAAATTAGGCACAGAAGAGTATGGCTACTAATCTTCCCAATCCTCCAAAATGTACTTGCCATCCGGTCTAAGCAGGGGGCAGGACAGTCCAAATAAAAAACAAATTGTGGTGCATTTTGAATAAAAGAATAAAACAATGGTACTGTATTAGCAATTCAACAAATAATCAATCAATCAATCAATCTTTATTTAACCAGGTGAAACACCATTGAGAAAACTCATTTACAAGGCAGACCTGGATGAGCAGAAGAGTAAAAACAATACATTAATAGGGGTTGTACAATAAAGTAAACATACCAGGTCTAAGCAGGCACAATGAACATAAATTACAATATACATATCTTTACAATACATGGAAGGGTACTACAGTATATAGGGGATTAGAGGAAGAAGGAAATGCAGGAAAGCAGTGGAAAGGGGAAAAGAGGAGATTAGGGCTAGAAGCATTTACAGGTTTCATTTAATAGGTTGCTGAGGAGCACTTTGAGGGCTGATAAGTTGACAATTTGAGACAGCTTCAAGGAATTTTGGATAATATTCCAAATGGAGGAAAGGGCACGGCTTAGGGAGGAAGAGCCATACCGAGTCCTGATCCTAGGGATAATGAGTGTGAAATGGGAATAACTTCTCAGGGAGTAGGTTACTGTGGAAAAGACCAGGAGATTGGAGATGTACTGGGGGAGCTTGCCTGTTATGGCTCTGTAGGCCCATAATGCTGCGTTTCTCAGTCTACTGGCATTTAAGGAGTACCAACCAAGTTTGGCATAGAGAGAACAGTGGTGAGTGTTGTATGGGGAGTTGCTGATAAACCTGAGGGCTCTGTGGTACAGTGCAACAAGTTTGGAGAGGGAAGAGAGGGGACAGTGCCTGTAGAAAATGTCACCATAGTCAAGGAGGGGAAGAAATGTTGATTGCACTAGTCTTATTTTGGTCTCAAAAGTGAGGAGGTGCTTGATCCTGTGAAATATGCTTAGTCTCTGTTTGATTTTTTTGGCTAGCTTGTCAATGTGGGTTGTAAAGGAGAGCCTGCTGTCAATCCAAAAGCCTAGATATTTGAACTTTTCAACTGGCTCTAATGATTCACCCAGGAGGGTAGTGATTAGTGGCCTGACCTCAGAGAGAGCAGTATGAACTGTGGTTGTCTGGGAGGAAAAGAATATCATTTTAGTTTTTTTTTTTTATTTAGCAGCAGTTTGAGGTGAAGTAGGTTATGTTCCAATAGGAGGAAATAATGTTGAAGGGTAGAGCAGGCCAAGTGAAGAGAGGGATTTGCTGTGTACAATAGTGTCATCCGCAAATAGGTGTAGATTGGCTGCAGAGATGTTGAGGTCAATGTCATTGATATATATCATGAATAGCAGAGGCCCCAGAATCGAGTCCTGTGGGACTTCTCTCATAATGGACTTGAGTGGTGAGAGGCCACAGTGGGCTTTATCCTGCTGTTGTCTGCCTAGTAAGCAGGAGGAAAACCATTTGAGGGAGGGGTTATGCAGGCCTACATTTTGTAACGTATGAAGAAGAAGATAATGATCGATGGTGTCAAAGCCTTACTTAAATCTAAGAATAGGGCACAGACATGATTTTTGGCATCCAGTGCTGTTTGCCAGTTGTTAGTAACCTTGGTGAGAGCAGTGATGGTACTATGATTTGGTCTGAAGCCAGACCAAAGGGGGTTCAACAGGTTGTGTGATTCGAGGTGATCCCTGATTTGAGAGTTCACTAGTTTTTAAAGTAGTTTAGAGGGGGGTTGGTAGAAGGGATATAGGCCTGTACTTATTCAGGTCACTTGGGTCACCTGATTTGTAATGTACATGGAATGTTGAAGTGTATGGAAACCAATGAAGAAAGACAAATGACGCCTAACTCATGTAGGATTTCTAAAATGTTACATATTCTGAAACTGTACAGAGGAGCGGTGGTAATTTTTTGTAAGGCTGACGATGACAAGTATGAAGCAAGAAACTTGTATGTGATTGGTCAGTGGCCAGCAAAGATTCTTGTAAGAATTCCTCACAGTATGAAATTGCAATAATCTAATACATTAGACCAAGGAAGAGTGGTTGATGTGGCCTACTGGGACTTCAGTAAGCTTTCAACACTGTTCCACATAGGAGACAGGTAAAAAAGCTAGGCAGCTTAGGGATGAGTAACAAGGTGGTAAACTGGGTGAGAAATTGGTTAGGGGATAGGAGGCAGAGGGTAATGGTTAATAGAGTTTGCACTGAGGAAGGGATGGTGACCAACAGGATACTTCAGGGTTCGGTGCTGGAAGTGGTCCTCTTTTATGTCTTTATAAGTGATGTACTCAGGTTATAATTTGGTTAATACTCAGGTTTTAAGGGCAATAAAAGGCTTTTAGCCTATAGACAATTGCCTCCCACTTCTAATGGTTTTGGCTGGGTATGCAGCCATTCACTATTAGGATATCCAGTTTTCCTAGGAATAAATGCATATTTTCTAATATAGCTATAATGTTTCTTTTCTACCAATTGAAATTAGTGTCCTCTTACATTATATAAGGGTTTCATTATTTCCAGGCCCAGATCATTAAACAACTGTTTATCATTAATTATACTGAACCGAAGTAGCAGATCTCCTCTTAGTCACCTATTACTCAAAGTGAATAACTGCAGATCCCTAAGTCTGTCTTTGTAGGGTCTGTTCTTACAGCTGGATACAATTTTGGCAAAGCTTCTTTGTTGTGTGACATAACAGAAGGCCTGTAAGGGGCGGTCTGTCTTTTTGCGGATGACACCAAAATCCACAACAAGATGGACACTCTGGGGTGGGGGGTGGAGGGGTGGAGGGAGGAGTGGTTAAGGGTATGGCAGCTAGCTTTTAATGTAAAAAAATGCAAACTAATGCACTTGGGGCACAGAAATCCAGTGCTAGAGTACACAATGGGTAGAGTAGCACTGGCAATGACAAAGCAGGAAAGAGACCTGAGGTAATCATAACAGATGTCCTGAGGGTGGCCAGGCAGTACAACAAGGCAGTTGGGAAGGGTAGTAGGATGCTGGGGGTGCATTAATAGGCGTATCACAAGCAGAAAGAGAGAGGTGGTGTTGCCCCTGTTTAGATCATTGGTGAAACCCCAACTAGAGTACTTTGTCCAATTCTGGAGACCACATCTCTGGAAGGGCATAGACAGAGTGAAGGTGGTCCAGAGGAGGCAACAAGATGATATGGGGCCCCTATTCAAAAGCCCTACAAGGAGAGGCTAAGGGATCTCATCATGTACACCCTGGAAGAGAGGATGGAGATGGAAGATATGATACCTATCTTTAAATACCTCACAGGGGTTAATAAATTACAAGAGGGGAGTAGTTTCAGAAAAAAAGGTGCTTTAGAATTTATTTATTTAGCTTTTGTTGACCGGGTAAGTGCACTAGAGAAATCCTGCCTATTTTCAGGCACGACCCGGGGGGAGGGGGATACAGATGAATGGCAACTGACCTTGAACCAGATTAAGCTGTTGGTGGTATTTTTAGTGAATGAGGGAAATTTGGCCAGGACACCGGGGAAATTCCCCTACTCTTTTCGATAAGTGCCATGGGATCTTTAACATCCACCTGAACTACCACCAATCCAGGCAGATGGGACCTCGGTTTAACGTCTCATCCGAAAGACGGCACCTCAGAAATGCAGCATTACAGTGTCAGTACTGGGATATGTGCCAGATGTGGGAACTAAACCCACAGCCCTCTGATCTCCCGGCCTCAGAGGCGAGTGTGCTACCTACTGAGCCACTGACACTGCATGAAGGGACATGCTATGAAGCTGGAAGTGGGCAGATTCAGGAGAGATGTAAAGAAGTACATCTTCACAGAAAGATGGGGTGGACATCTGGAACAGCCTTCCGGAGGAGGTGATGGGGTCAAAAACAGTGTTGGAGTTCAAAAACGCCTGGGATAGGCACAAAGGAATCAGAGGTAAGGAAGGGAAGGGAGAGAAAGAGCTATAGATCAAATAGGGTCTGCAGCAAGTATGAAGGCAATACAAATGGGCAGAATGGGGGGGGCCAAGAGGCCCTTATCTACCATCAGATTCCATGTTTCAATGTTTCAATGCTTATGGAATAAAGGGCCAGCCAACAAAGGTTAGTCTCGACAGTCAAAAACATTGTCCCACTCAGCAAGAGTTAGATTTAAGGTTGTACAGCCTGCACAAGGCAAGCCAGACATCATACAGTCAGGTGTGTTTCAGAAGATCAACCCAGACATGTGGGGGAGGCACTGAGGAGCGGATGGATAATTTTAGTTCACAGTGAACAGCAGGAGGAGGAGAACCAGATGGCACTTATTGAAAAGAGTAGGGGAATTTCCCCGGTGTCCTGGCCAAATTTCCCTGATTCACTAAAAATACCACCAACAGCTTAATCTGGTTCAAGGTCAGTTGGCATTCATCTGTATCCCCCTCCCCCGGGTCGTGCCTGAAAATAGGCAGGATTTGTCTAGTGCACTTACCCAGTCAACAAAAGCTAAATAAAAAAATAAAATAAATAAATACAAGCAACAATGTAAAATCTTATACACATAATATAAAAACAGGTCAGTAAGAACATGCGGCTTCTAAAGAAAAGCATACCTACCGTCCAAAATCCAGAAAACTAAGAAGTCCTGATTGCCAAATTAAATAAATGGGTTTATAACAAATCCTTAAAAAGTTCCAATGAAGGGGCCCTTCTAATAGCAGCAGGAAGCAAGTTCCACAAAATGGGTGCAGCAACACAGAAAGCCCTGTCTCTCAACAATTTCAAAAGGGAATGTGGAACCATGAGAAGCCCAGCTGCAAAAGAAGGAAGGGTGCAGACAGGTGTGTATTCAATAAGAAAGTTGTTCAGGTAACTGGAAACCAAATCTGGCAGGGATTTGTAGATTAACAAATTTATAATGTATGGGTAGCCCTTATTACCCATTGAAAATAAGCTGTTTAGAACCTTGTAATCCCATTGTCATGACATCAGAACCTTATAAACCTCTCTCACTTGTGTCACGGCAGTGGGTTTGCAAAACGTAATGCCAGTGTTATTCAGTATTCTACACACCCAGAATATGATTGTTAGTCTCAGTACAGTATTCAAATAACATTCCAATTGTCACAATTTACTGTTACTGAGTCGCGCGATTGCCATGTCTGATAGAGGTTTTAACTCTGGTGCTATTTCGGTCAGCTGTCGTTCAGTCCGTCTATCTTAATAAATTGTTTCCCTACATGATTATATGGCCGTAGTGCAGATTCATTAATAAAGTAAGGCTAAATTACTTGTGTTCCGGGAAGGGGGTAACTTCTCATATCGAGTCCCATACACTGTAAATGACAATGCCTGATGTACAGGTGATAACCACGGTGTAATCACCTTTCGTGGTTGCTAGGGCTCAGTAAAGAATCTGATGCACCACCTCACTGGTGACCAATGCAGTTTCCACAGAACCGACTTGATATGCATGGATTGGGAGGACCCTGTAATAAACTAGGCTACCATGTTCTGCACAAGCTGCAAGCAACGCACCAGCACCGCAGATAGCCCTAGGTAAAGAGGATTGCAATAATCCAGTCAGAAGGTGACAAAAGTATGCACAAGTGTTTGTAAGTCAGAGGCAGCCAGATAGGTTTGGATTTGTGTAATATTATGTGGATGGTAAAAGCCACTGCAGATGACAGACAACACCTAATGTTCTAGTCTTCTGTCCACAGTGATGTCCGAATTCCTTACTCTACCAGCCATTCATAGTATAGTCCTATTTAATGATGGCAACAACGCACTGTCACTATTCACTGCTGCCCTCACATAACCTAGTGTAACCCCTAGGTGGCACTATCCCTAAGGTTACTACCCCTGCCTGTATTTCTGACCACAGGTTGAGGGGCCTGGATTCAATATTAAGGTGCCTCCACCCAGAGTAATAGTAATGGGGGTGTCTGCCTAACCTGTTATAGCCCTCTGGGAAGGTATAACCACCCACCAACCCTCCTAGTGGCTTGGAACCTTTAACAGCAATTAACACACAGTAGGTAACAGTAATAATATGCACACTCTTCACACTTACCACCAGGGTCTGGCCTTCAGCGATATCCCTGGACACCCCTGCAAAGGCAAAGTTAGCAAACAGATATACACTTCTAGTACTGTGACCCAATAATAGTATGCACATATGGCAGGTTAAACGTGAAAAAACAATAAGATTTATTCAAGGGGTCGAGAACAAGGAAGGGGAGTGAATTTAGTTAAATGATTGGTATTCTGACTAAATTTAAGTTCTTGGCATGCACTTGCTAGTCCCAAATAAATAGTTCTACGACACTGGGTACCCAAGGTGGAACGCTGGCTAGCCAGAGGTATTGCCCAGGGTGGCTGGCATTGCAACTGTTGTCGGGGACCTTGATGAAAAGAAAAGGCAGTTAGCATGCACAACAACAAGGAGATTATTTGTAATCCTGGCCGGTTAGTCAAGTCTCTTGAAATCCAGAATTTTAAAGAAGAAGTCAGATGGTACCACAGATAATTAAGTGACTTTTTGCAGGGAGCTACCCTGGTTGTAATCATGCTACCAGTTGGCTGTGATGAGGTTGGAGATATGGAGCTCTCGTGTTGATCGCCGATGAGCATGGGGAAGCAGAGCCATCATGACACAACTCCTTTTCCTGGCCTTTCCCTCCAGGTGGCTGCAACCTGCGAGTTGTTTCTGCGCAGGGGTTGGACCCCCAAAGCTGGTCTCTCACCGAGGATAGTCTCTGGTGCAAGGCAGCTGATCTGGGCCGGGTTGGCAAAGGCCCAGGCGTGATGAGCACATTGGCAAAGTTCAGTTTGGTTTGCTGGTGAAGCCTCCAGCTGGCATAACAATCGGGTCGTGAACAGACAGGCTTCGACCCATGAGGAACAGTCAGCACATTTAAATCAAACAGCATTAACTTTTCCACAGATCGGATACAGTCTGGTTGCTATTACAGTAGATTCACTGAGCAAACCTCTCAATCCAGTACCAGTCTTGCACACTAGCCGGGCCGAATGCTTCACAGGAGCCAATCTTCAGTCTAACTCTCAAACAGCGCTTTCAGACGTCTCTGATGCTTTCTGCGGCAGTTACAGTCATAAATTAAATTATTCTGACTTCTGCAGTCCAATGCAGGAGAAACAGTGGCAGGGAGGCAAGTTAGGCCTCTTCCCACCGATTCCTCTTAGCTCCATTCAGTGAGCTGCTGCTCAAAAGCTCAAGCTGCTCACTCTTTAAGCTCCAACTCTAACTGATCCACTGTCTCTTACAGTTATGGGCATTTTCCTTGTATTCTGACATTCAGGTTGGCTGGAGAAGCTGTCAGTCACAGGCTGGACTCCCCCTTCAGTTCAGTTTAGGCACCAACCTAAAAACTACAAAAACTACAGTTTTTCCTTCCCACAAGGCACTTGGGCTAAGGACCCTTTGAGGTCCCTGGAATCCTATTGGCCCACAAGGAAAGCAGGTTAAACAAACTTCTCTAATTCAAATATAACAATGTACTAGAGGTAGATAAGGACAATTCCCATTCAGTCTTCCTCTGCACTATTATCGACTGCAAAGTGGAGCAAATCAGAATGGTGTCAGAGTGGTGTCTGACCAATCACAAGCCTTAAATCATTTGGACCCAGCTCAGACCATTCACTATACACATATTGGCTAGACTCTTAAAGGGACAGGCACAGAGGCACAGCATGGCACACATAAATCAACAGAAGCAAACAGACACCCCTGGATCTAGTACCTCTACAAGACGTCAACCTGGCAGTGGGCATGAAAGGAGTCCAGAAAGACATTTAGGTAAACCCCAAATTAGTGGTGGGGGGGGGGGTTACACTAATCTCACCAGTAGCACCTCAGTGTCTGATGAGTTAAGTATAAGCCAGCTTGATGTCATCCACTCCTGGATTTCTGCTGGACACTCATCTAGCACAGCCACTGCGTTAACTCCATGAGGTGCACATGATAAAAAGATCTGGGTATCTTCTGCATATCAGTGAAAATCCAGACCATACCATCTGCTGATCTCCCCCTTTGGCAACATGTACACAGTGAACAACATAGGGCCCAAGATAGACCCCTGAGGCATCTCACAGCAGAAAGCAGCAGCACTCGAGACATTGCTGCCTAATGCCACCTGCCGCACTCCACTGGACAAGTAGGACTCAAACCTCCACATCACCATGCCAGTGAGTCCCACATACTACCTCAAGTGGATCAACAACATCCCATAATCCATAATCCACCATGTCAAATGCTGAAGAAAGATTCAACAGTACCAAGATGGAACACTGACCACTGTCTCTCCAGGAGAAGATCCTTGAACACCGTGACTAGTGCGGTCTGCATGCTTTAATGCAGTCTGTACCGAGATTGAAATGGCTCAAAGATCTCATAATATTCCAAGCAATCCTGCAACTGCACCGCTACTGCCTTCTCATTTACCTTCCCTAAAATAGGAGGTTTGAGAGAGTCCTGTAATTAGCCAGATCCTCAGAGTCCAAAGATGGCTTCTCTAGCAGGGGCTTCATCACTGCCCTTTTCAGTTCAGTGGGGAAAACACCCTCCCAAAGTGAAGACCCAAGAATCTCAGTGATTACTGGAATCAGGGGCAGCCAGCAGCATGAAAGAAACCTGATAGGCCTTGGGTCCATATACAGTGCCTAGGGTGCAGCCACAAGACCACTCAGGAGATCTCCTCTGTCAGGACTGGCCCTAACTTCATCTGCGGTGACTGAGTGCTTAAGTCCCTCACCTCATGAATACCGCTGGCCCACAATAGACTGCCTGAGGAGATACCAACTCTGATAGTGTACAGTGACCGATGGTGCGGGTACAGTGGGAACACCACAGCTACCAACTGAGCAGATCCCCAGGCCCGCACCCCCAAGTGCAAATGCCTGCAGTGCACCTGCATCCCCCCCCGCAGCCACCCCACTGGCCCCCAACACAGCCACACACAGCCACCAACCTCTGGTCAGCCACACAGTATGGTGCCTTGTGATTCTCCCCCACCCCATCCCACTGACCCAACCCAGCCATACGACCATCGGGCCACAGCCTGCTACGAGCAGCTCTCGAATGGGCTGCCACACTTACCCGTTCTCCATTCATGGTCTGAGGTGACACATCCCCAGGGTGCTGTGGTATCCTGAAGCAGCCCCATGGCAGTAGAATAGCATATGCGCAGGGCAACAGGACGTGGCAACATAGCTGGCGGAGCAGGTGTCCCCATGCAAGAGCATAGGCAGGCACAGTGCGGAACTGTGTGGGGTGGCCATTTGGAGCCCCACTGCTCCTGTAGATTCCACCTAGTCTGCACCATTATGGCAGGCTTTCTGTTGTAGCTGCTTTGGTGCACTAAATGTTATTATGCCCTCCTTTCATTTGCCCTGCTTTCTTTTGCCCCCACTTTATTTTGCCCACGATTATATGTTCAGCGATGTTGTGTTCCGCGATAGTAACACCCAGCACTGTTTTTATTCTTCAGTGACCTGGTGTAACATAGAACTGCACAAAATGGGGAGAGCAGGCACAGCTGGCTTTCTCATTACCTGTTCTGCTGTAATCTGGACTGCCCTTGGGAGCTGTACCAGTCAGGAAGAACCTCTGTGCATCAGCACCATCGGCTACTGCTTGTGATACTGGTGATCTAGGTTCAGAAGTTCCCTTCTCCCCATCCCAAGCTCCCTTCTCCCCCTCCTCTACATGGCTAGTCATTGGGGTCTGCAAATGATGACTGTCCCTCTTCCGCTGTATTTGTAACTCTAGTGTTTTTCAGGCCACATGTGCAGAGATGGATGAGCCAGTCTTTATAGCATTGCTCATTCTTACTGCCTTCTTCCATATGAATGAATGTCCTGAATGTGTTCTTGAAGCAGGGATCTGACAGTGTGGCCAGAATGTAGTTGTGGGCTGTACTGTACATATGCCCTTTATGTGTGTGTGTTTCACCCAATAAATGCTTTCTTAGTTTTTCTCTTTTTTTCCTTACATAGTTTATGGTATTTTTCATTTTCTTCCCGTAACCCGTCCCCCTTACCTTTGACGCACGTGCGCAGGTGAAGGAATGCGCACACCATATCTCAAAGCACCATTATGTGTCACCCCCTCTGCCTACGTTGACCACTGGACCTCACTCGGTTTACCGCCCGGGGCTACGAAGAAGTGGTGACTCACCCAGGAGAGGGAGAGCTGCCTTCCGACTGATCAGTCCTGCTCTGACCCTCCCCGATGCCGCTCCCTGATGACCCGAGTCCATTCCCAAACCTGGGTCACTGGTGTAGCATGAAGTAAGGTGTACAGTACCTCAGCCCTCAGCACCACCGTGACGGCTTTCTTAGTTTTTCTACAACATTAACAGGAATCTCATCCTTATTTCTCTCACACTGGTACTTCACCTGAAAAAGCTGCAGGTTACTCAGGCAATGAGGGGATGTACCTGGTTTCTACCAGCTGCATCAACATTGCTTCCACCAAGTTGGTTTGATAACTCCATTGTTGAAATTCCCAACAGTGACAGGCGAAATGTTGACAGGTGAAATTTCACCTGTCAAACATTCGCTGTTCTTTTTGCAGGGGGCTTTGCCGCCCGTACCGCCCTTGCGGGGCACTTTGCCCCCAGCACCCCCCTAGTTTTAAATAACAAACTCTAAGTTGGAGTTAACTTGGACGGGGGTGAAACACTGGTGAAAGTAGAGAAATTTCTACATCGGGACCATTACAGCAACAATTTTGAATTTGTTTGCAGTTGTCACTGTAATGGTCTTCGATGTAGAAATGTTGCTGTTTCGCCAGTATACGATCAACACTTAGGCTCATGTAGATTCCTCAAAGGGCTTCAGCAAACAGCAGAGGTTCTCCATTAAGCACCATTGATTATGGCTGGTATCACCCTCCTTGCTAATACCATATTGAACTGTACACTGCTGGATGGCCTTCGGTTGTCCTAGCAACTGGAGAAACATGTAATAAGTAGAAGTCCTCCTTGGCACATTTTGTTTCAGGTTGTGGGGGACATAAATCTGCTTCTGAATCTTGCAAAACAAATTATGTGCCTTAACAGTACAGCTGAAATGACCACAGATTACTTTGGCCTCAAACAACACAATTCTGTTCTCTGCTGCTTTCCTCAGCTAGGAATCCATGAATTACAAGGCCTGATACATGTAGCAATGCTGTAGCAAAATGTTTTCGTTTTTATGAATATGAAAAAATATCTTGCTTTCTTATATACACATTTTTAATTTGTATATACTACATCTTTTTATTTTATTTCATAATGCGAAGAAAAAGTTCTGTCTAATAGTAGGCACTGGAAGTCTGCCAGCTCACACTCAGTTGCTGTCTACTGCTCAGGCTCCATCCCTATATTCTACCCCAGTGCCAAAGGGGCTTGCACACCTCAGCCTGACACACACAGTAAATGTTGTAAAAATTTTTTTCATGAATGCAACACAGTAAATGTTTTCCTTTTATACTGATTTTCATTTTTATTTCATATATATATATATATATCACTGCAGCCATCTTTGTGGACTTGGCAAAGGCCTTTGACTCTGTCTCCCACATCCTTCTCATCCAAAAACTGTGTTCCCTTGGGCTAGCTCCTGCAGCAACTCGCTATTTCAGCTCATATCTTCAGCACAGGCAGCAATCTGTTCTTGTAGGTAACTCCCTACCCGCCCCCTACCTATTTTAACCGGTGTCCCCCAAGGGTTCATACTAGGCCCTATACTTTCTCTATATTTATAAACGACCTCCCCATCATCTGTTCCCCCTCCAGGATTCATATGTAAGCAGAAGACACCATCTTATTCTACTCTGGTCCCTTTGCCTAGATGTCACAACCCCCTTCAATGTGACTTCAATAAAGTGCGGTCCTGGTTCCAACAAAACCAACTAAAACTTAATTCTAATAAGACAGTTTCGATGTTCTTTTGATCTAGGCAAAAACAGCTCAAATCTACTAACCCCCCACCTTCACCACCCTCAACGGCTCACCCCTCCAATCAGTAAACTGATTTAAATACCTGGGAATTTGGCTGGATAGCAGTCTCGAGTTCTCTCTACACATAGACTCCATCTGTTCAAAGCTTCGCCCCAAACTCAATGCCCTTTACCAGCACAAAGACTGCCTTCCTATGTCAACTTGATGTGACCTAGACACAAAAACTATTCTCCCTGTAATTGACTATGCAGATATTGTTTATTGCTCAGCTCTGGCAACCTCTCTAGCCA
This sequence comes from Neoceratodus forsteri, assembly GCA_016271365.2. Taxonomy (NCBI): domain Eukaryota; kingdom Metazoa; phylum Chordata; order Ceratodontiformes; family Ceratodontidae; genus Neoceratodus; species Neoceratodus forsteri. The sequence continues at coordinate 871,213,406 of CM057456.1, forward strand.
GATTGGACACTCTGCTAAATTATTTTTGCTGCTTTGCTACCTCCTCTCCCCCTCACTCACCACTGAATCCTCTACTCCTCTCTCTCCCTTATGCCCCTTCCCACAAGACGCCAGATGCATAGCCTCATTTGCATCAGACAATTCTGGTTCAGGTCTCCCCCTTCATATCTCAGCTCATGTCTTTCTCCTGTCAGCTCCTCCGAGTACTCCCTTCGATTTAGGGATGCCAGAATGTTCTCCTTTTCACTCCCTTGCACTTGCTCAGGCCAAGCGACTTTCTCCTACCACCGCCCTCACCTCTGGAATCAACTCCCATGGGCCACCTGCCATGCCCCCTCCCTCTCTGCCCTCAAATCCCTGCTTTGCACCCTTCCCTCTGCTTGCTGCAACTGTCCCTCCTCCCCTACCACGCCTCCATCTACCCCTCCTAGCTCTTCCCTACCCTAACCCCCTAGTTCCTCACCTACTTAATTGGGGGCCCCCATCCTAGGGGCATAGGTCCCTCTCTCTCTTTTTCTCTTTTCTCTTGCCTGTCTTACTAATTCAGTTGGGTTTTCCCATCTCTGCTTTAGCCAGATTTACCAATTTCCCACGACATTAATTATTCTGTACTTTCTCCTGCTGTCTTGGAATGTAGTCAGACTGATTGTTTGTTTCCTTTGAACAGTTTTGGGCCTATCTTGTATAGTGTATTGCTTCGTACAATAATTTATTGCTCATGTACTTTCAACTATATGTTATTTATTATCATAGTAATCCCTCTGTTTCAACTGTACATATTGTACCAGCGTATTGTATTTTGTCTGGTTATGAATGTTTTTGTTGTTTGTACCTCCCTTGCCTGGGTACACACCCCCAGGTCGCACCTGGAAACGAGCCTTGGCTCAGTGTGCCTTTCCCGGTTAACAGATTTTAAATTCTATATATATATATATATATATATATATATATATTCATTTTTAATGCATTAAAAAGCACCGACTAGTAGTAGGCACTGACAGGCTGTCCTGCCCATACTCTTTTGCTGACCATTGCCAAAGCTCCCTCCCTATACTCTACCCACATGAGTTTTTCAGTACAAAGAAAATGTGCCAGCTAGTAGCAGGCACTGGTAGGCTGCCCGGCCACACTCACAGGCTGCCCCCTGCCCAAGAATTCTCCCTATACTCTATCCCCAGGCCTCATGGGCTTGCATTGTTTAGCTTTTCACACACAGTAGATGCTATAGCAATATTGTTTCAAAATGCACAGCAATAAACATCTTGCTTTCTTGGACATGGATTTAAAATATTATATAATATACTGTATACATATATATTTTAATGCTAAGAAAAAGTGCTAACTAGTAGAAGGCACCAACAGGCTGCCTGCTCACAGCCATTTGCTGCCCACTACCAAGACTCCCTTCCCATACTTCACCCCCAAGATTTTTCAGTGCAAAGAAAATGTGATAACTATTAGCAGGCATTGGCAGGCTGACCGTCCACACTCGGTGGATGCCCACTGTCCAGGCTCCTCCCATATACTAGTCTACCCTAGGCAATAGTGACAGGAACAGCTCAGTGTGACACACCCTGTAAACCATGTGTAACAAAACATTTTTGTTACAATTAATTTCTCTGTTTAATAATGTAAGAAATGCCACATGCTAGTGGGCACTGGCAGGCTACCAGACCAGATACCCTCTTGCTGCCTTCTGAGCCCAACCCACTGTCCAAACACATTCCCTTCCTTTCTACTCTAGTACCTACCAGTGCCAGGTGCCTTTACAATGCAAACACACAGAGACACAGACACAGATACAGACACAGACACAGACACAGACGCACACAGACACAGATACAGATACAGACACACACACACACACACACACACCGACTGCAACTCTAGCAGACTCTGGCAATCACTTGACCTCAAATAGCATGCAAACTGCAGTGTGTCTGTTTGTCAGGGTGACTGGTTTAATGGGTTGGCACTTGTCACCATTTGAACCAGTCAAACCAAAACTTTGAGTTTTAGCCCAAAAGTTTGCAAGAACCTACAATAACTGAACACCTAAAGTTTGAGGTATTTGATTCTATTGCATAACTGACTGAAGTTGCAGCTCTAGGAAATAGCAAAGCTACCGCTGCTAAAAAGCTTGTCACTAGATCATAATGGGACTGGGCTGGTTATCCACATACTATCTATGCAGTGTTCTGATTCCCTTCGCTTGTCATATCCTTAAATTTAGATCTGCTAGTGAACAGCTTCTAGTGCTCTGTCAGTCTAAATGTGGCACAAAGCCCAGCATTCTGCAATACCTTTCCATCACATCTCTGTTGCCTCTGTTTCCAATTTTAAAAGCCTGCTGAAGGCTTTCTTCTTTGAATAAGTCATTGTCTCTTCGTGCTTGTTGTGTTATCTATTAACTGAGTCATATATTATTGTTTGTACAGTACTCTGAGCATGTTACGGTATGGCAATTTACAAATAAAACTTACTGTAAGGCATTGCCTGCCTGCCGGGCAATATGCATTCTCCTTGAGATTACCTTCCCTCTGGAACTCTCTTGCTTCCCTCCTCTGCATCACAACTCTATTTCAAGAGGCATGTCAAGCAAGTAACCAGACATTCCTGTCACTGCTTTCTACCCTAGTTGGCAAGCAACCCTGGTTTAATAATTTATTTCAATAAGTGTTTGCTTGTTTAGTGTTTGCAGTTTTGTATCTGTTCTATAGTTGTATGAACTAACACCTCTGTTTCTTATAGTATTTTGCTTTTCATCATCTTGTCTGTTTAATTATTGTGCTTTCGTATTTTGTTCTGCTAATCCTATGTACCCTTTCTGCAAGACAGACCTGGAAACAGGCTATGCACAACTTAACATGTTCCATGTTGAACACAATTTTAAAATAAAAAAATAAAAACTTACTTGATTGATTTCGTTAATCACCTAATTTTGTACAGTATATTATTGTGAGGATAGTCCCTAATTTATTATTGCTAGATTATTGGTTTTATGTCTTATACTGTTATTTTATAATAATTACTGGACATCAGTTTTTTCAGTGTTGATGACCAGTTATTATTTCCCATAATAACCATCTAGTTATCAAGGCAAACATGCACCTGTAAACAAAAGAGCTGTGTGCAAGACTCACTCTCTCACTCTCTTAAGCAAAGCAGTGAGTGAAACGACGGCTTTAGCTTTACTTTTCAAATAACCACTAGAGTACCACTACCGAAACAATTAAAAACTCAGCTGAACACTGGAAAAGCCTGCCCTTAAATGAAAAATCTCCATGACACAACATAACATTGACTATGACGGCAAATAAGGATCACTTGTCCCACCCAGTCTGCTCATTTTTCCCCTGCTTATACTGTCACTGCAGACCCTACTTGATCTCTGGCCCCTTCCCCCACAAACATAAAGCCAGTTCTCACACAAATCAATACTTCCTGAAATGGCTGCTTTTACTTTTAGTGTCAGAAAAGCTGAGTCAGTGCTGGTTCGTGTAACAAATTAAATATCTATCACCAATCTTCAAAAGAACTTCCACAGCCTGCCAAAGTTTATTTTACTTCAAATTAATGAATTAAACACTACTGGCAAACAGTGAGATGAGTGTTTCATTATTTCTTACTAACTGTACATTTTGGGGCAGGGGGTAGAAAAAAACTGATGGTCAGTGATTATATAAAATAAATCATGGGGTGGTGCACTTACTCAGAGTTAATACACACCCTTGGGGTTCATGTAGCATCACACACCTTGGGTGGGTACTAAATTCTCATAATATACATCATCCTGAGGGACATTTTTCTCATAGAAGAAGCTGGTTATAATTTGCCGTTATAACCCGCAGGTTATAATGGTGAACACACACCAGCTTCTCCTCAGCCCACCAGATGCTCACTCACAGCACAGTAAAATGCAGTCTTCAGTCAGCAAAACTGTAAACAATGCACTGAACAATTCTGCACCAGAGAAAATGGTTAAAAAATGCTTCAAGAAGCCCAGAACATTAGATTCTCATCCCCTAATCTTGCAACTCAGCTCCTGTACCTAACTCAGATATGTATACTCTCTCTCTCTCTCTCTCCTCTCTCACTCATATCACCACAGAAATGTGAATGACCTCCAACCTGAGCACTTAATTAAAATATTGCCAAGGCAACGACAATGGCCTTAAGCAACTGAAAAAAATTCAAATAAAAAAAAAGACTAAAATCTTGCCTAAGTTAATGTTCTATTCACATTTCTTGATATTTGCAACAGTTCTTAACAAACAACACCCTGTGTCACAGACAATTTTTATCTGACTGGAAAAAAACGTCCCCAGCAATTACATAAAACAATACTGGGGGCGGGAGGTGCAGAACTTGAATTCAGTACACACCCTCAGTGTGGGATGCTTTGACAAACCCCTCAGGCTTCACCCTCGGGATTTATGTAGCATCCCACATCTCGAGTGTGCATCAAATTCTTATATTTCTTAACTGTCAATTAAAATAATATAGTTTCATGATTATTATGTAAACAATACAACACAACAGGATGTGTACTGTTGTGTGATACCTGCATGCCTTGGTGCAATGAGAGACACTTGGGGCAGGATTTTTAGAAGCCCTTCAGAAGTCTTGCATCATGATTCTGATGGTCTAATTTGCATCTGGATTAGACTCATAGTGTGCCCCCAAAATAATGCTTGCATCAAATAAATAACACATGAATCATTTTTTTCCCCAAAACTGCGGAAACTGATATAAAACCATCGAAACCCTTGACGATAGCATTTAGTAATTTGTGTACAGTTTATTATTTTTATTCATTTATTTGGAAGAGATTCACCAGGAAAGCAACATGAACTGTGAAACAACTTATTTCCAGAAGTGTCCTGGATGTAGGGGGATTACATAGGGGTAGGAGAAAGCCAGCAAAAGAGAACAGTGTTCAGAACATACAACAATTTTAAATTACAAGCCAGTTAAAATAAACATTGATTTGTACAGAAGTAAACAAGGACACACTTAGATAGCATGCAAAATACCTATAACAAACCTAATATCTGGGCAACATGTTGACAGAGCAATAGCTTTTGGACACAAGCTTTGAGTTAGAGCCATTCAAGTACATAGGTGTGCAACTGCAAACAGTGACAAGGAACACAAGAATGGAAGTGAGTGCATAGAAAAAACTTGCATGTGGATATAAGAGCGTAAAGAAAGGCTGAAAGGATACTAAGTGCTACGTTAATTTTCGTGCACGTAGCGATATGTGTAGGGAGAAATTAGAGAGGGTAGGAGGGGGAGGGGAAAAGGAAGCCAAGGCCTTTACCACTTCGGATGTTGAAACCCTGCAAGGGGATGGGGAATTGGCATAAGAATAGCCAGGACCTTTCCCCTCCAGGATGCTGAAAACCCTACAAGGGGATGGGAACTGGCATATGAAAAAAGAGAATGAAATACAGACCTTTACCCTTTTACCCCTTCAGAATTGTTGGAAACCCAGCAAGGGTACGGGGAACTGGCATAAGAATAGCCAAGACCTTTTCACCTCCAGGATGATAAAAACCCTGCAAGGGGATGGTAAACTGGCATATGAAAAGAGAGAAGGAGATAGAGGAGAGCAGGGTAGCAAGGGAGAGAGGGAGGAGAGGCAGTAGGGGGTGGACAAAATGAAGAGAGAAAGTAGAGAGTGTAGAAGGGGGAAGGGAGGGAAAAAAGAGGTAGCCAAGACCTTCACCCCTTCAGGATGTAGAAAACCCAGCAAGGGGATGGGGAACTGGCATATGAAGAGAGAGAAGAGCTAGAGAGAAGGGGGGTTGACATGAAACAGGTTTTGTCAGAAATTTGCTGCTGCACCTAAGTCATGCAGTCTGAAAATTCTGCCCCAGGTGTTTATGCTGAGTGCCTTCAACCATCTGAAAGTGCTGCTAACACAGAGAAACCAACTCCCTGGAGAGTCTTATTGAGCTTTTAAAATGGATCCTAAAATAGGTAAATAATAAGACAGACACAAAAAATTGAACTTGAAACTGAACAATTACTCTATTTACTGTATATTATGTTTGCCCTTGTGCTTGTGCAAAATGAACATTTTAGTATGATAGTGGGACATGCAAGGTCAGAGGTGTGTCACTGTTGGTCCAAGGCAGGGCAGTCTGCAAGGGGCTCAACAGTGTCAGACCAATCATCAGCCAGGCTGATCACAACACTCCTCTGTTCTTGCTGGGAGGAAACTTTATGTAGTTAAAAAAAAAAGAGATGCCTGAATCATAGGACAGCTTTTTCTTTTGATTTGCATAATGCTGTCCAGCAAGCAGAGCTGATCAACCTCATGGCCAGCTTGCTGTGGTCCTCCCCATCAATGTAAAAACAATCCCCTCCACCCTCTGCTAAGTATCCCTCCCACCTCCCACTGCTCCCCCTTCTTAATTTGCTGACACTGGGGTGCCCACCCCAGGTGCTGACTAGTTCCCCCCACCCCACCTGTTTTCACTGTGAGACACTGGAGAGTCCATACCCAGTGCTGCCAAACATAATACCAACACTGGAGTGCCCAATCCCCAGTATCATTACCTGAAATAATGAAGACCATCTCTGGTAGCCTTTTATTTCTTCTTATACACCCTGTAAAAAAGAAAAACATCCATCAATCCCTGTTGCTGCCATGGGTACACCACCACCATTACCCTCCCCCTACACAATCCTCCCATTGTGCACCCCCACACACCCCCATCACTTAGGGAACTGGCGGAAGTACTGGCTGCCCCACTGGTGGACCTGTTTGACACCTTGCTGGAGAAGGGGTGTGTGCTGCAGGACTGGATGGCAAATATGCAAGGCACGCTTGCAGCACTGGCAGTTTGTGGGCGTTTGGCACCAAATTTTCAACATAGGCATTTCAGCACCTCTGCTCATGTACAGTGTCACTGTCATTTCCTCAAAGTGTCCCAAGAAGTGATTTCGCACAGTGACCATGCTATTCTGCGCCGAAAGTACGGAAACACATTTTGGGCAGGATATGTGAAGTGACAGCTGTACTGTTCATCAAGAGGTGTGTAAAATGGCAATGGTGGAACCAGAGGAAAATATCAAATGCATAACGGTATGAGCATGCGCAATCTGCTAATGCACGCTTGTAACACAGTCATTTTATGGAGTATCAGCCCAAATTTTCAACATAGGCATTCTAGGAGCTCTGCTCATGAACTGTGTCACTGTCATTTTCATAATCTGGCCCAAACACTGATTTCCCACAGCAACAGCGCTTATTGTGTGCTGGAAGCGCCGGAAACACATTTCGGGCAGGATGTGGGAAATGACAGCTGCACTGTTCACAAGGAGGTGCACAAAATGCCAATGCTGAAAAACCGCATTAAAATATTACCAAATGCGTGAAGTTACGAGCCTAAGTAGCAACTGCGCAACGCATGCTCGTAAAACAGACATTTCTTGGATTTTTTCCACCAAATTTGGAACATAGGCTTTTTGAGAGGCCACCTCATGAACACTGGCACTGTCATTTCATTAATGGGTCCCAAAAGGTGATTTCACGCAGTGACTGCGAAATCACCTTCAGAGGCCGATTAATGCCATGACAGTGACAGAATTTATGAGGAGGGGCCCCAAAAACCCCATGTTGAAAATTTGGTGCCAAAATTACAAGAAATGCCTGAGATATGCAACAAAGTTGAAAAAACCCTATTCATTGCATTATACAGCTTACTGGCATTTCCTCAGTTCACGGTCGGCTTTGAAGAGTGCAGATGTGTTCCCGATCCACTGAAGACTGTTGCGCCAGAGTCCAGAGGTAAGTATGGGGTGAGGGGTGAGGGAGGCAGGTGTGCAGTGGGTGGGTGCGGGTGGAGGGAGGGGGATCTAGACCACGAGGGACGGTTTTTCTAGGTAAAAAAAAGAAAATGTCATGACAGTTTTGGCACTGTGGTGCATTTGGCACACTGGGGTGGGCTCCCAGCGCATGTAAGGTGGGGTTTTGGGGTCAGTAGCAGATGGGATTGGTCACCCTGGTGGCACAGTGGGGGGTTAATGCCACCGAAGATTGGGCACCCACTGCAAACAAATTGGGAGTGTGAGCCAGGGGATTAGGCACCCCTTGGCATTCAACAGTTGGGAGGTATGATGCTGACGGGAGTGGGCTCTTCAGCGCAGAATGCGAGTGGGGCGCGATCCGAGGAGGATTGGGCACCCCTTGGCATTCCACATTTACGGGGGGGATGCCGACGGGGAGTGGGCTCCCCCTGTCAGCACACAAACATGGAGGGGTTGCTGACAGGGGGATTGGGCACCTCCAATGTCGACATAGGTGAGGCAGCCGCCCACTCACCAACCATGGCCATAATGGTGGCAAGCACGTCAAGCAAAGGACCGCTGCGTATGACGATTGCAGCGGACCTTTGCTTTGATGTGCTCGCCCCATTATGTATGCATGGTTTGGCGGTGCCATGCAGGCTGATTGGGGAATGAGGGACACACCTATTGATGCGTGCCCTGCATTCGCCCAACAGCAGCCATGCCCCCAAGACTCGCACTGTGGCAAAATGTTTCTTGCGCATGTGCGCAAGCCAACATAAAAAGAGGATCAAAAGAGTAGGGTGAAAGGGGGGGAGCAAAAGGGGAGGGGAGGATGACTTCTGGAAGGAATGGGGAGGGGGGCATCTCCAGAGAATTAGTCTGAGCTGTACACTCAAGCAGACTTGATAGACCAATAAGGCTTCTTTCTGCTGGCTATTTCACATGTTCATACGTTTGTAATTACTTTTAATTTTCTGACACTGGGTGCCCAATCCCCAGTGCTGGGTAGTACCCTCACCACCCATGTTCACTGTGCAACACCAGGGAGCCCACTCCTGGTACCACCAAACATAATACTGACACTGGGGTGCTCAATCCCCAGTGTCGATACCTAAAATAAAGAAAATCATTCCTCATAGTCTTTTTTTCATATTTACATATCCTGTAAAAAAGAAAACCATCCATCAATGTCTGTTGCCGCCGCCAGCACACCACCGCTGTTACCCTCCCCCACCTGATGCTCCTACTCAGCACCCAGCACCCCACACTCTTCCCCACCCCTTACTTACCTACCAGGGGTCCAACACCATAATTCCCTCTGGACTGGAGACACATCTTCATTTTTCAAAACCAGACTGGAAACTGAGGAAATCAGGTATGCGTTTCAAGGCATTTCAATGGGTTTTGAACTTGTCCTTATAACTTGGTAATTTTTTTTAACTATTTTTCCCCTAAATTTTCAACATCTCCTTTCTGGGATCTCATCTCATGAACAAGGACAGTGAAATTATACAACTCAGTCCCAAAAGGTGATTTTGCAATTGTTGCATAAAATCACCTTTCAGGCCGGATTTGAATATTTTCTCATCCTTTTTCATGAGGGAGAGTCATAAGTAGTGTTTGTGCGAAATTAAAAAATTTCAGTCAGTGAAATAGTTTGCGTAATCCTCGCACTATGCAAAATATTTCACGGGTGCAAAATGTGAAATCACCCCAAGCAAAATACTAAATTTCACCCGCAAAATGCTGATTTCATCACCCATGGTCAAAATTCTGCATTTGCAAGCCAGGTGGGAACAACTTCAAACAAAAAAAAAAAAGAGTCCCCCCCCTCCCGAAGACTGACCCCACATCCCTGGTGTCTAGTACCCCCTGGCCGATTGCTGGCCAAATGAAAAATGACCCTGGGCCCTACCCCAATCCTGAGATTCACAATGCCTCCCCCTTCTCCCCCCTTCCATTGTTCAAGTAGGCACCACAGATGATGATCAGAATTTATGTAAAATTAAAAAACCAAAAACAATTTGCATGGTGTCTAGTCCAGTAGTAGTAGAGTACCCCACCCCCCATCTAGTGCCTCCCCCATCAGGCCACCGGCACAACCCTCCACTCACCTCTGCAGCTGGCAGCCCACCCGACTACCTCAATGAATGAATGGGCGCTTCTACAAGCATGTGCTCATTCATTGCAGCTCCCGGTCAGATGACCAAACCAATCAGATGACTGGGAGCTGCATGAATGAGCACGTGCATGTAGAAGCACATGCTAACTCATTGAACTAGTTGGGCAGGCTGCCCAGCTGTGGAGGTGAGTGGAGGGCTGTGCTGGTGGCTCGGTGTGGGGGGCTACTAGATGGGGGAGTGCAGGTTGGGGTACTGTCTACTACTACTGGACAGGGTGGGGGTTCCACTAGACACCAGGGAAAGTTTTTTTTTATTATTTTTGAACATAAATTCTGATCAGCAGTGCCTGCATTTACAATTACTTAGACAATGGAGGGGAGGGCAGTGTTACTCTCTCGAGGTGGGAGTGAGGTCCGGGGATCATTTTTCATTTGGCTGGTGATCGGCTTGGGGGGGGGAGTTGGGGCCACTAGACACCAGGGAAGTTGTTTTTATTTTTTATTTTAAAATATGTGGATGGGGGTACAGGTCCTAATCTTGGGGTGGGGGGATTTCTTCATATGAATTTGTGGGCCGACAATCGGCCAGGGAGTAGGGGTGGGACCACTAGACACCAGGTGCCGGGTATTCAGAAATGCACCAAAGGCAGGCTCAACCCCGGCACAGTGCAACTCAACTGTGCAATGGCACAGTAACCACGATATTCAACAGTTGTGCACTGCAACGTGCACCAACGTAACATGGCTGAATATCACAGTCACTGTGCCATGATGCATTGGAAGGTGCACCAGGGAGCAACCAGAAATGCACCATAGCACAACCAGGGATGCACAATGGGCAAAGGAAGATGCACTAAGGCACAGCAGGAACAGCCACAGGCATGGCAGGGAGCCAGGCATCAGGGAAGGTGGGGGGACAGCGCGGGGAGGCAGCGGAACCAGGCCAGGAACACTGGCAGAGACACACAGGTGACCACTGCCCATGGAGTGCAGGCATGCAGCCAGCTCCCCCGGGTGGTGGACGCATGGCACAGGTGGCACTGACATCCAAGGGTGAGCTCCCACTGGCTACCACTCCCTGGATAGCACACAGCTGCCCGGACAACAGCAATCCACACCCTGGCACATGGCACCCAACACACATGCCACACAGCCTGTATAGCCAGCCCATGGCCACTCCAAGGCACATCCACTGACTGAGGGGCATGTCAACACCATGCACGGTCCACACAATTACACAGGAGCACCACACAGCGACCCACCACACCACTGCAGCATGGACGCACTCGCCAGCTGCAAAGCTGACATGGATACAGACGGGTAAATAAGTAACAAATATAATTAAAGATTAACAACAATAAGGAAACAATACAGTCAAGAACAAGGGGGGGTAGGTGAGGGAGGGAGGGAGGGAAGGGACAGGGTCTGTACAGTTGGATGGGGGAAGGTAGGGGAAGGAAGGACAGAGGAGGGAAGGGAGCTGCAGGTCATCAAGGCCGGCCACGGCCTGCCATTACCTGGTGCCTTCCCCTGCACCGGTCCCGGAGCAAGATCCTCCTTGTCTGATCAGCAATTTCCATGGTATGGGATGTAATAAGAATTATCTGTCACAGGAGTTGACAATAAAATGGCAGGCGGGACCCCTCCGGACACCTATGGCAGAGGAAGGGACAGGTGATCAGTGCATTTCCACAACACCCTAGCCCCCCCACTGTGTGCAGCGGACAGTGGGAACACATGCTCCAGAGTGGCACCCTGGCCACCCGCAGTGGGTGGGCCTACACCTGCTGCCAACCCGGCAAGCCACGGCAGTGCACAGTGCTGGACACCATCACCCAAGGGCCACCCAACAGCACAGTGGCAGGCAGGTGGCATGGTGCTGCAGCAGAACCACAGTGGCACTGGTGGCAGCTAGATGCACACCTAGCCCACCAACTGCTGCCACACATGTGCAATGGCCACCCCATGGCACCACGCACACTGCACTGTGTGCTGCACACAACTACCACGGCACAAGGCACAGGAGGTCAAGGCCATACCCCAACCCCCACCGACCACCCTGCACAACAATGTGGGAATGCACAATGCCTACCTGCTCATCATGGTGCTGTGCACAGCGGTCCCACTGCTGCACCTCCGCTCGGTCCTGCACCCCCAGCCGAAGGGCCCGCAGTAACCTGCTGCTGCCCGCCAGGCACCCTGGCCACCCTGGCTCATCTCCGGTCTTCAGGTCCTAGGACAGGAACACAGACAGGCACACATCAGAACACAGCCACAGCATGAGCCCACCGCCCCCACCCCCAAGCACAGTGTGCGCCCCTGCTGGGCAAGGCTGCAGGGCAGTGGTGCAGCACACCCAGTGACTGGCAATGCCATGCTACAGGGCACACAATGACAGGCCCCCCTCCCCGGCATGGCATGCAGCCCTGCTAGCCCCCATGAAACAGTGGTCATGCCACAGATGCAGTTTGAGCCCACTTACCTGGCCGTGGCATGGCCCGCATGCGGACGTGTGCGCCTGCAGCCGCTCCAGGTCCCTCCTGACCAGGTCACCATACCAGTGGCAGCACTGCTTCCTGGTGCACTGCACCCCAGTGGCCTGCACCAGCCCATTGGTGATGTTCTGCCACACCTCTGTCCTGGGCCGCTGTAGGGGCTGCTGCCCGAATAGGCCGGCAGCATGGGGCTCCACATGGGCCACCAGGTTAACGAGTTCCACCTGGCACCAGTTCTGCGATCGTGGAACAGCATGGTGCATCATGGTGCCAAAGCAAAGCAGCAGGACAAAATGATGCCCAGTAATGCATGTGCACAACGTGCACGAGATGCACACGTTGCAAGAAGTTGCGCTGCCTACGGCAATCGCGCATCTCTGGAGATGCGCAGTGTGGGCATGGCCACACCGGCACATGGAGCAGGTGTCCCAAGAGGGCATAGGGCAGGGTGGGGGTCAGGGGTCAGCATGCACAATGTGTGTGTGAGCGCCATAGGGCCCATGACGCATGGTGTGCAATAGGGTCATGAAGGCACCATGCCCCATGGGCCCAATAGCACCCAAGTGCCATAGGCCCAATAGCACCCTAGCACCATGGGCCCAATAGCATCCTAGCACCATGGGCCCAATAGCATCCTAGCACCATAGGCTCAAAAGCGCCCTAGCACCATAGGTCCAATCATGCCCAAGTGCCATAGGCCCAATCACGCCCTAGCGCCATGGGCCCAAAAGAGCCTTAGCTCCATGGGTCCAATAGCGCCCTAGCGCCATAGGCCCAATCGTGCCCAAGTGCCACAGACCCAATCGCAGCCTAGCGCCATAGGCCCAATAGTGTTAGAGCACCATAGGGTCCATGGCGCATAGGCTACAATGGCCCCCTATAGCACTCCTAGTGTACGCTGCACAATAGGCGGTAGCACATGCATGTTGATGAGGGCGCACAGCGCATGTCACAGCATTGTGCCATGACATGCGCCAGAGCAAGTCCATTGCACAAAGCGCAAAAGCACGATATTCAGCCATCATATGCAGATTAGCTCATCAGCCTATCCGCAGCGCAATGGGGATATTTGCATGTCATTACCATTGCGCATCAGCCCATTTGCATGCGATGTGCTATAAAGGTGCCGCACAACAGCACAAGCCATAGACCGGTATTGCAACCATCAGAGGTAAGTTGTATCTGCCGAGGAGACAACCAGCATAGTGGGATGGATGGCTGAGGTGGGCCGCTGCAGCCCCTAACCACATGTCCATGTCCACAGGTAGCATCATGTCGGAACATGAGGAGGGTGAGGAGTGTGGGCCTGCCTGCAAGCGCAGGCCCAACTTTACTAAAGTGGAGGCAGATGCCCTGTTCGAGGCGTACCTCAACAGGGAGCCATTGCTGAGGGGCACCACTGGCATACCCCAGGCCAGGGCCGCAGCCTGGGAGGAGGTTGCGAAGGCTGTGAACCAGTAGGGAAGCCACCAGCGGTCTGCACAGGAGTGCAAGAAGAAGGTGGGCACCAACAAGCGTCGGATCAAGGAGAAGGTGGCGGCCATACCGGCTGCCAGGCCAGCCATAGGTGGGGGCCAGGCCACCGTGCCACAGCTCATGGTGCAGGAGGAGCTGGTGGCGGCCACCATGTGGTGCAGCACAGTCGAGGGTGTGCCGGGTAGTGGCTTCCAGACTGGAGGGAGCCCATCACTGCATGGTAGGTATGGCAGCCTGGGGGAGGGCCAGGGCCTGTTGATTCAGCAGCACTAATGCATCTGTGTTCCTTTACAGCACTGGCTCACCAGCATGTGGTGGCAGGAGCACCTGGAGCTGCCATGGGGGCATACCCAGCCCCAGAGGACCAGCCATCCACCTCCATGGGCATCCGAGGGCCCGATCGGCTGCAGCACACCACCACTGTCCAGTCAGATGTCCTGGGCGTGGTGGCGGATGAGGCCCTGGCTGTGTTCCAGCAGAACACAAGCCATGGCATGCTCTGTGCATAGACACAGATCGGGGCGGGATCCGACACTGATGACGATATTACCATAGTCCTGGACGGCAGGGGTCTTGTAGTGGGGGAGACACCCATACCATCCACCATAACTAGCAGCATGGCTAGTGGTCTGTTGGCAGTGGAACAGCTGCCCATCACTGCCCCAGTACCGCTGTGTGCACAGGCACAGCAGCGCAGGGTGGCAGTGGTGGTGCAACCACACAGGCGCTGGCCAGCACACAGGGGCTGGAGGGGCAGCAGCAGCAGCAGCAGACAGCTGAGGACATTGGGCAGCCAGGTGCAGCATCCGCCGCCAGTGCGCCTGTCATTGTCCAACTGCATGAGGACCCTGCTGTGCAGCACCCACCTGAGCGGGAGGCCATGCAGCGCGGTTGTATGCCACCGGTGGGTCGGCGCCACGCCCATGCACCCCTGGGTGTTGACCCCTTGCCCGAGCACACCCAATTGCTGTGGGCCTCCATGGAGCAACAGGTGCTGCTCATAGCTGGGGTGTGTACACTCCGTGCAGAGGTGCACCAGGCAGCCGAGCAGCATGACAGGGGCACCGCACAAGTCCTGGAGGACATACAGCACCTGTGGGAGGACACAACTGCAGCCCTGGACCGCATTGCCAATGCGATCATGGTCGGCCTTGCCCCACTGGCTGCCACAGGCTGTGGCCGACTGCCACCGACACCACGGAGTGCAATGTCCACCCCACGGCCGCGGTGTCAGGCAACTCCATCAGTGTCAACACCAAGCTCTGCTGTGGGCATCCCAAGCACACCTGGTGCGGGCCGGTTTGGGAGCCTGCAGATCCCTGTGAGGACCCAGTCGAGTTCCTGCAGTCCCACCCTTGGGGGTGGTCACAGACCCCCTGTGGTCGTTACACAGCTGGTGTCTGCTGGGCGGCCATGGCACAGCTGTCCCCATGTCCGTGGTGGCCATGTGTCTGCATGGCGGATCTGATGTGCACACCACCCTGTCTGCTGTCTACAGTCACTGCCCTGTGTGCACATGGGTGTTGTGTGTGTGTGTATGACAAGGTCGTGGCAACTGTGTGTTGCACCACACACTGTCCGTGTGTGCACCTGCCCTGCCATTGGCCCATGTGGCATGTGTATGATGATGCCATGACAGCACTGGTTGTGCATGTGCACTGGTGCCCTGCATCTGATCCATGCCACATGCTAGTGCCTGGGCACTTGCCTGCAGGTGTCCAGTGTGGGTGGGTGGGTGGGTGTGTGTGCGTTGGTTGCTATGCAGTGCTATATGGTGTTGCCTGTGTGCCTTGCCACTGTGTCGGTTCTGTGCATGGGTGTTTGTCCACCTACCTGCATGCACCGTAATGTCTCCTGTGCTATTGTGTCATGATGCTGGCATGCCATCCTCATGAGCCGGGGATCCCTCCACCCAGGGGTGGGCTGCCCATCACCTCCCAGCCGATCACCCACGTCGTTCCCACTGCTGTTCCCCTCTTCAGCCTCAACAACTATCCCATGGTCAATGGCCATGTTGTGCAGCATGCAGCAGGCCAGGAATAGGCTGCAGGCCTTCGAGGGGCTGTACTGTAGGGCACCACCGGACCTGTCCAGGCAATGGAACCATGCCTTCAGCATCCCGAACACACACTCAATGATGTTCCGCATGCTGGCATGTGCCTCGTTGTACTGCTCCTCCGCTGGGGCCGACAGGCACCGGTAGGGGGTGGGCAGCCAGGGCCTGAGTGGGTAGCCACTGTCACCTGTGTAGAGAGAGATATATGGTTAGCCTGGTGTCCCCTGTCACTGTGCCCCATGCCCTTCCTGGGCACACTCGGCAGCATCCCTGCCCTGCCCACCCTCCTCCCATTCCCTGCTCCACCCAGCTGCCCGTGGTCTCGCCATACTCATCCACTAGGTGACCTGTGGGGATGTCCCCACTTTTGAACCTGTGGCACAGTGCTGAGCTGTGCTAGATGAAGGCATCATGTGTTCCCCCAGGGTGTGTGGCACAGCCATTGGTTAAGCACCCCCTGGCATCGCACACCACCTGGCAGTTGATACTGGGATAGCCCTTTCTGTTGACATAGGCTACCCCCTACGCACCAGGTGGCATGTGGATGCCCACATGGGTGCAGTTGATGGCCCCAGTATGCCTGGCATATGTGCTACCCTGTGGAACGCCTGCATGATTGCTGTACACTCTGCCTGTATGCTGGGGAAGTGGATGTATTCTGCAGCATGTAGCAGCAGGGTGTTGAGGAATTGTGTGAGGAACCGTGATGTGGCTGACTGGGTTATGCCTGTGGTGTCCCCTGCTGGTCTCTGGAAGGTGCCTATGGCGAGCAGGCACATGACAGCTGTTACCTTTGTCTCCACTGTCAGGGCATGGCTTCATCTGGTGGGTGCCAGCATCTCCTCACTGCACAGCTCACAGAGCTGCCTCAGAATTGCCCGGTTCAGGTGATACCAGCCCACGATCTCTGTGTCAGCGTGGGTCTCAAAGCTGATGCGGGACCGGTACCGCCTGTTCTGGGCGTACTGCCGACAGGCCCTTCCACGGCCATGTTGCTCTACCTCCTGCCTCCTCACACCCCTCATTACAGCCTACATCTGGAATGCCACACTGGCCATGGCACCTGTTGTCCTGTCACCCCCTGGGTGTTCGGCTCCACTGGCCCACCTGGCTCTGTGGGGCAGTGCCTGTCACTTGGCAGAGCTCCCTCCTGTGTACCCTGCCCCTGGCTGGCTTTTGCCTGCAGGCTCTGTCACCCACCCCTGTGGGTGCCTGTGTCACTCCCCTTGGGTCTGGTGGCTCTGTGTAGCACCCACTCTCTCTCACTCCTTCCTTTGGCCTCCCTGTCTGTCACACTCTCTCGCTCACTCTCTCTCTCTCTCTCTCTCTCTCGGTCTCTCTCTCTCTCGCTTCATGTCTCCTTCTTTCTCTCTCTCTGACAGCCTGTCTGTCCATCTCTGTCCTGCTTTCCTGTGGCACAAGTGCCCTCCTCCTGCTTGCTCCCTGTTTTTATAGGCTCAAGTCTGCTCCATGCAACTGGCAGTTGCTCCTCACTTGCACCATTGGTCGGGGGTTGAATATCGCACTGTGCCACATATTCATGGGTACGCCCCCTGACCTTGCGCATGCATTCATTACTATTGTGCACTGGCACACTGCTACTTGCACTGTGCAGTTGCTTCTGCTGAATATCTCTCCATAGCGCATCTCTGCAGTTGTGCATGGTGCAACTCTGTTGTGCCATGCACAACTGCTTTGAATATCCAGGCCCAGGGATGTTGGGGGAAAACCCTTTTTTTGTTTTATTTACACATGAAATTCGGCATTTTGCACCATTGAAATTCAGGCAAAATGCATGAATTTCTCAAAATATTTTGCATGACAAAATTCCTGATTTTGCCAGAATTTTGCCGATGAAACAAAATTTTGCTGTATCTCTAGTCATAAGAAAGCTATGTTGAAAATTTGTGGGAAAATATCAAAAAACAACAAAGTTATGAGTGTATATTGACATTTTTCGGTGCACGCTAGTAACTTTGGTAATTTTCAATATTCTGACTCAAAATTTTCAACATAGTCATTTTTTCACACCACCTCATGAACGTGACAGCTGTCATTTTTCAAATCCTGCCAAAAATGTGTTTCTGCACTTGTGGCACAAAATCATCTTTCAGGCAGGATCTGAAAATTTCCTTCGCCCTTGTACATGAGGTAGGGTCATGAGAAGGCTATGCTGAACATCTGGGATACAAATATTAAAAAGCAATAATGTTAAGAGTGTACATTGACATTTTTAATACATGCTCATATCTTTTGTAATTTTCAACATTTTTACCCCAAATTTTCAATGTAGCCATTTTTTCACACCACCTCATGAATGTGGCAGCTGTCATTTTCTTCGACTCCTGACCAAAATGTGTTTTTTTTACTTGTGGTGGGAAATTACATTTTGGCCACAATTTTATAAATGATAACTGATAGTCAGAAAGAGTGGTCATAAAAAGACTATGTTGAAAATGTGTGGCCAAAATGTGAGAAAAAAAAAACAACTAAGTTATGAAGAAATGTTAAATTGTTCCAACATCCCCAAGGGGTTCTTAAGATACTCAAGCCTCACTCTGTCCCCTGCCTAGCCAGAAGTTCAGAAAGTCTAACATTTTCTGTACCCCACTGCTAGACACCACAAGGACAGCGCTCCTTACAAAGTTAGAGCCTTGAACTGGTTCAACTCTCTTGAGTCGGAAGTCACTAACATTGCCACACTTGGCATTTTTAAATGCATTCTACACCAACTCCTTGTGGCTAGTGCATCCTGTGATTGCTTCACTTAAACTGCTTGATGCCTGCTCCTTTCCCTGCTCTCACCTCCCACCCTCACACGCCACTCTGCCACCTCCCCTACCCTCCAGCACACCAATGTCCACCCCATAAGCCTTGCTTGCTCCCTAGTTATTATAGACCCCCCTGTACATCTATTCATCTCCCTCTGCACTTCTACCCTAATGCCACTCCCCTCACTCTACCTGTCACTCCCTGCACCCCTACCACACATATCCTATCTCTGTCACTCTCTCCTCAGCTGTCCTATCCCCCTCTAACCTCCTCATTCCCCTTCCACTCTTTCCCCTCACTGTATCTCTGTCTTCCCTACATCTGCTCTCTGTCTTCCCTACATCTTCTCTCTGTCTTCCCTACATCTTCTCTCTGTCTTCCCTACATCTGCTCTCTGTCTTCCCTACATCCTCTCTCTGCCCCTCCCATCCCTACCCTCATATAGCCTCTTATTCTCACCCTTCCCCTCCTTGACAGTACCTTTGAGCTGCTATCTACCTCCTCCCTGAATTTTAGAATCTTATTGCTGCTCTCTGGGACCAGTAACTCCTGCTCCTGTTGTAACTTCTCCTGTAATTTCCCAGGCATGCATTGTACAGTGCCTGGTGTACTGTTCTACTGCATAGATTAGTTGCTTTGCAAACATAGACAACGTCAATGGCTGCTTCTTTGTATATTTACTGTATGTTATGTATTGCATTTATGCTATTTTCTACTTGTCCTTGTTACATGATGTGGAACCTTTGTAAAACAGCCCCTGGCTCAAGGGTGTCTTTTCAAATTCTTAATAAATAAACATTTACTCATAACTTTATTTTTGCAGATTTTGGCCCCTGATGTTCATCATGTCTCTTGTGTTCCCCCACCTCTTAAACATGACAGGTGTCATTTTTCAAATTCCCTCTGAAGCTGGTTTTCACAGCCGCACTGCGAAATCACCTTTCGGATGGGATTGAAAAGTTCCACGTGTCTTGATCATAACATCAGGTCATAAAAAGACTGTTACAAATTTGGGATCAAAATGTGGGAGCCCACTGAAAATGAGATATTGCCTCTCAGCTGGCACACCCTGGATAAATACAATCTAAAAATGTGTAAAAGCAGGACACTACTGAAAATGAGATGTTGCATCTCATCGGGTCTATCCTGGTAAATATATAGTAAAATGTGTACAAACAAGACCCAGTACAGCAGCAATGCAAGCGGTGAATATTTGGCATGGACAAATGCTTGTATTTTTTTTATTACTTCAGATGAAAAAAAACAATTCCTCAACTCCGGTACAGGGATAGGCAAAACAAAAACAATGCAACAACCACTGTGATGTACTTTAACCAAGGAAGGGACATGACAAAAAATAAAAGTCCACTTCATTTTCAGTTTTGTTTATTTTCAACAACTGACGAATTCAACTTGTCCTATAATGAATAGCTTACCAGGCTGAAAAGCACATCTGATGGTTTTGTGACTTGGACAGCAGGTGGCAGTGTGCTGCTTGCAGAGGTGGTTGTACTTTAAGGAGTGTTTTTCACACAAGAGAAATGTATCTGATTTTACTGAGCACGCATATGGGTCATGTGTTATCACTAATGTGTGGTGGCCTTGTCTGGCCACTTCATCAGGATGTATAGGAAAATCTTTATTATAGTGAGGTGGTATCACCACTGTAATTAGGGCTGAGAAGACACTTTAATGCTAAACTCCAATATTCATAGAAACATAGAAACAGATTCAATGAAGGCAGAAAAAGAATGATGGTCCATCCAGTCTGCCCATGGTTCTCCGCATAGCCCTAGGACCTATTTTCTGTACAGGGTACTAGCCCTCCCTATCCACTCCCGTTCCACTCTTTGTTACTGCTAAACCCTTCACTCTGTCCCAACCTTGTTTGAAACCATTAATGGCTTTGGTGCCCACCACCTCAGCTGTTAGACGGTTCCACAGTTCCAACACCCTTTCTGTAAAATAATACTTTCTCCTCTTGAACCTCTCTCCTGTCAGTTCCCACTCGTATCTTTGTGACCTTGAACTGTTGCTCATGATAAATAATTCCCTGCCAGTCACCTCATTTATTCCTTTCAGGAACTGGAAGTCTCTATCATATCTCCCCTCTCCTATCTGGCCTCCAGTGAGAACATCTTCAGTGTCTTGAGGAAATCCTCGTAAGACCTGCCCTGTTGGCTCTGAATCACCTTTGCCACCTGAACAGAAAAAAGCCACATAACTCACCAGGCTCCCAATAAAACTGCGGTCCACACTTAAGTTAACTTCCTCGGTTTGTAGAGCATGTTTAATTGCACTACAGAGAGTAGTATTCAGTTCAGTGGCAATCACAAGTAGCGAAAACAATTTCCCAGTTAAGGATGACAGTGAAGTAACATCCGTGGATTAGTCTTTTCCAGTAATTCATTCAGCACGTTCCAGTTTTCACTAACCCCACAACTTCAATCAAACTGTTAGCTGTACCAAAAAACAGCAACAAAAAAACCCCAATGAAAACCACACACTCACCAGGGCTCAGTTTTGGCAATTTTATTAAAGTATAGCAGACAGCGAGCTAACACCCCTGCATATCCCCTCTCTCACCATAGGCTTCCTCAGGGGTTGGAGTCAGCATGTCTCTCATGTCCTTAAGTACCCCACATTCAATTAGCTCATAAACACAGAAACATAGACTTTGACAGCAGATAAGGACCTCGTGGCCCACCCAGTCTGCCCATTTCCTACCTATTAGATAAGCTGCAGATCCTAGTTAACCAAGAGCCTACTTCCTCCTACCCCTCCCACTAGAATTGCCTTACAGTTGCAGCCACAGACACTGCCAGATATTTCTCCAAATTTCTGTGATATTTTCAGAAATATCTCCTGTTTTCTGCATTTCCACAGTAGGGGCAGCAGAGAGAAACTCTTCAGAAATGTTGCAAAATATCTGGAAATAGCTGGCAATGTCTCTGGCTACTACTGTATGTCTGTCCCATGCATTCTTGAATTCCCCCACTGTTTTTGACCCCCCAGCTTCCTCAGGAAGGCCATTCCATGCATCCACATCACCTCCCTCTCTGTGAAAAAATACTTATTCACGTTGCCCCTGAGCTGTCCCCTTCTATCTTTAAATTGTGACCCCTTGTTCTTACACATGTCTTTTTCTGAAAGATGCTACCCTCTTGGACTTTGTTGATTCCCTTGAGGTACTTAAATGTTTCTATCATGTCCCCCCTCTTCCTTCTTTCCTCGAGGGTATACATATTAAGCTCCTTTAGTCTCTCTTTTTATGGCTTCTGGTGCAGACCCTGCACCATTTTAATTGCCTTCTTCTAGACTGCCTCCATCCTGTCCATGTCCTTGCAGAGGTGGGGTCTCCAGAACTGCAACCAGTACTCCAGATGAGATCTCACCAACTGTCTGTACAAAAGGATAACAATTTCCTGTTTTCTATGGGTGATGCCTCTCCCTAGGCATCCCAGCATTCCCCAGACCTCCTCACTGCCTTGTCACATTGCGTGCCTACCTTTAGTTTGTCTGATATGACTGCCACCAGGTCCCTTTCTATTTTTGCTGTTGTTAGTACCTCCCCCCATTGTGTACTATCCAATTAATAGACAGCCAGAAACATGAAAAGTGTGAGTACAACAAACTCTGGTCAGAACCACTATGGCTGCTAATATGTTAACTTGATAAAGATGTTTCCTGGCTGTAAATATCAAGATGAATTGCCGTAGTCAACTCCATGTGTAAATTTCGTTTTTGGTAAAGGTAGATCATTTATCTAGTTGATCCTATGTTTCCCATGTGTTTAAATGTGAGTGGTGAGTGCATGTTGTACTATATGTGGAAGGAGAGGGAGCGCTGCACCAAGGCCTTCAAGTAATAGTAGAAGGAATGGTTTGGGGAGGAGAGGTATGTCTACATTGGGGACTGTAGGCCAAGCTAGAAGGATAAGAACCTATACTGGGGTGATGACCTGCTTTCATTCAGCTGGCAACCACAATCCTCAGTGGATGATTCAAATGTTACTTCAGTAGACATTTTAGATAACTGGAGGGGGGATGGAAGAAATAGGGGCTATAGAAAGTGGGTCACTACAAGCTGAGATAGAGAATAGGGAGATCCCAAGCAGAAAGAGTCCCACCAGGATGCAAGATATTCAAGGGAGCAAGGGGTTAGCAAAGGAAGAAGGGGGATATGGTGCAGTCAAAGGAGAAAGGTGTGGAAGGGGGAACATTTGGAAAAAGGAGAAAGCGGCAAGAAGAGAGGTGAGGGCTGTCAAAATGGTGCAAGTTCTATATCAGAAGCCCTATGAAGAGAGACTGAAAGTGTTCAATATGTACACCCTAGAAGAGAGGAGAGAGAGTGGGGATGTTATGGAGACCTTTAAATACCTCTTGGAGTTTACTAAGGTACCGGAGGGAGATATGTTTCACAGAAAAAGGTGTTGTAAAACATGGGATCATGATATGAAGCTGGAAGAAGGTAGATTCAGTAGAGATGTGAGGAAGTAGTTCTTCACAGAAAGGGTGGTGGATTCCTGGAACAGTCTTCCATGGAAGGCAGAGGGAGTAAAATCAGTGGTGGGCTTCCAAAATGCCTGGGGCAGGCACAAAGGAATCCTAGGAGGAAGGAAGTGGGGTGGAAGATGAAAGAGACAGTGCTGTAGGGAAAGTTGAGTCTGCAGCAAAACTGATCGTAATTAAAAATGGGCAGACTAGATGGGCCCAGTGGTCATTATCTGTCATCAGTTTCTATGTTTATGTAACACCCCCCCTTGGGAGATTACTAATCTATTTACCCCTCTCTGGGTTTTTGTGGCCTAATTCGGTCCAGTAGAAAAAAAGGGTTAATTCTTCTGAGCACTCAGGTTGAGCCTTCTGTGGGTTGGGAGGTTACCACAGGTGTGTGGGGGTATAAAGCCCAGCAGCATAGGTGGCAGGAGGAGTTCTGGCTGGAGGAGTGAGTTGTGAGGGAGTGAGAGTGAGAGTGAGTCGGGGCCAGGCGGGGGTGATTGCCCGCACCAGCACCAGGCTGGTGGCACATGGGGGAACACAGAGGAAGAAGTGGGAGCCCATAGCCACAAGCTGCAGAGTATCTTGGAGGGCAGCTAAGGTTGAGTGGGAGCCAGCAGCTGCAAGTCACAGAGTGCCCTGGCAGCCTGCACTGATTCATGTAGGGATCCAGTGAGCAAGAATGGGTCAGGGAGTGTAGTGTCCAGAGACCGAGTTGCCTTGGAGCTCCACGGGACATGTCCCTCTTCTCAACTGGTGGACAGTTGCTGCCAGTTCTGGGAAAGGATGCAGGGGTCATGAGGCAACCTGCAAATCCCCAAGCCAAAAGGTTTTATTTTCCGAGGGCCACTGAGCCTGTGTAGGTTGGGGGGGGGGAGGAGAGGAGAGAGAGAGAGAGAGAGAGAAAGATGGGTATCATTGAGAGTTTGGGTGCCTATGAAGAATAATGGGTTGCTAGGCACGGTGAACTGTTTTGGGACTTGTGCTGCCTTCAGACTTTTGTGACCATAGCAGTCCTGAGTTAATGCTGCCCCAAAGACCATGCAACCTCCTAGGCCCAGGTAAAAGCTGCTATAATTGCCATACTGGTCATGTGAAAGCTGAATGTGCTACCCACAAATTAACTGATGCTACCCAGAGCTATGTGTGAATATGTTTAATGAATTTAGGATCCCTGTTGTTTCTTCAAGTTCCATGTGGACATTCTGTTATTGAAAGGAACTGTTTAATGTGAATCAACCTGTTGTTTTCATCCAGCACCATTGAGGAAAAGGGACCCTGTGTGTGTAACATCTGGGCTGGGTAACATGGACACTGGAAGTGTTTCTGCTGTTGTGAGTGCCCCCTTCTCATGGACATATTCCATCCATACCCCGGACATGGGGAGAGAGGGCTACATTCCTATGTCTGACAGGTTAAGTGATTCAAATGGATAAGGCACACAGCTGTTCCAGTTTTGCACTCGCAGTTGGTTTACAGAGCAAGTTTAGACACAAATGTGTGTAGTGGTTGTTGGGGGGAGGGGTAAGAAGATGTGGGCTTGATGATCAAACGAAATCAAAACAAAACAAATTAAATTAAATACCTTTGCCGTATAGTACCATGCACTCCATCAAACCCAGCAGTGATGAACATTACATACATATTCTGTAGGTTACAATCACTGATTTTAGAAATACATATTTTTTATCCAAGTCATCAGTCTCCATTCAATGCACATACTAAGCTTTATTTGTAAAAGGCTGGGAAATAATGTAAAAGTTTAAGTCGACAAAAAAGTCAAGTACGTTATCACTTTTGGTCAGCTTCACCTTTCAGCATTTCCTTGTTACAAGTCTGGATGACAGCGAGACAGAGAGAGAGAGAAAGAGAAAGGAGGAATGGTGGAGCTCTTTATCATTTAGTCTTAGAATGATTCTGAAAAGGTTAACACACCCTACACACAGCAGTAAATCATTGCACACACACACACACACACACACACACACACACACACACACACACACACACACACACACACACACACACACACACACACGACACACACACACACACACACACACGCACACACACACACACACACTGTTGGTGAGAGAGAGAGGTGTAATCTGAATATTTGCTGGAGCAATGCAGGCTCATTACAAACTCGGTTTTGACCAACGGGCAGTGATGTAGCGCTGAATTTAGAAGTGTGGAGTCTCAATATACTATTGATATCCCGGCTCCCCAGAGGCAGGGGGTTGGGGGTCTGCCTAGGACCCCAGAAGCTATCAAGTTTTAGATGCATTCTGGTGCATTTCGAGGGTCATTTTGACACTATTTGGCTGCTTTTAAAGCCTTCTTTGACTCATTACAAACAACCAATATCACTATCAAAATAACTACTTTTTATTTTCTTTAAAAAAGAATTGTCAAAACTAAAGCAAAAAATCCCACTCCAGACACCCTTCAGACATCCAATTATATACCACTTCTCTTGAGTATAGTCAGCTATCACTGCAGCAGGCATTGCACTTGTTACCTTGCAACCTGAACAGAAGACTCTGCCACCCAACAGTGCACCACACAGTCAGACATATAAGGCAGTGAGAAGAGCACACAAAACACCAGCCTGGAGTTGCATGTGTCTTTCACACAGAAGACACTTAGGCCCTGTCCACAGTACAACATGTTATGCTGTAACGTTCTCAGAAATGTTACTGCCCTTACCGTTACGATGCATCCGTACTGCGACGGTAATGTTTTTGAAAATATTACAAGCTGGTGCTGTTGCGTCCGTATTGATGAAATTTATCCATGTTTGCTACCGGTTTTAAGAACGGTATTTCACATTCTGTGGTATGCTGGTAGCAAGGAGGACTGTTTCACCTAGCAGACAAGCATCTGCACTGGTAAGCAAACTGTTACCAACTGTGTAACAGTTCTCATTCCGATCTCAAGACTACCTCTGAACAGGTTTTGAGATCGGATCCAAAAACGGTAGCGGTAACGTTGCAGATGCGGACGTGAACCGTTTTAACAAAACCCCGTAACAGTTTTGCCACTCTGTAACGTTACTAAGAAAGCAGTGTGGAAAGGGCCTTACACAGACCAACCATGCCAGAGAATGGAACTGATACATAGGACTCACTGGAGGGTCTCTCAAGGCCCAACATTGACACAGGATGTATACCAGGTTATTAATGCTCTATCTGCATGTACCTTGAACTGAGACAGCTGGAGCAGGAAGCGTAAGGCTCAGCAGGGACAGCTGCATGAAATACAGGGCATATACAGTGACATCACAGCCCACAGACTTGACATGCAGCAAGGGTTCTTCAACCTGTGTGAGAACTCGGACAATGACATGACCATAATTGTCACTGCTCTACAGCAGGATGATGTTTTACATTCATATCCAGTACATGGCAGCCAACCCCCGAATCCCCATATGTCACACACTGGAACCACACCATCATCAAGCACTCCAGCATAACCCACACATGACAGCCAACTAATAGGGGTGCACAGCCAACTGTAACAGATGATGACCTAATGTCATGCATGTCCAGTGGCATGTACACAGCCCAGTCACATGGCAAGGGTAGGAGCAATCTTTATGTGTTGTGAATCTCCCACAGTTCCCTTTTTAGTCCTTTATCCTGATTTAGTGATTTAAGCAAGGGAGTGTTTTTTTAATTCTAACTTCAACTTGTTTTGTAAAGAGAGTAAAAACACTCAACCCAAAGTGTGATGATTTCAGCTTTTTACTAGAAGGTCAAAACCCATTTTCTGGATCCAAATAGAACAATTCATAGAAACATAGAAGTTGACGTCAGATAAGGACTGCAAGGCCCATCCAGTCTGCTCATTTATTTTTCTACCTTATGAATGTGCCATCGGCATTTGCTCTGTTAATGGCCTACCTATTCATACTCATCTGTATTGCTCCCTTATGCCTATCTCATGCCTGTTTGAAGCCCTGCACTGTATTCATATCCAGCACTTCCTGAGGTAGGCCATTCCATGCATCCACCACTCTTTTTGTGAAAACGAACTTCCTCACATTACCCCTTAATTGGCCTCCCTCTAATCTCATGCTGTGTCCTCTTGTCCTGCTATTTTTCTTATATTGAAACATGTTAGACTCTTTCACCTTGTTAATGCCCTTAAGGTGTATGAGGGCTTCAATCATACAGTAGTAGCCTCAGACATTGCCAGCTATTTCCAGATATTTCGTGAAATTTCTAAAGAGTTTCCCTCTGCTGCCCCTACTGTGGGAATGCAGAAAGCAGGAGATTTCTCTAGAAATATCACAGAATTTTTGAGAAATAGCTGGCAGCGTCTGTGGCTACTACTGTATAACCTCTCTCCCTCTTTTTCTCCGGAGTATACATATTGAGGTCTGTTAATATGTCCTCATATGTTTTCTGATGTAGTCTCTGCACCATTTTGGTTGCCCTTCTCTGGACTGCCTCAATTTGGTTAATGTCCTTGTGAAGGTGTGGCTTCCAGTACTGCATGCAGTACTCCAGATGGGGAATAACCAGTGTCTTGTAAAGAGAGATTATTACCTCCCTCTTACGACTTGTGATACCCCTACTAATACACCCCAACATCCCCCTAGCCTTACCTACTGCTTTAGTGGTCTGCTTGGATGATTTCAGGTCATCTGTGATGATGATGATGCCCAAGTTTCTTTCTTCCCTTGTGACTGCCAGCAACTCCCCTCCCAACCTATAGGTGGCTTCAGGGTTTCTCTTCCCTATGTGCATGATCTTGCACTTCTTTGTGTTAAACCCCAGTTGCCACTCTTCTGACCATTTTGCCAGTTTATCCAGATCTCTTCTCATTCTGCCCACCCCATCTGGATCATCTACTCTGTTGCAGATCTTGGTGTCATCTGCAAACAGACTAACCTTACCCTCCAGTCCATCTGCAATGTCACTGATGAAGATATTGAAGAGGATTGGCCCCAGGACTGATCCCTGAGGTACCCCACTTGTGACTTGCATCTCTTCTGACTGTATATCATTAACCACCACTCTCTATTTTCTGCCCGTCAACCAGTTTGCCACCCAGTTGACCAGCTTCTGACCCACCCTGAACCTTCCCAGCTTATTAGTCAATCTTCTATGTGGAACAGTATCGAAAGGTTTGCTGAAGTCAAGGTAGGCGACATCAACTGCTCCCCCTTGGTTCACCACTCTGGTTACCCAGTCAAAGAAATCTATGAGATTGATTTGACAGGACCTTCCTGTTGTAAACCCATGCTGTCTTGGATCCTGTGCTCTTATGGATTCCAGGTGTTGTATTATCTTTTCCTTAAGGAGTGCCTCTATAATCTTGCTCACTATTGAGGTAAGACTGACTGGTCTGTAGTTCCCTGCCTCCTCCCTGCTACCACTCTTGTGGAGCGGGATCACATGAGTGAGTAAGTAAGTAAGTAAAAATTTATTTTTAAGCACTTTTCCAAAGACCAAAGCGCTGTACAAAACAACAATTAAATAACAGACATTAACAGCAATAAAATCAATCACCATAGGCTTTTAAAAATAGAAATGTTTTTAACTCCACTTTAAAGCTCTCGACGGTCAGGCAGCTTTGTATCCGATGAGGTAGAGAATTCCACAGGGCAGGGGCAGCATACGAAAATGCACATGCCCCAGATGTCTTCAAATGAACTCTGGGAATCTCTAGCAATCCCTCATCGGTGGATCGGAGCGAGCAAGAGGGGCAGTAGGGAGTAAGAAGATCTTGCAGATACTGTGGTCCCTGTTCATGTAGGGCTTTATAGGTCAGTAGTCCGACCTTAAAGGTAATCCGCCATTGAACCGGCAGCCAGTGCAGCCTGTGCAGAACAGGCATAATATGACTATTTCTAGATGTCCCGGTCAAAAGCCTGGCTGCTGTGTTCTGCACTAGCTGCAGGCGGTGGATATCAACCCCTGGTAGCCCCAGGTAAAGGGCATTGCAGTAATCAAGGTGGGAGGTCATGAAGGCATGAACCAGAATAGGAAGGTCAGCCAGAGGAACCAGGTGTTTCACCCGGGCGATATTCCTCAGATGGTAAAAAGGGAACCTAACAATGGCCGATACCTGAGATTTCAAGGTCAGACCGTCATCAATAATAATGCCCAGATTACACACCTGGCCTGAGGTCAAGAGCTGGACACCATCAAGCCAAAGGCCCGATGGTATCCCAACCCTATGACCCACCTCAAGGTGACCCGGGTTCACAACCAACACCTCGGTCTTATCTGGGTTTAACCTCAGCCAGCTGGCAATCATCCAGTCATTGATTTCAGCTAGACAGCTGTTAAGCAGAGAGACTGCATCATCCTGTCTGGGAGTAAAGTACAGATACAGCTGGGTATCATCTGCATAGCAGTGAAAATGCAGACTGTAATGCCTAATGATATCTCCTAGTGGCAGCATGTAAACTGTGAACAACATAGGCGCCAAGATGGAACCCTGCGGCACCCCACAGGACAGAGAGATGGCATCAGAGGAATAAATTCCAGTGACAAGCCTCTGAGTCCGGCCCATGAGGAAAGATCAAAACCAATGTAAGACTATACCAGACAGTCCACAAAGAAGCCGCAGGTGCTCCAACAGCACATCATGGTCCACAGTATCACATGCCGCAGAGAGATCAAGAAGGACTAGAATAGTACAAGCCTTTTGATCTCTCGCAATTGGAAGATCATTTAAAACCTGGATGAGAGCAGTCTCAGTGCTATGTCTTTTCCTAAACCCCGACTGGAGAGCATCATAGATACTGTGATTTGTGAGATGGTCATCTAACTGTAACGCAACCACCTTTTCAATAACCTTACCCACAAAGGGCAGGTTAGAGATACTGTAGGTCTATAGTTGGCTGGGCAGTCTGGATTCAATGAAGGTTTTTTAAGGAGTGGTCGAATGACCGCCTCCTTTAGGGAACCAGGAAAAAGCCCTGCTCCAAGGACTTCCAGAAAATTTCAGCTAGGATCGGGCAGGTAACATCTACGCAACCTAATAAAAGTGGCGTAGGGCCCGGATCCAAACTACAGCTGGTTGATCGTACAGACTGAACAATCCTCACAACATCCATGAATTCCGGCCTACTAATGTTAGACCAGGTGACACGAGAGTTCGCTTCCTCTCGCTGATCACCGCAATTCCTTACAGAGAGAATAAGACCGATACCAGACCTGATGCCGGCGATCTTATCTGCGAAGAATCGAGCAAACTCATCACACTTTATTTGGGAAAAATCTCTTCCAGACTGCAGACAGAGTGGATTGCACAATCTGTCAACAGTTTGAAAGAGTTGAGCCGGTTGATTCCGCGCAGCAGCAATCTCCCTGGACAGAAATTCTGCCTTTTTACGGGTGATTGCTGATTGATAGACCCTATAATGGTCCATCAATCTAAGCCCATCGGCATCTAAGCCGGATTTCCACCAAGCCCTTCTCCAGTCTTCTGGGACCTCTCAAGTGCTCAGAGACTCACTAAACAGTACTGATAATGGCTCTGCTAGTTCCACCCTTAGCTCCTTTAGTACCCTGGGATGTATACCATCAGGTCCCATTGTCTTGTCCACCCTGAGCTTATCGAGCTCTTGCAGGACCTATTCTTTTGTGAAGGGACTAGTGCACACCTCCCCCGTGTCTATGGTGATGAGCTGTGGGCCCTGCCCTACCTTCTGCTCAGTAAATACTGAGCAAAAGTATCTATTTAGGATAGATGCTTTTATATGGTCTTCCTCCTCACATGCCCCCTTATCCCCTTTGATCTTAGCAAGACCTCCTCTGGACGTTCTTCTTTCACTAATGTATCTGTAGAAAGTCTTGTCACCTTCTTTTACTGTTCTTGCTAGTGTTTCCGCGGTTTGGGCCTTTTGTCTGCCTTACTGCCTTCCTGCTTCCTTTAGGAAGTTTGTATGCCTCCTATCTTTATCCTGCGCGCTCCTTATATTTCCTGAAGGCCAGCCTTTGGCTCTGACCTTTTCTGCTACGGTTTTTAAGAACCAAAGTGGTTTCCTTCTTTTATTGCACTTCCTTTTCTCTCTAACACAATGGGATGTTGCTTTAAGTATTGCATCCTTAATACTTGCCCACTTTGCCTGTACCCCCTCACCTGTATTTCTTCTTGCCAGGGCTAGCTTAACTCTGTTGGCCAACTTATCAAAGTCAGCTCCTCTGAAGTCCCATATTTTTGCCTTGTAATGGGATGATTTAGTTCTAGTGGTCAAATGGAACCATACCATGTGATGGTTACTTGCCCCCAGGTGTCCTTCTACCTGGAGATCTGTGATCCTTTCCCTGTTACTCAGTACTAGATCTAGGATAGCCCTGTCTCTTGTGGGTTGTTGTACCAGTTGTTTGAGGCCCTCCCCCTGCAGGAATCCACTATGTATCTAGTTCTGGCAGATGTTCCTGCTGGTATTGACCAATATGTATCTGGCATGTTGAATTATCCCATTATCAGAACCTCCCCCTTAGCTGTCATGTTTTATATATCTTCTAACAGTAATGTGTCTAAGTCATCCCCCCAGTCTGGAGGCCTGTAGACAACCCCAGTTCATATGGCTGTCCCATTTCCTGTTTCCAGGGTGACATAAAGTTCTTCTGGCTCCTTAGCTTTGATATTTTCATTGACATAAAGGGCCATTCCACTCCCCCTTTTTGCACCTCGATCTCTCCTGAACAGTACATAGTCAGTACTGAATTCTCCCAAGTGTGGTTACTGGTGAACCATGTCACACTAATGGCTACTATGTCAGTTTAGCCTCTGTCATTATTGCCTGCATGTCTGGGATCTTGTTTCCCAGACTGCAAGCATTTGTGTACATGATTTTCCATTGGTCAGATTTTAGTGTGTTGGTTGTTGGGTGAGGTCTGGCATTTCCCCTGTGGATTGTAAGGGGAGCCAGACCTTTTTCCTTACCTGGTGATGCAAATGAACTACAAACATGCTGTACTCCTATTTGATCACTAGCTAAGGTGGGAGGGGTGTTCTTCTCATTTGATGTATCGGGTGCTACACCCCTCTCCCCATTTGCTAGTTTAAATATTCTGCAAAGACATCCAACTTCTGCCCCAATGCCCTGACTCCCTCTTTAGTCAGATGCAGTCCATCAAATTTAAAGAACTTTCGCTCCCAAAATTGTTGCCAGTTAGCTACAAATTTGTGTCCTTTTTCCTGGCACCAGCCCTTGAGCCACATGTTTAGCTCCCCTATCTCCTCTTCTCTGACCTTCTGTCCATCTGCCCCCCCTCTCCCAGACTGGCAGGATCTCAGAGAAGGAGATATTGGATGAAATGGATGATAGTTTGTCACCCAGCCTGGTCAGGTGTTCCTTGGTCTCCACAACTGACCGGCTGGTGAGATCATTAGTCCCTATGTGTACCAGAACGTCGATGTTTTCTCCTGCTTCCTGTACAATTTTAGCAATGCAGTCATTGTCTCTCCACACTGATGTACCTGGGAGACATCTGACCATTACCCCTGGCTGGAGATAGGTATCAACTCCCCGAATCATGGAGTCTCCTATGATCAGAAGTGTATTGGATTTCCTTTTTGCTTTTTTTGTTTTGGTTCCTGTTTTGGGCGAGTTTTGTTGTGCTAGCTCCTGTGCTGCAGTGTCCTCTGCTCCTTTGTTTGATTTCGGAGATAGAAGCAGATACCTGTTTGTAGTTTTTATATGGTTTGTGGAGGCGATATGTTGGAGAGCACCAAGTAATAGGGCACCCAATTTGCCCCTCCTAACCACCTGCCAACCTCTCGGACCAACTACCCTTCATGTAGCAATATGTAATTTTTTCCAATATTTTAGAACAATTCATGTAGCATAGAACCATACAAACATAGACTCTGATGGCAGATAAGGACCGCCTGGCCCACCTAGTCTGCCCGTCTGCACTACATATTTTTTTTCCAGCATTTAACATTTCCATACAATCCTGTTTCTTCCTCAGAAAGTTATAGTGCTATAATATAAACAAACAAAAATATATAAGCAAAAAATGAATTTCTTAATATAAAGTAATTTCTTTATAACAATGTCATCTCTAGTAACTAGGGGGAGCAGACCTTTTTAATATGTATTCAGTCCACCTTATTCTTTGTATCTTCTCTGAGATCCAATATTTAACAGCCTGAGGTAGCATACAAATAGAGTCATATTATAAAATACATCAGGATTATCCTAAAAGTAAACGAAGTATGTGTGTGGGTGGTGGGGAGGGATGAGTGAGGAGTGATTTTCTATCAAATTATTTTCATGTTTATTTTTATAGTATTTACCTTAAAAGTCTACTTTATATTCTCCCCTTCTTAATCTGCCATATTATGTTCCTCCTTAAACGAATACCTCTTAAGTGATAGTACAAATGGGAACTTTCAGTATTCTGGCATTTATAATCTTTACTTATAATTTGGTTTTTGGTGTAATAACCCGTTTCCACAAATTCACCAAAATCTGTGTTGGAAAAATTGTCAGTGTTGTGTCTTTCAGTCACAGGAAGCTGTTTTCCAAAAAGCAGCTTTGCAAAACTTACTACTTTTTAAACATCTACTTTTTTCTGGAGTACTTATTATTGAGGACACTGCCTAGCTTTCTTCCCCACCTTTCTCTACAGGTGCAGGAGGGGCCGGGCTGCAAGTTATCATGCTGCATGAGCGTGATTATGTCAAGAGTGATGTGCTTCCCTTTCATATCCAGTACGTGGCAGTCAACCCCCAAATCCCCATATGTCATACACCTTAACCACAACACCATAAAGCACTCCAGTGTAACCCACACATGACAGCCAACCTACAGGGATGCACAGTCAACCGTAACAGATGATAACCTAATGCCAAGCACATCCAGTGACATGTACACAGCCCAATCACATGGCAAGGACAGGGGTAATGCCAGTGGTAGAGTCATCTCACTCTAAACACCCACTCAGAAGTCATCCCAGATATCAAAGTCAAAAAACACACGACCTAATGCCTCATCCAATCACAGCACAGCCATTAATGCTGAAGAACTACCATCCACCATCAGATGCATGTGGACTTCACTTCATCTGGGTCCCATGCTCGTTTACAGCAGGGGAATAGGAGGCTGGCAGCAAGGGGCAAGCTTGGGGGAAAGAGAGATTACTCAAGTCGCTGGATACAGCTCAGCCCCTCACCATCATATAAGGCCATTCAATGCAAATAAAATTATTAATGCAAAACAGCACACCTACCTCATTGCTCCTTTTATGATAAAACCAGGCTGGTTATTAATTCATTTTGTTTTGTTGGCACCAACTGTCTAATTCACTTGGTCCGGGCCAAGTCCTGACTCTCAGCTTGTGAGAATTAATCCCTCACAGGCTCATACGGTGCAAGAAGTTGGCAGCTCCCCACTCACACTCCACATAGTACCAGCCACACCTCCAGTCACACAGGTATAGCTAGCTGCTAGCTGGGTTAGAGGATTTCTGCAGGACATTCCCCAGGCTGCAGCTCTATCTTTCACATGAACAAAAAGTACCAACTTCAAGATAGAACAACGTTATCACTGCCAGGTTATTTAGTTACTAATCCTTCATGGAGAATACATTTAAACATGCACTACTGCTTCTCCACATTAAATAAGTTAACTAAATAAATAAATTAGTCCACTATACTGCTCTATACTGGAAAAATATATACAGTAGTAAAAGCTGGACCTCACTGAAAATGAGAAATTGTCTCTCACTTGGGCTACCCTATGTAAATGCATTATAAAAATGGGTGAAAGGAGGACCCCATTGAAAAACCAAGCATTTGTCAATGCCGAATGTTGATTGAGCAGGTGTGTTGAGCTCGCTCACTGCCCCTCTGTTACTTGCTCAGTCTGTTTCTCCCAGTGCTGCAGGCTGCTGTTTTGTACCGGACTCCTGCCTGCATTGGCACCTTGTTCTGCCCACTAAGAAATCCGCAGCTGTCCTGACAGAGCTGCGTTGAGGTGGCTCACTCCCCCTCTCTCACTCACTCATTCTGTTTCTCCTGGCGCTGCAGGCTGCCCTTCTGTACTGGCCTTCTGCCTCTGTCGGTGGCTTTTTCTGCCCACAAAGAAAACTGCAGCAGTCCCAACACAGGTCTGTTGAGCCTGTTGAGTCCCCCTCTCTCACTCAGTCGCTCCGTTTCTGCTGGTGCTGCAGGCTGCCCTTTTGTACTGGGCTCCTGCCTCTGTTGGCACCTTCTTTTGCCCACACAGAAATCCACAGCTGTCCCGACAGAGCTCCGTTGAGGGCGCTCACTGCCCCTGTATCACTCACTCATTCTGTTTCTCCTGGTGCTGCAGCCTGCCCTTTTGTACTGGGTTCCTGGCTCTGTTGGCACCTTTTTCTGCCCACAAAGAAATCTGCAGCAGTCCCGACAATGCTCCATTGAGCTCGCTCAGTCCCCTTCTCTGACTCTCTCATTCCATTTCTGGTGGCATTGCAGGCTGCCCCTTTCTATTGGGCTCCTGCCTGCATTGCCGCCATTTGCAACAGTTACAATACAGCTCCATTGAGCTTGCTCACTCCCCCTCTCTCACTTGCTCATTCTGTGTCTCCTGCCGCTGCAGATTGTCATTTTGTACTGGGCCCCTCCGTGCATTGCTGCCTTTTTCTGCCCACAAACAAATCTGCAGCAGTCCCAACAGAGCTCCATTGAGCTCACTCACTCCCCAACCCTCCCTCACTCTCTCATTCTGTGTCTCCTGCCGCTGCAGGCTGCCTTTTTGTACTGGGCTCCTGCCTGCATCGGTGGCTTGTTCTGGCTAGAAAGAAACCTGAAGCAGGCCCGACACAGCTCCATTGAGCTCGCTAACTCCCCCTCTCACCCACTCATTCCATTTCTGCCCGCCGCAACTGGCCTTTGTACTGGGTTCTGCTCATGCGGCCGCATTTTCTGCCCACAAAGAAATCCACAGCAGTAACAATAGAGCTCCACTGAGCTCGCTCACTACCGCTCTGTCACTCACTCGTTCTGTTTCTCTTGGCACTGCAGCCTGCGCTTGTGTATGGGACTGCAGGCCGCAGTGGCACCTTTGTCTGTCCACAAATAAATCTGCAGCTGTACTGAAAAACCTCCATTGAGGTCGCTCAGTTTCCCTCTGTCACGTGCTCATTCTGTTTGTCCTGGCGCTGTAAGTGGCCCTTTTGTACGGGGCTCCTGCCTGCATTGGCATCTTTTTCTGCCAACAAAGAAATCCGCAGCAGTCCTGATAGAGCTCCATTGAGCTCACTCAGTACCCCTGTCTCACTCACTCCTACTGTTTCTCCAACCCCTGCAGGCTGGCTTTTTCCTACTGGGCCCCTGCCTGCATTGACACCTTTTCTGCCCACAAAGAAATCTGCAGCAGTCCTGACAGTGCCCCGGTGAGTTTGCTCACTCCCCTTCCCTCACTCACTCTCTAGTTCTGTTTCTCCCACTGCTGCAGGCTGCCCTTTTGTACTGTCCTCTTGTGTTGGGGCCTTTTTCTGCACACAAACAAATCCAGAGCAGTCCCAACAGAGCTGCGTTGAGCTTGGTCACTTTCCCCCTCACTCGTTCCATCTTAATCTATCCCAAACACTGATGTCCCACAGTGACTGTGCTATTCTGTCAGGAGTGCAAAAACAGATTTTAGCCAGTGTGTGAAAGAATGCCACTGTTGAAAATGTAGCGTGAAAATATTACAAATTTGTGAAGTTACAAGGGTGCGTGGAAACAGTTGAACGCACGCTTGTAACACAGTCATGTTATGGAAGTTTGTCACCAAATTTCCAACATAGGGCTTTTACGACCTCTGCTCATGAACAGTGCCACTGTCATCTTCTTTATCTGTCCTGAACACTGATTGCCCACAGTGACCACATTATTCTGTGCCACAACTGTGAAACCACATTTCACTCAGGATGTGAAAAATGAGAGCTGTACTGCTCATAAGGAGGTGTGAAAAATTGCCATTGTTGAAAATATGGCATGACAATATTACGAATCTGCAAAGTTACAAGGGTGTATGGAAGTGTGCAACACAACTCATTTGATGGGCTATCATCACCAAATTTTCAATATAGGCATTTTAGGACCTCTGCTCATGAGCAGTATTACTGTCATTTTATTACTCTGTCCCGGACACTGATTTCCCACAGCAACTGCTCTATTCTGCGCCAGAACTGCGAAAACACATTTTGGCAGGATGGGAAAATGACAGCTGCACTGTTCATAAGTAGGTGGGAAAATGGCAATGTTGAAAATCTGGAGGAAAATATTATACATTCGCTGGTTACAAGTTGCGGCGGCAAACTGCTAATGCACGCTTGTAACACAGTCATTTTATGGAGTATTGTTACCAAATTTTCAACATAGCCATTTCAGGACCTCTACTCATGAACAGTGTCACTGCCATTTTCTTAATCTGTCCTGAACACTGATTTCTGACAGCGACCATGCTATTCTGCACCGGAAGTGCAAAAACACATTTCCGCCAGGATGTGAACAATGACAGCTATACTGTACACAAGGAGGTGTGACAAAATGTCAGTGTTGAAAATCTGGCATCAAAATATTGTAAATTCACAAAGTTACACCTGTATGTAGCAACTGCGCAACGCACGCTCGTAAAACAGTCATTTTTGGGATTTATTCCAACAAATTTGCAACATAGGCTTTTTGAGAGCCCACCTCATGAACTGTGGCACTGTTGTTTCATTAATTGGCCCCCAAAGGTGATTCTGCTCAGTGACCACGAAATCACTTTTTGGGATCGATTAACGCCATGACAGTTCAAACATTCATGAGGAGGGATCCCAAAAACTCCATGTTGAAAATTTGGTGAAATAATTCCCAAAAATGCCCGAGATATGCACTACAGTTGAAAAAACCCTATTCATTACATTATACAGCTTACCGGCATTTCCTCAGTTCGTGGTCGGCTTTGAAGAGTGCAGATCCCGGTCCACCGAAGATCGTCACACCAGACTCCGGAGGTAAGTATTGGGTGAGGGGGGTGTGTGGGGAGGCAGGGTATGCAGTGGGTGGGTATGGGTGGTGGCTGGGCAGCACGGAGACTATGAGGGACCGTTTTCTGCTTTTCAGGGAAAAAAAAGCAAAAGACTTCATGGGACAGTTTTTCTTTATTGAGGCATGTGGCACACTGGGTGGCCTCCAGTGTGCCACCAATGGCTTTCTTTGGGGCCAGCAATAGCTGATGGGATTGGGCACCTCCATCAGCACACAAAGGGGGGAGTCATTATGTCGATGGGGATTGGGCACCCCATCAGCAGGAATAACAGCATCGGGGCACCAACGGCTTTCTGTTGGCAGGGGCAGCAATAGCCAATGGGGATTGGGCACCCCTCGGCACACAAGTGGGGGCTTCATTATGCTGAAGGATTGGGCACCCGCCAGAAGAAAATGAAAGTGTGGGGGTGACAGAATGCCAACAGGGACTGGGCTCCCATCGGAAAATGAACAGGCAACTTGCCAACGGGATTGAGCCCTGTTGGCACATAAACATGGTGAGGGGTTATATTGTTTGTGAACATGGTGGCAACCCACTGCCATGTTCACAAACAATATCAGGCTTGCTAGATCCGCCCTGCACTGACAGGTCGCCCCCCTCATTGCAGCGGATGGCTGACGCTGCAATGACAAGGCGGCCCCTGATTGCAGTGGCTGATTTGTCACCAGTTGGTGCGAACGTTCCAAACTTGTGTCACCAGCAGCCTGCAACAGCATTGGGGGAAGTGGGACAAGCCTTTGCAGGCTGTGGGGGCATTGGCCACAACAGTGCCATGCCTTCACATCCTGCTTCTCAGCAAGCTGTGCCAATATGTTTCTTGCGCTGCGTGCAATCAACATAAAAAAAGATCTTGCATCTCTGCTGTACTGTCCTGGGTAAACACAGTGTAAAACCTGGGATCAAACAGAGCCCCACTGCTCACAAGAAATCACAACTCATCTGGGCTATCTGGTATCAATATACTGTAAAACTGTAAAAGTAAGGCACTACAGCAGAACCCCACTGAAAAGCAAATGTTGCATGTAAGCTGATCTGTCCTGGGAAAATACATTGTAAAAGCATTCATATCACCTGTCTTATAACTGTCTGGTATATTCCTGGTGGTCTAGTGGTCCCCCTGATAAGGGCATCTGACCCCCTCCCGACTCACCATCTCAGACACCCCCGCAGTCCTGGTCACATAATGTAAACTGCAGCAATAGTGATGACTGGCACAGCCCTCTGCTCACCATCTCAACTGGTTTCAATCTGACAGTCTCTGAGCAATCGCAAGTATCGTAGAAACACTTGTGTCTACTGTACTCATGATCACTCACTGACAACCAGATGGTGGCTGGTCATGGTGGCGAGCAGAGGGCTGTGTAGGTCACTGTCACTATTGCTGTACTTTGGCATAGGTGACCTGAGAGGGGGGTGGGAGTTGTAGGGTGGAGGGTCCTGAGCAGGTGGGTTGACAGAGGATCAGAGGCCCTTATGGGGCTGGGGGGACCACTAGAATACCAGGAATATTCAAAACAGCTACAGAATGGTTGACTGGGGTGCAGAAACCACTACACCACCAGAAATATTTGAGACAGCGATCGGGGGTGGGAGACCACTAGACTACCAGGAATATTCAAGACAGCTACAGGACAGTCAATCAGAGGGTACAGGAACCATTAGACCACAAGGAATATGTAAGAAAGCTACAGAGTGGGGGGGGCAAAGCACACATGTGAATGGGCCCGTAATGGACATGCAAATGGGCCATAGTGCTTTCCATGCCCCAATGGGTCATTAGCATGTTAAGGCTAACTATGGCCCACAGGAGCCCTGCTGCTATCCCATTTGATCTGCACTACCTCCATTGCACTCCTGTCAGCCATATTCAGTCTGGGCCTGTGTCAGCATAGCACAAAGTCACTATGCACTGTACAGACATGGCCCCATATTTAGACAATTTGCACACTCCCGTTGCAGTGAGCTAATTGTCTGAATATTGCCCCCTTCCCCCACCAGGCAGACTGTGTGTAAACTGCCACAGACCACATATGGCCAGCTCTGGGGGCCTATACTCCTTAGCCCGGTGGAACTCAAAGTCCATGAAACAACGGCTCCTGGGGGTAAAAGAGGGCTGCTTATAGTCTCAAGATACTGTTGTTCTAATTTGTAACAGCATGAAAGCAAACATGTTTGGCACTGACTTATGCTTGTTTGGACAGCAAAACATACATAGCATTACCATGTCAGGCAAATGTTTCAATTAATACAAACAGAAAAATATTACACAAGTAGATGTGTAGGAGACAACACGAAAAGTCAAAGCAGAGCAGTGCATTCAATTCCAGGGTCTGTGCTATGACAATTGCATAATAAAACACCACCACAGAGCAGGTATCAGCTAAGTGTAATCCCAGTTTAATGTCATAGTTACTCTGCCTTACTGTTTACATGTGTGATTATAGTACTAAGTAGAGGAGACTCTTGCTTACAGTACCTTGCAAATCCCAGAGGGAAAATAGCTATTAGACACAGGCACCAATAAAAACTGTCACTTTATTGCCAGTCGAGCAGTATTTCCAAATAAACTCCTTTCAAATGTAAATAAAGTGTAACCACCCAAATTCTTCCGCAGGATTGTCAATACAAAACATGGGCAGAGGGTTTCATGTCTTTATTTACCTTAGTAAGGAAAGTAACTTTAACTTAGCAAACAAACAGATTTACTAAAAAATGAGATTGCCTGTTTTACTCAATTGGAGGCTCATCACAATGATTGCCCAGTGACCCCACTGCCTCAAGCTGAAACCTGTTCTCAGATCACCTTGTGCTCCTCTGTGAAGGAATTCAGCAGAGAAGCTACAGTATAAAACAAAGTTTCCTGACCGCTCTGCTTCAGGACTGTTCAGTTGCTGATTTAGGACTGCTGCTTGGAGAACTACATAAAAACCAAGCATTTGTCAATGCCGAATGTTTGCTTGCTGGCATTGGCATTGGTAGTGTAGAAGTTACAGAGCTGCATAATAGGAATGGCAGCGAAGTATTGAACTGAAGCCAACCCCACCACTACCCTGCAGAGAGTGACAGGCATTGGGGTGTGCCTTTGGGTCGTCAGGCATAACGCACTCACACCATTTCACCACACCATACCCCTGCAGACACTGACAAGTGTCACAGTGTGCCTTGGGGTCTTTGGTTCTTATGCGCACTCCCATTCCATCAGGAAATATGGTGAGATGGGTGGTATAGGAGAATGGGGTAACGCTTTGGGCCTCGAAGAGTCCGAGGCACACCTTGATGCCTCTCACTGGCTGCAGGGTGGGTGGGGTGGAATGGTATGAGCATTACAGGCAAGAATCCCAAGTCACACCCCTGATGCCTGTCATTCTCTACAGGGTGGGGCGCTATGGTCGGAAACCCTAACGCCTCAGGCATTCGTTGGTATTTTCACTCCAAATTTTCAACATGGTTTTTTTGTGACCCCCACCTCATGAACAGTGGCAATGTCAGTTTGTTAGCCGAAAACTGCTTTTGCACAGTGACTATGGCATTTGGCACCACAGGTGCAAAAACACATTCCGAACAGGATGTGAAAAATGACAGCGGTACTGTTCATGGGGAGGTAAAAAATGGCAATGTTGAAAATCTGGTGTGAAAATCTTAAAAAAACTGGTGAAGTCACGAGCGTGTATAGAAACTGTGCAACGACAATCGTAATGTAACTAGTTTGGGGATTTTTACAGCAGATTGTTAACAGGCATTTTGGGACCTCCGATCATGAACAGTGTCAGTGTGATTTTCTTTATCTGTCCCGAACAATGATTTCCCACAGCGACCATGCATTTCCGCTGAAAGTGTGAAAACACATTTCGCCATGTTGTGGAAAATGACAGCTGTACTGTTCATAAGGAGGTGTGGAAAATGCCACTGGTGAAAATCTGACTGAAAATATTACAAATTCATGAACTTACAACGGTGCATGGAAACTGTGAAATGCTCACTCGTAACACAGTCATTT
The DNA here is from genome assembly GCA_016271365.2 of Neoceratodus forsteri. Taxonomy (NCBI): domain Eukaryota; kingdom Metazoa; phylum Chordata; order Ceratodontiformes; family Ceratodontidae; genus Neoceratodus; species Neoceratodus forsteri. The sequence continues at coordinate 871,255,609 of CM057456.1, forward strand.
TATGGAGTTTTGTCACCAAATTTTCAACATAGCCATTTTAAGACCTCTGCTCATGACCAGTGTCACTGTGATTTTCTTAATCTGTCCCAAACATTGTTCCGCGACACCGACTGTACCATTGTGCGCTACATGTGCGGAAACAAATTTTGGGTGAGATGAAAATGGAAGCTGTACTGCTCATAAGGAAGCAAGTGTAAAATGGCACTGTTGAAAATCTGGTGTGCAACTATTACAAATTCGCAAACTTGCCAGCGCATGAGGAACTGGCGCAACGCAGCCTCCTAAAACAGTCATTTTTGGGAATTTTTCACAATTTTCAACATAGCCATTTAACACCTCTGCTCATGACCAGTGTCACTGTGATTTTCTTAATGTGTCCCATACATTGATTTCGCACACCGACTGCGCCATTGTGCGCTACATGGGTGGAAACACGTGGGTGAGATGTGAAAATGACAGCTGTACTGCTCATAAGGAGGTGTGGTAAAATGGCTATGTTGAAAATCTGGAGTGAAAATATTGAAATGTGCGAACTCACGAGCGCATGAGGAACCTGCAACACATGCTCTAAAATAGTAATTTTAGAATTATTTCACCAATTAACTTAGCCATTTTAAGACCTCTGCTCATAAACAGTGTCACTGTGATTTTCTTAATGTGTCCGTACATTAATTTCGCACACCGACTGCGCCATTGTGCGCTACATGGGAAGAAACACATTTTGGGTGAGATGTAAAAATGACAGCTGTACTGCTCATAAGGAGGTGTGGTAAAATGGCAATGTTGAAAATCTGGAGTGAAAATATTGAAAATTCGTGAACTTACGAGCATGCGTAGGAACTGCGCAATGCACGCTCGTAAAACAGTCATTTTTAGGAATTTTTCACCAAATTTTCAACAAAGCCATTTTAAGACCTCTGCTCATGAACAGTGTCACTGTGATTTTCTTAATTTGTCCTGTACATTGATTTCGCACACTGACTGTGCCATTGCGCGCTACATGGGTGGAAACACATTTTGGGTGAGATGTGAAAAATGAAAGCTATACTACTCATAAGAAGGTGTGGTAAAATGGCAATGTTGAAAATCTGGAGTGAAAATATTGAAAATTCACGAATTACGAGTGTGCATAGAACTGCACAGCACGCCAGTTAGGAATATTTGATTTTCCCAATTTTCAAAATAGGCTTCTTGAGAGCCCATCTTATGAACACTGGCAGTGTTGTTTTTGTTACTCAGTCCTAGTAGGTGATTTTGTTTAGTTACTGCGAAATCACCCTTCGGGCCCAATAACGCCAAGACAGTGACAGCATTCATGAGAAGGGGTCCCAAAAACCCCATGTTGAAAATTTGGTGCAAAAATTCCAAAATGCCTGAGATATGCAGCAAAGTTGAAAAACCCTTATCTATTCCATTATACAGCTTACCGGCATTTCCTCAGTTCGCGGTCGGCTTTGAAGAGTGCAGACGTGTTCCCGGTCCACCGAAGATCGTCGCGCCAGACTCCGGAGGTAAGTATGGGGTGAGGGGTGTGGGGAGGCAGGTGCGTGGTGGGTGGTGGGGCAGGAGACTGTGAGGGACCGTTTTTAATTTACAGGTTTTTTTTTTAATTATTAAGATGACGCTGGACGCTTGCCACGCTTGGGTGGGCCCAGCATGGCAGCTGGAAAGGATGTTTGGGGACTGGAGCTGACTGGGATTGGGCCCCTGTCAGCCATATGGGCTAGTGCCACGCTGGGGTGGGCTCCCAGCGTGCAGCTGCTCAAGGCTGTTTGGGGGCTGGAGCCGACAGGGATTGGGCACCTGCCACCACATGTTAGTGGTGCCACGCTGGGGTGGGCCTCAGTGGCACCAGGAAAGCTTTTTTTGGGCGGTGATGGAGCCGACATGGGGCATTGGGCACCGATCGGGCCATACTGTATGTAGCGTGGGGAGAAGAGCGCCAGCAAGCAATATGTGTGCGGCAGTGGTTGGGGGAGCTCTGCTCACTGCAGCAGAAATCTCCTTTCAACTGTATTCCACTGCATTTTCAGCTGTCATAGACAGCTGGAGCAGTGATTGGCGCACTGCGACCGTGCCTGCAAACACACTGACTGAATTGGAAGAGGCTGACACACCTCTGGAAAACTCGGATGATGGCACTATGTTTCTTGCACATGCGTGCAAGCAAACATAAAAATCATTGAAGACTTTAAGAAGTATGGGAGCACTACACCCCTGCCAACAAGGCATTGTTTAGATACAAATGTGTAAAAAGAGGGTTTATGTGTTCTTTAACACCAAAACAAGCTGACTGTGTTGTTTACACTCCACTGATTGCAATTTGAGCTGGCAGGAGAATGCTACATGTAGGAAAGGAACTCGTTCTCCCCCCACTCTTCAGCATAATGATTTCAGGTAGTGAAAGGATCATGGTTCATGTCCAATATTGTGCTTTGGAAGAAGACTGAAGTACCTTTTTTCCCAAATGGTAGAAAGACATCTGCAAAACAAAGTTCCCTTACCGCTGTGTTTCAGAACTCTTCAGTTGTTGATTTAAGACTGCTGCTGGGAGAACTACATAAAAAAAGTCATTGAAGACTTTAAGAAGTATAGGAGTACTACACCCCTGCCAGCAAGGGATTATTTACATACAAATGTGTAAAAAGAGGGTTTAGGTGTTCTTTACCACTAAAACAAGCTGACTGTGTTGTTTACACTCCACTGATTGTAATTTGAGCTTGCAGGAGAATGCTACATATAGGAAAGGAACTCCCCCCCAGTGTAGTGATTTCAGGCAGTGGAAGGATCGTGGTTCGTGTCCCAAACTATGCTTCAGAAGGCGTCTGAAGTGTCCTTTTCCCCCAAGTGATAGAAAAACATCTGCAGGGCTCTGCCCCTGCAGCTGTAAAAAGAGATGCCAAAACATTTTAATGTGTAAATTCATAATGAACATTAAACAAAGTGATACAATATTCCAACATGTTCGTAACTGCACTGATATCCCACTTAAAGTCAGGGGGGGATAGGAATTTAAACTATTACCAACCAATGCTGAGCCTGATCAAGCAATTGAATACCCCTGACAATAATGCACAATTTAAATGAACAATTTCCATAATCTTTATCAACATATTGGTGAGCAATAACCCAAGCAGTTTACAAAAATATTGAAGTTTATTTTTCTAATTTTGTGCTTCACAGTGCAAAAAAGAACAACATATGAAATAGAAAAACACTATACACATCACAATCACACTTAATGGCATGAAGTATACTAACTTAGAAATATTTTTAACACACTATAACTTATTTTATCTTGTTAAACATTAAGCTAGGAAGTCCAGAGAGGAATAGTAAAAGAATCAGGCCCAATGGGAATGCACTGGTGAGCCTAACCACTGAACACAATTTTTTAAAGTCCAATTACAGGCACCCAAAAAAGGTGCAAAGTTACAGGCGGTTCTAGTGGAAGGTGAAGGATGCAGACCAAAACCATCTGGCCAAAAACTAATTATTACTTTGCTCACTCCTCTCATACAAAGTGCAAAATAAAGCAGCATTTGAACAAAGAACACACTGTGACCATTTATAGATGAAAGTTAACTGGAGCACATTTGCTGCAGCCACATCCAAGAGCAGGGCCATTCTTGATGCCCTACAGGTGGCAGGCATGAGACAGCTAGTTTCAGAACCCACTCATGAGGGAGCAATCTTAGACCTCGTACTCTCAAATGGGGGCAGTGAGAGGATCTCAGATCTAGAAGTGGGTTGCCATCTGGGGACAAGTGACCATCAAACAGTGTGGTTCACGTTAAACTCAGCTACAGAGTCAAGCCATACAAAAGTGAGGGTACTGGACTTTAGGAGGGCTGACTTTGGCAAGATGGGAGAGTGCCTCAGAAAAGCATTAGTAAACAAGCTAGAAGGAGGTGGAGCAACAATGGGAATTATCAAACTGCCATCACAGAGGCAACAAGCCTTGTGTGAAGCAAATAAACAAATCAAAAATAAAAGAAAAAGCCACTATGGTTCTCAAAAGAGGTGGCTGTGAAAGTCAGGAAGAAAAGATAGCATTCGGAAGTATAAGGAAACACAGAAGGAGCAGGACAGAGGCTGTACCAGTTAAGGCAGAAAGAAGCAGGGAGGGAAGTCAGAATAGCAAAGGCCCAAACTGAGGAAAAGATAGCCAACTCAGTTAAGAAGGGGATAAAACCTTTATAGGTACATCAGCGAGCGAAAGTCAAAGGAGGGATAGTGAGGCTGAATAGAAAGAATGGTGGGTGGGCAGAGGGGACAGTGAAAAGCAGGAATACTGAACGAATATTTCTGCTCAGTATTCACAAAAGAGGAGGGGGAGGTGCCTAATCCAATTAACAGAATCAGTCTTGATAGGGGGGTCGATCTCAGTCCTTTCACAGAAGAAAGGGTTCTAAAAGATCTCCTAAAACTGAAGGTGGACAAAGCAATGGGTCCTGATGGAATTCACCCCAGAATTCTAAAAGAATTAAGGAAGGAACTAGTGAAACCACTGGCTACTCTTTTAATAAATCATGGGAGGATGGTGTGGTACCGAGGACTGGAGGAAGGCAGATGGATTCTCCACAAAAGTGGGACCAAGACAGAGGCAGGAAACTACAGACCTGTCAGTCTGACCTCTGTGGTAGGGAAAGTGATGGAGTCACTTGAAGGAAAGAATAGTTGAGTACCTAGAGGTCAGTGCAGCACAGGACCCAAGGCAGCATGGGTTCACAGCGGAAGGTCATGTCAGAGCGAATAATAGATTTCTTTGACTGGGTGACCAAAGTAGTAGACCAGGGAGGAGGCTGTGGACATGGTCTACCTAGACTTTGCAAGGCATTTGACACAGTCCCACACAAAAGATTAATAGTCAAATTAACCAGCCTGGGAGTGGGTCCCAGGGTGGTAGCCTGGGTAAAACATTGGCTGGACAACAGGACACAGAAGGTAATTGTAAATGGAGTCCACTCTGAAGAAAGGGCGGTTACTAGTGGGGTACCGCAGGGTTCAGTATTGGGTCCAGTCCTTTTTAATGTCTTCATCAGTGACATTGCAGAGGGACTGGAAGGAAAAGTATGCCTTTTTGCAGATGACACAAAGATCTGCAACAGGGTTGATACACAAGGAGGCATGGAAAGGATGAAAAGGGACTTGGCAAGGTTGGAGGAATGGTCAGAAGTATGGCAGCTAGGATTCAATGCAAAAAAGTGCAAAATAATGCACCTGGGAAACAAGAACCCAGGGAAAATACACAATGGGTGGGAGGTAGTAACAACAACAAAAGGAAAGGGACCTGGGGTAATCATATCAGATGACCTTAAGGTTAGCAAGCAATGTAAGAAGGCAGTAGGGAGGGCTGGGAGTATACTGGGATGCATAGGAGAGGCATCAGCAGAAAACAGGAAGTTGTTATCCTCTGTACAGACAGTTGGTGAGACCCCATCTGGAATACTGTGTCCAGTTCTGGAGACCCCATCTCTGCAAGGACATAGACAGGATAGAGGCAGTCCAGAGGAGGGCAACTAAAATGGTGCAGGGTCTGCAAGAGAAGCCATATGAGGAGAGACTAAAGGAGAATAATATGTATACCCTTGAGGAAAGAAGGGAGAGGGGGGACATGATAGAAACTTTCAAGTACCTCAAGGGAATTGACAAAGTCCAAGAGGGTAGCATCTTTCAGAAAAAGAGACTTGCAAGAACAAGGGGACACAATTTAAAGATAGAAGGAGGGCGGTTCAGGGGCAATGTGAGGAAGTATTATTTCACAGAGAGGGTAGTGGATGCATGGAACAGCCTTCCTGCGGAAGTTGTGGGGTCTAAAACTGTGGGAGAATTCAAGAATGCATGGGACAGACATAAGGCAATTCTTATGGGGGTAGGAAGAAATAGGCTGTTGGTTAACTAGGATCTGCGGCCTATCCTGTAGGTAGGAAACTGGGCAGACTAGATGGGCCTAGCGGTCCTTATCTGCCATCAAAGTCTATATTTCTATGTTTCTAAAGGAAGTAGCACAGTGCTGAAAATCAATGTAAATTATTTTATCAAAATAAAAAAAAAACTACTCATACAAGTCTGCAGTTCACCATTATCCACAGAAACTGGTACTATTATTTCATGTTCTTTACAAAAACAGTTTATAGTTGAGCATGTCACTGAGTCTGTCAGGCACCAGTGCTTTAGGCACTGAAATCTGCTTTGTTTCTTTTTTGAAGCAATATTTTTAATGATGTCTCCGCCTCTTTTTAATGGTGGCACTTGCTCCAAGACTCGAAACAGGAAGCCTTTTGGGCTAGGATTGTGCTTTTCACTACAGTGTTCCCCAAGAGCAGGTCCATTTGTTTGCTCAATATGGCCATGATAGCCAGCCTGGTGGCACTGAGGGCTGAGGTGCTGGATACCACACTTCATGCCACGTTGGCAACCCGGGTTCGGGAACAGACTCAGGCTGCCGAGGGCTGGCAGCCTCCAGTATGCCATTGCCACACACCCAATGCTGGACTTGTCCTGCCAGCTCTCCTGGCCCCTCGCCCTGCCCTGGATTGGTGCATTAGATTCTAGATAGAGCACCAGGGAGTATGGTGTCCCCACCTTGGGGGGTTCAGACCCAGAAGAGCGGCGTCCTTTGGTCCGGGGTGGGTGGGGAGTGTCTGTCCCCAATTTTCTGGTGGGCGAGCACCAGGCAGGGTGGTAGAGTGATAGGTGTGAGAGGAGTCTTCCAGAGAGAGAGTTCCCGGGTGTCCAGAGATAAATAGAGTTCACAAAAAAAAGTATGGCCATGATGTGCTCCTGCACTCTGGCCTTAAGTGGCCTAATATTATGACCAACATACAGATACCACATGTGCACTATCCCACATATACAGTGAAGTTTGTGTCACATGCAATATGCTGTTTAAGGTGGCACTCCTTACCATTCTTAGGGCAAACAAATTTATCCTCCCATTTGCGTAACTGCACTTATTACATTTTCTGCATCTGTAAAACACATTCTTAGGCCAGTTGTTAATCTTCTTGTCCTTTTTAATGTTACTACTAGTGAAATGGCCATCTAAACTTTGACCCTTAGATTTTGACTAAAGAAGTGTACCAACTCTTCATCTGCTGAAAGGACTGACCACTGCTCTTTGATTATGGTTTTGATTGCTACTGATCTAGGGCCATAGTCCACAACAAAGGCAATGTTTTGATCGGGGGGATTTTGGTGCAAATGGGGGGTAAGTAGGGATTTCCTCTTCAATTCTGAAGCATTCTTCCTAGCTACTTCCATAATTCTGTTAGCATATCTCCTCTCCCAGAATCTGGTTAATAGCACAATAGCTGGTGCTTCATACTTCTCGGATTTTGTGTAGTTCATTTCAACCCTTATGAACTGACCTTATGGTCTTCTGGGTAGCACCACATATGAGCGTGTATTATTGAGCGCTACTGTACGAGTGATTCAATAATACTGCTCATATGTAGAGCAAGTAGAGGACAAGAGCTCTGTATTGATGTAGCGAGTATAGCACTGAGAGATATGCACTACACTCATGAGAGAGAGAGGATAAAGGAAAGAATTTGGCCAAGCCCTGCTGAGCTGGCCATGTGGTGTAGTAGCTTGAGCCACTGCATCTAGAGCCTGTGGTGCTGAGTTCGGGTCCTGGTGCAGGCAATATTTTTGGCTTCCTCAGTTCATTTTCCCCATCAGTATGGCCAGAGTCACTGATTTCTAACTGTAAAAAATAGTCCACATCCTCATGTGAATGTGCTGCTGAAATAAAAATGTTAGTCTCTGAACCAACATGCAGGTGGCCCTCCTCTCCTAGCCATCCACATGCCTCCTCCAAATTAAGCTCTGGATCTTCTATGAAATCCCTCTCAATTTCAGACTCAAGAAACCCCATATTGATTCTTGGACCTAAAGACAGTTCCTCATGATCTTATTTTTTTTTGTTAGTTAATCTTTTTGTCCCTCCTTGTCTGGCTTCTCTCTCCCCTTTGACCCCCCCAGCCCCATCTCCTGACTTCTCCTGGACTTACTTGGCTCCTGCTTCCCCCATGGCTTTCCCCCATGGCAGGGTGGCAAAGAGTCATCCCATGATTGCTTCAACAGGATCTGGTGGGAGCCATGCCAGTTCACCAGTGCAGGGCATGCAAAGGATTGGAGGGTCATCCTTGCCAGTCAGGATGATTTTTCCTTGTTCTCCAGTCTGCATGGGGTACAGGAGGTGGCATGCAATGATGCCAATGGCTGAGCTACACATGCTTCTGCATGCAGCATGCTGAGTATCTGCCCACCTTCACTCCCTACATGTGGCCCCACCATTTCTTCTGATCCCCAACCACTGCTAGGGGCCAGGCTAATGCCAGACTCCAGTCCCAGCCTTCCCCATGTTAGATAAAGAAAAACTGCTTTATGTTATTATTTTATTTATTGAAATGTTTCACTAGGAAGGCATACTGAACAACAAGTTACTTGTCTCCCGGTGCGACCTGGGGGAAGGGGAACGAGGGGATACATATACATATACAGAACAAATATTTCATTGTGAACAGGCAATACATGTGAACAATACACTAGAAACAGCAATGGCAGGAATACAGGATAAAGAAATACAATGGTAAGGATGATAGCAATTATATTGGACAATTGAAGTGCAAATTCATAGTATATAAGTGCTACTGAATAATTATATCGGTCCCAGCTGATGGAGGGGGGAGCTACTGAAAGAGGTAGATTGAGTTAAGTATGAGGAAAGCAGGTAAAGTAAGAGGAGAGGAAGTTGTGAAAGAAAGTGGAGAGGGAGTGAACGGAAGAGGAGTGGTGAATTTGATGGGGAAGGGCTTTCCAGATCTTTGGGAATCGATGGATGAAAGCAGACTGGCCTGCAACTGTAGAGCAGTGGGAATCACAAAGGTGCATGAGTCAGAGGATATTAAAGAGTGGGTAGGAGGAGGGGGTAGAGAGAGAGGAAGATAATTACAGTGGAAGAGAGCCTAGCCAAAATTTAGAGATGAGTTTGGCTCAGCGGGAGAAGTGCCTGTTAGCAAGTGAAAGGAATGACAGTGAATGGTAGAGATCATAGTGGTGAGTATGAACAGGAGAGTCCAGGGTAAATTGACAGAAAGAGTTGAAAAGAGGGTCCAGTCTGGATAAGGTGGATATGGGAGATGCACTGTAGACTACATCACAGTAGTCAAAAATAGGGAGAATCATCTTTTGGACAATCTGATTCCTGGCCGTAAGTGGAATGCAGTTACGGTTACTGTATAAGGTGCTGAGCTTGGGGCACAGTTTTTTCAGCACGGCGTCAATGTGACCAGAGAAGTTGAGGTGTTGGTCCAGCTGAGCCCCAAGGTATCTAAAAGAGGAGGTGTCCTCAAGCAGCGCCCCATTCAGGGTGTGGAAGGTGGGCAGAATGGGAAGCCTAGCCAGTCTCTGTCTAGTGCTGAAGGTCATGGAGACTGTTTTCTTTTGCATTTAGAAACAGTTGACAGGAGGTAATCCAGTGCTGGATTTTATTAAAGTTGAGCTGTAGTCTGGTTTCCACATCAGAGGGAGATTGGCCAGAGGTGTACAAGACAGTGTGGTCAGCATACATGTGTACGGATGAGGAGGAGCAGGCTGATGGTAAGTCATTAAGAAAGATGGAGAAGAGGAGGGGCCCCAGCACTGAGCCCTGTGGTACTCCAGTGTGGATTTGGCGGGGAGGGGAACAGGACTCAGCTACTTGAACTGATTGTGTATGCCCAGTGAGATAGGTCCTAAACCAGTTTATGTGAAATAATGTTGAAAGCCTTGGTAAGGTCAACAGAGATGGTGGAGGTGATCAAGCCATTGTCCATTCTAGTGAGGACTGAATCAATGAGCCTGAGCAGGGAGGTAGTGGTAGAATGTTTTTTCTGAAACGCAGATTGGAAGAGAGTGAAGAAACTAGAGTCAGAGAGAAAGGAGGAGTTCTGGGAAAGAACTAGATGTTCCTGGAGTTTAGTGGTGGTGGGAAGCAAGGAAATAATATAATATAATTAATGAATTAATTATTATATAGTATTACTATTATTACACAATTTAGGATTACTTAGAACTACTAATGACAGTCTTAAACCAATTTGTAAAAAGTGTAACAAAATGTAATTTATTATACAAGGGTTCCAATTAGAAGAACATTAGAATGGTGATATCACTTCACCGATTGCTAGACATTTTCTGTCGTCTGGCCACCAATTGTCTACCCTGCGATTTTTTGGTATTGAGAAAGTACACAGAGACCCAATGGGAGGCAATTTTAATAGTAAACTTTTGTTAAGTGAAGCTTTCTTTATAAATTATTTTCAGACAACTAATCCACATTTTGGTTTAAATGAAATAATTGATTGGCAACCGATTTTACAAGTTGTTTTCATGTGAACATGCAGTGTGTCTTGGGATTGTCAAAAACATAGGGAGGTGAAAGTTATCCTGTTGTGAATTAAATCAGTAAGGTAGTGAAAGAGTTAACAGTTGCCCCATACACCTTATTCTTGAGTCCCACCAGATGGCGGGTTCGGTGCATAAGCAAGCTCTAGTGGCTTGCTTCTGATGATTTACGTCATGCGCCGAATTCAGGGGAGGGTCTTGTATGTCCTGAGGGTAGATATAGAGTGCCAGTCTGCCCCGTGTGTTAATTCCACCTTCCACCTTCAGACACGCTGAACACGCTCAGAGAAGAGGTACTGTTTAATCCTGTTTCTCTAAAAATTGGGAGAAGTTTACATTTAAGTATTCATTGTTACTTTTAAATATCTTTACAGCGACTGCAGCCAGAAGGCTTCTGTTTAAAACGTTGAAAACAAACACCAATCTAAGGTTAGCAACCCAATGTATTTTTACCGAATGTTTAAAGCACAAAATAGAGCTACTGTTTAATGCAGAAAATGTTTAAGAGGTGTATTTTGTTATTGATCTTAAAGCATGATGACATTTTTAGTAAGAAGTTTACTAATAAAGATGAATATGTTAGGTAATATTGGTGCAAGAGCTTTTTTGAAAGTTTAAGAGCACACTTTTATTATCTAAAAGAGATAGTGAGTGTAATGAAATAGAAACTTGTTGCTTGTTGTTGGGGAGAATGCATATATGTGTTTGTTCGATATTTAAAGGTGCATTATAGAAGAAAAAAGGTTTTAGAAAAAGGAAACAAGCCTTGTGAATGGTCAGCCCCTTAAACCTTTTTTGATAACATTATTTATTGAAAATGTTGATGTTTACTACAATTTTCATTTTCTTTATTGTTTACTTTGTTCTGAAGGCGGGAGTCAAACATATTACCTATTAAGCTTATTGAACCTTCTTTATTTAAAGATTCAAGAACAAGTATAAAAAGTTTTATTTTTGGTGGGGTATGATATGTTGCTCTCTTACTATATGATGTTTATTTTTATGGAGTTAACTTTTTTGATATTTAATATTTAGGGAAACCAGTTTCCTGAAGAAGGGTTTACTCAAAACGTTGATGAGTTTCTGGATGTTAATCATATAAACCTTTTATACTGTCAAGCAGATTTTTGCTTAGTTTTTGAGTGAGTGGGCCGATATTCCAGTAATTACTTTGTTTGTAGCGTAAGCCTCTTACTGGTTTGTGCCCCTCCCCAGTTTCCAATACACTAATACAGAGCTTTTTATTTACTTTGGAGGATTTGCTGCACTGGAATATCCTTTTGTTTAAAAAAAAACAGATTTCCAATGTGCCATTTTCAATCCAGAATCGTCATATCACTATGCCCTCTCCTCACTCAATTACAGTCAGAAAATACACATCCACACATGATCTCTAGGTTTTATAAGACCTTACAAAATGTCTCCTCCAAAGAAATGGAGATCACACAGTTTAACTGGGAAGCAGAACTAATGATCAAGCTGTTCCTGGATGATTGGCTACATATCAGGAGAAGACAGCACAAAATGACTAGTTCCTATTCCTGGAGGGAGTTCTCCTGGAAAATAGCCTTGTCTTATTTCTGCACCCCACAGATAATGGCTAAATATTCCAATAGTGGAGACTCCTCTTGCTGGAGGGGATGCAGGTGCAAAGTTGCCACACATTTACATATTTTGTGGTACTGTCTGACTCTGGCCATTTTTTGGGAAGGGGTTGACAACTTAAAGAGCTGTTTCCAAGCTTGGGGGACCTTACCCCAGAGACGGCTCTTCTACTACACTATTCCCATCAAATTAAAAATATCCCACACATTTATTTAATTAATATACTCTTAGGTGCAGCTAAAAAACTAATAATCCAACTTTGGCTCTGACCAGATCCTCCTAGTATTAGTGACTGTGGAAACACAATTTATGAAATATACAAGATGGAGAACATGATGGCCAAATTACAGAACCGGACAACAATCTTGATGAACAGATGGACACTCTGGCTTTTACACATTGGTCCATTCTTCCCAGAATTTGTACTCTGAGTATACTTGAAAAGGACAGACATACCCCTATTTAGACCAGTTTATTTGAAGGACATGACCAGCCTGCTTCATTGTACTGTTTTACAATGGGTATGTATAAAAAGGAAAAGGGGAACAAAAAACATACTCTGGGGACTTGACACTCTTAGACCTAGCTTATTTTGGACTGACTTCCCTCCCACTTTAGTATAGTCTAGTTAAGTTAACAATTTGTATTACAGCTGCATCAACAAAAATCTTGTACCTCACTTACACTATGTGATGTATTTATGGTTTTAGATATGATTATGTATTATGTTCCTTGATAAATTGTACTAATGCACGATCCTCGATGTGTCTACTCAAAAGTATGAATAAAAAGTTAAAAAAAAAGAACCATCATATCAGTTGATCTTTCATCAGACACGAAATACCGATATATCTTAATTGTATTGTTAAGCATCCTGCCTATATTTGGCTCAAAATGCTGCCAAGTATAATGAATTCATACTTACAGATAATAGCAGGGTCATGCACAGAGGGAAGGCTGATGTGATGCCATCGCTGACTATTTAACTTTGTAGACAACTTAGATAACAACTAGCCCCTATAAGTTCTACAGACTTTGTATGATTTAAAAATACATGAGGGTCAAAAGTGACCTAATTGGTGCAGTGTCCTTCTCTCTGGTACAGGAATAAACTGTTTACCAGAGAAGGAGAAAAGTTGTCAGCCTTATCAATGGAACTGCACAGTACAATATGAGTTATGGTACATTTGAGGTATAAACAAACATCTCACATGTCACCACTGCTTTCTTAAAGGCCTGTGTGATTTGAGAGATAGTTTTCTCTCATGTGTGTTTAACCCTTATGTGATGAAAATTATAATGTGCTCAGAAATGTGTATTTAAACCTCCAAAGCCTTAATAAGTATTAATAAGTTATGTGCCTATTCTTAAAGTAATATATGTTTAATGAACTAATGCTCTGTATATGTGTGTGTGTGTGTGTGTGTGTGTCTAACACCTATTACTAAAAAGTAACCAGTGTGCTAATAATTTCATATAAGCATATATCTGTCTCAGTGCTTACTGAGCTCATAGAATTTGACTAAAGATCTAGCTGTCCCAACATATGCTGGGCTCATAAAATCTAACTAATAATGTGCCTGTCACAGTACCTGGCATTGGTGTACTGTGCTCATGGAATCTAATTATCTGTCACAACAGTTATTGTACTCATAAATCTGACTAATGATATGCTCATGACCTTATGACCACATTATGACTTCCAACACCTCACAGGAGGAGAGCAGTCCCTTGGATGCTTGATCCTCCTCCTCCCCTCAGCCTGCATTCTGACTCCCAAGTTCACTCCTGAACCTGGGTCATTGGCATCATGAGCAGTAGTGCTACCACTGGACCAGGGGACTGTCCCCCTTCATGATCATTTAAATTAATTTTTAAATTGAGTTGTTTCAGTAATTTAAATAAATCAACTTGAAGTTGAAACTCATCCATGGTGGAGCAAGGAACAAAGGAAAGCCCTTTGTATAGGACAGTAATCTGATCTGGTGTGAGTTCTACAGATGAAATATTCAGGACTTGTGTACTCACTTGTTCCTGGCAATCTCTATGGTGGTTATCATCCTCCACTTATTCCATTTGCACATCCTCCTTTTCCTTTTCCTCCTTGTAATATTTAACTTGTTTCAACCATTTGATTCTGTTCTGGGGGCGGGTTCTGTTGTAAAAAAGCTACCCTCCAACCTTGTGCACTCTCTGTTTTATTACCCGTACTACTGTTGTTTGTGTTTCTTTGTGTCCATTTACACCTGCTCCTGGACCTTTCCCAACTTCTAGACTGTTGTTTGTTATCCCAGCTAAACACATGACCATCCTCATAATCTTTCTTGTCATGTTCAAACTTGCTTTGCTTTCTGTTGTTGATTTCAATTTCCAGTTCATATATTTTGCTTCTAAGGCTTTTGTCTAGTGCTTTGAATTCATTAGTAGTTTAAAAGGGCTTTAGTTCAGCTGGAACCTGAATGAGGCTTTCCTTTATTTTTGCATATTGCCTGCTATATTGCATAACTAGACTCTGTACCAGTTCTTCTGAACAGATTGAGAGTGCTTCCTCCCACCTGATTTTTAAATCCTTGTCTAAATTGCCCAAGGATGGTGCTCTGGGCATCCAAAGGCCCCTGGGGACTCTCTCCACTTGTGCATACTTCTTTAAGACTATTTGACCAAACTAAATGCCCACTTCTTTCACTGACAATTTTTCCAATTTGGTAAATAGAGATTTAAGTTCACAACTTATGTTCTCATTAGTGCTGCTCTCCTGAAAAGTCAGCCTCTGATGTTCATGCACCTTGCACTTTCATTAGTGCTGCTAAACAAAATGGGCCCTTGTTCATGACATCATCTGATTCTGCTTCCATCTTACTTCTTGAATCAACATGTTATCTTTGTACTTTAGCCTTATGACCCTTGGTCTGTGAACGTGCAGAAATGACTTTGTTCGAGTAAGGTAGAGTACAATACAGTTCCAGATTGAGGGGACAATTATGTTGTGGAGCTCTGCAGAACAGGTGCTTCTCCCAGAGGATCAACAGGTAGGCAGGAAGAAGAGCAGTCTGTCCTCCAAAGGTGCTGCGGCTCAAAGCAAACAGGTCAGATACGAGCAAAAAAACAAAGAAAACTGCATATTCACTAGTGCTCAGTTTTGACAATTCTATTAAATAGCAGCAGCCACATAGGTATAACAAACAGCCAAGCTGACATTCCTACTTGTCCTCTCTCTTACCAGAGGCTTCTTCAGGGTGTGGAGTCAGCATGTCCCTCATGTCCTTATGCACACATTTAATTAGCTTATAAACAAGTAATTAAACAATTAATGGACAACCAGAAACATGAAAAGTGTAAGTACAACAAGAGATTCCAAAACTTTTTGAAGTGCAGATTCATATTGAACATTAAACAAAGTGATACAACTGCATAGATGTTACACCTAAAGTCAGGTGTTGGGGGGGCATGGATTGGAATTTAAACTAATACCAAGGGCATAAAATGCTGTGCCTGATCAAGCAATTGAATACCCTGTGACTATAATGCACAATTTCAATTAATAATTTCCACAATTGTTAGCAACACATTGCTAAGCAATAACCAAACCAGTTTATAAAAATATAAAACTATTTTTAAATTTGTGCTTCACAGTGCAAAAATGAACATCATATCAAATAGAAAAACACTACAAACATCACTCTCAAGCTTAATAGCATACCATATATGAATGGTAAAGAGTATCATCTTAAATAGTATATCACATGTCAGACAGCCTTCACTGTATAGGTGGGGTGGAGCATATGTGGTATCTGTATGTTGGCCATACTTTACCTTAACTTTGTTTTACCTTTGTTTTTACGAGGAGAGACACACTAAGCTGAAAGCTTGTTTACAGGTGCAACCTGGGAGCACAGGGAAGTTAAGTGACTTGCTCAGGGTCACACAGTATACAAGGCCAGAGTGCAGAAGCACATCAGGGCCATGCTGAACAAACAAATGGACAATGCACTTGAGGCACACTATGGTAAAAAGTACTATTCCAACTGAACATGCTGTCAGTTTCAAGCTTTGGAGCAGGTGCCACCATTATCACGAGGAGGAGTCAGGCTTAAAATATTTCTCCAAAAAGAAAAAAGTGAATTTCAGTGTTTAGATGATACAGTGACGTGCCTGACTATAAACTGTTTTTGTAATGAAAAGAAAATAATAGTACCAATTATTGTGGATAATGGTGAACTGCAAGGTTGAATTCTTACAACAGAATGAGAAAAGCAACTGAGCACACTGCATGAGGTCTCTGCCTCAAATCAGTGATGAGAGTTTGCTTGGAAAGTGACTCTTTGATTTTTCAAAACTCCAGTAATAACTGCAAAATATATCCCACAATGATCCCTGGAGTGCTGAAGATTGTGTTGATATCCTACGGCAATGCATATCCATAATGGGGCCTATTCACTAATGGGCAGGAAGAATGCACCAAAGGCAAGTATCCTGCCTATGTAGCTCCACACCTGCAAAAAAGATGTGCGGTGGATGTATTCACAGACATCGGCCACCATGTGACTTCCTTCCGTGGCCCTACCCCCTCTGGCATGCAGGTGTGTGGGGGCTGTTCAGTTGACATGGGAAGCAACCAATGGGTTGCCTGGACCCAGTTCATCACTGAGAACTCTTGTGCCTGCAGGGCACCACATATAGAAGGCAGCCACAGTGCACCTATAACACCATGGCAAGTGGGTGCCCAGTTGGATACCCCCAGCTCTCCTTGTGGTCCCCAAGGGCTGGGGCAGCAGGTTGGAGGGTCCACTGTGCCCTGACTTCTCTGCTGCAGCTAGCAACAGCATTCTGGGGGCACATATCCTTTACGTCTGGGGTCGCATCGGGGTAGTTTGCAGCCCTCCATGTCCAGCACTCTGCACCTTTGTGAATGGCATGGAGTGCAGCCACACACCTCTGCACTGTCCCCTGGACTGGTCCTGTGCAGAGTTCCATGGCCTGTCAGGGGATTGGGTGCATATGGGACTTCCATCCCGTTAATGAATTCCATGTGGGGGGGCACAATATTTGTGGGGGCTGCTACATGCCACAAATATGCGGCACATAGACATGCCAAACCTTTGTGAATAGGGCCCATTGTTTGGGAATGTGCAGCAACTTTTGGATACTGGCAATCCATCCTGGTAGAAATTCATCAGGTTTTAATGGACCTGACCTCACTTCCCCCTCAGATAACTATTCTTCAGCAAGATCCTGGACTGGCCCCATGTGGCTGGTTTGTAAAAACTGCACCAGCTGATGTCACACAAGCTGAATAAGAACTGTGCCTAAAGGAATCCTGGCAGGTGTGAGTGTTGCTGCTATTACCCCATTTTCCACCCTGAGACTGTGTTCCCAATCTTACTGGCTGTTTCCACTGACCTAAGAGGGAGGAGAGAGAAGGGGTGTGTCATCACCAAGGGAGGAGTTGGAGTGTTTAAAACTGGCCATGCTGCATACAGCGTGAGTGCTGTAGCATGAGCATGAGTGGCGCGAGCACCACTTGGAAGAAGAAAACTGTGAGTGGACTTTGTTTTGGGGTATGTCTGATGTAAACTACAGCAAAAGGGACCTAGGGTAGTCATATCAGATGACTAAAAGGTGGGCAAGCAATGTGAGAGGGCAGTAAGGAGGGCTGGGGGGATACTGGGATGCATAGGGAGAGGCATCACCAGTAGAAAACAGTAAGTTGTTATCCCTCTGTACAGACAGCTGGTGAGACCCCATCTGGAGTACTGTGTGCAGTTCTGGAGACCCAACCCGCAGGACATAGACAAGATGGAAGCTGTCCAGAGGAGGGCACTAAAATGGTGCAGGGTCTGCAACTGGAAGACATATGAAGAGAGACTAAAGGAGCTTAATATGTATAGCCTCGAGGAAAGGATGGAGCGGGGACATGATAGAAATGTTCAAGTACCTCAAGGGAATCAACAAAGTCCAAGAAGGTAGCATCTTTCAGAAAAAGAGGTGTGCAAGAACAAGGGGGCACAATTTGAAGATAGAGGGGGCAGCTCAGAGGTAATGTTAAGAAGTATTTTTTCATGGAGAGGTTGTGGATGCATGGAACAGCCTTCAGAGGAGGTTGTGGAGTCAAAAACAGTGGTTGAATTCAAGCATGCATGGGACAGCCATAAGGCAATTCTAGGGGTTGGGGGTAGAAAGAAGTAGGCTGCTGGTTAACTAGAATCTGCAGCTTATCCATTAGGTAGGGAAATGGGCAGACTGGGTGGGCCAAGCAGTCCTTCTCTGCCGTCAAATTCTATGTTTCTATGTTAAAATATTTAGCTAACTGTTGCAATTGAGAAGGCAGAATTTATATTTATATTGAAAGCTTAGATTGCTCTAGTCAAGTAACTAAAATTTCAATAAATTCAGGATAAATTAATGATTTTAAGTCATAGATAGGGACTGGAGATATATTATTAGTTAGTAGTAGTATATTTAGCTAAAACTGTGATAAACTCTATAAATAGTTTCTTACGTTGTAAAGGATTTATAGATATTTTAGGTAAAATAAAGGTACTGTGTAGAGTGCTGCTTTATTTTATTATAACATGTGTCTTATATGGGAAATTTTTAAACCCAAATCTAACTGAGATTTCAAGTGTGTTGGCTTTGGAAATTGGGTCCCCTTTCTGTTCTGGGGGAATATTAATGTGTAAGGAGACTACAGTTAAGTATAGAAGTAGAAACCAATTCTCAAAAATTCGACTTCAACTGAATAAGAAATTTCAAACAGTACCCATTGGAACTTCTTGTCCTTGCAAATCGAGAAACTGCTTGATGATATCATTACTGTTGGGGGGAGATGTAGAATTAAATCATGGTCCTGAAAATAAAAATTAATTTAAAATTATCCATGACAATGCAAGGAGCCTGAAAAATAAAATTGATTTATTTAAGGCATGGATAGAAACCGAATCTCCAGAAATAATAGCATTGATGGAGACTAGGTTAAATAAGAATATAGATGTTAAGGAAATTGAACTTGAAGGATTTGCTTGTCATCGTTTGGATAGGGTAGGTTGTATGGGGGGTTATTATTAATAGGCTCTAGGACAAACTAGTGTTTTATATAGTGGTCAAATTGGGCTAATTCATTGTCTTTTGGTTAAAGTATCTAAATCGGCATTAATTATAGGAGTTATTTATGTATCCCCAAAACGAAAACAGGCGTATTTGAAAATTAGGCACAGGTTATAGAAAATTTTTCAATGGGTTATGAGTTAATTCTCACAGGGGATTTTAATGCAGTATGGGGTAAACAGTGTGGTCTAACATTGGAGAATAGTTTTAAAGGACTTGATGTTACCCAAAAAAGTCTTATTCCAACTAGGAAATCTTCTCTACTCAGCCCAGGAAATACATTGGATCTGATGTTTGTAACTGCAAGAATCAGGGCCATAGATATAAAAATAAATCAACCAATTTGGGGAGACCACTATACAATAAGCTGTATAATCAAAATTGATGAATGTTTCTGGGATCCTCGGGGACATATCTCAGTAAAAAATAAACGTAGAAATTTCAAAAGCTATAATAAAGAAATATTTTTGGCTAGACTAGCTTCCATTAAATGGGATAGATTGTTTTTAATGCCCTCACTTGATTTAGCAATTCAAGAGTTTACCAAATGGTTTAGGGAAATCTGTAATGAACTGGCCCCCTTTAAAACTTGCATACAGAGAAAATCACATGTACCCTGGATTTCAGAAAAAGTAAGGAAACAAATCAGGGTAAAAAATAGGCTTTGGAAAAAAGCAGGAAAATCACTAAACCCAGTTTATTGGTATAAGAATAAAAAGGCTAGAAATGATTTAAGGTTTCAAATTAGAAAATTAAAATAAAAGTATTATGAAGCAAAAACCACTGACACTACAGACACTAAAAAATTGTGGTCATTGATAAAATCATTTGATGTCCCAGTGACTCATAAACCCCTTATTCAAATGATAAGTGATGGTATTATTCAATCTCCTAAACAATCAGCAAATATATTTAATAATTATTTTGTAAACTTGCCTGACTTAGACATTCCAGTTTCAATCTCTACAAATGTAAATCCTGAAAAGGTTAACTTTAGGATCCCTACATTTAGGTTTAAATATGTAACCTGTAGACAAGTAAAGGATATAATAAATACACTTAAAATGAGAAAAGCTTTTGGTCTAGACCGAATAGAAAATTGTTTCCTTAAAGACTTCATTCAAGTAATTGCCCCAGTTCTAACCAGACTGTTTAATTGGAGCCTGATGGAAGGAATCTTTCCTCAAGAATGGAGAAGTGCAAAAGTTATTTTGGTTTATAAGGGTGGAGGAGATATTTTTGAACCAACAAACTATAGACCCATTGCTTTGTTATCTGGGATCTCTAAGGTATTTGAACGTTTAATGCAGGTTCAACTTACTGAATATTCAGAAAAATATTCTTTATTATCTTGGTAGCAGTCTGGATTTCGCAAGGGCTATTCCATGGGCACCGCACTCACTGACATGGTGGATATAATAACTTCAAAAATGGAGGATGACCTGTCGGTGAGTGCGGTGTTTGTGGATTTATCAAAGGCCTTTGACACTGTGGCCCACGAAACACTGGGGGAGCGATTGATTGATATTGGATTATCTAGGGAGTCATGCGCTTGGTTTACTTCTTATCTGCAGGGTAGAAGACAACAGGTGTTTATTGATGGTTATCTGTCTGACAAAGCTATGGTTCAAAGAGGGGTGCCCCAAGGCTCCATTTTGGGCCAACATTGTTTTTAATATATATAAATCATTTGGTGGATACTGTAAAATATTCTGATGTACACCTATATGCTGATGACACCCTGTTAATTGCTAGTGGAAAAAATCCCAAGATTATGGAAGCAAAATTACAGATAGATTTTGGAGATTTATATACATGATTGACAAACTCAGGACTGGTAGTAAATAGTAAAAAAATAAAATTTATGTTATTTAATAAAGGTGGTAAAAAACTTGAAAAAATGAACATGTAGTGGAGATAAAAACAATAAAAAATGAAGTTCTATCTCAAGTATCAGAATATAAATACCTAGGTGTATGGGTAGATCAAAATGTAAGGTTTGACTACCATATAATTGACACAATTTCAAAAATAAACAAAAGATTGGGGGCGTTCAGGCGTTCAAGTTTTTGCATGAATAAACATATGAGAAAAATTATAGTAAACCAACTTCTCATTCCAGTACTTGAGCATGGGAGCCATGGATATGATTTTGCCACTAAAAATATGTTGACAAAAATTGACATAAAGTACAACCGTTTGGCCTGATTTATCCGTAGGAATGATTTTCGTGCTCATCATTGTGAAATGTATGAGGAACTTGGGTGGTTTCCACAAAATATTAAAAGGAAATTAGTATGGGCAGTACAGACTTATAGAGTTCCAATTTTAAAGCAACCAAGTTATCTTTATGATAAATTGGAAAAGAAATCATACCATCAAAATTTGTGAAGTATAAATTTGAGAGAATGTGTACATCCTAGATTTAAAAATAAATATAGTGATATGGGGTTTTCACAAGTTGCTATTGGATTGTGGAACTCTATGAAGTCTGTGACTCATGAAATATATGGAGATGTAAAATCCTTTATAACAGATATAAAATTTGAATTTACTGTCCATTGTAAGTGCTATGGTTAGATAAACAGGGCTGAACATTTGTATTTATTGGGTGCTAGTAATTAGGATATTGGGTCTGGTATAATGAATTTGTCTGAAATAGGTTATATTAAGGAGAATGTATGTATAGAATGTTTCGTGCACTTTATGATTGTAGTACGTTAAGTATTGTTGACTATTTATATTAGTAAATGTAAAACGGTATTGTACTTAAAATGGTACTGTATTTATATGTATTTTGTTATATGGTTGTTGATTTTTGAAACTTTCTACAGGACCATCTTGTAAATATGACTTTGTCCTAATGTTGTGTTATTCCATCTATTTCCTGTCTAAAAATAAAGATTTTTACTACTGCACCCTAATGAAATCACTACACCAAGACAAAAATATTTATTACTGACATTTATGGCAGCAGCTAACAAAACTATTACTCAAAATTGATTGCAAAACTCCTTACCAAAGATACATCAGTCTTCTGGTTTCAATATGTAGCATGGAAAATAATTATGAATAGCTCCAGAACGAGACTGTTCATCTTTATGAACAGATGGACAGCATGGCTCATACATGTTATCATAAGGCATAATGGTTTTGTTACATAACCTTTGCTGTGTTACTGAAAAAGACTGTTTTTAGTTGACTCTGAGGAAATGCACATGGTTTAGGCCCTGAATACTTTGGTCACTGTTGAATCAAGACTTTAGCTCATTTTCTGATTGTTGCAAGTTTCAGACTCCTGTGATAATGCTTTAATAAAAGTATGAAAATGTGAAGAAGTTGTATCTTTAAACAAAATATTTAATAAAATACATGTTTTTTTTTTTTAAACTGTGTATTCTGGACCAGGATCCCCTCACCTGCCAATTTTGGAAACATTTGGTAAAGTATTTTTTTTCCCTTAGAGAATGGCAAAAAATACGAAAAATTACAAAACAGTTCTTGGTAAGCCTGAGTCATGTGTCAGTTTTAACTCCCATTGTCACAGATAGATTTTAGAAGGAGAGTTCTATACCTGTTGGCGAAACATGACACAGAGCCAAGGATACAGCAAGAACAAAATAATTTATTACCAGAAACACAAAATACCTGCTGGGAGTCAGGAACAGGACCCCAGATATCATGCTATCACTCCAATTTGGATTTGAACTCAGCAAAAAAAAAAAACTTTTGTACCATTATTATACTCTTAGATAAGAAATGTATGTTACTAGTTAACGGCCTGCAAAATAAGGTAAAATCACAAAACACAGAAATTTCATTGGTAGACGGTCAGCTCAGAGGACAGTTAGCTCATCACTCTCTCTGCACGTACTCTCTGATAAGAGTAAAACTAGCTAAAACTAGTTTGGGGTTACAATACAAAAATGCTTAGTACTGCACAATAATAGCAGCTGTGTAGCTAGAAAAAGATCTGTGCCACTAGGTCTGCAGAAGCAGTGCTAATACTGTTAGGGCCAGAGGTTACCAGCACATAGCCCTGTTGGGATCTGGTCTTTACCACCAGTCCATGCTGCAATCATATGCATATGTCTTATGACAATATCGCATAGTACTACACTATATCCTACCCCACTAAGTATATCATGAATAAATGTATTTATTTTATTTATTTATTGAATATAATCAGAATTACAATCCTTTGAGTCACAGACTCTTTTGCAAAGGCTCCACATTGGAAATGTGTATGTCGGTATGTGTACTATATGCTGCACTAAGTAGAGGGCCGTGGGGGGTGTCCAGGTCTACATGTTCCTCCTCTTGCCACCTGCTAAACTGGCAACACGAGATGGTAAGCTAGGATAAAAACATAGTGGATTGGGCAGCATTAAGGAAGCGTAGCTTTCTTCTATGATGCCTGAGGGTAGAGCACAAACAGCGAATGGTAACAATAAGAATTAAAACCAAAACTGCCTGTAAAATGACAAAGGCTTTAAAATAAATGTCTAGTAAAGTTTCAATTAAAACAAGATGTAAATCACTGTCATATATTAAATTGTTTAAATCTTTTTTTTGGCTTTTTTTAACTTTATTTATAGATTTATATAAGTGACAAGCAGATACATAAAAAAACAAGGTAATAAAAGGACCTAGACCAAAGTCACTCAGAATATAAGCATACCTCTCAACTGTCCCTGATTTTCAGGGATGTCCCTGATTTTGCCTCAGAAATTTCTTCTGTCCCTCCTAAATTTGGTATTTCTGTCACTGAAGAGTAGGGATCTGAATCACAAAATAATGCCAGCCATTGGTGTTACAGTCTAGTTCTCATTAAGAAAATGCTATTTACACTAAGAAGCATGTTGTACACCGCTTCTGGAACTATTATTACTATTTTTTCAGATGTGTCCCTGATTTTGGTAATTTGTCCTTGATCATTTTAAGCCATGTCACTGATTTGTGATGAGGGAGGTTGAGAGGTAAACAGGAAATATAAACAGAGCAAGACACTCGGGCTTTCACATTCAGTCCCAGTTCAATATTCAAGTGAGAGAAGTCCAGATGGGTGTGTCCGTAGAATATCAGTCTCACCTCAGGCGATAACAAAGAGAATAAGTCAATTTGCTAGAACACCCTGCTCCTTGCAGGATAATGTAGGGGGAGCAGAAATCCCATTGCCAGAACTATAAAACATGGCATAGATTGCCTGGGATCAGTTAAGTTAAAGGAAAACAACCCTGACAAACGTCTAGGTATCCAAACATGATACCGTGTTAAGGACAGGATCTCACAGCACAGGATATTTTTTCAGTCTACAAATGGAGGCATGTGCTAGTGCACACAATTATGTCACCAACAGAACTGGCAGGGGAAAAACAAATCAGTTTAACAGATAACATTAGCAATGACTGGCCATCAGCAACTATTACATCAATAAATGCAGAGAACAAAATGTCCATGAAACCAGCAACAACAGATATCTCAGGAGAGTCAAAAATCAGTCATCCTCCTCATCAGAAGACCTTCAAGCTGGTTTGGCAGTAGTGAGGGAGATAATATGCTCAGCAAACTTCTGGGCTAATTCAGGATCCATAAATAAACTAGTATTAATGACTGGGGCTGGGAGAACTTGATGAAGTTCTGGCCCTTATTAAATAAGAACCAGAACATGATGAAATTCTAATTTGTTCTGATTAGTTCTGATTTATTGATAAATATTTGAAAAAATGAGAAAAAATGCACAAAAGTGGCCAAAGTCAGTCACATTTGACACAGAGGCCCAAAGGAAATAATTTAATAGATCATTTGTATAAAAATTAATGTAAAACTGCTAAATAAAAAAGAAATCACTCATTACTAGCCACTTCATGGCTGACCTGTAATGGTGGCATATCCTGCTTGGGTCCATGACATGAGTGTGCTGGGAGAGAGGAAGGAAGGGGGGGAGAGAGAGAGAGTGAGAGAGAGGAGAGAGAAGGAAGAGAGAGAGAGAGAGAGAGAGAGAGAGAGAGAGAGATGCAAATACCTATATCATAGCACCACCAAGCACTGCAGGCACTGCCAGGCAGCTAAGATGTTTTTTATTAATGGTGCTGTGTGGGTATTATTTTGATAGATGTTCCAGTCAGAGCCAAACAGATGAAAGAAATGGATATGACTGATCAAATGAGCAGCACTAAAAGAGCCCACCCACCCCATCCATGTGAATGATGCAACTGCTTTGCATGTCTGTACAGAAAGCATTTATATAGGTTTTCTAGAAGTGTTATGTTTGTTAAACACAGTGAGGCAATTGCTATGTATTTTCACAATGTTTTAGAACTTTTATGAGCAAAATGCTAATCAATTTTTAGAGTTAAATGAAACCCTATCATGTACACAGCCACACCGTCTGAGGCTGAGAAAAGAAAAAAAAACTTTTATTTAGGATTTTCTGTAACTATAAAATATTTCTAGGACTCCCAATAGTCTCTCCCTCTCTCCTCTGGATCTGGAATGGCACAAGTCAAAGATTTTGCCAGCCTACCCTTGCTCATGTACACAGCCACACTATCTGAGGCCAAGAAATGAAAAAAAAAAAAACTTTCATTTGGGATTTTCTGTAACTGTAAAATTTCTCTTGGGTTCCCAGTAGTCTCTCCCTCTGTCCTCTGAATCTTCTGGAATGGCAGAAGTCAAAGATTTTGCCAGTCTGCCCTTGCTCATGTACACACTGCCTGCCTTTTGCCTCCCCCCCAGCAGCCACCCAGGCTACCACTATCACCCCAGTCCCTCTGGATTCCTTTCTCCAGTCCTGACTACTTCCTCACCCTCCTCCGACAATCAGTTTCTCTCCTCCCTCACCCTAGTAAGTCTCCTTTCTCTCTCCTCTCTAGTTTCTCTTCTCAGCCCTCCAAAAGTGTATATTTTTTATATCATGTAGGTTTTTTCTTTTTGGCAACTTCTAGCAGCTTTGCACTGCTGCAGTGAGCAAGGCATTCCTCTGACTGTCCTCCAACTCATTTGGGCCACGGTGCACACTCAGCACAGTTATATGCCATGAGTGCATCACATGACTGTCTGTTGCCTGATTAGATGCCGCCGGGCAGCCTGTACGTGGAGCGAGCGTGCTAGCAGCATCCACATGGCAACAATACACTAAATAGCACTCCATGGACTTGGAAACGGACTTATGCGGTGAAGTCCATATTTATCCAGGTTCGTGGATGCGGGTTCGATTGGGGGTTCAGATCTCCCACAGAACAGTCCACCCAGCCCTATTACTAATATATTTATACGATGAGTCTCTTTTCTATCTAACAGGGATTTAAGATTCAGGGTGAGTGGATCTATATGCATCCATAAAAACTGGTATATACTGATCTATAGCATCCAGATGGTTAAGGTCACTGTCAACATAATCTTGTTCAATAGTAGGTACAGGGGTGATCACAAATTGACCAATAATGGTGCATTCATGAGGCGCAAAGCAGAAATTAGGGAATGTCAACACCACAAGTAATGTGTCCATAAGAAAGGTTCTTGACGTTCATCAGGATAGAGTATTGTCCATCCATATTATATGCGACCTTGACTTGAGGAAGATGTCATTTGGTGAGTTGTATGGGGCACATGACAGCTGTGTTGATCTGGTAGTATCTGGATTGCTGGATGCTGGATGGCTGGATATATTCTGTTGCATTTGTTGTGTGAGTGACATTTTCAGTAGGTGCAGTAAAATTTTGTTCATTGTGCCACCAGTGCATCTACATCGAAAACATCACACCTGCACAGGTATCAGTAGCCCTTTACTGAACAACAGTCTGTATGAGGTGCCTGCCAGGCTTGCAGTCTGGGGTGGAAACTCAGCAATGGAGGAAGCTTGACCCATTCCTTATAGATGTCTCCCTCCAGGTATACCATAGAGTGAACACGTGCCATTCTGTTGAAGACCAAAGAATCCTTGTTGAACACTGGCAAGGACACTGTGAATGAAACATACATGGTATCCCTAATTGAACAGCGTCAGGTTGAGTAGTAAGGTCCTTGATTTGGATGTGCTGTGATACAACTCAAGTTTCTGGCTGTTGTGAGGGAAAAAGTTAGGGATTCGGCCATACATTTGGAGGTGCAGGTGAGTTCTGACAATGAGGACAATATCATTTGGCCAGCTGTGAATTCTTGACAATGTCAGGGATACGTCCTGCTTCCAGGTTTCAGAAGAGGTTAGTGACAGTGGTTAAAACATTGCCACTGTAGGCAGCACAAATAATTTCCCTGCCCATGTGTTACTGTCTGGCCTTTGCATTTTTGGTGGCAATTAATTCATTAATATTGGCCTGTTTCATTAAATACAAGTGCAATATCATGCATGTTACACACCGTGAACCTTTCTTACATGGCTAAGCCATCAATACTGTGTAGCATGTGCTTAAGCACATTTTCAGCTTGTTGATTTTGAACACAACTAATATATCTCTTGATCTGTTCAATGTCTCCCCTATTCCAGACTGACATACTCGATCCAAATAAACCTGGTATACTCCCCACCAGGTCTGTTACACTCAGGTCCCATTTAGGGTACCTAGGGATGAACATCCCTTGGTGTGGAGTTGTTTCCTGCCCAGCTACAGGGTCTTGAGCTCATACTTAATGAGCTGCAACAATATCTAATAACATAAATCAATCAATCTTTATTTTACCAGGTGGAACACCATTGAGCAAGCTCATTTTCAAGGTGGGCATGGCTGGATGAACAAATCAGCACAATAATAGGACAGTAACACTTTAACGGCACAGCAGTAAGATAAGCATCAAGTAAAGCGATGAGCTCAATGTGGTGGACAACAACACATGGAACAATAGTTATACAGAAATATACAGCAGTCCCCCCCCAATAAGATGCATCAATTACAGCATTAGTACAATGTGAAACTCACTTGTATGACAGCAATTAGCATCATTTGTGCAATGGTAACTAGTATTTATAGCGAGACTGTACTGGATTAGGTAAGAGAAAGGTAGAAGGAAGCATAGAGAAAGGGTGGGGAGGAGGGTATACAGAGAGGGAGTGCCATGGTTAAATTTGTGAATAGACACGGAACATGATGACACAGAGCATATCAAGTAAAACACTTACAGGGCTCGGGGAAGGATCTTGCATAGAGCGTTTTGAATTCGGACAGCTTAGCAGGACTGGCCAGTTTTAGGGTTTTGGAGCTTATTCCAAAGCTGAGGTAAAATGAAACTGATAGAGGATTTACCAAATCTGGATTTTATTTTAGGTACGACTAAGGAGATGTAGGAACAACTTCTCAGGGCATAGTTGCCAAGGGCACAGAAGGGCAAGCAGTCAGAGATATACTGTGGTAGCAACTTTAATGATCGTTCTGTAAGTCCAGAGAGCAGCATTCCTTTGTCTTCTGGACATAAGGGAAGACCATCCCATGAGGGTGTACAGTATGCAATGATGTGTGTTGTAAGCTGCACCAGAAATGAAGCATAGGGCCTGTGGTACAAGACATCTAGCTTAACTAAGACTGACCCTGGAACTTGGCCATATAGGAAGTCAGCATAGTCCAAAAGAGCTAAAAAGGTTGACTGAACCAGCCTCTTCCAGGCCTCTTGAGTAAGCAGATGTTTGATACCATAAAATAGACTGAGCCTTTGCTTCAAGTTTTGAGAGTTCCTCAATATGCTCATAAAAGGAAAGATGGCTGTCAATCCACATCCCTAAGTATTTAAATTTTGTCTGCATAATCTAGAGATTCACAGAGTGGTAATAGGTATCATGGTAACATGCATAGGTGGGTTGGAGGCCAAATTAGACGGGGGCAGGATCATAACCTTTGTTGTTTTTTGGCATTTAAGAGTAATTTTTGGCTTAGCAGATTCCGTTGTAATATGTTAAAGTCCGATTGGAGGGCCGCACAAGCAAACTTAGGGGAAGGCCTGGCAGTGTAGAGGACCATGTCATCCACAAAGAGGTGGATGTTGGAAGTTTTGATTCCATTGTTGATGTATAAGGCAAATAGCAGAGAGCCCAAGATAGAGCCCTGCGGCACTCCTCTGGAGATTGGTTTAAGAGGTGAGAGGTTGCCCACTGCTTTAACTTGCTGTGTTCGACCGGTAAGGTAGCAATAGAACCATTTCAGGGATAGCTTGTCCAGACTGAGGTTATGGAGGGTATCCAGCAGCAGATCATGATTCACCATGTTGAATGCCTTGCTTAAATCAAGAAAGACAGTGCACACAAAATTCTTTCCATCAAGGGCACTCTGCCAGTCGTTCGTTACTTTTGTGAGGGCAGAGATTGCACTATGATGAGGCCTAAAACCTGATTGTACAGGGCTGAGCAGGTTGTAGGAGTCCAAGTAGTTCCTAAGTTGTGAGTTAACTACTTTCTCTAGCAATTTAGAGAAGATAAGGAGTAGGAAAATGGGCATGTAATTATCAGGGTCACTTGAGTCTCCTGATTTGAACAGAGGAATCACTTGGGCAGTCTTCCAGATTAATGGGAGTTTGCCCAGGGCTAGGGATATTAAAGAGATCTGTGATTGGTATAGCCAGGATGTGATAGCTGAGCTTTAGAAAATATGGTCCAATGAGATCCGCACCCATGCTCTTTCTGGTATCCAGTTGAAGAAGCAAGTTCTCTACTTCTTTGACCGTGACTGATTTAAAGGAGAAAACTGAGCCTGAGGAATGAGGGGGAGTGGCAGGGTTTGATGAGGCCTGAGCAGAGACCTGTGATCGAAGATTATTGGCAGGCAAGGAGTCAAATGCCATCCCTGCGGTAGCAAAGTGGTCATTTAGGATATCTAATATCCTGGCTTTGTCCATGATAGGTGAGCCATTATGCAGCATTTTTGTAGGGAGAGAAACAGAGGATGCAAGCCCTTCAATATCTTTAAGCATTTTCCTGAACTTAGCAGGACACGCAGTGGAGGAATCCAGCATTGTGCGGTAATAATTCACTTTTTCAGTTCTGATAAGTTTTGTACATAGGTTCCTGGTGGTCCTGAAGGAAGTCCAATCAGAGGGGAGCTTTGTTTTTTGTGCCCTTCTCCAAAGTGTGTCCATGTTATGCAGGGTGGACCTCAGTACGGCTGTAAACCAGGGAAAGGAATTATTTGTGCAAATTTAGACCGGGGGCGTGTTTGTCAAGGGCTCCTAGGACAATGATGTGAAAGGTCTTATAAGCCTTCTCAACTGACTTGGCCAAGTAGAAATCCTGCCAGAGAAGAACATAGTAGCATGAAACCTAGAAACATTAATTGTGAAACAGTGACCATATTCTGTGATGTTCCAATGTGTTAAAACAACAGGAATATACGTAAATTGAACATTGTTAATAAGTGTCCCAGGAATGGAAGTTGCAGTCAAGCCACTAGGTGAACCTGGCTCCAGAGTAGGGCACTGTAAAGGCTGTAGTGGAGAAGTGGTGGTCACAGGTGATATGAAACCAGTTGTGTTGGGCACAGTAGTGGGAGAAGTCATAGAAACTGGGTACAAAATCAAGTTTGTGGAACCAACCACTGGTATATGGTTTTAGTATTCAGGAAGTTGCATAATGATTTCAAAACTCCAAGTCCCTTGATCTTATTGTTGTATGTTCTTTATTAAGCGAGAACCACTTGAGTATCCCACCAGTCTGTCTTTGTAGACTTCAGAAGGGCCTGGCTGTCCCTTCTGCCAGGCATGATGGTCATGATCAGCAGGTCCTGTCCAGGATACACCATTGGGAACCATGGTGCTCCGAAGGTGGATAATCTTGAGGATCTCATCAGTGCCTGTGAAGGCATGTATCTTTGACCAAGTTGTCAGTGGCCATTTTCCTCTGGGAAACTGGAAGTCTTTTGTAGTGCCCAGGAGAGGAGAGGAGAGGAGAGGAACTCCATGAGTAACAGCATTCAGAAATGAAAGAAAAAACATATTTGGAAGTACATATCCCCCCCACCCCAGCTCCAGTGAATTACTTACTCAGGGCTTTCAAAGCCCTTGAACAATTTGAGTTGATTAGCATGAAACCACTTGTCAATATGTTTCTTGTGGTTCAGCAACCACACCTGATAGACAAAGGGACTGAGTTTGTTCACAGTGTCGAAGGGACCAGCCCATTTGATGGATAGGGAGTGGGCAGGTGTTGAATACTGCAACACTATGACTCTGTCACACACTTGCCAATCAAACTCCTTGACATCTTTGTCAAAGTACATCTTGGACTTTTGCTGGGTATTGCCCAAGCTTTAAGCAGCAAAGTGGTGAATTTCAACCAAATTTTCCTGTAACTGCTTTACATAGGTGTCAGACAACACTCTATCCATGGTAGGGGTGTGGACATCCACACATAAGTGTTCTGAAAATCTCATTTTCTGACCAGTCCACCTCAAAGGGTGTGTGCTGAGTAGCTGTTGATGGGGTAGCCCTGATTGCCATTAGGAGTAAGGGCAGCAGAGTGTCCCAATTCTTCACATTCTATTTGACAACATTGCCTTGATCTGCCTGTTGGCTCTCTCTACAGCACTAGAAGACTAAGGATACTAAGCTATGTGGAACATCTGTCTTACCCCTAACATTTCAAGAACTTCTTGCACAATGCTTGTATCATTATCAGAGTCTGATGTAGGCCCCATCTGGTGAATACTTGTTCCACTAGAATTTTTGTGGTGGCTTTGGCAGTGTTAGCCTTACAGGGGAAGGCCTCAACCCATTTGGAAAATAGGTCAGTGATGACCAATGCATACTTGTTTCTGTTAGTGGTAGGTAAAGGTCCAATGAAATCCATTTGGATTGCATTCCAAGGACCTGATTGTCCCTGTGGAAGCAACCTGCCATTTTTCTTGCCAGGTGTTGGCTTGTTTTGAGCACAGATGATGCAGTTGTCCAGGTAACATTGGATGTCTACTGTTTGACCAGGCCACCACCCTATTGTTCTCAGTCTCTGCAGGGTCTTGTCTTCACCCTGCTGTCCACTTGTAGGTGTGTCATGCACCTGGTGGATGAAATCTGACTGAAGGTCTTTGAGGAACACCCACAGTATGGTGTCCCCCTGGTTATACAAAACAAGATTTTGATCTGAGCAAAGGGAGAGGTGGTTGAGGTGTCTCTTTAGGGGGTTGTCACCAGACACTTCTGTCTGCTGCAAGAGATGGCTGTATACCTCTTTTATCTCTGAGTCTGTCATTTGTACTATGGCCAAATCCAATGGGATGGCTTGTTTTCTTCTTTGTGAAGCTACTGGCTGTGACTCTACAAGTGCTGGCATCACCCACACTTCCCCCCAATGTATCTTCCTTGGCCAATGTATTTGCTCGGTCATTCTGCACATGAAAAGGGGTTGACTTGTAGTGGACCTTCCTTTTGTGGACATACAGCTTAAAGGGTACTTTTTCAGCCATAATGTTGATGTATTGGAACAGGTCTCGGTGCTTGACCGGGGTACCTTTTGAGGAAGCATACCCATGGGCCTTCCAAAAAGGCAGAAATTCTGTAAGGAAGGGGCACACCCAGGAAGAGTCAGAAAAAAGGACAGTGTCCCCCTCTTGTTCCTCCTGTATTAGTTCCCTTGCATGTGTGATGGCTGCCAGTTCCACATATTGTAAGGATCTGATGGTGCAATGCCTGGTTACTTCCATGGTCCCCCCCCCCACGGTAGAGGACCAAGACTCCAAATCCTGCTGCCTGGTGTCCCTCATACTAAAAAAAGGAACCATCCATGAAAACATGGTGGGTCTGGGGGTCTGCCAAGACAATGTCAGTGACAGGTAGAAATGGACTGGGTTCCAGTAAAGACAGAGGTTCCAGTACACTCATGTGAGTCTCCATTATAAAGGATCTCATGGGCCAGAATAGAGGGGTTTTGGTGGGGTATACAGTACTATCCTGATCCTGCAACAGGAGTGACCAATGGGTAAGTCTTGCATTGGAAACATTTCCATCCTTTACTTGGTCTGATAACAAGAAATTGGTAGGAGTGTGGTTGGTGTGCAACACAATGGTGCTGAGTCAAATGTAAGTAAAGTGCTTTACAGCCCCAGCTGTAGACAGCAAGTTTCTCTCACAGAGAAAGTATTTTTGTTCCACTAGTGAAAGGATTTGGGATGCATAGGTGATAGGTCTAAGGCATCCATGCATCTTCTGTGCCAAGACAGCAGACATAGCCATATCAGAGGTGGCGGTTTCCAAATGGAAGGGAAAATCTGGGTTTGGATTAACCAAAGCAGGGGCTGAGGCTAAGGCCTGGTTTAAAGCAATGACTGCTGCAGTATATTCCAGGCCCCAACACCAGGTTGCATTCTTTTTCAGCAACTCATATAATTGTTTGGCTTTCTGGGCAAAATCAGGGAAAAAATCCCTTGAGTAATTTACCATGTCCAAGAAACGTCTAAGAGTGGACACACTGGTGGGTAGTGGTAGGTCCTGAATACCTTGCACCTTGTCCAGGGTGGGGCTCCTCCCTTCTGCAGTAACTTGCAGGCCCAAGAAGGATACTTCAGATTGGCAAATTTGGATCTTGACAGGGTTGCATTTTAGGCCTGTGTGCTGCAGGAGTGCAAGGAGTTCAGCAAGCAACTGAAGGTGCTGCTCTGGTCTACAATGGCTAAGAAAAGATCATCCATGTATTGTAGGAGACATTCAGGTGTGGAGAAGCCCTGTAGCCCTGTCCCTCTTGTGGATGTGAAAGAGGAAGGGGTTATTATATGAACCCTGTGGGAGGCACATCCAAGTGAACTGACATTTCTCAAAGGTGAAGGTAAACCTGTATTGGCTCTCTAGGGCTAATGTCAGTGTCAGTGGCTCAGTAGGTAGCACACCCACCTCTGAGGCCAGGAGATCAGAATGCTGTGGGTTCTATCCCAATACTGACATTGTAGTGCAGCATGAGGGGGGTGGTGCCGTCTTTTGGATGAGACGTTAGACCAAGGTCCCATCTGCCTGTTCTGGTGATAGTTCAGGTGGATGTTAAAGATCCCATGGCACTTCTTGAAAAGAGTAGGAGATTTTTTTATTTAATACATCAGAGAAATGAAACAACAAAAAAAATTATACGTATTAAATAAAACAAAAGACTGTACAATTCCAGAAAAACCAAACAGACATCTAATCAGGATCTAACTATAAACCAAAAAAGAGATTTAACTCATCTCAAAATAAAAAAAGAAAAACAACAAGTTATGTTATAGGAGCATCTGTATCAGTGACCCATGGCAGACTTTTCCACAGTTCCAACATTACTACATTTGACAGTGAGCTTTTTTCCAGTTTATACAATTGCATTAAATCTTGCATAATTTTATTATAAAGTTCATCATGGCTTCCTTCCTTTTGCTGTAGGGTATACCCACATCTCATAATCCAAATGTTCCATTTAATGATTGCCATAATACAGTGTACAGTGATTAAATGCCACTTTCCCCATCTCCTATCAAACACCCCATACATAAGATTAGTGTATGTAAGTGCACTGAATATATTATCACCCCACTGTTGTGCGCAATAATCCCAAAAGCCTGATATAAATGAGCATTCAAAAAAAGATGCTGTATCGTTTCTTCCTGCTGCATGCATCTTAACCTGCTGCATATCCTCTCTTGTAGGGGTTTATATTTCTGAATGGCCTTAACATTAAGCTTCTCATGACACATTAACCAGTGCACACCCCACATTTTTTCTGGTATCCTTTTGTTGTTCAAAAGCATTTTGTAAGGTCTCCATATGTTCCACAGGACATTTTACAAATACAACATCTTCCTGACGTATTGTAGATAATAGATAGTGATATAACTGCTTTCTAGGCAATGTGATCACCTGCTGCATCAGTAAACCCCACTGTATTAACCTAAGAAAAGTACATCTTATATATTCAGGAACTGTAACAGTTCTTTTAACCATTCTAAGGGTCTGCCTTTCCCATTGATCAATCCAGGTGCTGCATTTCCCTCTTAGTAAGACCTCCCATCCTATTGTTTGCTGTAATAGTACTGGCCTGCTATTATAATGAAAATAGAAACTATTAAAAAACAAAATCAGATTCAGCATATTCAAATCACCCTGTTTGAGAGGGAGATACAATATATTTATTTTCAAAGCATTCAAACGACTCC
The DNA here is from genome assembly GCA_016271365.2 of Neoceratodus forsteri. Classification (NCBI taxonomy): domain Eukaryota; kingdom Metazoa; phylum Chordata; order Ceratodontiformes; family Ceratodontidae; genus Neoceratodus; species Neoceratodus forsteri. Next base: position 871,290,798 of record CM057456.1, read on the forward strand.
CCAGCATGCTTGGAAAAAAAAAAAACTAGCAAAACAGTTTCTAACATCTTCAGAGGTGGGAAAATATAACTAATATATAAAAATGCAGAAATAAGGTATGTCTTTATCAGATATATTCTTTTTTTCTTTCCCATCTGCCACCTATTCCATTGGGCCACCTTTGCCTTCCCAATCTCTATCTTATTTGTCCAGTTTATAACATCCAATTCTCCTGGAGACCTGGACCAAATTCGATACCTAGTGCTTTTATCAGATCAGGCTGTATTAATATCCCTGCTACCGTATCTTTGAAATTCAACATGTAATTTAACCATTGACCTTTACACTTGTGTACATTCAAAGCCGAGCCAGATACATTCCCAAAATTCTTGCAAGTTAATATTAATTCTTCTGCTGAGGACTGTGTGCTTACTCTGATATTCATGTCATCCATGTAAGCAAGAGCTTTGAATGGAAGTGGTTGTCCCCTTATGTTGATTGCTACAATTTTCTCATTAAGATTAATTTTTCTTAATAAATGGTCTGTAAAAAAATTGTACAGAATCGGACTCAAGGGGCAGCCCTACCAGACCCCTCTTTGTAGCCTGATTATAAGACCCTTCCACCCACATACAACCGGTACCACTGTTACTGTATGATATATACACTGCAACCATTTTATTACTGTCTCTGGAATATGATACTGTTCCAAGATGTCCCATAAATATGTATGACTAACTCTGTCAAACGTCTTCTCCTGATCAAGCCAGAGCAGATACACATCCACTTCCCCAATCTTCCCCAGTTCTACCAGTTCTCTAATTAATATGATATGGTTTTGAATATACCTGCCTGGAATTGAGTAAGTTTGTGCTTGTGAAACAACTGTGTTAGCTATGGAGACCAATCTCTTAGCCGGTATCTTGGTTAAAACTTTAAAATCTGAATTTAAGAGGCTCAAAGGCCTCCAGTTTCTGATATCAGATCTTACCCTTTTCTTATGTACATATGTTGGTATACCCATGTTCATGTACAGTGGCATCTGATTGGTGTCCAAGATATGATTAAAAGCTACAGTCAATTCAGGTGACAGTACAGTACCCATAAGTTTTATAACTTCAATTGGTAAGCCATCCGGCCCTGGGGTCTTCCCCCCATTAAAGCTGATAATGCTTCTTTGACCTCACTTTCAGTTCTGGGTTGTGCTAGAGCATCTGTAGCTGACTGTTCTGGCCTAGGTATCTGTATGCCATGAAAAAAATTCTGCATGCTTCCACCCTCGCTTTGTAAGGGAGCATACATTTGATATGTTTACTCTGATACTAGCTTTAAGATTGCTTTTTTTCACCAAGATATTCCCTGCCTCATCCACCAGTGTGGACATATCCCTTGCTTTGACCTTTGTAATACATGCTTCAAAAGGGCAAATCAAGTTTGTCCTCCCCCTCATCCCATATTGTTGCTGGTGATGTAGCTGTCTACTTTTGGAAGAAGGATAGTCCATCATATCGCCTTTCACTGCCTTAATCTGCTTGGCCAAATTCTATCTAGTTTCATACGAGGTGGACATTAAATGTTGCAATAATAGTCTATTCTGTAAATATTTTAAATATGACTTTCTGCTCTGAAATTTACTAATCCTTTTACACATGTAAACCATATCTTGTTTTGTGTTTTGTGTCCTCCCACCAGGATACTGGATTGTCAAAGCATACAAAAACTGATTTTTTAGCTTCTAAAAAATCCTGAATTATGCTTGCAACATGTCTGTCCATCAAGAGCAACACATTAAATTTCCAAAAGCCAGGGCCTCTCTGTATGTCAGATGATATCCCAATCCTGACAGAGACTACACCTTGTGGAGCAGCAGAAACTTCCGTGTTGCTGGGTCTCTGATTTGCCTGTAGTCTGTGACTGGCTAGCTTTTCCTTTTGTGTGAGAGTGATTAGTAGCCTCTGCTCCTCCCCATCAGCCTGATCTTTGGTGTTATGGGTCGCCTATTTACAATTCTGGAAAGTGTGCCCTTTCTGATCACAAAGACTGCACTTACATTCATTTAGACATTGTGAGCCTATATGACCCAATTCCCTACATACAGTACAGAGCTGCTGATCACATATGCTACTTAGATGTGCAACTGATCCACATTTATAGCACATCTTTGGCTGGCCTGGGTAAAACAAAATGCCTCTATTCCTCCCCAAGAGAAAAGAATTAGGAAGATGCACTACACCAGTATCAGTCATTTTTAACATAACTTTAACTTTCCATCCCCCAGTCCATATGTTCTCTCTGTCCATTATTGCTTCAGGGTCCTCAATTATTGTACAGCATTGTTGTAGCCAGTATTTCAGATCATACACACTGACACTTTCATTCCTGAACAGAACAGTCAGTGTTTTATGCACAGGCCTGGTTAAAGGAAGACCAGGGTGAAGAATTTTTCAAATGATTATACTTAATCCAGAATTGCTGTAAGCCTCCCATAGTTTTAAAGCTCACATCAAAAGTTGACTCTCCTGATATATGTATGAGCATATATATCTCATTGGAGAAGAATTTCATTGTGTCTTTCAGCATGGTTCTTGCCACAAAAATACGGTCTGGAGGCTCTGTGTATGTGAGTTTAACCGCATTATGCCTTCCAGTTGGCAAGATTGGGCTTTTAAACAAAGAGGAGTAGGATTTAGGAGCTTCATTATTAATTCTGTTTAAAGGCAGTTGCGGAGTGTCTATACTAGCCTCAGGGCGTCCCCCAGGCAATTGCAATGCAGAATCTACAGAGTGCAGTTATTTAAAATGTAATTTCGGGTTTTGTGTCAAGGAAATCTCAGAGGGTAGCTCAATATCCACAGAAGTCATAGGTGTCAGCCCTCATCGATGCACAGCGCTGCGGAGTGGTTGAGACATTTGCAGAGGTTTAGAGCCAGAGACCCAGCTCCCTGTAGCAACATCTCACTCCTAGCCAGCTGCTTCCAAAGCATTTTCAACAGACCATGGCTGTTTCTTGGTCAGATTACTGTTTTCAGTGCATCTTAGGCCAGGATATGAATCTCCTGTGTGTGCCATTCCTGACGCAATTACTGTTACCACTTTCTCCTGTTCAATTTCTTCCACCTGCTCTACAGCCGCAGCCCAGCTCTCAGCCGGAGCCTTTGATGCTGCTGCATCACAATTACCCAGCTGCGTGGAAATGACACAGCCTTTCTGTTTGTCAGTCTGCAGTTCCCTCAATTGTTTTTCAAACTGCATTTTCTTTACTGGGTTGCAGCGTTCTTCCTTTTCTAGTTGTAACTGTATCTTTGAGGTATCAGAACTTGCAGTTAACATTTCAGAAACATCTAGTTCTTCTTCATTATTACTTACATTTGACATACCTTCAGAGGGTAATTCAGGAAAGTCCTGGATTTGCACATTTGTTACCACAGCCTCCTGGGTTGAAAAATCCTTAGTTACAATACTTTCTGAGTTCACATCATCTCCTTCAAGCTCCATACCTTCACTTTCCTCTCCCACACACTCATCATCAGCCATCTTGGTCCACATCACTGCCACATCAGCACTTCCTCCTCTTCTGTTGTCCAGCTCCAAACTGAGCTCCTCCACTCTGCAGGAAGTCAAGCCCCCTGCTGGCAGAGTAGGGGAATTTCCCCGGTGCCCCAGCCAAATTTTCCCCATTCACAAAAAATACCACCAACAGCTTAATCTGGTTCAAGGTCAGTTGGCATTCATCTGTATCTCCCAACCCCCAGGTCGTGCCTGAAAATAGGCAGAATGTGTCTAGTGCACTTACCCAGTCAACAAAAACTAAACTAACTAAATGGCAGTGACTAGAAGTCATTGTAAATGTCCAAGGTACTGAACAACTTGGTTGAGAATCTTCATCAAGGGCATGGGAAAGGCATCTGCTCCCTCCCTTAGCAATCTAGCCTCAAGGCTGTCCAAATCTCCCACTTTGGTTTCAGCAATTTCAACTGTTTCTAATCATCTCTAGGAGAAATTATTTTAAATCTTAAGATCAACCCTGCTTAATTTCTTCTTCCTGTAAGCTTTCCTTTGAACATGAAAACACCCCTTCTCATCCCCTATTAAAGATAAATTTGTGAAGAAGACATTTAGTGCCTCAGCCATTGCTTTTTTTATCTGATAACAATAATCCATTGCAATTTAAAGAGTTTGGCAGAGTTACTTTACCTGGGGTTTGCAATTGTGTTTAGTTTTCCAAAAATGTTTGCGTCTACCATTTTCAAACCTAAAACTCCTCGTTAGCTTTTTTAATGAGTTTTTGGCACTTAGTCCTAGTCAATTTACATGCCTTCCAACTACTTTCCCACTTGTTTTTCTTTATCACTTTCCACAATCTGTTTCTAATTCTAATGCTTTTTAAAATGTTAACATTTATCCATGGCATACTGGTTTACTTATGTTTTTGACTACACATAGGGGGCATGAACATCAAAAGCATTCAACAATTCAGTGCTGAAAAGGATACAGCATCATCAAGCTCTGTTATTTGATCCAAACAGTTCTGATTTATTTCATTCGGATCCCCCCAAGAATAGTTGATTATTGACATACTTAAATGACCTAAACTTAGAAATAGGGATTTCACCAGTTTCTGGGTAACACTGTAGACCAATCTCACACCCTCTCTCACCATGGCTACCCAACAATGGAGGTCCCACACTCTGTTGAGGTACTTTTAAACTCTTTGATATAAAAATTAGGTCGATTATCATTCTTGTGTCCCTCTGGTTACTAATCCTTGTTGGATGATTGATCAGTTGTTCCAGATTTAATATACTAGAAGCTTCTTTAAGTTTTGTTCATTTGGGGTCATACCAATGACAATTAAAATCTCCTAAAGAAAATACTTTGGATTCAAATACAAGATTTCAGTTTGGGATGAAAGATATTTCATCAAATCAATATATTAATCTGCAGTGTTAAAAGTGAAAGAAAGAATAGACTGTGTTACTTACACTAACATATAAAGTGCACTACTGAGATCATATGCAGCATGCCTCATGATGCTGCAGGTTCAAATCTCAAGAAGGTAGCTGCAGAGAGAGAGAGAGAAAGTAGGTATGGGAGATGATGGCAATTAAAGAGGTACAATGTGATGCATAGGAGCTTGGCCACCCAGAAAGTGAGTAATGGTAAGATGCAGCTAAATAATTAACCAAAAGAAAAGAGAGTATTATAAGCAACTTTGGAAAAAGTGAAAAAACAACAACTTGCCACTCATAAAATTCTAAAAATAGTTTGGGAAAAAGAAAAACCAAAACTCCAGAAAACTAGTATTTTAGCCTGAAAACAGGATGATGCCGCAAAACTGTAAAATAAGATTTTAATTTGTTAGATAAAAAAGATTAAAATAAGAAATATATGCAATGGAAAAAAAAACCTTTTTTCTTGACAAGAGAAAATCTACTTTGTCTTGATATCAAACTATCTTAATGGATAAGAAAACAAATCTAGAGAAGCTCATGGGAATTAAAAAAACATCTTTAGTTATTGAAATATGATTATTTAATCTTGCCAAGATATTTTGTTTTGCACTGTGAGGCAGCTCTACAGGAACTGAACAAACCAGTAGCAGCCAGGAAGAGCGCCACTGCAACATTGTGGTCTGGGGGGGCAATTCGGGAAGAGCGGCATCGGAAACGATGAATAAACAAAGACATAGAATGGCAGTACAACAGCAACTGTAGCCTCAGCCCTGTAAGGGCGACACCCTGAGCGGCAACAGTCCACCCAGTGACCACAACAAGCCCATGTGTCATGGAAGCAAGCACCGGGTGCAGGCCGTAGGGAAGGCAACACTCTGTGGACAGAGGCCCAGGAGGGCATGTACAGTGTGTGGCATGGACACCCTTGGCCCACCTGCAATGACCACTGACACCCCCCAGCCCAGCACACCACCACCACCACCAGAGCAGACTCCCCCCCACCAGCAGGACCACAGTCACTCACCTGTGGCAGGTCCATGGGCCAGATCAGTCCTTGTGGATGTGTCTTCGGGACATGGGGAGAGGGCTGGGCAGAACACCACTACAAATAGGCCTGATGCCTGATGGTTATACTTCTGGCACAGGCCACCTGTTGCCACATGGCCTGGTCACAACAGCCTGCTACCGAGGCCAGCAGTGGAGCGGAGTTGCCCTGGTAAGGGTGCTTACTCATTTCCCACATCCCCCAGAGTCACACTTTTGATGCATGCACCTGGCCCCCACATGGCACCCCCTTGCTGCAACAGCACCCTACATTGCAGCCATTGCAGACCTGTCCACACCCCCACCATGTGCTGGCTGACAGCCCTGCCACAGCATGCCTGCCACTGGCATGGGCATTACTGTACTGTTGGCATTCACCCTGGTGTCCTGTGCACCCCGCCTTGCTCCCCTCATTTGCCCCTCTACAGCAGGATGCCCACTGCCTGTTGCCATGTGCCACTCACCCCCGTCCTGTCACCCACCACACAGCACTCTCTGTGTCCATCACCACAGTGTGTTCACCCGTACCTGCTCACCCTGTGGCACGGTCGCACAATACGATGCAGTCTTGCAGCCTCTACCTCCTGCCCGTGCTCTCTCCACCACTTGCCATACTTTCCCCATCGCCCTTCCTGCATTCTGTGTCCTGTATTCACCCTTTGAGGACTCACTCATATGAAGTCACCCTTATCACATAAAACTGAAGAAACCTCAGAAGCAGATGTTGACTTGACTGAGTGAAGCACATCTGACCTACATAGTGGCAGACTTGTTGACACATTGGGCATGTCTTGGGGGAGTCATGTTTGTGACTTTTCACTTACTGGGGGAGTTGGAGTGCTACCTGAGATGTTCATTGTTTTTCTTTTCCTGCTGGGTTCCAGATAGCTGGGGAGCCAGCTATTTAGGGCTTAGATGGTACCACCAGCAGTAGTAAAGAGGGGTTTGGCCCTCTGCCTCCTGACTTGCATGTGCCCAGCATTGTGGTATTGTTCCCCCAAAAAATGCACTGGGGTTCTAGAAGAACAATGGTTTTCAGAGAGCCCTATGTTTTTACCTCTTTCAATGACTGTTACTCCTACAAGTAGAGGCTTTCTCTCCATGACGTGTTGCTGCCTGACATCTGCTGTGATTTTGGATGACAGCCTGGAGAGTGTGCTCCTCATGGATGAAGGATACCGTCTGACTGTGGGAAGTGGAGGTGAATCTTTTATGATGTTCTGTCCTGTTCTTGTTTATTGTTCATCGTTTTTGTTAGCTTTAAAAGGTGCATGTTCATTCTATATACAGCAGGAGTAGCCATAACTTAGTTTTGCTGGTAATTCCAACTGGGACTTTGGGGGTGTACAGGATGGCAGTGGTATGGCAACCTTTTCTAGCAGTGACTGTGGTTAAGGAGCTCTGGCTGTTACAGGGAGCACTGAAGGACTTAACCACCCCATTAAGAGAAAAATGGTACTGGCCTACAGGGGCTCTCTGTGAGCAGATGTAATGTTTGTACAAGGGCCACATTTGATCTAAGCAGAAATGGAAAAGATGACGCGGACCTGGATGGGTCAAGTATTTTGTAGTTGTTATAATTCTAAGAGTTATAGGTGATTATTCTCAAAAAGAATAATATCCAGTTTAGTATGCAATAGTGTGGCATTGATCTGAAAGATAGGTTTGTGTTGGTAGATGGCGATATGAAGGGAGCTGATATGATGATGTTTAATTTGTATGACCTGATTTAGCATAGCCCTACCTTCTTTTCCACTGTATTTCAATGTATCTCTGAAACAGGGCAGCACTGATCCTTGTAGGGAGGATTTTAATTTGATTTTAATTTGATTTTGGATGAGTTCCTGAATAGGAATAAATACCCTGTAGGCTCAGAGAAATACACCTCAAGGCTTTTGCGTAGTACTGTACAGGCAGAGATAATGGCTAGTGAATGTATGGCTTCTGGAAAGCCCTAAGGGCAGAGATTGTACTTTTTACTCCATTCCTCATGACCTGTACACTCCCTTAGACATGTGGCATGTTTCCAGTTTCTTCATCACAGATGTTGTGAATGTTATTATTGGTAATATTCACCTATCAGAACATGACCAAGTCTCTATGGATATAATGGAATGAATAATGGGGGAGAACACTAGGTGGCAATTTCATGTTTTCCATTTAAGGGACACAGATTTCTTTCAGGGCTCCTAAGGGAAATTAGGATGTATTACACATTAAATTCAACACATGATATTTGTAAAGCAATCCTTTTAGAAGATTTTGAAAATCTATGTGCTGCACAAGGATTTTGAACAAAACTGCCATATGATTTTCATAATCTACATGCTGCGTGAAGGTTATGTTAGTGTTAAAGGTTCACATTTTGGGAGACGTTCTGGAGGCTGCGATGCTGCCCTGTTTGTAGGCACCTCACTGGTCTGGGCGAGGAGGTTGCCCATCTCCAGGCTGACCTGGAGAGGATTCGTGAAACCTCCTCCCCTGCCCAGGGACCACCAGGGCTGCCACCACTGCATCAGAGGTTGCCAAGAAAGAGGAGTGGTTGGACCAATGTGGGCTCAGGGAGGATAAGGGTGGTGGAACAGAGGTGCATCCCTCCAGTTGTACCTCTCCACAATTCATATGCCATTCTGGCAGAGAGTGGTTCCTCTATGGAGGCACCTGCAGTGGAGACTAAGGAGGATGCTGAGAACCTCCACAAAGGAGACCCACAGGAGGGTGCACAGGACCCCACAGGGAAAGGAAACAACTTCTGGTGGGGGACTCAATCATTAGGGGGGTAGAGCTGGGGGAAGGAGGGGAGAAGGAGGTAAAGGTGCCTGCCTGGTGCCATTGCTTGGAGGGACAGGGAGCGAATCCTCAGGATCACGGGATCAGCTGCACAAGAGAGTGAGCTGGATGTCATTGTCCATCTAGGGACAAATGACCTGGCTGGGAATGGGATCACAGCAGTGCAAGAGAAGTTTGTGGAGTTGGGGAGTGGCTTTAGACAAGTAGCATGTATGGTAACCTTCTCAGAGGTGCTGCCTGTCTATGGCACGGGTGAGGCTTGGGTATTCTGCACCATGAGATTCAATGAATGGTTTAAAGACTGATTTGGAGCTCAGGGTTTTGGCTTCATTGGGGACTGGGGGTCCACCTGGAGGGATACCAGCCTATACTGGTGTGATGGTCTGCATCTGTCCATGAGGGGAACCAGGATACTAGGTGGTACGTTTAAATGCTTCATTGGCAAGCATTTAAACTATCCAAGGGGGGAGACACTGAAAAGGAGCAGGGAAATCCCAGCCACCCCCCACCAAAACAGGGTAGTTAGTGAGGTAAACACCAAGGTAGAGAAGTCAATAGGGATCAGGAAAGGGATAAATGGAGAAAAAGGCAGTGAGGACAGAGATGGGGCTAAAAGGGGTAAGGCCATCAAAAACTGGAGGGTGATGAGTACTAATGCCCATAGTCTGGATAACAAGCTCCCTGAACTAGTGGCCTTGATGGAAGAGGGATGCCTGGATATTGTGGCAGTCACAGAAACATGGTACACAAAGAACCATGACTGGGATGTCAACATACCAGGGTACACAATTTACATGAGGACAGTGAGTGTAAAAGAGGAGGAGGAGTAGTTCTCTATGTAAGGGAAAGGATCAAAGCAACGGAACTAAAGGGTAAACAGGGAGGAGAGGAGGCACTATGGGTCACCCTGGAGACAGAAAATGGCACCACAATCCAAATGGAAGTTGTATATAGACCTCCATCTCAGGGGGAAGCAATGGACAAGGAAATGATAGAAGGCATCCTTAGAATGGCAGAAAAAGGGGAGATATTGTTGATGGGGGACCTGAATATGCCAGATGTTAGCTAGAGCACCTTTGCTGCAGCCACATCCAAGAGCAGGGTCATTCTTGATGCCCTACAGGGGGCATGCCTCAGACAGTTAGTGTTGGAACCCACTCAGGAGTGAGCAATCTTAGACCTGGTGCTTTCAAACAGGGACAGAGAGATGATCTCAGATTTAGAAGTGGGTAGCCTCTGGGAACAAGCGACCACCAAACAGTGTGGTTCACGATAAACACAGCCATAGAGTCAAGCCATACAAAAGCAAGGGTTTTGGACTTTAGGAGGGCTGACTTTAGAAAAATGGGAGAGTGCCTCAGAAAAGCACTAGTAAATGGGCAAGAAGGAGGGGTGGAGGAACAATGGTGAAAAATCAAAGCAGCCATCACAGAGGCAACAAGCCTTTGTGTGAAGCAAATCAACAAAACAAAATGAAGGAAAAAAACACTATGGTTCTGAAAAGAGGTGGTGGGGAAGGATAGGGAGAAAAAGCTAGCATCCAGGAAGTGTAAGGAAACACAGAAGGAGCAGGACAGAGAACTGTACCAGTTAAAGCAGAATGAAGTGGAGAGGGCAGTCAGAATAGCAAAGGCCTAAACTGTGGAAAAAATAGCCAACTCAGTTAAAAAGGGGGATAAAACCTTTCACAGGTACATTAGGGAGTGAAGAAAGACCAAGGGAGAGAGTGAGGCTTAATAAAGGGAAGAGGGGCCGGGCAAAGGGTGACAGTGAAAAAGCAGGGATACTGAAAGAATACTTCTGCTCAGTATTCATGAAAGAAGAGGAGGGAGAGGTACCTAAACCAAACAATAGAAGGACTCTGGATAGGGGGGGTTGATACCAGTCCATTCAAGGAAGGGTTCTGAAAGAACTCCTAAAACTGAAGGAGGACAAAGCAATGGGGCCTGACGGGATTCACTCCAGAATTCTAAAATAACTAAGGGTAGAACTAGTGACACCACTGACTACCCTTTTTAACAAATCATGGGAGGGTGGTGTGGTACATTGAGGACTGGAGGCGAGCAGATGGGATTCTCCTTCACAAAAGTGGGAGTAAAACAGAGGCAGGAAACTACAGACCTGTTAGTTTGACCTCAGTGATAGGGAAAATGATGGGATCACTTCTGAAGGAAAGAACTGTTGAGTACTTAGAGGCCAGTGGGGCACAGGACCCAAGACAGCATAGATTCACAGTGGGAAGGTCATGTCAGATGAAGCTAATCAATTTCTTTGACTGGGTGACCAAAGTAGTAGACCAGGTAGGGGGTTGTGGACATGGCCTACCTAGACTTTAGCAAGGCATTTGACACGGTCCCACACAAAAGATTAATAAACAAGTTAGCTAGCCTGGGAGTGGGTCCCAGGGTTGTAGCCTGGGTAAAACATTGACTGGACAACAGACACAGAGGGTAATAGTAAATTGAGTCCACTCCGAAGAAAGGGGGGTTACTAGTGGGCTACAGCAGTACTGGGACCGGTCCTCTTTAATGTCTTTTTAGATGACATTGCAGAGGGACTGGAAGGGAAAATATGCTTCTTTGCAGACAACACAAAGATCTGCAACAGGGTTGATACACAAGGGGAGTGAAAAGGATGAAAAGGGACTTGGCAAAGTTGGAGGAATGGTCAAAAGTATGGCAGCTTAGATTGAATGCAAAGAAGTGCAAAGTAATGCACCTGGGAAACAAAAACCCAGTGGAAGAGTACACAATGTGGGGGTACTAACAACAACAAAAATGTAAAGGGACCTGGGGTAGTCATATCAGATGACATAAAGGTATGCAAGCAATGTGAGAAGGTAGTAAGGACAGCTGGGGGGATAGTGAGATGCAGAGCTGACAGAGTGGGAAAATGGGGTGGTGGTTGTGCCTTCTATGTTCGAGACTCCCTACTGAACCAAGCTCTCCTGTTCCCTTTACTAGACCACGGTGCCCAAGCCTTATCCATAAAACTTACCTTGGACCCTGCTAGAGCTCCCCTAACCATCACAGTGGCATATGTTCCCCCACGCAACCAAGCTATGGCCATACAATCCCTCACAAACTATATTTCTAACCTCCCCCCAAAAACAGAGCATATCCTGGTCGGTGATCTAAATGTTAACTGGCTCGCCAAGTCAGCAGCTGCCATCAAGGAGGCCTTTGCAGCACTGGTTCATACCCAGCTGGTCCACCAACCCACAAGGGTAAACATCGCAAACGGCTCCCAGACTCCTACTGGAAATACTACTAAATAACTGACCACATAGAATCTCTGACCTGTTGGTCCTCCCAGACTCTCTGAGTGACCACTCCCCTATCCTCTGCTCCTGGTCATGTCACCTGCCCAAACCCCAACCTAGTGTCTCCACCTGCAGATGTTTGCGACCAAGTGGCCTTCAAAAAATCAAACACTACCTGGCCCAGTGGGACTGGGCCCCTATAACCCAGGCCCCTAACATTGACATAGCCCTTGATTACTTCACATGCTCTTTCAACAAAGCATGTGACATTTTGCCCCCCTGACTAAATAGAAAACTGTAAAACATAATGTCCCTTGGAGCATGCCCACATTATGGCAGCAACTAAAACAAAGAAATGACCTCTGGCACAGAGCCGTTGAATCTGGCCCCCAAGCAGACAGACTAGCATACAGAGCAGCACGCAATAGGTGCACCTGGGCCATACGTAAGACCAAGGCTGTATACTATAAAGACACCCTGGCTTCCTCCTGGGGGAGTGCATGAAAGTTTTGGGTCAGCATTAAAGAGCTTAATGGCAAATCCCGCCCCCCACCCTCCCAGCTCTGCATCAACAATGCCACCTCAACCGTCCTGCAGGCTATCACTAACTGCCTTAACTCAACCTTTTCTGATCTTAGTACAGTCCTCCCGAGCGACTTTTTCAACCCTATCCCAGCTTCCTCTGAACCAAACCTCCAGTGCCCCCCTTTCTACCTTAGGGTCATTACAAAGCAGGAAACAAAATCCTACCTCTCCAAAGCTCTCGGTGGCTCCAACTATTGCAAAGACTCCTTTGACATGAAAATCCTCTACCAGGTTCTTGACACTGTTCTTTCCCCCCGACTGACCTTCTTAACCACTCCCTATGCTTGGGACAGTTCTCTACAGCCTGGAAAACTGCAACAATTCCCCAATACTAAAAAGTGGAGACAATACCAACCCCAACAACTATCGGCCCATATCCATCCTTCCTCCTTTCTCAAAAGCCCTTGAAAAAATAATTTCCGACCAACTCATCGAGTATATGCGAGCCCACAATTTGTTATGCAGTGAACAACATGGCTTTAGATCAGGCCATAGCACAATCACTGCCCTCATTGAATTCTCCAATTTCATTCACTCTGCCCTTGACCGTAAACATCTTTTCGGAGCCATCTTCGTAGACCTCTCTAAGGCCTTTGGTACGGTCTCCAACCCCCTTCTCCTGGACACACTCTACCACACTGGTCTATCACATGGACCACTCTCTTGGTTTAATAGCAACCTTACCTACAGATCCCAATGTGTTAAGATAAATGACACCCTATCTTCCACCCTGCCTATCCGCTCGGGGGTCCCTCAGGGACCCATATTGGGCCCCCTACTCTTCAGCATCTACTTAAATGCACTACCCAAATCCTGCTCCAGTAACCTACTGCTATATGCTGATGATGCGGTTCTCTACCCCGCACACCCCTGCCCTGACAACCTACAGTCCTCCCTCCAACATTTGTTCAACCAGATCGAAAGTTGGTTCACCAGTTGCAGACTTGTGGTCAACATCAAAAAAAGAAAAGCTATGCTATTTGCCCACCGGCAGAGCAAGGTCAAGGACACTGAACTAAAAATTCTCTCCCATGCTCTCCTCCCTCTGGAACAAGTACTTACTTATAAATACCTCAGCCTTACCTTTGACACCTCCCTATCCTTCCATGCCCACATTAACTTCCTGACCTCAGCCATTAATACCCGCATCGGCCTCATATACCGGCACAAAGACTGCCTGACACCAGAGGCTCTCAACCTGGCTGTCACCTCTTCTGTCCTCTCTCTCGTTGACTATGGGCTCCCTATCTACTCTGGTGCAGACAACACCACCCTAAACAAAATTCACATAGCCAGTAATAAAGTGTGCCGACTCCTCCTAGGTGCAGACAAACGCTCCCATACTTGCACCCTCTATGTTCTTACAAACATCTTCACCCTTAAGGAAAGACTACAATATCAATCCTGTCTCCTCACAAAAAAAATCCACCTAGGGTTAACTCCATTGGGGGTCTCAGCCTCACTACTCTCATGTTCCGGCATTGTGACCACTCGTTCTACCAACAAGCATCTGTGGACCGTGCCCCGGGTCAGAACCTCCCTTGCTCAGAGATCATTCCCCTATAGAGCTTCCACCTGGTACAATGAGCTCCCCCCAGCCATAACCTCCATTCCCAATCTAGGACACTTCAAGACCATCCTAAAAAAACACATTCTCTCCTTGCGCCAATGCCAGTGCAGCTGCTAATCCTCCTAACTGACCTACACAGAGCTGCACTATGGCCTCTCCCCATTGACATTGCCACCAATTGTATAGGACTAACTGTACAGGACATCTCTGCTGCTGATCTCTGTCTCTGCTATATGACAATGCCCTAGAGGCTACTCCCACACTGTAACTATACCTTCTGTACTATTACCAATACCTTAGCTACTAAATGTATAGGTCAACAGCCACCCAGGCTACTATATGTAAATACTTCCATAAAACTGTGTCGTCTCACTATTGTATAGATCACTGTTACTACTATACAACAATGCCCCAGAGGCTGCACTTGTATTATAATTGTTCCACTGTAATAATATCAATACCCTAGCTACTACACATATAGACTTTCAGCCACCTTGGCTATTATATGTAATTACTTGAAATGTAATGTTCCACTAATGTACTATCTCTGAATGTATGACTATGCTGACATGGAGCCTTTGTAAATGAGTCTATGACTCAAAGGGTTGTAATTCCTATGATTGACTAAATAAATAAATAAATAAATAGGGAGAGGCATCATCAATAGAAAACAGGAAGTTGTTAACCCTCTGTGCAGACAATTGGTGAGACTCCATCTGGAATACTGCATGCAGTTCTGGAGACCCCATCTCCGCAAGGACATAGACAGGATGGAGGCAGTCCAGAGTAGGGCAACTAAAATGGTGCAGGGTCTGCACCAGAAGACATATGAAGAGAGAGAGACTAAAGGAGCTTAATATGTATACCCTCGGGGAAAGGAGGGAGAGGGGGGACATGATAGAAACAATTAAGCACCTCAAGGGAATCAACAAAGTCCAACAGGGTAGCATCTTTCAGAAAAAGAGATGTGCAAGAACAAGGGGGCACAATTTGAAGATGAGGGAGGGGATGTCTCAGGGGCAATGTGAGGAAGCATTTTTTCATGGAGAGGGTGGTAGATGCATGGAACGGCCTTCCTGAGGAGATTGTGGGGTCAAAAACAGTGGGGGAATTCAAGAACGCATATGACAGACATAAAGCAATTCTAGTGGGCGGTAGCAGGAAGTAGGCTGTTGGTTAACTAGGATCTGCAGTTTATCCAATAAGTAGGGACATGGGCAGACTGGATGGGCCAAGCGGTCCTAATCTGCTGTCATAGTCTATGTTTCTATGTGTCTATGAGCAAAAACTTTAATGCAATATTACTTATTAAACACTTAAATGTTAAGGGTGATACTTTACTGTTTGCGAGACAGGGGTATAACCAGACACACTGGGCCAGATATTCAAAAGGGTTGCGCCATGCGCAATAGGGTTGCGCCTGCGCAAGTCCGAACTTGCTCCATTCTGCGATATTCAGCAGGAGGCAGTTGCGCCACTGAAAAGCGCAATGCAAATGAATGCATGCTGAACTGGAGGGGGAGGAACCATGCATAAACTGCACAGCCCGATATTCAGCCGGGCTGTGCAGAGTTGTGCAGGCGCAACCCCCAACCTGCGCCTGCACAACTTTGAGCCCCAAAAAGAGGCTTAAGTCGAGGCCACCCACAGTTGAGCTGCTGCATTGCAGGGGCGCAACACAGCAGCTGCCACCTGTGGCCACCACCCTCCCTGTGCACCCCGCAGCCCGATCGTGGGCAAAACAGTATGAATCCCCAGCACTGGCGATCGTGGGCATGGTTTAATCCTCCCCACCAGCCCGATCACAAGCAGCAATGTGTCTCTCCCCCCAACACATCCTGGTGGTCAGTGGACCGTAAATCCGATCGCGGGATGGTATAAATAAACCCCCAACACATCCCTGGTGGTCCAGTGGACCGTAAATCCCGATCGCGGGCTGGTATAAATAAAACACCCCCGAACACATCCCTGGTGCCTAGTGTCCCCCGCGTTGGTCTGGCGGCTGCTGCCTGGCAGGCGCCAGCGCCCAAGTCCTCGGGATCGGCACCTGCATGCTAATAGCATGCAAATGGGGCCATAATCAGATACAAATGGCCCCCTGCGCCTTGCATGAATTATGGCCCCATTTGCATGTCACCTTTTGAATATCGAGTTTTGCGCATGGCACAATGGTACTTGCGCATACCACAAGTTGAATGCTCACTCTGACAACTTGCGGTGGCGCAAGTTCCCTGCGCCATGCACAGTGGTATGTGGCTGGGTGATATTCAAAGGAGTTGCTCAAGGGCGCAACTCCTTTGAATATCGCTCTGGACACACCCCTGCGCAACTATTTTGTGCAGCACAAGGGCTTGCTCCACAAAATAGTGCAGTTTGAATATCTGGCCCACAATGTTTATTTTTAAGAAAAAAAATTTAATTAATAGTTAGATATATGAATTAAACACAAAATGTTCATAAAGAAATCCTTCATGAAGGTTTTGAATATCTACACACTGTAGAAAAATTGTGAACATAACCATAGCAAAAACCTTTTTAAACCATATATGAACAAAATGTTTAAAGTACAGAAACCAGAATGTGGTCAGGGATACTACTAACAAAAACATTCTCTACTAAAATGAAAGTCATACATGAACAAAATAGAAAGAAAGTTATCACATATCTTGCATTGTGCAGGGCCCACGTAAAGAAACACAAAAACACAGACTTTGACGTCAGATAAGGACCACTTGATCCACCTAGTCTGCTCATTTCCCTACCTACAGGATAAGCTGCAGATCCTATTTAACCAGCAGCCTATTTCTTCCTACCCCCCACAAAAATTGCCTTATGTCTGTCCCATGCGTTCTTGAATTCTCCCACAGTTTTAGACCCCACAACCTCCTCAGGAAGGTTGTTCCATAAGTTCACCACCCTCTCTGTGAAAAAATACTTCCTCACATTTCTCCTGAGCCATACTCCCTCTATCTTCAAATTGTGTCCCCTTGTTCTTGCACAACTCTTTTTCTGAAAGATGCTACCCTCTTGGGCTTTGTTGATTCCACTGAGGTACTTAAAAGTTTCTATCATGCCCCCCCTTTCCTCAAGGGTATGCATATTAAGCTCCTTTAGTCTATCCTCGTATGGCTTCTTTTGCAGACCCTGCACCATTGGACTGCCTCCATCCTGTCTATGTCCTTGCGGAGATGGGGTCTCCAGAACTGGACGCAGTACTCCAGATGGGGTCTCACCAACTGTCTGTACAGAGGGATAACAACTTCCTGTTTTCTACTGGTGATGCCTCTCCCTATAAATCCCAGTATCCCCCCAGCCCTCCCTACTGCCTTCTCACATTGCTTGCTTACCTTAAGGTCATCTGATATGATTACCCCAGGTCCCTTCCATTTTGTTGTTCTTACTACCCCCCATTGTGTAATCTTCCCTGGGTTTTTGTTTCCCAGGTGCATTATTTTGCACTTCTTTGCATTGAATCCAAGTTGCCATACTTCTGCACATTCCTCCAACCTTGCCAAGTCCCTTCTCATCCTTTCCACGCCTCGTTGTGTATCAACCCTATTGCAGATCTTTGTGTCATCTGCAAAGAGGCATACTTTCCCTTCCAGTCCCTCTGCAATGTCACTTATAAAGACATTAAAAAGGACTGGACCCAGTACTGAACCCTGCGGTACCCCACTAGTAACCCCTCTTTCTTCAGAGTGGACTCCATTTACAATTACCTTCTGTGTCCTGTTGTCCAGCCAATGTTTTACCCAGGCTACCACCCTGGGACCCACTCTCAGGCTGGTTAATTTGACTATTAATCTTTTATGTGGGACTGTGTCAAATGCCTTGCTAAAGTCTAGGTAGGCCATGTCCACAGCCCCTCCCTGGTCTACTACTTTGGTCACCCAGTCAAAGAAATCAATTAGATTTGTCTGACATGACCTTCCTGCTGTGAACCCATGCTGCCTTGGTACCTGTCCCCCACTGGCCTCTAGGTACTCAACAATTCTTTCTTTAAAAAGTGATTCCATCACTTCCCCTACCACAGAGGTCAAACTGACAGGTCTGTAGTTTCCTGCCTCTGTCTTGCTCCCACTTTTGTGAAGGGGTATCACATCCGCATTCCTCCAGTCCTTAGGTACCACACCATCCTCTCATGATTTGTTAAAAAGGGTAGTCAGTGGTGTCACTAGTTCTCTCCTTAATTCTTTAGAATTCTGGGGTGAATTCCATCAGGCCCCATTGCTTTGTCCACCTTCAGTTTTAGGAGTTCTTTCAGAACATTTTCTTCTGTGAAAGGACTGGGATCGACCCCCCTATCCAGAGTGCTTCTGTTAATTGGATTAGGCATCTCCCCTCCTCCTCTTTTGTGAATACTGAGCAGAAATATTCGTTCAGTATCCCTGCTTTTCACTGTCTCTCTATGCCACCACCGTCCATTCTATTCAGCCTCACTGTCCCTCCTTTGTCTTTCTCGCTCCCTGATGCACCTATGAAGGTTTTATCCCCTTCTTAACCGAGTTGGCTATCTTTTCTCAGTTTGGGCCTTTGCTATTCTGACTACCCCCCCTGCTTCCTTCTGCCTTAACTGGTGCAGTTCTCTGTCCTGCTCCTTCTGTGTTTCCTTATACTTCCTAAATGCTATCTTTTTCTCCTTAACTTTCACCGCCACCTCTTTTGAGAACCATAGTGGCTTTTTCTTTCATTTTGATTTATTTGCCTCACACAAAGGCTTGTTGCCTCCATGATGGCGGTTTTGATGTTTCCCCATTGTTGCTCCACCCCTCCTTCTAGCCTATGTGCTAGTGCTTTTCTAAGGCACTCTCCCATCTTGCCAAAGTCAGCCCTCCTGAAGTCCAGAACCCTCACTTTTGTATGGCTTGACTCTGTAGCTGAGTTTATCGTGAACCACACGGTGGTCACTTGTTCCCAGATGGCTACCCACTTCTAGATCTGAGATCCTCTCACTGTCCCCATTTGAGAGTATGAGGTCTAAGATTTCTCCCTCATGAATGGGTTCCAAAACTAGCTGTCTGAGGCATGCCACCTGAAGGGCATCGAGCATGGCCCTGCTTTTGGGTGTGGCTGCAGCCAAGGTGCTCCAGTTAACATCTGGCATATTCAGGTCTCCCATCAACAGTATCTCCCCTTTCTCTGCCATCCTAAGGATGCCTTCTATAATATCCTTGTCCATTCCTTCCCCCTGACATGGGGGTCTGTATTCAACCCCTGTGTGGATTGTGGTGCCATTTCCAGTCTCTAAGGTGACCCACAGTGCCTCCTCTCCCCCCTGTTTACTCTCTTGTTCAGTTGCTTTTATCCCTTCCCTTACATAGAGAGCTACTCCTCCCCCTCTTCTCCCTTCCCTGTCTCTCCTGTAGGTTGTGTACCCTGGTATGTTAACATCCCAGTCATGGTTCTCTGTGTACCATGTTTCTGTGACTGCTACGATATTCAGGCATCCCTCTTCCATCAAGGCCACCAGTTCAGGGAGCTTGTTGCCCAGACTATGAGAATTGGTACTCATTACCCTCCATTTCTTGATGGCCTTACCCCTTTTTGCCCCATCCCTGTCCTTATTGTGTTTGTCATTTTCTCCATTTACCCCTGCCCTTCTCCCTATCGACATGTCTTTTTTGGTGTTTACCTCCCTTACTACCCTGAACTTTTGAGGGGGGCTAGGATTTCCCTGCTCCTTTCCAGTGCCTCCCCCTTGGCTAGTTTAAATGCTTGCCAATGAAACATTTAAACCTATCACCTAGGATCCTGGTCCCCCTCCCGGACAGATGCAGACCATCACACCAGTATAGGCCTGCATCCCTCCAGGTGGACCACCAGTCCCAAATGAAGCCAAATCCCTGAGCTCTGCACCAGTTTTTCAACCACTGATTGAATGCCATGGTGTGGATCACCCTAGCCTCACCCATGCCATAGACAGGCAGCACCTCCGTGAAGGCTACTGTGCGTGCTTCTTGTCTAAGGCCCCTCCCCAACTCCACAAACCCTTCCTGCACTGCTCTGATCCCTTCCTTAGCTAGGTTATTTGTCCCTAGGTGGACAATGACATCTGGCTCCCTCCACTGTGCAGTTGCTCCAGCGATCCTGAGGATTCACTCCCTGTCCCTCCAAGCCATGGCACCCAGCAGGCACCTTACCTCCCTCTCCCCTTCCTCCCTTAGTTCTACCTTCCTAACAATGGAGTCCCCCACCAGGAGTTGTTTCCTTCCCCTGTGGGGTCCCATGCCACCCTCCTGTGGGTCTCCTTTGTGGAGGTTCCCAGAATCCTCCTTGGTCTCCACTGTGGGTGCCTCCATAGAGGAACCACACTTTGCCAGAATGGCATATGAATTGTGGAGAAGTACAACTGGAGGGATGCACCTCTGTTCCACCACCCTCACCCTCCCTGAGCCCACTGTGGTCCAACCGCTCCTCTTCCTTGGCAACCTCTGAGGCAACGGCAGTGGCATTGGTGGTCCCTGGGTGGGAGAGGAGGTCCCATAAATCCTGGCCAACTCAGCCTGGAGATGAGCAACCTCCTCCCTCAGCCCAGAGAGGTGCCTGCAGGTGGGACAACACCACATCCTCCAGAATGTCTCCCTGAAGACTGCTGCTCCACAGCCACTGCATTGCACCACTCCTATCATGTCTTATTTCTGGCCCCTTAACTGTTGTATGGAATACTTACTCTTTCTTCTGTTTTTTTTCTCCCTACTTACTTACTTACTTACTGCCTCTGTGCCCATTAAGCTCCTGATCTTCCTGTTCTGAGACAAGAAGTTCCTATATTTCTCAGTAGTCTCCTTCGTTGCTCAGAGTCAGACCTCCAGCAGCTGGGGGGGGGGGATGGAGAGCTACTCTTCCTTCTAGGATGGTGAGTCTTTGGTGGCTCTGTGATCACTCACTTCCTGCTCCCAAACAGGAAGTTCCTGTTGTCAGTCAAATCATGTGCCTATAAAACTAGAACTGGTTTAGGGTGGTGAGGAGGGAAGGAGGGCAATATAGTCCCAGTAGAGAAGTTTAGTTATAATAACAGCAGCTCCTTCCTCCTGGTGTCTCTGCCTGTTCTGTGGCAGAAGATATCTAGGGCAGAGTTTAAATCTGGCTTTAACCTGGCTTCCTTCTAGCTAAGCCACTCCCCCTACTTTACAAGTCTTTCTACACTTAGTTAATGACACAGATAATTCCCTCCAGCTGCCTGAGACAAACACCTAGACAAACACCTAGATAACTGCACAGATAACACTTCACTTCAGCCAACTCAGCCAAACACACTAACTTTTTTTGTTTGTTTTGTTTTTACCCTAAATTGAAGGTCCCAGTAGTGGGGTTCTAGTTCTTTAGTCCCAGTAGAGAAGTTTAGTTAGGACATATGCGTGTGGCCCTAGAAGCACTAACTCCCAACCCATTCCCCACCCTCATGACCCAAGGCCAAGCTCTAGATCTGGCTCCACACTACAAGGTTGTGCTGGTTCATGTGAGTGTCTGTAGATCCATTGCTAAGTTGCAATTACTGCACTGTTGTACTTTTGTTGGTGTAGGGCCTTGTGAACCCTATGCATAATATATCATCCATTTAACAGCAGTATTTTGTTTCACATATTGCCGGCATGCACAATCCACTTGTAACTTGCTTCATCAAGCTACAAGACCCTCCATAAAAGAGTATACTGTACATGTCCCAGATATGTAACTTGCTTTGAATATTTCCAAGTATGTGTCTTATAGAAAAACAAGTTACAAGTGTGCAATGTGTATATTACTTCACAGGAGACTCACAGGCCCCTTAACAAGTGAATGGCACATATCCTGCTTTTTGTGTGGCCTGCAGAGTTATTTAAATACAAATAAACTTGTGCAAAATGTGTGTTATACTATGCATATAATGTGTAAGTGCCTTCACGATACAACATACAATTTTACAATGCTTGTCTTTCTTTGTGAAGGCAAACCTGCAAATCTATAACAAGTCTATTGCTGTATGTAGGTTTCACAGTATTATGTGCAAAGTAAGCCACATATCGTACATGGATGTTAATTTCCACAGCTGCGCCCCACAAGTATTATCATCACAAATCTAGAATGTATAGACAGTGTATGAAACGCCACACCTTTGGCTTGGCCTTGAGTCATGACTACAGGGAATGGGGAGAGCGGTGAGAGTTGGGGTTCTTATTCACAAATTTGAATAAGTTGACCATGTGTAAGGTGACAGACCATTGATACGAGGCCCTCGACCTGTAGCTTGGCCTTGGGTTACAAGGGTAGGTGACATGGGGTGGAGGGGACTGGGAGTTAGGGTTGACTTGACAAGCCTAACAGCACATTTCCATACTTTGTGTGAATTAAATTAGGAGCAACCCTAACTCTGCACTAATGTAGTTTTTTGCAATACAACTAGAATGTCTTCAAACCTTATTCTGGTTCAAATTGTGAGAACAAATATTCATAGGCACCTGATGAAGGAGCCTGTTCAGCCACCCCCAAACCTTCTATGCACAGAATAATTGTATGTTGGTCCAAGGTAAGAGTACTTTATTCAATGAGGCTTGGTTCACATTCAAACTGAATCAAACTTAACCCACAAATGTCTCACCTATCCATTGTAAGTTATGCTGATAGGATGAAGGAACCTACTGTAGGTATAGTTATAATGAACTTTTTGACAGAGTTAGTAAAAAAAAGCATAACTATTCAAGAATTCATAAGTACTTTTTGGGAGGTGGAAATTGCCACAAGTCATTAAAAATATTTAGCAGAACTACAATACCATTAAAGATGTTCCTGATGTTTTGAGACTTTTTTTGTGAGTGTTACAAATCAGATAAACCACAGCCAAACTCTAGTCTTGTAAACGATGTCATGATGCTTTTATTAGATCATTATCTGCATTATGCAACCAACACCATGAAAGTAATGGGTTCATAAAAACCTAAAACAGGATGTTGTATGAGAAGTTCTTCCCTTTCATCTAATTTGAACAACTGAAATATAACATATTTGACATGCACTGGAGAACAGATGGGTTTATTCAACATCTGTCTGTCAAAGAAACATAGACAAAATGAACCCTGCTTACAGGACTATTACTCTGTTAGTATTATGGTTAAGAGAAGAGACTATATACCTCTGTTAACACATTGCACCAAAATAGCCTCAGATTCAACTCTCACCCCCATTACTGCAGGTCTAGTATGCTGATGTCCCACATACCTATTCCAATTCTGGTGAAGCTGTGCTCGACATTTGGAAATTAGCACTGCAACCCAATTTTTCTGGCAGAGTGATACAACTACAGGGTTTCAGCATACCAACAGTGAGGCCTACAACGCAGACATAACACACGTCGCAATAGGAGACAGCATGCTAAGGAGACCATTAAGGATGTTATAAAGAGGCTCAGATATATATTTCTTGACCTATTTACAGTAGATAAAGGGCGCTCTTACAGACAGTTAGGTGTTTTGATACAGGGAAGGGTGCCTCTTCCAGATAGAGAGGAAACAGAGTCACATCAAGGACCTTTATAACCTGGTATACTGTATCTAGTTATTAGGTACTGTACTATTCTCTTTCCCAGATTATATTAATCAAGTACAGGGGTGTTTCCAATTTTATAAGACAGGGGAAGACACAGACAATGGCTAACCTTGTCACTTACTTCAGCAGTTTCAGCTAGTGCTCCTTAATTTTTTTTCTACCTTAGAAACAGTTCCTATATTATATTAGGACCCCCGCCTGTGCCATCCCTCCCTCAGCTCAGTTTAGAATTTAACAAGGGGGAGCATTACATAGTGTTGTCACAGTTTACCTCTGGCAGGGATGGTGTCCCTCTCCCTCCTACCCATTCTCCTCCCTCCTCTCCTATAACCTCAAATGGGATGCCCAGATACACTGTTATGGACTGTTCTACAAGGGTTGCACAGCTGACTTACACCATCTTACATAGGCCAAATTCTGGACTTTAGAGGTGGTTTGGCTGCAATTCTTTTTTGCATGCCTTGCTGTTGCTTGGACTCTATAAGAAGACTTATTGGAAGACATACGGATATCAATCTCAGAAGAAGTCTACTGCTGGGAGGTTTATAAGTAATTTACTTTAACACAGTAATGTTGATCCTTGAGACTCTAAATAGTTCTCCAATAGGTTACCCCTTTCCCTTGTCTCCCCTTGTGGAAAATGGGGATGGGGCATTCTCACTTTTCACATGACACTCCTCAATATTTAAGTTAATAGATTACAACTCTCACATTCAAATAACTCAAGGTACAGAGGTAGGCTGGAAGATGGAAGGGGAATGGACCGGGACCAGAATGTTTTATCAGAGTTTCCTAACCATCTCCACTTGTCTCATTGTGGTGGGGTTGGAGTTCTGGTCTGCAGGTCTAGGTGGAGGAGGTGGTGGCTGTTTTCCCTCCATGAAGGCCTGTCAAAGTTTCCATTGTAGAATTTTTCTTTAGTCTGGAGGTTACTGTTTTTCCAGCAAGCACCCCCCCCCCCCAGGATATAGGGGGCATTCAGCATTTTTTTCCTACCTTGCAAGTCATCGTTGTTTTTCAGTTTCAATATAATTTGTTGTTACATAAGGTTCACAAACTCTTTGCTGTTATTAATTTTTTTCCCACTTCAAGAGAACATATCTATTGATTTAACATAACTAAGTGTTTGGTTCCAGTTACATTATTATGTACATGATATGCAGTACAGCACACCACGTGATATGGGAGTTACATTGAGATTTATTCTTACTAATACACGTAGATCACAGTATACTGTGTTAAGATGATAATGGGGTACAGAGGTATAATCTGACGATGGTAATGGGAAGAGGAAAGAGTAATAAGAGTGGGTTTTCTGTAATTTGCTACAGTGTGGTCAAAAGCATCATGTGCTGTTATTTTGCAAAATATTGATGGTTTCAGCAGTCCTATTACATGCTCCAAGGTGAAAGTGTCACTTAAAATAAAAATCTGGGGTGATTCTCCTTCAGAAGACCCCCCTATTTGCTACAGAACATGAACAATTCCATAAGTACAGCTTTTAGAAGGTGATGGGTTCTTCTTAAGCAGTTGGAAGATGCTGTGGTGTAGCAGTTTTGCTTTCTCAAACTATTCCTATCCACATTTAGGATACATTTTGTGATAAGGAGGGTAGAATGGCTATGTGGGTAGAAAACCTACATGGTACTTGGCACACATTAATCAGTTTCTATCTGCCTTCTGGCACTGATGCCTCAGCAGTTCAGCAATTATTTAAAACATACTAGGATTGCAGAACGTATTCTACTTATGAGGGAGAGTTTAATCTTAAAATGTACATGTCATGTGACTCCATAGCAGCCCACATAGCAGCCCACCCCTCATAACTAAATTCAGCCCAAAGGAATTGCAAGGCACTAATGAAGGAGATGGGTCTGGTAGCTGTAGCCCCTATAAGGAACTCTGCTCCTTATGTAGGTTTACGAGACCTGTTAGAAATCTCTAAATTGTTAATCACCTGGAGTCTCAGTGGGCTGGGCCAGCTGTTCTGCTTCAGCCCTCTGAAGGGATGAGCCAGCTTACCGTAGTTGAGAGAGCTTCAGGAAGTTGACTTAGTCTGGGGAGGTGATTGCCAGGCTTATATACCTGATCCCTTTGCTGAACCTCTGTTCTTGTGTGGAAGGCCCAGAAACAACTTATGGGTATCATGATGGATGCCATCGACCAGGACCCCCAGAGAAGGAATCCTCTATGTAATGCATCAATCAGAGGCTGGGTTAAGAGAAGGAGACATCTGAAGAACTAACAGCAATTTGCAAATAGAGAAATTGAGGTAATATAGATTAGAACTGTTTAATATCAGGACTACATAGGGCACCCAGTGGTGCCCCTACACTAGGCAGGAGGGTTTGAAAGTATGTCTTTGTACCATTAATTCAGTCTGGGACTCTCTTGGGAGGGGGTAGGAGCAAGCAAGCATCTGTAGCAGTCTCAGACCCCCAGGTGGTGTCCACCTCTCCTTGCCCCTAAACTGTGACTCTCTACCCATAGGGTTCAGTTCATGGGGGAGGGTGGGAGGCATCGGTAATGGCACCCTTGGACCTCCACAGAGTGTATGCCTCTCCTGGCCATGCAAATTGTGTGGGAAATAAGTACCTATTGGTACCAGCATTTAGTTTGTCAAGAAAGCTTGAGAAGCAAATGTGAATCTAAGGGCCGGTGGGCCCCCACCATTAATACCCTATATTCGGGGGAGCAGGTAGTGGGAAACTGGTACTGGGTTTAGGGGAGCTTGGTCAGTGCTCATCCCCAGGTAGCTTTAAGGAGTAGAATATGCCATTGCTGCAAAAGAAGGACTGTGAAGGGTGAAGTCTGATGTTCAGACTAAGGCAAACGTAAACTGCACCTGTGGTAGAAAAAGTGAAAAATGTGAAATGTTCTGTTATGAGTGGATCCCTATTATGAGTCTAGCTACAGGGGCCCCCATATTCCTTATATAGTCCTTATTTACCTGCCTTTAGGAGATCAAATGTGTTTCAGCCAATGAAGAGTCATATCCTGTAGCTATACTTGTGTGCCTCACTGGGCTTTTGGCACAACCCCTGCAAATTGGAGGAATGAGGACTACAATTTGAACAATGCCTTTAGTGTCACCCTTTGATGTCTATGGCTCAGAGACTGCCTAATGACACTGAAATAAAGGGACAGTGAGAGAATGTAACCTGCCCCTATGTGGAATTCAAGTGTCCATGAACATTCAGTAAATTAAAAGGATCCTATTTTGAAGTTATCCACTGTCTAGATGTTACAGTCATTATGGAAAGTTGTTCTACACTATGTTGCTAAACCCCTTCTTTTGCAGCCTGGATACCCAGACATGTTCCTGGGTGCCCAGGGGTCACCAAGTTCTCAGATGTCAAGTACAATAAGTGGAACAATAAATGTGTATGCTCTCGTCCCTATTTATAACATCCATCAGACTCTAGATGTTAGGGAGAGGGGCTACATTGGAGGCTTGTCCAGGATTTGGAATTCCTTCAGGGCCTAGGGCAGGGTGCAAGCCTGGGCTCATTTTGTTGAAGTTAATGCACAGAGCCAATTTTCAAGATGACACCCTCAGCCCTGCTAAATTCACCCTTCCTGAGCTGTCTGCATGAAATGGGGCCTGAGTGACATGTGACGTTTGTCTGCAAGCAATGAAAACATTCTAGAAGTGTGATGTGTCTGCAAGCAATGAAAACATTCTAGTAGTGTGATGTGTCTGCAAGCAATGAAAACATTCTAGCAGTGTGATGTGTCTGCAAGTAATGAAAACATTCTAGTAGTGTGGCAGAACCACTAGAGCTGTCCATGTGCATGAGTATGAATATGCTAATCTACCACTGCAAAACGAAAGTGAATGGTCCAAGAATGCAAAGTGAGGTGTGGTCTCTTCTGTGCTGGGCTGCCTTATGCTGCAGCAAGCTACCTGGGCAAATCCATCGAGGCGTAAGGAGGCTGAGATCAATACTAAAGCCTTAATGTTTTAAAGACTTCTAAACCCACAGAAAACTATTTTCCATATTTGTGCTATACCCACTGAGTAATTGAGAGCTCCATTAGGGCCTGACTATGTGCTGCAGGTTCGACCTGAGTCACCGAAAACTGCTACCAAGTAGGAAAACCACTGTGAGTACTGTATATCATTTATGAACTGTCTTTTGCTAGCCAGTTCAGCTCAGAACTGTAACAGAAGTATCAAGAAGCGTGATTGGTGGTTCGTCTGTATGAGGCACAGGCAGACTAGGACTTGCAGATGCAAACAACATCTCTGTCACTGATCTTGTTTGCAGATGCAAACAAGATCAGTGACAGAGATGTACACATTTGATGGTTGGCTAAAATCATTATCTGTTCTGTGTTGCACGGGGATAAGTGAAAGTCCACACACCTTGCAGAAGTAAAATGGCTGAATTCTCCAAAGATCTTGCGGTGAAGATTCCGATGCAGTTCTTCAAGTGGTTCACAAAGCATGAAGACCACTGGTCACAGGCTGTGGCACCATTTCATAGAAACAGAAACATACAAGTTGACGGTAGATAAGGACCTCAAGGCCCATCCAGTCTGCCCATTTTTTCTACCTCATGAATGTGCCATATGCCTTTATTCTGTCAATGGCCTATTTATTCATACTCATCTGTATTGCTCCCTTATGCCTATCCCTTGCCTGTTTGAAGCCCTGCACTGTATTCATATCCACCACTTCCTGAGGTAGGCCATTCAATGCATCCACCACCCTTTCTGTGAAAAAGAACTTCCTCACATTACCCCTTAATCGGCCTCCCTCTAATCTCATGCTGTGTCCTCTTGTCCTGCTATTTTTCCTTTATTGAAACATGTTAGACTCTTTCACCTCGTTAATGCCCTTAAGATATTTGAATGTTTCGATCATATTACCTCTCTCCCTCCTTTGCTCTAGGGTATACATATTAAGCTCCGTTAACCTGTCCTCATATGTTTTCTGATGCATTCCATGCACCATTTTGATTGCCCTTCTCTGGACTGCCTTCATTTTGTTAATGTCATTGTGCAGGTGCGGCCTCCAGTACTGCATGCAGTACTCCAGATGGAGCCTAACCAGTGTCTTGTAAAGAGGGATTATTACCTCCCTCTTACGACTTGTGATACCCCTACTAATACATCCCAACATCCCTCTAGCCTTACCTACTGCTTTAGTGGTCTGCTTGGATGATTTCAGGTAATCTGTGATGATGATGTCCAAGTCTCTTTCTTCCCTTGTGATTGCCAGCGACTCCCCTCCCAACCTATAAGTAACTTCAGGGTTTCTCTTCCCTATGTGCATGATTTTGCACTTCTTTGCGTTAAACCCCAGTTGCCACTCTTCAGACCATTTTTCCAGTTTTTTCAGATCTCTTCTCATTCTGCCCACCCCATCTGGACCAGCTACTCTGCTGCAGATCTTGGTGTCATCTGCAAACAGGCAAACCTTACCCTCCAGTCCATCTGCAATGTCACCGATGAAGATTTTGAAGAGGACTGGCCCCAGGACTGATCCTTGAAGAACCCCACTTGTGACTTGCATCTCTTCTGACTGTTTACCACCACTCTCTGTTTTCTGCCAGCCAACCAGTTTGCCACCCAGTTGACCAACTTCTGACCCACTCCGAGCCTACCCAGCTTATTAATTAATCTTCTATGTGGAACAGTATCGAAAGCTTTGCTGAAGTCAAGGTAGGTGACATCAACTGCACCACCTTCGTCCACCACTCTGGTTACCTAGTCAAAGAAATCTATGAGATTAGTTTGACAGGACCTTCCTGTTGTAAACCCATGCTGTCTTGGATCCTGTGCTCCTATGGATTCCAGGCGTTGCACTATCCTTTCCTTAAGGAGTGCCTCCATAATCTACTGAGGTAAGACTGACTGGTCTGTAGTTCCCTGCCTCCTCCCTGCTGCCACTCTTGTGGAGCGGGATCACATGAGCCTTTCTCCAGTCTTCTGGGAACTCTCCTGTGCTCAGAGACTCACTAAACAGGTCTGCTAATGGCTCTGTTAATTCCACCCTTAGCTCCTTTAGTACCCTGGGATGTATGCCATCAGGTCCCATTGCCTTGCCCACCCTGAGCTTAGCGAGCTCTTGTAGGACCCTTTCTTTTGTGAAGGGACTTGTGCACATCCCCTGTCCCCTGTGTCCATGGTGATGAGCTGTGGGGTTCTAAGTTTCACCTTTCCCTCAGTAAATACTGAGCAGAAGCATCGAGTTAGGTTAGATACTTTCCTTGGTCCTCCTCCTCCACACACCCCTCTTATCCCTTTGATCTTAGTAATATCCCTCTGGACTTACTCCTTTCACTAATGTATCTATAGAAAGTCTTGTCCCCTTCTTTTACTGTTCGTGCTTGTGTTTCCTTGATTTGAGCCTTTGCCTGCCTTACTGCCTTCCCTGCTTCCCTTGGGGAAGTTTGGTATGGCTCCTTATCTTCGTCTTGCAGTGCTCCCTTATATTTCCTGAAAGCCAACCTTTTGGCTCTGATCTGTTCTGCTACTGTTTTTGAGAACCAAAGTGGTTTTCTTCTTCTTTTGCTCTTGATTTTCTCCCTAACACAATGGGATGGTGCTTCAAGTATTGCATCCTTAATGCTTGCCTACTTTGCCTGTACCCCCTCACCTGTATTTCTTCTTGCCAGGGCTAGCTTAACTCTGTTGGCCATCTTATCAAAGTAAGCTCCTCTGAAGTACTATATTTTTGCCTTGGAATGGGATGATTTAGTGCTAGTGGCCAAATTGAACCATATCATGTGATGGTCACTGGCCCCCAGATGACCTTCTACCTGGAGATCTGTGATCCTTTCCTCGTTAGTCAGTACTAGATCCAGAATAACCCTGTCTCTTGTGGGTTGTTGTACCAATTGTTTGAGGCCCTCCCCCTGCAGGGAATCCACTATGTGTCTAGTTTTGGTGGATGTTCCTGCTGGTATTGACCAATCTGTATCTGGCATGTTGAAGTCTCCCATTATCAGAACCTCCCCTTTAGCTGTAATGTTTTGTATATCTTCTAACAGTAATGTGTCTAAGTCCTCCCCCAGTATGGTGGCCTGTAGACAACCCCAGTTCATATGGCTGTCCCTTTTTCTGTTTCCAGGGTGACCCACAGTTCTTCTGGCTCCTTATGTATATTCTGAATTTCTGTAGCTTTGATATTTTCATTGACATAAAGCTGCTTTTGCCACCGCAAAGGGACTGATGTTGAGAAGTTGCCAATTTCTGGAGTGTGTAAAAAGGGAGTTGGCCCTGCCCCAGTGGTATCTGCCCTGAAATCGATTGCCCCTAGTGAAGTATCTTAGGCAGAGTCAGAGGAATCATATGTTGAAACACGGATGATATGGGTGCAGTTCAAACCTGGGACTGGTGACACCTCCACCAATTCACCCCCTCAAGGGAGGCCTTTGTTCTAACATCATTAGATGTCTAGTCCCATCCATCAAAAAGAGCAAACCAAGCTACTTCCAGGCAGGAGCCCACCCCCTGGGGCCATCAACTAGCAAGGGTAACTAGATCTACCAGGCATGTGTCCTACTCCACCAAGCCCAGGGGAGGAAGTCCTTCCCAATTAATGACCCCATGGGACTTCAAGTCCACTACAACTGTTGTAAGAAGCACACCAGGACAATCTCTTGTATGGCCTGCTGTGTCCTACCAGTGTAAACCCCCCACTGTGCCCACTTAGGTTTCACTGTGGCCTGACCACCCCCCTAACTGCAAGGACTGTTGGGTGGTACCACCTCCTGCAGGGTCACCCACACAGCTCAGGGAGGGTGACATTTGACCAAGAAAAGCTAAAACATCTGGAATAAAAGAACAGGGGCCTGAACCTCATGCCCCTAACATGACAGCTAGTTGTCAAATCAGAAGTAAGTCTGAGGAACGGGAAATTGCACAACTCCTAAAATACCAAAGGGGGAATGGCTGCCTCCCAGGAAAGACTCCACGGGGCCCTGTGAGAAAACTGCCCCAATGGTCTCCGGCAGAATGGATAGTCTGTTGCAGGCTCAAACAGGGCTACCCCCACATGCTCATACCCTTATGTTCCAGAGTGGCTATGGGACGTAATTGAAAGGAAACATGAGGACTAATTATACAAGGCTGTCCTTAGCAAGCTCTGTACAAAACATAGACTGAATGAATTTAGGGAGCCCTCCCAGCTGGAGGAAGCTTGGTAGGCAGCCCAGTCAGTGCTGAGTAATATGTACTAGGGCCTCATCCTCACTAAATATTATGCCCTATTGCAAGACTGGGAGGAGCATAGCACTCAGTATTCTGAAGAAAGGCAGGACTTGTACAGGGCACCCTGCACTAAGCCTGATCCTAAGTACTACTTTTAATCCATCTCCATCAGCTCCAGTCCCCCACCCCAAAACATGTAGGTGGCATGCTGGGAGCCCACCCCAGCATGCCAAAAGTACCTGCTAAAAGGAACAACCATCCCTCGATGTCTATTTTTTTAAACCCTGTAAAGAAGAAAACGGTCCCTCACTGTCCGCGCCCCCTCCCTCAACCCGCGCCCATCCTCTGCACACCCTACCTCCCCACACCCCTCAACCCCATACTTACCACTGGAGCCCGGCACGACGATCTTCGGTGGACCAGGAACATGTCTGCACTCTTCAAAGCTGACAGCGAACTGAAGAAAAAGCCGGTAAGCTGTATAATGACATAAATTGGGGTTTTTCAACTTTAGTGAATATCTCAGGCATTTTTGGGAATTTTGGCACCAAATTTTCAACATGGGGTTATTGGGACCCCTCCTCATGAATTCAGCCACTGTCATGGCATTATTCAGCCACAAAATTTGATTTTGCTATCACTGCATGGAATCATCTTTTGGGACTGATTAACGAAATGACAGTGCCAGTGTTCATGAGGTGGACTCTCAAAAAGCCTATGTTGCAAATTTGGTGGAAAAAATCCAAAAATGACTGTTTTATGAGCGTGCGTTGTGCATTTTTCACGCACACTTAAAACTTCGCGAATTTGCAATATTTTCACTCCAAATTTTCAACATTGGCATTTTTCTACTACACCCCCTTAAGTAGTGCTGTCGCTGTGGGAAATCAGTGTTTGGGACACATTAAGAAAATCACAGTGACACTGTTCATGAGCAGAGGTCCTAAAATACCTATGTTGAAAATTCTGTGCTGAAAGTCCATAAAATGACTGTGTAACGAGTGTGCGTTGTGTAGTTTCCATGCACCCTTGTAACTTCACAAATTAGTAATATTTTCATGCCAGATTTTCAACACTGGCATTTTTTCCCACCTCCTTATGAACAGTATAGCTGTCATTTTTCACATCCTGGCCAAAATGTGTTTTCGCGCTTCCAGCACCGAATAGTGCAGTTGCTTTGGAAAATCAGTGTTTGGGACAGATTAAGATCGGGCGAGTGAGAGAGGGGGAGTGACCGAGCTCAACTTAGCTCTGTCAGAACTGCTGCAGATTTCTTTGTGGGCAGAAAAAGGTGTCAATGCAGGTAGGAGTCCAGTACAAAAGGGCAGCCTGCAGCGCCGGGAGAAATGGAATGAGCGAGTGAGAGAGGGGGAGTGAGCGAGCTCAGCAAAGCTCTGTCAGGACAGCTGCAGATTTCTTTGTGGGCAGAAAAAGGTGCCAATGCAGGCTGGAGCCCAGCACTAAAGGGCAGCCTGCAGCGCCTAGTTTAGTTTAGTTTAGTTTATTGTTCTAGGAATTATTACCTTTGAGCCAATGGCTCTTTTACAAAGGTTCCACGTCATCAATGTACAAACAAACAAGACATGTTTCATAGAATAGTCAGAAAATTATAAAGGTTTCAATAAGCCAGTATAATACAGTACATCACAGGAAAAAACAAAACATTGGAGGAATGGTCAAGATGGGAAGGGTAGGAGGAGATATGGGGTGGGGAGCAGACTTAGAGTAGTTAGAGGTACTCAGATGCCTTTGTCAAGAAAGGAGAAGAGGAAGACGATGAAAAACAGTAAAAACAGCCATGAGGGAAGAATCATTAGTCAAGGCAGTCACACGAGCTAGAGGCTGAGAGGTGAGAGTAAAGCATAGATTTGAAAGCTCCTAGTGACGTGGAGGATGTAATGAGCGAGCTCAGGGCATTGTACCAGCTGAGCGCACGATAGGCAAAAGATCTTTGGCTTGTGTGGTCCAGCATCTGGGGACCTGGAGAGGCTGGTGTTCCGATCTTCTGGTGGGACGGATGCTGGTATTCAGGCAAAGTAGGTCTTGGATACACAGTGGAGTGCAGCCCAAGATGGATTTTTTTGCCATCAAGCATGTGAGGTACCTTATGCGACTTGAGAGTTGCAACCATCCTGTTTCAGTGTAGAGCTCACATGTATGAGTACGTCTTTGCGCTCCAGTGAGCAGCCGACAGGCCTTGTTTAAGGTGGTTGTGATGTACCTTAGTGCAGTGGTAGTGGCAGAGCCATAGATAATTAAGCCATAGTCTATGTTTGAGATGACAGAGCTTTGGATAGCAATCCTCAGTGCAGCTTGGGTAAGGAATTGCCGGTTTCAGAACAGGATACCAATGCGTTGGTTCACTGTTTTTGCTGTGTTATCAACATGGGTCGCAAAGGTAAGACCTTGATCAAAGGTGATTCCAAGGTATTTAAATGTTGACACTTGTTCAAGGGTATTTCCTGGGTATGTTTTGATA
Organism: Neoceratodus forsteri; assembly: GCA_016271365.2. NCBI lineage: Eukaryota > Metazoa > Chordata > Ceratodontiformes > Ceratodontidae > Neoceratodus > Neoceratodus forsteri. The sequence goes on from CM057456.1 coordinate 871,325,144, forward strand.
GTAAGTGGAATTTGTCTTTTTCTGTTTTGTGGACTGGAGAAAAGCATGGATTTTGTTTTTTTGTGATTTAGGACCAGCTTGTGATCTAGGAACCACTTTTCAACATTGGAGAAAGCAAGTTTCAAGCTCTGGAGTAAGGGTTTCGGGTCCTTATGAGAGGAGAGAATCATGGCATCGTCAGCATAAAGGATTATTTGTTCTGGGCAGTATTTGGGGAGAGAGTTTAGGAAAAGGCTGAAAAGGGGGGGCCTAGAATTGACCCCTGTGGAACACCTGAGAGGACCGGTTTTGAGTCTGAGAGAACTTCTGAGATTTTTACTGATTGAGAGCGTTGGGCCAGGTAACTTTTAACCCAGGCACCTGGTCCTTCTCAGAGCCCAAGACTGTGTAGTTGTATGATAAGTAAGCCATGATGAACAGTATCAAACGCCTTTGTTAGGTCAATGAAAACAGCTCTGGTTTGATATCCTTTGTCCAAGGCAGTGTGAATTTCTCCTGAGAATTCCAGTAGGGCGATCGACGTACTGTGTCCTTTCCTAAATCCATGTTGCTGCAAGCAGAGTATGTTATACTTACGCAGGTAGTCTGAGAGTTGGTCAGCCACAATGCATTTGAGGGCCTTGGAGAGGGGTGGAAGTATAGATATAGGCCGATAGTTTCTTGGTAGGGACTTGTCACCACTTTTGAACACTGGTGTGACTATAGCAGACTGCCATTTGCTGGGAAATTGACTAAGGCAGAGGGAGAGATTGAACATTTTGGTGAGTGGGTACACCACCTCTTCCAGGGTAAGGGACATAATTTTAAGATCAATAGTATCACTGCTTGCTCTGGATTTAGAGATAGCCTTTTTTATATATTTGTAGACTTCATGTGCCTTAACTATTTTGAAGTGGAAAAGTGGTTGGTCAGGTGAGACAGTAGGAGATGTTGGTTTTGGCGAGTCCATGTCAGAGAAGAAGTCCAGCAGGAGGACCCCACTGAGGTCAGTGAAAGTTTTATTTAAGGTCTTTGCCATGACCATTGGGTCTAGGTTAGTGGTTCCATCGACAGTCATTATAGTGGGAGAGGATTTGGGCTGCTTACCTGTGATATTTCTGATGTTGTCCCAGAATGATCTCCTGTCACCCCAGGAGTTTGCGAGGGCATTTTTGAAATAGGAGCACTTTATTAGTCGGATTTGTTTGGTACATTGGTTTTGTGCCTGTTTATACTTCTGGATATCCGTCAAGGAGCCTGTGGCTCTGGCTATGGCCCAGATGTGGTCCCGAGCTTTGAGTTGGACCAGTAGTTCGGCTGTGAGCCAGGGATTTGAGAGTGCTTTGATTTTACACTTTTTTTACTGGTGTGTAGGTGTCACAGGCAGTGTTGAAAGTTGTGATAAAATAGTCTAGGGCTGCATCAACATCTAGAGTATTGTATATTGGGGACCAGTCTTGCTGTAAAAGACAGGTCTTGAGCTTAGTAAGGTTTCCATGGGGTAGCACTCTGCTTGAGATGGTTTTTGGAGGTGGTTTTTGGAACTTTTTTGTCCAGGTACAGAACGCAGGGGAGTGGTCACTGAGAGAGTTCGGGAGAACAACTGTGTTTTTTATGCGGGCTGGGTGGCTAGCAGGGATCCAGTCAATGAGAGTGCAAGTTCCAGTTTTGTATTTTTTTTCTAGTGGGGGAGCTCACCATCTGCATTAGGTTAGCTGCTAGGATAGCATCCTTGAGGGACCCAACGTCTGATGCGAGCCAATTTATATTAAAGTCACCAAGGAGAAGGAGCTCGGTGTCAGGTGGTTGTGATCTTTCAAATTCAAGAACAGTCTGGAGGCTGGAGGCTGGACCCTGGATCTTTAGGAGGGATATAGACAGTGGCCACAGTAAGCACTTTATTTTGGGCACCAGGTATTAGCTTGACAGGGAGACATTGCACAGAGGAGTTAGTGGTGGAAAAGCAGACAGGGTGGCTAGAGAGGTTGTTCTTAATGTAAATAGCACAACCCCCTTTATAGTCCTGTCCAGTCTGAAAATATTGTAGCCTTGTAGTGAGATGGCATGGTCCGGAGTGCTTGGTGTCAGCCAGGTTTCAACAATAGCTAGTATGTTGGGATTGTGTTGACTGGCAAAGACTTGAAGGGATGCCAGTTTAGGATGCCTAGAGAAATGGAATGAGAGAGTGAGAAAGGGGGAGTGAGCAAGCTCAACAGAGCTCTGTCGGGACTGTTGCAGATTTCTTTGTGGGCAGAAAAAGGTGCCAAGAGAGACAGGAGCCCAGTACAAAAAGGCAGCCTGCAACACCTGGAGAAACAGAATGAGCGAGTGAGGGAGGGGGAGTAAGCAAGCTCAACAGAGCTCTGTCGGGACAGCTGCAGATTTCTTTGTGGGCAGAAGAAGGTGTCAATGCAGGCAGGGGCCCAGTACAAAGCAGCAGCCTGCAGTGCCAGGAGAAACAGAATGAGCGAGTGAGAGAGGGGGAGTGAGCGAGCTCAACAGAGCTCTACTGCTGTGGATTTCTTTGGGGGCAGAAAAAGGCTCCAACGCAGGCAGAAGCCCAGTACAAAAGGGCAGCCTGCAGTGCTGGGAGAAACAGAACGAGTGAGAGGGGGGAGTGAGCGAGCTCAGCAGAGCTCTATTAGGACTGCTGTAGATTTCTTTGTGGGCAGAAAAATGTGCCAGTGCAGGCAGGAACCCAGTACAAGGGCAGCCTGCAGTGCCAGGAGAAACAGAATGAGTGAGTGAGAGAGAGGGAGTGAGTGAGCTCAACGGAGCTCTATCGGGACTGCTGCAGATTTCCTTGTGGGCAGAAAAAGGCGCCAACACAGGCAGGAGCCCAGTACAAAATGGCAGCCTGCAGTTCCGGGTGAAACAGAACAAGTGAGTGAGAGAGGGGGAGTGAGCGAGCTCAATGGAGTTCTGTTGGGACTGCTGCGGATTTCTTTGTGGGCAGGAAAAGGTGCCAACACAGGCAGGAACCCAGTACAAATGGGCAGCCTGCAGTGCCGGGAGAAACAGAACGAGCAAGTGAGAAAGAGGGAGTGAGTGAGCTCAGTGGAGCTCTGTCAAGACTGCTGCGGATTTCTTTGTGGGCAGAAAAAGGCACCAATGCAAGCAGGAGCCCAGTACAAAAGGGCAGCCTGCAGCGCCAGGAGAAATAGAATGAGGAAGTGAGGGGGGGAGTGAGCGAGCTCAATGGAACACTGCCGGGAGTTTAGAGTTGCCCTTCCTCCCGTCCAGGGTCCCCTGTGGTTCTATATTACAGCAGGGTCTCTGGAGTGGAGATAAAGCAATGATTGAATACTTTTAGGATTGCTGTAATAATACAGATTTAGTTGTTTTGTTTATTTCTCTAACTGCGCTAAATACCGAGCTATCTTGTTATGATTGCTGTAATAATACATATTTATTTGTTCTGTTTATTTCTCTAACTGAGCTGAGTAATACTTGGAGTGCAATAGGATTTCTAACTGGGCTAAGTGAAACTATATGAGAGCTGAGAACAAAACGTATGGTAGCTGAGGGGTGGAAAACGGACAAGGAGGCTTTAGGATTGCTACAGTAATACAGTACCTATGGGGTGAGATTTGAGACTGAATTAACCCGGTCAGCAAGAGGACAGTAGAGGGACTAGTGTGGGGGGGGGCAGGAATTTGAGTAAATAGGGGCCTAACAGTTGTAGTAGGGTACAGAACCTGGGAGTAAGAGCCCGTAACATAAGATGGGGGCCAAAATGGAGCAGGTGCCACATGTCAATAGGGTGGGCATCTTTGGAAGGGTGGTGGGGTGTACAGGGTGTGGGCTCGCCATGATCCTGGACTGGGCTTGGAGGATGGGAGGGTGTATGGTCTGTAGACGACTGGCTAGTTTGAGGGAGAAACTGTGGAGGTTAGGGAGGAGTCCAAGTGGCAGGGCAGATGAGAAAGGTAGGCATCCTGGTTGGGGGGACAGGGCATGGAAAAGGGGGATGGAGGAAGAACAACTAGGGAGTAAAACTAACCCCAGTATCAGAGGCACTAACAGAAAAGAGAGGAGAAGGGAGGGGGTGCCCGAGGCGAGGGGGGGCTTCCTGATAGGGGAAGAAGAGACCATGAGGAGTACCAGGGGAGAGAGCAGATGGCTGCGGGTAGAGAGGGACCAGGGGTGGAACCAGCGGTGGCAGGAGAGGGAACAAGTAGGAGGGGGCTGATAGGGGAAGAGATGTGGAGGGTATCAACTAGGAATAGATTTGAACCTCTGCTATGGGAGAGAGAGGGGGAGCAGGAACATACTGAAGGGGGGGAGGACAAGCGGGGTATGAGAAGGATGGCAACAGGTGGGGAAGAGATAGAGAGGATGAAAGGGTAGAAGGGGCTAGTAAGGAAGGAGAGGGTGGTGACTGGAGGAGTGAAGGCTACAGGAAGGGGGAAGGATGGGAGGGGCATTACTATCAGTGTAGAAGGGAATAGAAGCTCTAAATCGACAACAGAGGGGATAGGAGAGGGACTGGAAATCAGCAGGGGAGATGGGGAGATCGACATGGGAAGGCCAGTAGGAAGTAGTTAGGCTGGGAAGGTGTTCAAGGGGGATGGAAGGAATAAGGCAGAGAAAGGGATGAGGTGGAAGTAGGGGGTACAGATACAGAAGTCACAGAGGGAGCAGCTGGCAGGGGTAGGGGCAGGAAAACGAATACTGGGGTGGTGGAAGAGGCATTAGAAGGGAAGGGGGCAGGGACGGGGGTACTCATCCTGGGGATTCTATACTGAAAGGGTGAGATGAGGTGGCAGGGGCCAAAGGCACAGCTGTATTTGGGTTGAAGCTATCCCCAGGTTGACTGCAGGAGGGGCAGGGCAGGCACTACTCAAGTGTGCAGTGAGGGAGAAAACCTCATTTAGTGTTGCATGTGGGTACAAACGACTTGGCATGGGGAACCGTGGAAGTAGTGAAGAGGAGGTTCAAGTAGTTGGGCAGGCAGTGTGGGGGTTGGGGAAGTAGGTGGCAATCTCGGAGGTACTGCCGGTACCATGTGCAAGCATGGGGAGGAAAGGTAGGCTTGAGGAGTTCAACAAGTGGCTGAGGGATTGGTGCTACACCAAAAATTGTGGGTTAGTGACTAACTGTGGTAGGGTCTGGGGGGAATAGTGCTGCATAGGATGAAATTAAAGTAATGAAAGAAAATGACAACTACCTTGGCACAGCCATAGAGGCCTTGTTTCAGCATGTGCAGGCTCTGCAGAGTAAATGCATTGATCTTGAGGGGAGATCAAGAAGAAGTAATCTTAGACTGTACGGCCTGCCCGAAGAGGCTGAAGAACCTCCTATGACAGCATTCTTGGAAAATTTATTAAAAGATGTGCTGGACTTGCCTCCCAATTACATGCTTAACATCGAGAGAGCCCATCTGGAATGTGTAGTACAGTACGGGCTGCACGCCCATTGGCTCACGCTGTGAACCAATGGGTGTACAGCTCTACCGATGGTGTCAGTCGGTGGGCGGAGGGGTGGCAGGTGGGTGGGGTGCTACCACCCGCCGGCTGACTGGGGGGAGCGGGGTGGTGGGGCTCAGTGGGCTACTGGTGAGGGGGGGTACCCCTAGACCACCACGGATATTGGACTTATTATCAGTTTTTATTACTAATGCCTGTGATCGGACACAGAGCGGTCCACTGGACCACCAGGGATATTGGACATAGTTCTTTTTTCCAAAAAATGCCCGTGATCGGGCAGTCAGAGGTCCACTGGACCACCAGGGATATTGGACATATTTATTCATTTACGTACAAATCCCCGCGATCGGGTAGACAGCGGTCCACTGGACCTCCAGAGATATTGGTGGTATTGTTTTTTTTATTACAAATGCCTGCGATCGGGCAGTCAGCCGTCCACTGGACCACCAGGAATATTGCACATAGTTCTTCTTTTTTAACAAATGCCCGCGATCATGCTGTGGAGCACATTGCCGGTTGCAGGGGGTGTTGGTCCCCGACGGCTGCTGCCTGGGCGCCAGGCACAAGTTGTCGGGGATCAACGCACCTGGATGCAAATAGGGACATAATGACATGCAAATGGTCCCATTTGTGCCTTGCATACATTATAGCCCCATTTGCATGTCAAGTTTTGAATATTGCGGTTGCTGTGCATAGCGCAATGGAACTTGCGCTAGCGCATCCCCATGCTCCACTCTGGCCACTTGCTCTGGCGCAGTGCCACTGCGCCATGCACACTGCGGGTGACCAGGGTGCAATGTTCAACGCTGCTGAGCCATGGTTCAGCTCTGTTGAATTTCACCCAGTCCACACCCCTGCACAGCCAAGCTGAGCTGCGCCCAAGCTTGCGCCACAGCCTGGCACAGTTTGAATATCTGGGCTCAGATGTATATTTAGATCAGATAAAACAAGTTTTAGTCATGTTAATAGAATCTGAAGGAAATATTCCAATATTCATCCTAGGCAACTTTAACACAAGGATAACTGCCAGGATCCAGGATGCAGAAAGTAGAATATTCTAGTTTCACCTCATATCTTCCTTCTATCAATCCAGGAATTACTGCTAAAGGTGATACAATGGAAAAAAAATCTAACATACGAGGGAAAGAATTGTTTATATGTCTTGCTAGACGAAATTTCTGTATACTAAATGGAAGAACTGAAGGAGATAGACCAGTGAAATTTACCTTTATAGGACCTCATGGTTCATCCATTCCGGATTCAATCTGGGCTAATCTTGAAGCCATAAAACTGGTCCAAAACTTACAAGTAAAAGCTCGGTTAGAATCTCCTCACTGCCCCCTAACTCTTAACATACAGAATATTTTCTCTAGTCCTTCTCAGAGTGAAATACTTACGAATAATGATTTTGAAATTATTAATGAAAGAAGGATAATATGGGGGCCCTCCTATAGTGCTCAATTTAGTGAGATCATGAACACAGGGGAACTTAATTTGATTTTGAATCAAATTTTGGATAAACAGGGGGTTATTGAAGCACTCGAAACCTGGAATAACATAAGCACTATCTTAAAGCCACTCTGTACAAGTAACAAAATTTAGAAACCATCAAAAATGGTGCTGAAATCATAGTTTAATCACAAATGTAGACAAGTGGAAGCACATTTTCATAAATCCCTTAGATTACTTAGGCAGAATGAGGACCAAAATAAGAGGGATCACCTCATTCTGAAAAAGGAAAGGGAAAATTACAAAAAAGTTTTAAAAGAAGAACGTCATAGACATTCCCTAGGTCTATGGGAAAAGCTAAGATAAGCAACTCATAATAAAGATAGCAGACTCTTTTGGAAAATAATTGCTCAAGGGTACAATAAACAACAGTCAAAAACAGAATCCTCTATTACTCCCCAAATTTCCCACTTCTCAAAGTTGTATTTTTCCACAGATGAGGAGGGCATGGCCTGTAGGACCACATCTGTCATAGAACTAAGTTGTCCTAGGCCCATCTTGATTACCAAATATGAGATTGGCTTAGCTCTCAGTGCACTTATATCTAACAAGGCCCCCAGTCCTGATAGGATTATTGGTGACTTAATTAAGGCCTTCCCAGAATGGTGGATCCCAATACTATATAAATTATTTAACACTTTTGTCCAGTCCCTAGTCTTTCCTCCAAGTCGGTTGGGCAGCATTATTATCTTCCCCATGTATAAAAAGGAGAATCCCAATGACCTGAAGATGTACAGGCCAATTAGGCTGATGGACATTACACAAAAAATATTCTCCAAAATGATATTGGATAGATTGGTAAGCTGGTTGGATGAAAATTCAGTAATACATGAATCACAGAATGGCTTCAGAAAAGACAGATCTACAATACAACATTGTTACGTGCTTCAACATCTAATCTGGAAATATACCAACGTACGGAAAGGTAACTTATTCTGTTGTTTTGTAGACTTTACAGCTGCTTTTGACAAAATTAGCAGAAAGACACTTTAGGAAATTTTAGAAGAGTTAAATTTAGATCGGACTCTCTTGGATACAATAATAAGATTACATGAAAGGACATAGGCAAGAAAACAATATAATCATTATGGACATCTAACAGAACATTTTAATACTAATGTTGGGGTGAGGCAGGGTTGTATCCTGGCCCCCACTCTTTTCAAACATATACATAAATTATATCATAGTTCAATTAACAGACCCTGACTTTCATGCTCCAAAAATGTCCCACCATAGAGTAGATACGTTAGCCTATGCAGATGACTTAGTGCTTCTCTCTGCTTCTGCTTTGGGCCTTAAAAGAAAACTCATATACTTCAAGACACTATGTAAACAGAGAAAATTAAAGATTAATCTAAGCAAAACAAACATAATAATCTTTGGTAGCAAACCAAAAAATACTTTACAATTTAAATTCAATGGAGAACAGATAGACGTAGTAAATTACTACTATTATCTCGGAGTGAGATTTAAAAATAATTCATCGTGGAAGGTACATTTACAATCAGTTCAAAACAAAATGACTTCCATAAGTAATCAAACAAAATATTTAACTCCAAAATGGGTAGCTCCTCAGTCAAAGGGGCATTAAAGGTCATTAATGCAAAAATAAGTTCTAGTATAATTTATGCCTCAGAAGTCTGGGGCTTTAGCAATATAAAATCTTTGGAAATCGTACTCACTAAGCTGTATAGATACATTCTAATGTTGCCACCAGGCATGCCTAATTGTATTCTTAGACTAGAATTAGACCAGCAAACAATTTAATCCCTTATTAAAGAGACACAAATTATGTTTTTGCTCAAAACATTATTACTTCCTGAATCTCGTTACCCCAGGATGTGCATAGAGGAAGAAATTCACCTAGCTACCCTGTGTCTTGAGCATCAACATATCCAGCTAATTAAGGAAAGATTAATGCCATTAGGCTTAGGATACTTATTATACACAATTCATCTCAGACCCTGGGAGGAAATTAGATTTAATGTTAAATCTAGATGAAGAGACATAGACATAAATCATTAATTCTCTGAGTTATCCTCCTTAAAACTACACTCAGGGTATAAATTACTGAAAGTAAATTGGAGATTCCAATCCCACTTAGTTCATCTAACTTTCCCTAAGATGAAAAGGGCTTACACCAGATTCAGGATGGAAAAGTATAATGCTCAGTACATTCTCCATAGACAAAAAAGATTGATTGGTTCCTCCCCTTATTGTAAATGTGGGAATATGATTATTGATGATTTAAAACACATTTTATTATGTCCTCTTTATGCAACCCAAAGAAGAAGATACCTGGGTGAGTTGTTGGGTGGTCTTAGCCTCCCTCCTGACCAAATAGTAATTTACCTTCTCACTTCACATATTCAGATTATACAGGAATCTCTTGCAAAATTCTTGGTGTCTACACACTTATAAGTCTTCACTGATATGCATGTCCTTAATAGAGGATAAAAAGAGTTAACATAGAAACATAGGAGTTGACAGCAGATACGGACTGCAAGGCCCATCCAGTCTGCCCATTTCTTTTTCTGCCTTATGAATGTGCCATCGGCCTTTGCTCTGTCAATGGCCTATCTATTCATACTCATCTGTATTGCTCCCTTATGCCTATCCCATGCCTGTTTGAAGCCCTGCACTGTATTCATATCCACCACTTCCTGAGGTAGGCCGTTCCATGCATCCACTACACTTTCTGTGAAAAAAAAACATACTCACATTACCCCTTAATTGGCCTCCCCTCTAATCTCATGCTGTGTCCTCTTGTCCTGCTATTTCTCTTATATTGAAACATGTTAGACTCTTTCACCTTGTTAATGCCCTTAAGGTGTTTGAATGTTTTGATCATATTACCTTTCTCCCTCCTTTGCTCTAGTTAGGATGTTTCATGTGCACAAACCAAATATAAACAGTGCATGCTGAAATTAATTATTCATATTTATAAAATGGGTCAACAAAATGCCTCAAACTGATTGGCTGAAAGGACTTACTAGCCATGTCCTTATCAGCCAATATTTATGCCAGCCGGCACTATTCTTCCCTGGGCAACCTAACAACAACTGTAAATCAATAACCTAACTGAGCTTCAAACTGTTTTACAAGCAGGCACACAACCAGCCTCGCACAGCTCACAATACAACATCTCCATGTCCAAGCTGCCAGTCTGCCGGCCCCCTCCTCAATGTCCGTCACTACACCAAACAAACAGAACAACAGCACAGTAACAGATTTTAAATATGTTTTCCCTCATTTAAAAATGTCACTCACACCACTGCTACTTGTGAAGCCTGTGCGGGCAGGACGCAGCTTTCGAAGAAAAAAATTACCCACCTGCTCCTCCACAACTCCCTAGACCCGTGCCAGTCCCGTACGACTTTTAAAAAAGTAAATGCCCCTCCAAAACTCTTCATTTTGCGTCATGCAAAGACACAGACAATTACAACAGCAGAACTGTGTGATTCGCAAAATAGGAAGTCAATGTGTACGGTGACTGCTGAGGGACTCGGTTGGTCGCACTGAACATGACGCAATCAATGTACAGTAAATGAACACTAAGAAAAAAGTGAAATAAAAACAAAAAGTGTGTGTGTGTGTATGTGAACACATCTTCCCATAACGGAGCGGTCCATCCCCCCCCATGGCTGCATACTAGTAAAACTCCAGCTGCCTGCATTTAAGTAAAACTCTTGATCAAGGTAAAAAATATTAAAGAAAAAAAAAACATGCTATTCAGTGTTTCTGTGTCTGTGTGTGTGGTGGGGGGGGGGCATTAGAGACTCAGAGGAACACCAGTCTCCTCTAGTAACTTTTAGTGAAAAAGAAATTCCAAAGCAGAAACAGGGACTATTTTTTCAAATTTTTTCAAATGATGTACTCATATTTCTTTCTGTTTTTTATTTACACTTACTGGTATGTAAATTTTTATCAATCAAAGTCTTTAACGTGGAGACCCATTTTATCAGTGCAACAACACACTCTGAGGTGTGGGTCGTTGAAAGGCACTCAGAGGCTAAAGCGTCACCCTGGACGGTTTTATCAGCACGCAACCCACACCTCATCGTGTGTTATTGCTTGAGTTCGTGATCCTTGCATTATTGTATTCATCAGTTTTGTAATAGAATAGTTTTGTTGTAATCTATTTAAGATTTTAGAACTTTGTAATGGCAGTATGCTGAACAATAAAATTGACTTGGCTTGCTTTAGGCTGTTGGTGTTAATTGTATTTAAATTGCTTGCTGTACCATTAATTATGCCATATGGTTGTAATGGCTGTATTGTCCAATACGTATTGGTCTTCCTGATGTTTCTTTTGATATATGTAATTAACTCCGGGTTGCCTCGAAAAAGGAACTGTAATGGTCTCAGCAGGCCCATCCTGTTACCAAAATTTAAATAGAAATAAATAAAATAACCATGGGGGTTCTCCTCAATAGCACCATTCATACCTCTCAACTGTACCACATTATGAGGAACGTTCCTCATTTTAATTCACACAAAAACTCCCTGTTCCACATTGTGAGGACTTGTCCCACATTCAGTGTTAACATTTTAAAGCAAAAATCTATAGTAAATTATGCAAAAAATATATTATATAATTAATAACAGACTTTCTGAACATAAATGCAAACATTTTAACAGTATTCTGAGCTTCTTGGGTAAAGATTTGATTAAATGTTCCACATTTTGCTCATTTGTTCCACATTTTGAGAGACAGTGTTCCACATTTGGGGGACAAAAGGTTGAGAGGTATGGCACCATTAGCTCTGTAGATATGTGCTAACACCTAGCTTTCAATATGGCTGTGGGCTTCCCGGACTCATTCCTCACTCTCACTGTGACTCATCAGGCCCAGGGGGGTCTTGGGAGGTGGCATTACTCCTCTTTGCACCATTAGCCCTCCTGGTAAGCTGTCCTCTGGTGAGGTGTCAGTGATGAAGGTGGGTCCTTCAGGTGGCTGAGCAAATTCAGCAATTCCCACCACTCAGCATTCTGAATTTGGGGGCAGAATCAATTCCGTGCTGTCCACCCTGTGTATCACACCAACAGACTCATCCATTAAGTTGGCTTTCACAGTATCTGTAGACAGGCTGACTCTCTTCACCATTGCTTGGACTGAGGGGTTCACGAGATTATCTGCCCCCTTTTCTCTTTACACATTTTAGCCAGCTTGCCAAACATATTAGCATTTGTCCCAATTAACACTGGTGTGTTGGCCATCCCTTTGGACTCTGGACAGATCAGAGCCATAGTCTAAATGATGGGGTGTTTGCCCTGGCCCTTTGAGACAAATGCAGTTTGTACAAGGCAATATTATACGTATGAGTAGCTATAGCTACCTATCCTCCACACGAACAGGCCAGACAAAGGTAGGAGTGGCAAATGCTTCAAATGTTTGTCATAGAAGGTCCAGTGTGTTATACTGACCCATGACCCACTATCCAGTAAGGCAAAGCACTGCACTCCCTAGATCAAAACCTCCACATCAGCTCTAGGACTGATCAACCAGGGGGCACCTGGCTGTCAGGGGGAACCTTGGGTTCTGTCCACTTGATGGAGCATTGCAATTCTGGAGACCCAGGTCACCCCTTCACTGGTCCCCATTGTCATTTCTCTGGTTCTTTTGTATTCTTTTCTCTGCAGCGAGTTGGGGGTTCTCTGTACTGTTACCCTCCCTGTATCAGGTGCCCAATTTTCCCACATCTATAGCAGAACAAACCTTCTCTGGACACCAGGGACATCCTGGTCCTGGGGGCAGCATAAAGGACTGACTGCTGCCCAAGTTCCAGTGGGATAGGGCTTGGCAATGACCAAAACTCTTGTGCCAGCTGCAGAGCCTTCACCAAGTCTCTTAATTCTCATATTTCAGCACTCAGATTAGGTGGATTATCAACGGGTTTGCTGCTTTTCACCTTAGTCTGGCGAGTGCAGTGAGTATTGCAGGAGCTTGAAGGGAATAATCAACCTCTTGTTGTGCCTCCTTTTCTCCCACCTCATGCTACAGTTGCTTGAATGTCATGGGTTTTTTCCCAACGGTCCTTCCTCTAAGTTATAATAAGAGCCCACCTTGAAAACACCGCTCCCCTCAGCACCTGATCAAGCCACATTTGGGAGAGCTGAGCTGGGGTGACCTCTCCATCCTCAGTTATCTTTCTTATTACTGTTTCCACTCTCATGAGATAGTGGGACAGTTTCTTCCCTTCTCACTGGGTAGCAGCTCGTAACTGAAAGGACAGGTCCTCCTTCCATTCAATGGCCCCAAAAGTGCTTTTTAACATTAAGAGATGGTCACTAGCACTCCAGTTTGGTTGGCTGGCACACAGTGATCTAATAATATTAAGGGCCATCCCCCTCAAACTCTTCACAATTCTTTTACACTTTTCCCTGTCAGAGCACCTCCACACTTCAATCATCTGGGTGGCATGGCTCATCCAGCTGTCATAATCCTCGTCCCCAGCTGGAGTTGGGATGGCTCCTAAAAACATTTGCACTCTCTTATGTTGTTCATAGGGAACCACCACATAGGGGGTCACTCCAATAAGGAGCAGTATTGGGGCTGGGTCTATTTCTGTAAACAGGACTTGCACAGCTTTCACAGTTTTACCCTCATTTGCCAGCAGCAATTTGATTTTTTCTGCAATATCTGACTTGCGTGCAGATGGGGGAGGGGGGTTGGTTAGGGAAGAACTCTCCTTGCCAAATAGTTTCCACTCACTGCCAGCCCCTTCAGTTTTAAGGGTGGCCGGCAGGGTACACACATCAACTTCATTAGAAGTCTCAGGTAAGGCATAGGTGCTTTTGCTGGTACTATCATATCTCATTCCACGGACTTTAACCTTGCCCAGTCCTAACACGGTCTCTACAGCAGCTATGACATCCTCCCAGGTAGTGCCCTCAGGGATCCCTGTAACCAAAATGGCTGTCTTTGGCTGCAGGCATTCCTCTTGGCACTAGTCTAGCAGTTCCTGTTGCTCCATATTAAGTTTTCAGAACATGGCAATATGGCTTTGCTTTCGGGGGGGGGGTACCAAAAATGTCCCAAACATGCAATATTGGGGGTGGCTATGAGGGGGCAGCAAATCCCAGCTGTGTCTCCACTTGTAACAGCACCTTGACTCACCTTGGCCACTCCAGGGCTCTCTGGAGTCCATTCTGCACAATCCCCTGAGGTGCCCGGGCCTGGGTTCTGGAGTTGAGAGAGGAAATGACGAGGTACCTCCAACTGGGGTAATTGCAGGGAATAGCTGTGAACAGATTGCAGGTTACCACTCTCTGTGAAATGTATGACAGCTGTCCCAAAAGCACCTCCCCATGCAGTACAATCCCCTACTTCTTGCAATAAGCCACCGTAACAGCATATAACATAAACAGTAACAATATTTATTTTGTGGGGAGGGGAAATGGTAGAATGAAGCAATAATAACAAGAACTTTGCAACAGTGTCACCCTACGCAGCACCTCACCTCCCACATTTGGGTGCACCTAAGCCAATGTCCCTTTAGATGCGGTGGGTACCTCACCGGAGTGATGACAGGGCTTGAGCTAGGATGCTTGCACTGGGGCCCAATACTTTTAAATACAATTTTGCTTAAGCTTCAGGTCTCGGCTCAGTTTTCTGACAGAGTCCTGCCCAAATTCTAATACTCTTATTAACTAGTGGGGACGTTCATCCCAACCCTGGGCCAACACAGCTTAATCATACAAATTCAGAGGTTTTGAAAGGGGATGATCTTAGCATTGTCCACTTTAATGCGCGTAGCATGTGGAATAAGTTAGATTTAATTAAAGATTTGATAGGCAAAAACAGTCCAGACATCATAATTATAACTGAAACCTGATTAAGTAAAATAAATTGTGACATCTCCTTGCAGATAGAGGGGCATCAACATTTTTGGAAGGACATAAATAAAAAAGGTGGGGGGATTTTGAAGTATGTAAATGCTGAATTGGAATACATGAAGAAAGGCTGCAATTCATTGGATAAGGGTCTGGAGGCATTATTTGTCAAAGTAAGGATCCTGTTTATTAAACCCATACTAACTGCTGGAATTTACAACCCCAAAATAGAAAATAGCACTTTTCATAGTTGACAGGAATTTATGATGCATTTAAAATCTACACATGAATTACTGATTATGGGTGATTTTAATGTAAATTGGTCACAGATGGAACCCATAACTAGTTTAACTGATTTTCAGGAGTATTTACAACTTAATCAATTATTGGAAGAATTTATAAAGATAAACAGTGAAAGTTAACATCATTCAACTTTATTGGATCTTATTTTGACTAATCGCCCATCCGAATACTCCCACAGTGGGGTTTTGCCTGATGCATTTTCCAATCACCAGGTTATATTTGCACTTCAAAAACACTTAAAACCTATTAGACAGGCCCAACCAGTTGATTGGAGGAATTTTAATTATTTTAACTATGTTGAATTTATGTTAGATATTGAAAAAAATAGATTGGAACCGATTAGAACTGACACCTACAGCATCAGAAGCATGATTATACTTCCAAGAAGAGATTGTAAAAATTTGTGACCATCATGTCCTGACACAGAAAAGAAGGGTAAGGGCTAGAAATGAAAAGTGGTACAATGCCACCCTACATAAACTAAAAAGAGAAAGAGATGGAAAATGGCATAAAGCAAAGTCTTCAGGTACAACTGGTGACTGGAACTTTTACAGATGGGCAAGAAATACATTTATGCAATAGGCGTGGACTCAGAAGCCATTGAATAAACCCATTTATTTTCACATATGTTAAATAAATTTAAGAATTATAAATTTATTCAACACCTGTTGATCAAAGCTTTTTTGTTCACTTTTTTGACAAATAAATGCAAATAACTTTAAAATGAAAAATGATAGCATGGTAATGTGAGCACGAAATTTGTTCAGCACACAAATATCTACAAAATGAGTGCTGTGTCATTAATACATACCTTTTTAGTTTTTTATAATTAGCAAAAAACAGCTGAAAATTCCATTTGTTTTTACTTTGTTGACAAACAAATGTGAATAACTTTAAAACGAAAAATGATAGCATGGTACTGTGTGCACAAATGTTGTTCAGTACAGAAATATCTACAAAATGAGTGGTGTTCCATTTATAGATACCTTTTAGTTGTTTTAATAATTAGCAAAAAACAGCAGACAAATCATTTTCATTTTCACTTTTTGGACAAACAAATGTAAATAATTTTAAAATGAAAAATGGTACCAGGGTACTGTGAGAACAAGCTTTGTTCAGCACAAAAATATCTACAAAATGAGTGGTGTTTCATTTATATATACCTTATTTGTTTATATAATTAGCAAAATCACTGGAAAATTCATTTTTTTGTACTTTTTCTACAAACAAATGCCAATATCTTTAAAACAAAACTGATAGCATGGTACTTTCAGCACAAAAACTGTTCAGCACATAAATATCTAAAAAATGAGAGGTGTTTCATTTATAGATACAGTTTAGATTTGATATAATCAGCAAAACATGGCAGAATATTCAATTTTTATTAACTTTTTTGACAAACAAATGCCCCCTTCACCCAAAAAAAGCAAAACAAAAGAATTGTGCATCAAACTTTTTCATTATGTAGTGACCATAATCTAAAGTTACAGCATCCATAGCAACCACTTAGCAACCACTACGCTAAGCGGAGCTACACTCGGAAAACCACAAAATGTCCATGTAAATTTACATTAAAACTAAATAAACAAACAATTTAAAACAAAACTCCATGCACTGCCCTAAAGGACCCCTATTGCATAAATAGAATGTGTAACAGGGACCTTGTGGAATACATGATCTATTTTCACTCGAGCTGTTTGATCTTGGGCACATCACTCGTGACTTATGCCACTCATAGAGGTTACCAAAGGGCAAACAGCTCTTGTGAAAATAAATCATGTATTCCACAGGTCCCTGTCACTTATCCCTTATATATTAAACAAATCAGGAAAACAAAACAAACATTCTTTAAAAAAGAACTAGATAGTAATGTAAATCAAAATCTCAGATTCTTCTGGAAGACAATGGCTAATGTAATGGGAAAAGTCAGAAAAGAACAGGTAAAAATGATTGGAATAAATGGTCAAATGGTTTCTCTAAGTAACACTGTAGTAAATGCAGTCAATACATTTTTTGGAGAAGCAGGAACAAAAACTTTGGAATCTAATATTTCTGGTAATACAGGTGAAATGCAGGCTGGGAAGACATCTCAATATTTGAATGGGCCAGACTGTGATAGGTAGATAAATCCCTGCTGAATGTACCTAGATGTAAAACATCAAAAGGCTCTGTTGCCTTCAATCACTCTGCTCCTAAGCTTTGGAACTCTCTCCCCCAAGCACTTTGAATATCCAGATCCCATGATAGCTTCAAAAAGGAGCTGTGCCTACATCTATCCCTTGCTGATCTCTGCACTTGTTTTAATCCTCCTTAATCCACTCACCCACCAGATGCTGCCTGGCCTAACTTTAAAATCCCTACCTCACAGCGCTTCTTACCCGTACTATCTCCTTGAGAGCTAATCTACCCCAACTCCCCCACACCTGAGTCTTGTTTCGGAGGCCTTAATAATGCATCCTGCCCAGTCAGGAATTTGCCCTCCCTTGTTTTGCTGCCTATTTGAATCTTCATTGTTGTGACTAATTTGAACAATATTTCTTTGCTGCTATGTTCTGGTATCTTCTCCTAGAATGTGTAGTTTTTTTATGCCTAAACATTCTATGTGAATTTCATTGATTATTATTATCCTGGCTGTGTGTATTCATTACTACTGACTGCTCTGACCTATGCTATTGTAATTTCATTGTACTCATGCTATGTACCTGTCTTCATTTATTTATTTATTTATGACTTTGATAACTGGGTGAGTGCACTGATCCCAGGGACCATTTTCAGGCATGACCCGGGCCATAACACATGGTGCAGGGTAACAGTGGAGTACAAGATAACAGTAATACACATGAAATAGATTTGATACAAGCAACAATAGTAGACACAATATGCAGGATTGATGCATAGGTCCATTTGAGAACAGTGAATACAAGGTTTCAATATCAGACATGAGAAGACTTGGTACAACCAAACAAATCATAGGCACAGTGTACAATGTGTGAGACTGCCTCGTCCAGTGAGCAAGTAATACACAGAATACTCAGTAAAAAAAATTTAGATACAATACGTACAGGCAAGGAAGTCAAATATTACTGTGAAAAATGCAATGTAACAGTTGTAGGCAAGAGAGTTGACTAGTGTGGGTAGGTGGGTAACCTCTGTGCTGGGGAGTTGACTAGTGTGGGTTGGTGTGAGACCCTTGGGAGCATCGGCAGGATGAGTTTTCCAGGAACCAGACTTTAAGGTGGGACTTGAAACTGGAGTGTGTGTCAATGGAACGGAGTTCAGCCAGTAGTTGGTTCCACTGCAAGGGGGCAGCTGCAGACCAAGCTCTGCTACCCATGTTGGTGGATACTCTAGGAACAGCTAGAGGGTGAGTACCATTTGAGCAGAGGTTACGGAGGAGTGTTCGGGTTTTCAGAAGGGCAGTTAGGGGGGATTCTGGAGCCGTGCAGATGACATTGTCCACCATTCAGCAGAGGGCTAGGTCAAAGTGACCTTGCAGCGGTAGCCATCCAAGGGTATTATAGTGGGTACAGTGGTGGGTGGAGAATGGGGCCAATAAAGCAAAGAGGCAGGCATTGTTGTAGGCAGCAGAGAGTTTAGCCATAGCAGTAGCTGAGATCCTGGCATAAATAGGGGACCAGTAGTCAAGAATAGGGAGAAGATTACCCTGGATAATGGCTAGTCTAGCTTCAGGGGTAAGGTATTGCCTGAATCTATAGGTGGCACCTAACTTTTGATGGAACCTTCTGACAAGGGAATTTGCATACTCAGTGAAGGTGAGGGAGGGGCCGAGAAGTACTCCTAAGTTTTTTTAGGTATTGACGCCCTCCAGGGCTGTACCATCTGGGGTGAGAATGCGTAAGGGGGCGTGGCTTTTAGTTTGGGCCAGGAAGGGCTTAGATCCAAACAGCATGGATTTAGTTTTTTTGGCATTTACTAAGAGGAGGTTTTTGAGAACCAGCTGTGGGCTGCATCTTAGTTGTGAGAGAGAACTGAGGAAATTGCAGCTGTGGATTTGTCACTGTGGAAGTGGACAAGGTCATCAGCATACAATAGAGAGCTACAGTTGAGGCAGTTGAAGGGAAGTGCATTAATGAATAAGAAGAAAAGGAGGGGACCCAGGATTGAGCCTTGAGGGACCCTCACAGAGACAGGCAGGGTGGGGGAGAAGGTTTGACCAATACACACGAATTGTGAGCGATCAGTAAGGTAGCTAGTGAGCTAGCTTGTGACTTTCTGAGAACAACAAAGGAGGCTAAGCGTGGAGGTAAGGAGAGCATGGTTAACCATGTCAAAAGCCTTTGAGAGGTTGATGAAGACAGCCCTGGTGGCTTTATCATTATCCATGCTAGAGAGGATGTGGTCAGTCAGTAGAGGGAGGGCAGTGGCGGTGGAATGATTCTTGCAAAAGCCATGCTGTTGGTTGCATAAGAGGGTGTATTTGCTTATGTACTCAGTGAGCTGATTGTGGACTGCTCTCTCGAGTAGTTTACTGAGATGAGGGAGGATGGATATTGGACGGTAATTGTTGGAGGATTTGGGGATAACCTTAGCTATCTTCCATGGGTCAGGCATGGAGGAGGTGGTAAGGGCAAGGTTAAAGATGAAGGTGAGTGGCTTGGCAATCACCAAAGAGATCAGCTTAAGAAAGACTAGAGATAGCCCATCAGATCCGGAGGAGCCGTGGTTAGGTAGATGTTTGTGTTGCTTCACTGTATCATGTATGGAGAGGGCTTTAGAATAGAATGGGGGTATTTGCAGGTGAATGGCAGAGCTGGAGGAGGATGGCAGTGTGTCAGATATGAGGGCCGGGCTTTGAGGTTGGGCAGTTGGCAGCTTATTTAGGTACATGGATAAGTTAGTGAACTTACAGTTGAAGACACTGGCCACATCATGGGGGTCGGTCAGTAGCCCATCCTGGGAGTTGAGATGTGGTGCAGCATAGCTGGAGCGGGGGTTTAGGAGGGAGCTGATTGAGTCCCAGAATTTTCTAGGGTCTCCAAGGTTGGCCTTTTGCAGGTTGCAGAAGTGGGTCTGTTTCAAAAATTTGGCCTGTTGTTTACATTTGTTCCTCATGTGTCTGTAAGCATCCCAGAGGACAGGAGAGGGGGTTGCTTTAAAAGTGGACCAGGCATGGTCTCTGGCCTTCATAAAGGTTAGGAGGTCTTTAGAGACCCAGCACGAACACCCACCTCTGATCTGTCTGGCAGTGACAGGGAAAAAGCAGTCCTGAAGTGTTAGTAGAGTCTGGGTAAATGTGGAAACTGTCATGGCTACATTGGAAAGGGAAAAAATCATGGCCCAGTCCAAGGACTGGGCCTCCTTGAGGAGATTTGTGGAGACTGGGCAGCTGAAATTTCTTAGAGATAGGTAATTGGGTGGGGGGTGCTTTAGTTTGGAAGACCAGAGGAGATAGGTTGGTGAATGATCACTTACAGAGTCAGCCATGGTGCCAGCATGTAATGCTCGGTCCTCTCTGTTTATGAGGATCAAGTCTAGTAGAGTCTGGGTGGCTGAGTGTGGATTAAGCCTGGTGGGAAGAGTGATCACCTGCACCAGGTTGTGCTGCTTTAACAGGGATACATAGTCAGGCTGGTGGCAGCTCAGCCAGTTTAGATTAAAGTTGCCAAGAAGGATAGATTCCCTATGGGAAGTTAGAGAGCTCAGGCCTTGGACAAGGCTGGTGAGTCCAATGGTTCCATTTGTGGGGGGGGGGGTTGTAGCAGCAGCCAATACAGAGTTTCTTGCAGGATCCCAGGTCAATTCGGAGAGTAGCCATTCACTAGGTGAGGAAGGGTCAGAGTGTAGGACAATGCTAGCTGAGAGGGGATCCCTTAGGAGCAGGGCCACACCACCACCTTTTTTCCTGCCTGGCCTGTCAAGTCGTAGGTAAGAGTAGCCAGATATTTTGAAGGTGTTTTCGGTGTGGTGTGGCTTTAGCCATGTTTCAGTGAGTCCCAGAATATGGGGCTTGTGTAGCTCAATCCAAGCCTCAAGGTCAGTGAATTTAGATGGAAGGCTGCAGACATTGATATGTGCAATTTTAAGACTGGGGCATTTGTCCAGATGCTGGAGGTGGGGGTGATATGGGAGTCTGTTGGGCCAGGGTTGCATTCAATGTCCCCAGCAAGGGAGAGTAGTGATAGTAGGAGAATGTACGGGCAGGAGGGAATAGAAGGAGACCAGGAGAGGTTAATCAGGTAGTGGCCAAGGAGGCGGCTTTCTCCTTTAGTGAGTAGGATGACAGAGATGAACCCCAGGGTGGATTTATCCCTAGTGGTGAGTGAAGAGGGTTGAGACAGGGGAGAGGGGGAGAATGAGAGGAAGGAGAGGAAGGAGAGACGCTGTTGATCGCGGCCAGCACTGTCGCACAGAAGTTGGTCAATACCAGCACAGTAGCTAGGGAGATGGTACATAATATAGGTAGTGCCAGCTTCATCTTTCTGAGGGAGAGTGGGGACAATGGAAAGTAGTAGTAGGGAATTAGCTTGGTTTGCCTTATGAAGGGGGAGAGGAGGGAGTGGTGAGGCAAGGGGCAGTTAGAGATGCACAGTAGTTCTCTGGGGCAGGAACATACTCTAGAAAGTGTTCTGTAGCTTTAAATTTGTGTATGGCAAGATGGCCAATGGGAGAAAGGTGCACAGAAGGGGGAGTGGTTTAGGTGTATTTAACAAGTTGTGGAAGGGGGCTGGGGGGAGGGTGAAAAAAATCAGCTTCCACTGGTACCAAAATCCAAAAGTCAGGGCTAGTACCTTGCAGTATAGAGGATTTCTGAAAAACTGTTTCGGTTCCAGAAATTGAGGGGAGGTGGCCTGGTCAAGGCACGCTGGATCCCTGAAATAAAGTAGAAAAATAGGATTTTTAAAGGCTGGAAGAGGAGGCTTTTTACATCAGAACAAAGAGAATAATAGAAGGGGTCAGGGTCAGAGAGCACAGCACACTGTTTGGGAGTTGGGGAGGAGACAGAGTGCAGGCCATACAGCAGAAGGATTTACACAACCAAGGCTCACAATTCACTTCTAATATCAACTCAGAACTTAAAATGACTGTAAGGATTAAACAAATTATTAAACCCTGGCACACAAATTCAATTAGAGAGACAGAGGGAGATACGCTAGTTAGAGATGTGTTCAGCAAAAATCAGCTTCCACTGGTACCAAAATCCAAAAGTCAGGGCTAGTACCTTGCAGTGTAGAGGATTTCTGAAAAACTGTTTAGGTTCCAGAAATTGAGGGGAGGTGGCCTGGTCAAGGCACGCTGGATCGCTGAAATAAAGTAGAAAAACAGGATTTTTAAAGGCTGGAAGAGGAGGCTTTTTACATCAGAACAAAGAGAATAATAGAAGTGGGCAGGGTCAGAGAGCACAGCACACTGTTTGGGGGTTGGGGAGGAGACAGAGTGCAGGCCAGACAGCAGAAGGATTTACACAGTCAAGGCTCACAATTCACTTCTAATATCAACTCAGAACTTAAAATGACTGTAAGGATTAAACAAATTGTTAAACCCAGGCACACAAATTCAACTAGAGAGACAGAGGGAGATACAGTAGTTAGAGATGTATACAGATGGAAATGGCTGCAAATGCTAGGAGTCTAACAAACAAACTTCCGGACTTCATGGCCACAATTGCAAAGGAAGACAAGACTGGGCAGCTGTAACAGAAACCTGGTATACAGATAACCATAGCTGGGACATGGCAATTCTGGGGTACAACCTATACAGGAAGGACAGGAAAGAGAAAAGAGGGGTGGCAATATACATCAGGGAGGGGAAAAAAAACACAGAGATACAGGGATCTCCTAGCGATACCGAAGCACTGTGGTTAACAGCTAATGCAGGGATCGGGGCAAACATCAGAATCAGAGTGGCATGCAGGCCCCCAACACAGGGGGAAAAGGAGGACAAGGAACTACTAGAAAAGATACACAAAATGATGGACAAAGGTGGGGTGATATTGGTAGGGGATTTTAACCTACCCGTCATAACTTGGAAAACACATACAGCAACAAGAAGAAGAAGAAGCACGGACTTTCTAATGGCCTTGACGGGAGCAGGCCAGAGGCAGCTTGTAGATGCTCCAACAAGGGGGGGAAGCCATCCTGGACCTGGTTCTCACTAACAGTGAGAGAGTAAGGGGGATTGAAGATGGATGCCATCTGGGAAATAGTGACCACTGAATGGTCAGATTCAAAGTGAACACAGAAGAGAACACAAGCCACTCCAAAATTAAGGTCCTAGATTTTAGGAAAGCTGACTTCCAGAAAATGAGAAAAAGCCTAGTTGGAATCTTAAGAATCATAGAAAGGAGAAGGGTGGTGGAAATGTGGGAAAGCTTTAGGGGAGCTATTAAGACAGTCACAGACCAATGCGCCAAAAGGGTAAGAAAGGCAAAATAGAAAAGAAACCTTCTCTGGTTCTCAAAAGAAGTAGCAATTATAATGAAAGGAAAAAAGGCTGCCTATAGGAAATGCAAAGCATCGAATAAAGAAGAGGATAAGGAACATTATAAAGAGAAACTGAGGGAGGCAAGTAAGGCAGTAAAGAAGGCTAAAGTCCAGACTGAAGTGAAGATTGCAGAAGGGGCATAGCGAGGCAACAAAATCTTCTTTAGGTACATAAGGGAAAAAAGGAAAACTAAGAGGGGAAATGCTTAGACTAGCTGTGGAAGAGGGGAAACTAGTAGAGGAGGACAGAGAGAAGCAGAAGTCCTCAACATGTACGTCTGTTCAGTGTTTACAAAGGAGAAGGAGGACAATGGACCAGAGCCAACTAGTAACAGCATCATTGGACTAGCTGTCGATACAAACCCCTTCAAGGCAGAACAAGTCTTGGAGGTGCTAAACAAATCAAAAGTGGATAAGGCCATGGGTCCAGATGATATATATCCCAGGATCCTGAAAAAGTGGGAAGGGGACTGGCAGGATCCCTGGTGGACCAATTTACGAAATTGCTTATGAACAGAGAGGTTCCAGATGACTGGAAGAGGGCATCAGTGATCCCACTTCATAAATCTGGGAGCAGGGAGGAGGCAAGGAACTACCGCTCAGTGAGTCTCACTTCAGTCATAGGAAAACTGATGAAATCCTTACTCAGCAGAGAATATTAATATTCCTGGAATCCAGCGGTCAGCAGGATTGTAAACAACACAGGTTCATGGTGGGGAGGTCTTGCCAAACAAACCTGATCAAATTCTTTGACTGTGTTGCTAAGGCAGTTGATAAGGGGGGAGCAGTTGATGTGATCCACCTGAACTTTAGCAAGGCCTTCAACTGTGTTCCACACTGAAGGCCAATAAAGACGTTAGACTGCATGGGGGTGGGACAGGAGGTGGTAGATTGGGTGAAAAATTGGCTGCATGGGAGAACATAAAGAGTGTAGGTAAATGACACATTATCAAAAGTGGGGGAGGTAATCAGCGGGGTACCCCAAGGCTTGGTGTTGGGGCCACTAATATTCAATGTATTGATAGCTGACATGGCAAGTGGGCTCGAGGGGAAGGTGTGTCTGTTTGTGGATGACACCAAGATATGCAAAAGGGTGGACTCCCCAGAGGGAACAAAAGAAAATGGAATCAGACCTAAAGAAACTGGAGGATTGGTCCAGAATGTGGCAGCTGAAATTCAATGCCAAAAAGTGCAAAATCATGCACCTAGGAAGAAGCAACCCAAAAAGGGAGTACTAGCTGGATGGAGAAAAACTAGCTGCAACCAACCGGGAATGTGACCTGGGGATCATGATATCAGGTGACTTGAAAGTGGGTAGACAGTGTGAGAAGGTGTCACTAAAGGCTAGTGGCATGCTGGGATACACTGGGAGAGGAATCACAAACAGAAGGAGGGAGGTGATATTGCCACTGTACAGGGCACTTCTCCACCCTCACCTGGAATACTGCCTACAGTTTTGGAGACCACACCTCAGAAAGGACATCAATAGGATAGAGATGATGACAAGAAGGGTAACAAAAATGATACAGGGGTTACACCAGATGACATATGATACTAGATTAAGGGAATTAAATATGTACTCCCTGGATCAGAGGTGGGAGAGGGGAGACATGTTCGAGGCCTTCAAGTACATCAAGGGTATAAATAAGGTACAGAAGCAGGAACTCTTTCATGTCAAGGAAGGGCATAGAGCAAGGGGGCATGATCTGAGACTGAAAGGGGGAGAATTCAGGACCTATAGTAGGAACTTCTTCTTTACTGAGAGGTTGGTGAATGCCTGGAACAGCCTACCTACAGAGGCTGTGGGGCCAAAATGGTCATGGGGTTCAAGAGAGCTTGGGACAGACACAAAGGTATCATTCTTCAGAGGGGCATATAGGGAGTGGAGTTGAAACTGATAAACCTTAGGCAGACTTGATGGACCTTGTGGTCCCCTTCTGCTGTCATCTTTTATGTTTCTATGTTTCTATGTGTGGCCTCCAGAGCTGTACATTGAGCTCTAGCTGCGATCTCACAAGTGAGCAATACAGTGGCAACACCTCCTCTCTTCTTGTGCTAGAAATCCCCCTCAGTATGCACCCCAGCATCCTACTAGCTATGCTGGCTGCATGGCTAGTGGGATGCTAATATGCTACCTAGTAGGATACTTACACCAGTATGCAAAACGACACAACAAATGCAACAAAAACAGGAATAAAAACATACAGAGGCATGAGCAAATAGTTTAGTGGAACATACAGCAATTCAGAATCAGTCCAGAAATGCCTGGGACCAGAGATGTCAAAGAAGTCTGCTCTTAAACATGGCAACCAAGGGGGCACTTATAACATCCCATAGAAGA
The DNA here is from genome assembly GCA_016271365.2 of Neoceratodus forsteri. Taxonomy (NCBI): domain Eukaryota; kingdom Metazoa; phylum Chordata; order Ceratodontiformes; family Ceratodontidae; genus Neoceratodus; species Neoceratodus forsteri. The sequence continues at coordinate 871,350,982 of CM057456.1, forward strand.
GCATTCCATACAACAGGGGCATAGACAGCAAAGGCCTCATCCCCCATGCCCGGTTCAAGGTGGGATGCAGGTATGCCGAGCAGGCCCTATTTTTTGTCTTTTATTTTACCAGGTCTGAGGGGAGCCAGAAGGTCAGGAAGGTACAGTGAAGTGGATCAGAAAGCAACACAATACTGCAGCATCCTGCTGTACATACAGTAAGCAAAGTAATTACGGGAGTGCATGACCGTGGGGGGTTTCAAGCAGGCCTTGAAAACTTACTTGTTCCGCCAAGCCTACCCTGATTGATTTTATTGATTTTACTGACTACAGTACTTATATTTATACTGTGTTTTATACTTTATTTTGTTTTATCTAGCCTGTATGTTAAAGCGCCTTGATAACTTAAAGGCCCTTGATAAACTTATTAATATTATTATTATTACAATGAGAGTTTATCCCTTTTGTCATGCAGTAACTCGAGGCATTGCATTCCTTTTTACACTTCTTCACAGAAAGGTTGGTGGGTGCCTGGAACAGCATGTCGGAAGAGGTGGTGGGAGCTAAGACAGTGGGGAGCTCAAGCATGTATGGGATAGACATAGGGGAATATTAGGTAATAGGCAGAGAAGAGGAAGGGTCACTGAACACCAATTAGGGTCTGCAGAGACAAACTAGGTGGGGAACATCTGGGCAGGCTGGATGGGTCAGGCAGTCCTTTTCTGCTGACAAACTCTCAGTTTCCATGTTTCTGTGTTTCTATTGTTGTAGACATTATTTTTTTAGTTTCTGTTTATCCTACTTCCTCTAGACCCACACTATCAGCCTTCAGCTACCTCCTCCATCATGCCCACTCCATCTGTGGAACTTACCCCATTGCAGGGTTGCTGGGGCTTCCTATACCTCTGCTAGAACTGGAGCCGCTGTTCCAGCAGGTGAGTGGTCAGCATGGAGACCAAGAGTATCTCTAAAAATCATTCTCTGGGCCCGAGTAACCTCCATTTTTGTGACTCTCCAGGGATTCTGGCAAAAAGGACTCACATGCATGTGCACACTAGCATGCTAAGATGCTGAACCAACTGGCACCCCCTTTCACTGCCTCTCTGCCTGCAGTGGTACCTGTGATCACCCTGGTGGTGCTCACACTGCAGAGCTAGACAGCCTCCCATCTTGGAGGAAGACAGCATTCTCTTGGACACTCTGTTCCCCCCCCATGACCTTCTGATATCCTGGCCTCTTTCTCATACCCTGGTCACCAGCATCGGGCATAGCCACCGTGCATCTGCATCGATGGGTCGCTACGTTAGGCTTGTGTATTTATTATTTTTTAATACAGCCTATCTCTTTAGCTTTGTTTATCCCCATATTGCTCATATTCTATCTGGGTATTACCTGACATCCTGTCTTTCTTAACTCGTTTCCAGTTCATCCTCCTCTCGTTTTCTCTTTTCCATGGTTTTATTTTACTGGGAAACAATATGCCTGGTTATCATTTTTGAAAGCATTCCATTTTTCCAAAACTAATTGCTTCCCATTATAATAACAGAAAAGAATTCCTTAGTTACTTCTGAAGTTTTTTCCAGTGCATTCGTTATTCCTTAGAAGTACATCGTTATATAAATTGAGTTGTTCTCCTGTTTTCTAACAAGTGAAAAAGATGCTATTGGTTTTCAAAAAGTAGGCATTCAAAATTAGCATGACACAATAGTTCTAAAGAAGAGATTTTTATTGTTGGAAAGGAATGCAAATTAAATTACTTTACGAAGGGTTGCAGTGACTTCATGTATCCTCCTAATCTTGGGCTTCCATAAATTATTTTATTAATTTAAAAGGGCTTTTATCCTTGTGGGAGTGGGAGGATGTCTTATCTACAGTAGGATTCATGAGGCCATTAAGACATCCTCCCAAAGTAATTGCTTTTAATTTTCAATTCAATGAAGCCATCTACTATACACGTGTATGACACCATTATTTTTACATCAGTTTCATTTGATTTTAATTAATTCTCAGTTTTTGGCTTCATCCTGTCATCCGTCTTGTTAAGTTTATTACTTTAAAGGAGAACTGCGCAGAATCTATGAGCCATTTTTCTGAGTAGAAGCTTTTTAAAAAACTGGTTCAAATCCTGTTATTGCTGTAGCTATAACCACCATTTAGTTATCCAAGTGGGTGTTTCTGATTTACATGCTGCTGGTAAGAGACATTTTAAAACTGTATAGTATAGTTTATGTCCCAAACAGCCACTGCATTTGTGACATAACTGTCATGGTAAGACCTATGATGCTGTTATTTGTTGGTAACATCGACCCAAAATTCAGTTTTCCCTGGCCTTTCTGACCTTGGCTGGATCCCAGCAGGATGAAGTTACCGCCTTCAAATTCCTCTATGTCAGGCCACCCAGTGGCACAGAGGAAGCATTATGTACTTTGCTGCCAGCACCCCCGTGTTCAGTAATGGACTCGGGAGTTGGGTTGGGAGGCCAGAGGGCTGGGATGGAACTCCTGCATGGCAGCACTCCCAAACGGGTTGTAGCAACCCCTTCTGTGGGCCTAGGAATCTTGTCTCCCTTGCAGGGCATCACTACGTATGCGTGTGAGGGTATGTGAGCTGTGCCTGATTTTAGGGAAGGGGAGGCGGAGCAAACCAGGAGAAAAATCATGTCTCCTTGCCACCAAGAATGATGGCCAACAGTATTCTCGGGACCCACACCATGTGGATCCCCAATAGCCATGATGGTGGAGGGAGCAACAGATGGGCAGGAAGGCAGCTGGGTCAGAAGCCAGGAGTCAGGTGAAGGTGGTGGCAGCAGAACAAAAAGTTATACAAAAAGAAAACAACTCCACATTTAGTTGCATCCTCATCTTGACCTCTGCTGCCACATTGATACCACCCATAAAATGCTCCACCCTAAACTTGAGCACTATACAGAAACAAAGCCAGTATTACTCTCACCGCCCACCAGGAGATCATTGTGAAAATGATCCTACTGGTGTTTGACTATGGGAATGTAGTGTAAAGTAATCTTTTAAAATCCACCCCATTAGACTAAACTGCCTCTTTTATTCCTTCTGTCATGTTGCCCAGGGCTCCTCTCCCCACACTCATCACTGTTCTCTTTACTCCTTCCTCTTACTCCTCTTTCTTTTTTAAACTTTATTTTTATGAGTTCTGTGTGATACTACATCCATAGGTAAATTAGAATTAAATCCATTCCCTCTGTAAGCAGCTGATTACAGACTTATTTAATTGGGGAGATACAAGCAAGAAAATAAAAGATAAACATTGACTAATGTATAACTAGTCAGGTACAAGCTTTTAATTGAGTTACAAAGAAATCAATACTGTATGATTATTTACACTGCTGCAAGCAAAACTTTATAAGGTAATATGCTACTTAAAGTAATACACAAAAAGAAAGAACAAAGAGCCAGCCCAATGGCATGGAGGGCTGAAGCATCATGCCTTAACTCCTGCTACACCAGCTACCTGTGTTCGCAGTGTGAGCGGGTCATCCGGGGTAGGCTGGGGTGGGACAGGATCAGGCATCCAGGGGACAGTTCTCCTCTCCCAGGGAGGGTGGGGAACAGAGATTGGCACCTGCCTAACACCTAGCAGAGGCTAGGTGTTGGCATGCTGCATCCTGCACTGTGGGGATTGGAGGTGGAGCAGCTGACCAGCGTGCTGCATGTGGAAGGGTGCAAAGCTTGGCCATTGTCAGCATTGCACACTCCTCTCTGCAGAAAAGCAGAAACTGGTCCCGGTTGAGCAGTATGAAGGCTGCCCTACACAGGCGCTGCCCCTGAGAAGGCACCTCCCTGAACTGGATCCGGTCCTGGCAGGTAGAGTTGGGGGTTCCCTGCCACCCTGCCACAGAGAATAAGCCATGGGGAAGAAGGGAAGCTAAGCCTGAAGGTCGGGGGACGGGGCTGGGAGGGTGGCAGGATAGCAGGGCAACTGGGTTGGAGGGAGAAAAATAGAAGCAAAAAAAAAAAGAACAAAGGTATAACACAGAAGTTACAATCCCATCAGTGTCCAAATGCATACTTATAAGTTCATTTAAGGATTACTTCCATTTTTTACAATTTACATTTTTTTTGCCCCTGCACTGTCTTGGCCCCCTTCTCCTGGGTCAAACCCAGCCACACAACCCTGTGTCTCTGCCACTTACCTCCTCTTCCCTTTCAACCCTGTGGGCTTTCCTCCCTCCTTTTGTGGCAGAGTCTGCCATGCTAGTTCCAACCACCTGCCTTTTTCTTTTTTTGTGTTCTCTGTTTATGCCCCCTCAATGCCATTGCCTCCACTGTCCCTTAGGGTCTCCAAGATTCCTGTCTGTCCTGCCACTGGTCTCCTACAGTGACCTACCTCCATCTATCACTGGTATTACTTTCCCAGGTGGGAAAGGAGGGGAGGGTCCTGCCTCTTACCTGCATGAACTTTTGTCTGTTCATCACTGAGGGTTCTTGGGTTAGTACATGTTCAGTCTATCAAGGCCATCATCAGTATCAGCAGTGGGATTTTTCTTTGGTTTTCTTGTGGTCCCCAGAGATGCTGGCATGCACAGGAGGGCCAAGGAGCATGTGAACCTGCTGTGTGTTGCTGCTCCAGACCCCGGCCTGCATCTCTCACTCCCATAGTGTCCTCAACTGTACTGTAGTGAGGACAGTGATTCACCCACAATGAAAGAGGAGAGCATCCCATGGGATGCTCAAGCTTCCTCCCCCTGCTGGCCCCTGAAGACCCAACCTCATTCCCAAACTTGTTCACCAGCATCGCAACTGTTAGTGCTACTGCTGTGCCAACAGGCCAGTTCCTCCTGCCTTCCTCTGAGTGTGAAGGCATTAGTTTCTGATTGAGAGAGGAGTGAACAGTAGCATGGGCCAGGGCTGGAGTGTGACTGGGATAACCCTGTATGAGATAGGGAGTTTCCTTGTTCTTGGTGCCTGTTCATGGGAAGCCAGCATGCAAGGGGCTCAATGCTTATGCACACAGAGCATGCAGAATAGAGCCTGGATGACATCCCTCCTGCCTGCTGTACAGCTGCTGTACTGTCACCCATAGCCACACAGGTGGCAGTGTTGTAGGCAAGGCTGACCCCAGGTATATGCAAGTATGCACATTGTGTACCCTAAATCTGTCAAGCCTGGGTTGAAATTAAGGGCTGGACCTACCAAGCAGTAGATAGCCCAGCAGCAAACTAAAAAAAAATCTTTTGTGAATCATTTATAAAGGTCTGGGGAAGCCTTGATTTTAGTGGCAGAAGACACTCTTTGAGAAGGAAGGAACGAAGGAAGGATTCCCTGGGATGCTTGATCTTCCTCCACATCAGCTAACCCTCGCTGGCTCAAGATTGTCCCAGAGCTTGGGTCACTGGCATTGTGAGCCATAGTTCTACTGCTGCTCTGACAGGACGGCAGAGATTACTTTCCTAAAGTAACGTTTGCAGGTTATTTCTTCAGATTAAAAGAAGATGCTAGGCAAAACATCTCAAATAATATGAGTGGTGACATTTTCAGCCAAAATAGCAGCTTCCCAACAAGTCTTTCTCAAAGTCAGATGTGGAATGTGAGAATGTCTTCCCATTTGGATTGTTGCTTCTCAAAGTGTCTCCATTCAGGAATTCAGCCAATTCTTCCGGGTCATAGAAAATGTAGAACTTATTGCAGAAAATTACTTTTACTTTAGCTGCACTTCGCAGAGAAAAAGTGGCCCAGACTTGATCTTACCATATCTCATAGTTAAAAATTCCTTTTGTCCTTGTTGTGTCAGGAGTGAGAAATCCAATCTAATTGAGTTTCATGCCGATGGAACTGCAAAGATTCATTAATTATTTTTTTTTCACTTTTTTTGTGTTTATCTTTTTATTGAAATATATAAGGAAAACATACAATAAAGAGGTATACATCATATAGGAAAAACAGAAGGAATCACTTATAAAACTTACATATTGAAATTATGTGATAGAGATGCCTAGTATATACAAAATGATAAGAAAAAGCAACATGATATCAATTATGACAGGAAAAATAAACAGACGGACTGTAATGATAAAATATGAAGGGTAATAAAAGGTAATCAAGTGAGATCAAGTCCAAAATAGATATCATAAACAGATAAGGGTTAGGCGTGTAATAATTATATAAAGTGATTTTTATAAATGCTTAAACCTTGTACACTAGAGGAGAGAAGAAAAGAGAGTACAGGAAAGAGTAAGAAAAGAATAGAGGTGGTAAAGAGAAGAACAAGAGTAGAAGAATAATAAAGAGTGATATCTGTGCAGAGTAGTGTTAAGAGAACCCTAATCAACAGCAAAAAGGTAAAAGCTAGATAAATCTTAAATATTAGGGTTTATGAACCTTGAGAGTTCATATATTTGAAATAATCCTGCCAACACTGATCAAATGCATGGCGTCGGTCATGAATAACATGTGATAACTGATTTAGTGAGGCATACTGAGACAGACTTTCGAGAATATCAGAAAGGGAGGGAACCAAAGTAGATTTCCATCTTATAACAATTAGTCATTTAACCATAAGAAAGAGTATATATAGCCATCTGAAATGAGCATGAGAAACGGAGGTATAGTTTGGAATCAGGATACCCAGAAGAATTAATTTAGGATCTCAGGGCAGTTTTTGTCCTATTACTTTAGAGGCGAATGAACAAACTTTATGCCATAGTTTATTAATAGGATCACACGACCATAAGATATGGAACAGATCCCCATTGGTTTGGCCACATCACCAACAATTATTATTATTTATTAAATCCATCCATTGAAGAATGGAGGGTGTTCTGTACCATTAATGTAGGATCTTAATTTGTATTAAGGAACTTCGAGTATCCTTAAATGAGTTATGTGCGAGATACCAACATTTGCCCCATTGTGAGTCAGAAATATTGTAATGAAGAAGGTTGCTCCATTTAATTTTGACTGAGATGGATTGATCAGGAAGATTATTAATAATATCTTTATAAATGGAGCTGTTCATTTTATTGGATAGTTTAATCCAGTGAGAGATATAGTGGTCCTGAAGAGTATGCTTATGGACAAAAGTTGCAGTGGCATTGTAAGCTGTTGAATTTGTAAATACTTCCAGAAGTCCTGAATGGGGAGTTTCCAAGACCTCTGCAAGTCAGAAAAGGTTCTGAGAGTGAGTGAGTTCTGGTCTAGGATGTCTCCGAGAAAGAAAATGCCTTTATTCTTCCAGATACGGCAGAAAATCGGATGGCTTTCTAAAGAGATTAATGGGTTGTCCCATAAAAGAGCATATAACCAAGGTTTGGGATTGGATTTCAAGAGTTTATGAACTAATTTCCAATAAAAGGCAGAGGATGATATAGTTGAGTGAGATTTTAGTTTGGAAGTGAGGGGGTTAAAAATAAAAGAGGTAGGCACTCCACCTGGACATAAAGCAGATTCAATTAGAATCCAAAGAGGAGCATGGGAGGAAGATTTCTGGAACCATTTAATGGTTTGGGCTGCCCGAAAAGCGAGAAAATGACCTTTAAACCAGGGAAGCCCAAATCCGCCTTCTTTCCAGTGAAAACGAAGTTTGTTGCAATTGAACCTCGTCGGTTTTCCTTTCCATATGAAGTTACCTATTAATTTGTCAATCTTAGCAAAAAAAAGGATGGTAAAATTAAAGGGATATTGGCAAAGAGATACAGAATCTTGGGGGATATAGACATCTTAATGGATGCAATTTTCCCCAAAAAGGAAAGGTTAAGGAGTTTTCATCTATCTAGAATTGTTTTTATATTATTTAGTAAAGGATTAAGGTTGATGTCCCATATTTTCTTTAGATTTCTGGATATTTTAACACCTAAGTAAGTTAAACCTTGAGGTTACCAACGGAATCCGAGAGATAGGTTCAAAAATATTTTGCAGTGGTCATTAAGGGGTAAAGTTTCAGATTTACCATAATTTAGAGCAAGGCTGGAAATGTTTGTAAATTTGTTTCGTAAGTCAACTAGTAGGGGTCCAGCCTCGTTCAAATTTTCAAGTAGAATTAGAAGATCATCAGCATAGGAAAGTGAAATATATCGCGTATTTCCGACTGGGATGCCATTAATGCCAGTAGTTTGGTGTAAGCAAGCAGTCAAGGGTTCCATGGCTAAAATAAACAAAGAAGGAGATAAAGGGCAGCCTTGTCTGGTTCCCCTCACCAACTGGAAATGGGATGAGATGGTCGAGTTGGTGAGTACCCTAGCGATCGGGGAATTATATAATAATTTAATCCAGGAACTAAAGGTATGAGGAAGTCCAAAATGTGTTAATACTTGATAGAGGTAATCCCAATTTAAGGAATCAAATGCTTCTCGAAATCAATAGCTATAGCTGGCCGCTGGTGTATTAAGAGATTTGGCTTTATAAATTAAGTTAAATAAAGAGCGTAAATGGTCAGAACCGGATCTTTTTTTAATAAACCCAGCTTGCGAGCAATGGGTAAGTTCGGGAACCAAGGGTTTAAGGGTTTAAGTCGGGAAGTGAGTATTTTAGCGAATAGTTTCCCGTCCATATTTAACAAAGAGATTGGTCTATAATTGGTTGGGTTTAAGGGGTCTTTATCTTTCTTAGGGATTAAAGTTATGATTGCTTCAGTACAAGAAGGGGGAAGTTTACTGGTGGTAGAGGCTTCTATATATTCACTGAGAAGAAGAGGGCATAAATTATTGGAGAACTTTTTATAAAAGTCGATTGAAAATCCATCACCACCAGGGGATTTACCAGATTTCAGAGACGAGAGGGCTGTGAATATTTCATGCAAAGAGAAAAGATTTGTTTACGAGACTAATTTCAGACAAGGATAGATGAGGAAGATGTAAGGTTTTGAGAAAGTGTTGAATTTGTTCGGTAGATGGGGGATTTGTATTGGAGTATAGTTTTTGATAAAAGGTTTTCGTAATATGGTTTATAGAGGGGTTATCATAGTGAGTTATGCCTTGCTCATCATTAAGACTTAGAATATATCTTTCAGTTTTTTTGTGATTTAAACTGATAGGCTAGGAGTTTCCCATTTTTATCGCCATGCTCCCAAAATTTATGTTTAAGTTTAAAAAGAGCCACTTCAGTTTTATGGGAGATTAATTAGTTAATTTTAGTTCTAAGTTGAAGGATTTCAAGATGAAGTGGGGAGTCAGGGTGATGTTTGTTATAAGAGAAGTATAAGTTTTCTTTAATTTTAAGGGATTTTTCCATTTCAGCCAATTGTTGCTCATGAAGTCTTTTCCTATATGCGGCAAAGCTGATAATCATGCCTCAAACTATTACTTTAAGAGCTTCCCATTCGGTAGACATGGAGACTTTGGTAGAATTGTAATGAGTAAGAAAGTCCTGAATTTGTTCTTTGATCATAGAAAGAAAATCAGGATCATTAAGAAGGAGGGGATCTAATCACCAGAAAGTAGACTTGGGTGCTGGGGAGCCCCATAACAGATGTAATTTAACAGGAGAATGATCCGAAATTATAATAGGAGAAATGGAAGAATCAATGGACTTTATAATTATTGTAGGGGAAGTTAACCAGTAGTCAATTCTACTATATGTTTTATGTAAAGAGGAATAAAATGTAAAGTCTCAGTCCTGGGGATGTTGTAAGTGCCATATATCAGATAAACCAATGTCCTTCATGAGTAAAGACAGAGCTTTAATACTTCTGGGATGGGATTCTGCAGTAGGAATGCTTCTGTCTATTCTGGCTTCTAAGGCGATGTTGAGATCTCTTCCAAGAATTATTGGTGTATTGTCTGTGTTAAGGGATAGGATTTGTTGAGCTAAATTATGAAAAAATTCTGGGGAATCAGTATTAGGAGCATAAATATTGACTAACAAGAGAGGACCTGAACTGGTGTTCATTTTGACCATCACCCATCTGCCTTCATTGTCTGAGATATATTTTATAAGAGACCATTTAAGGTTTTTCTGTATCAAAATAGCAACACCTCTTTTTTTTTGAGGTATAAGATGAATCACATATTTGGCCGACCCAATGTTTTTTAAGCCTGTGAACATCTTCTGTTAATAATTTAGTTTCTTGAAGGAAAGCAATTTGCTTTTTATGTTTTTGAAGATAGGAAAGGATTTGCTTTCGCTTACAAGGAGAATTACTGTAAGTCCCTTCACATTCCATGTATATAAAATTAGATCACTCATAATAGGGGGTAAATAGGGGAGGAGCAGTCAGGGTGCTTTGAAGGAAGGAGGAGGGGGCAACTAGAGGGCATGGGTGGAAGATCGAGAGGGGACGATTCAGGGGAGAAAGGAGGAGGTGCTACTTCACTGAGAGGGTGGTGGAGCCATAGAATGCACTGCCCAGGGGGCTGGTGGAGGCAGAGATGGTTGAGGGGTTCGAGAGGGGGTGGGACAGGTACAGGGAAGGGTTCTAGAAGCAAAATCCAGTGCAGCGAGAATATCCAGAACTGGGAAGGGAGAAGCCAGAGAAGGCGAGGGGGGCAGCAAGGTCAGCTCCCAGGGTGGAGGCTGACCAAATGAGCAGACATGAAAGACCATTAGGCCTATTCTGCTGGCATTTTAGTATGTTAGTATAATGTTGATAATAAAAGGAAGAAAATAATAACAAAGGGTGAAGGGACGTGTAGATTAAACAGAGGGTGATCAAGGTAGATGAAAAAAAAAACAACTTATGAACCAGGGGTGGCAGGGGCATTCAAATAAGGTTTAAACAGCACAGATATCCTTATGTAAGTATAGTAAATAGACAGAAAAGAAATAGACATTTATCTAACAATCACAATATAACACACTATTATACTAGAAAATATTCTTAGGGGAACGGTAAGGTAAGAGTCAAATGAACAACAAAGCGACTCACTTACCGTACTCCTAGGTGCTAGATATTGGAATAGACCAAAGAGGACCAGTAAAAAGAGAACTGGACAAAACTTAGTGTCTAAACCTGCTAATACAATATGAATATTACTGTAAAGTGAAACTGATCAGGAAGTAACTATACTATTAGGCAGGGAGCCATATTAACCTCAATAAACTAAAACAGCAAATATATCCATAAGGATTAGGAAAAAATACCACAGAGCATTACTGAGTATATTAAGTGTATATAAAGATAATAAAAAGCCAACTTCATATATTAGACATTCATATTTGCTGTAAAAAAAAATTGCCTTTAATGTAAGCATTCAGGGAAGAAGATGCTTGTTTAATATGGAGGATAATGGAGAGTGTAATAAATAAACAGCAGTCACTGCATTAAGCATATAATGAGGTCAAAGTTATGGATAAATCCCTTTGCTATTAAACCAAATTAGTACAAGGCTAAGTATATAAATAATGAGTAGTCTGGCTTCGGATAAATCTGTATTCATAGGTGGATTAGATAGATATGCATACAACTGCTCTTTACTCGAATAATTGCCTGTATAAATAGTATATGGGGTAGCTAGGTCTATATAATAGGCCAAGCGAGCCCCACATAGAAAGGAAGTTTTTATAAGATATTGCCTAAAAGGGTAATAAGGCTTCGTGTAAGATAGACCATATAGGAGTGATCATAGCAAATATAATTCAGTCCACAGATATCCAAAAATGGCCAGCACCTATGTAATATCATATTGATTTATATATTGGATGGGGAAAGTAATTGGAGGGAGTTTAGCAGAGGAGAAGTCAGATTATATCCGAAATTGCGACAAAGGGTTGGGAAGTAAAATGCTTTATTCTTAAACAGTTGTATAATAGAAACATTTGGGAAATAATAACTGGAAGGAGGGAAGAAAAAGTGGGTTAATTTAATTAAGAAATAAACTAACATCCAGAAGTTAAAATAGGTGTAAAACAAGTTGCATAATGCAGTAATTACCTATAAATAAGTGACAAACTATTATAAAAAAGGTAGAATATATAAAAAAGCACCAGCATTCACTGAAAGAAAAAAAATTTAGATGAAGTTAAAGCCAAAATAAACATTTTATAGTGAACCATGATGTACAGCCTTCTGTATTCATAACCTGTTGGAAGTGACATGATCTCCAAATGAAGGCTGTATAGAGCGGATTAAAACAGTTTAGAAAAAAAAATGGTTTTACAGCAAATATAATCCTGATACATACATGATCAGGAAAGTAGAAGCAACCTATAAATGGCAACGAGAATCAGTTTACCACTACTTGTTTGTTCTATTAGTAGAACTTTGGTATTTAGATTTAGATTTAGCTTTGTGCCTTTTTTGGGGGGGTTCAAAAGATTTGATAGGAAAGCTAGCCACAGCATCTTCCCATGATGAATTTGCAGAATTATTATCGTGAGTAGCTGTCTGTGAGCTACAGGGGACATCATCAATATTATGTTCTGATAAATCCTCCTGCGATGAAAGTGCATAGTCTGTTAATAGGGTGAACTTATTATTCAAGGGTACGGCAGGATCCACAAACAGTTGAGCAGTGGAGGGTTGGCAAGTCTTGGCCAGATCCTTACAGTAGCAACCAGAGTGTTTAACTAAATCAGATCCAGAGCTTAATTTCTCTTTAATTTTTTCAGACTGCCTGTGAGAGGTATCAGCTTTGGGCGAGCTGTACGAGGTTCCCAATGGAGTGGTCGCTTCGTTCACATCCTGTACAGCAGCTCCTACCACTCGAGAAGTCCCCGAACTTCCATTTGGCTTCACCACCAAAGACAGAACTGTGGGAGTAGACAAAGGTATGGAAACATTCAGATAGCAGGCAAGAGCATCGGGGTATCAAAGTCTTTGAAAGAAGAACCTTGAAAAATGCACATTATAGCCGGGTAGCGTAATGCAAATTTGTTGCCTCTCTAATGCAGTGTGGGTTTCAATGGGTTGAAAGCATTTCTTTTAGTGTTTAGCTCTTTTGAGAAGTCCCTGTAAATAAAAATGTTATGATCTTGCCATATAAGTTCTCCTAGCTCTCTGGCTCACTTAAAGATCAATTCAGCATGTGCATGGTTTAAGAAGTGGGCTATGATGGGCCTGGGACATTGATCTTTGGTAGGCCTAAGACCTAGGGTTCGATGGGACCACTCAATGGTTAGAGATAAATCGGGAGGTAGTTTAAGCAAGACTGGTAAAGCATGGAGCAACAGAGCCGATGTATCCCTGGATTCCACACCTTCAGGGAAACTGAAAAAATGCAAGTTGTTTCTTCTATTACGATTTTCGATGTCATCAACTTTAAATTGAAGGACTTTAATAGTGTGGTCTTGGTCTTGGATTATGGCCTGTAGATCTTGTATGGAGGATGCATTTTTGGCAATTAAGCTTTCATTTGTAGTAAGTCTCTAGTGGATTGATTCAAGCGTAGCAGTGTTCTGGTTTGTGGCTAATTTTAAATCATTAATGCCAGCTAGTAGTTTTGAAAACATTGCTTCCACTTTTGCAAGTGCGTTGAGCTGCAAATGGAGGTTCGCCATAATGTAGATGGTAAGTGTAGCAGTCTAGGCTCTGATGTACTCGAATAATAATGTGAAAAGCTCAAAATAAAACTACAAGTTACCTCAAGCTGAGTGTATACAGGCTGATATTAAGAGCTGGCTTAAAACGATGATCTGGGTAAAGTTGTTTGAGGTTAAATCAGAACATTCCCCACAGAGAAATCTAGTTATGCCGCCATCTTCTGCCTGGTCAGGCCAGCCCCCTTGCTTTCACTTCTTTTCTCTCCTCAGACGGAGGGATCCATTCCGCCGCACTGCAGGTCGAGAGGGCATTAAGGGTCGATTCACTAATTTTTGATCAGTTAAAGGGGACTGGAAATGTGTGGTAATTGGCAGCAGTTAGTAATGTTCTTAGTAAGAAAAATGAAAGACTTGCCTTGAAATGAGTCATATTTAACTATCTCTTACTAAACACTAATGTGAATAACTGTGTTTTCAATTGTTTTCTGTTTATGGATATCATTCTGCAGTGGTCTCTTCACTGAACTATTAATTTGGAGTTTTTACTATGTCATGGTTTGTGCACAGAATGCTAAATATGAGCTATTGTCCTATCAGAACTATGTTTAGAGTTCTTTGCTTAAATCATGGCATAGTTAAAATTCCAGATCACTGGTTCTATGAAGAGAATTGTAACAGAATACTACCCATAACAACAAAACAATGCAAAGCACAGTATTTCATATCACTTTTAATTCAGGTTTATTATTTATTTTATTCACTGCTACATATGGATCATTTAGGCTTATGGATATCATTTCTGCAAATGGGAACATTATAAACACCTACCAATTAGAAATAATTTCCTGCCCTCTTTAAGAGTCAGATCTCAGTCTATGTCAAAGATGAATGTCACCATGTTAGCTTAACCCAGGTCCTGATATTTTACCTTTCTGCAAAGATGGAGTATTGTTCCCCAGAAAAGTGGGCTGGTCCTTATTTTTTTGAGGATTGGTGCAGAAAGCCTTGGGAATCAGTGCAGGATTGTCCTCAGATAAATTAAAAGTTACAATTTGCATGGATTTTATCATTTTGTGCACATCATAGGACTTTGGGATCCCCTCTATGCAAAAACTGTGTCAACGCTGGTTGTTTTCAAGGGCTTCCACCTTTCTGTGTAATGCTGAGATTTCAATCACCTTGGTGTAAGTAAGAGCAGAAAGGGCATGATTTTACTTTCACAGTTATCAACTCATTTTGCTAAGGCGATTAGGTCTTCTTTGGTTAGCTCTAATACACTCTAAAAAAAAACATAACACACAGTTGTTTCATTTTAGCATCATGCTGGTCCACAATTGTTGCTTACTTCATTGCCACTGCAGCTACAGATACAAATCTATGATACCCAAATCACAAGAGTTCATTTGTCTGCAAAAGCACAGGCCCCTATGGGGCCAGTACTTCTGCAGCCACAGGTACTCATCTGCAGTATATGAAATATACACATTTTAGTCTGCAAAGTGCAGGACCATGGCTGCAGAAGCACAGAATCCTCAAAATTAACGATACCAAAATTACAACAGTACTTCTGTCTGCAGAATTGCAGGACCCTGAGGGGACTGTGCCTCTTCATCCAGAGGTGTAAGGCATACACACCAAATTCTGGCTGCTGTTATGCAGCAGCATAGAGAAAACCATGCAGTAGTGGATCCAGCTACAGTATGTAGTGACGTAGCACCTGATACCCCCTTAGATTGGCACATAGTAGTTGTTTTAACCTAATCTGACCTTTCGAAGGTAACATTTTACTTTTTGGAAGAAAGTGCCGCCCCTAGACAAAACTGCTACCCCCTTGAAAAATGTCTATATCTGCTGCTGAAACCATGATACCCAACATTGCAACAGTACTTTTGTCTGCAGAAGCACAAGCCCTCATGGAGCCTGTGGATCTGCAGCCACATGTACTCATGCACACTGTACCACACACACACACACACACGCACACACACACACATATGCTCGCGTGCTCGCCACACACACACACACACACACACACACGTGGCTGCATAAACACAGCTGTGCTTATGCAGTCACAGATACAAATCCACAAAGGCTGCACATCAATGCTACTGCATTTGTGTCTTCTGGAAACAGTTGTATGTTATTTGTCTTACCTGAGGATGACTGTCTGTGGTTGCTTGTGTTTTCATGTACACAACACAATTATGGTGGGTGAATGGAGCGCTGTTCTTTCTAGAACATCTTCAGCCCCCACCAAAGAGAGGGTCTGTAGACAATTGTAGAAAAATGGGGGTGGGGTGCCCTTTGAAAATTTCAACACAGCATTCATTCACTTTCAAACTTGTTTTATTTCTTCCCCTACGTTTCACCTATAAAATGGGCTTGTTCATGGGGTTTAAGTTTGTTCTCTAAATCTTGTTTCTTTGATATATTCTGTAAAAAATGATATACATATTTTAAATTGCTAGTATACAAAGCTTACATGGTAATTTCATGATTAAAACTGCTCCCCATGCCTGAGCAGTTATGTTGGCCATTTCAACAGCTTTTAGTAACCTTAAATATATTTCTTGCTATCAGCATTTCTTGTTTAAAAAAAAAATATGCAAAAACATACATGAGCTGGTTGAGAGAGCGATGTGGCAATCACAGTTGTTCACACTAATAATACTTGTGCTCCTGCTTAACTAGAGAGCTCTTCTACCTTGCCTCAGTGGAGTTGTTTGGCAGTTTCAATGTGTTTCTGTAACAACATAGCAAGTAAAGGCATTTTAATGTAGCTCCAAACAGCTTGACTGTACTAATGTAATATGCTGCTGGCCTTTTGATTTACATGTCAAGTAAGAAGTACTTACTGGCTCCAAAACCGCTTCTTACCTTACTGGGTAATCTCACTGCGCCATACAAAATGGCTACAAAACCTTACTGCAGTGCAAGGAGTGCTCCAAGGATCCTCTTGTGCCCATTTTGCTGAATTCCCGCGAGGGGACGTCACAACATGATGACGTCATGCTCATGCTACCGCGCATGCGTGGACTGACTGCTTATGCAATCTGTTGCTGGCTCCGACCTGGAACCAGGGAATAACCAGCACAATGGGCACTATTCGATTGCCACAGTGGTCCCTTTACAAAATTAACTGCTTGCAAAATATACTTGTAACCCCTAGATGGCGCTATCCCAGGGGCTACTACCCCTGCCTGATTTGCCACTAACAGGTTGAGGGGCCTGGATCCAATGGCGGGTGCCTCCACCCAGAGGTCAGGGTTTGCAATAGTTAAACTTACTTGGTCACAGCCCTCTGGGACACTGCAACCCCTTTCTTCACTAGTGGCCCACACAATATATCAAATTACCTTCACAGTATACACTTACCCCCAGGGCTGGTTTAGGCACTGGGACCTCCTGTAAAATAAGATACAGTGCAACAATCACAGTACAATACTTTAACATAGACAAATACCTCAGGCAGTATAACTTTGCTGAAACAAGCAGCTCGGATTTATTTAGTGGGATTATAACAAGGACAGGGAAATCAGGTTAATTGGCTTATCACTTCATCATCTACTTGTGGCTCTGTGCTGGGCCTATCCCTACCAGTTACTGTCCCTGGGTACCCAAGCCTAGTGGCTAGTCCAAACCGTGGCAGCTGGTAGGGGCCCTTTCCCACAGAGAAAAGAAAAATTAGTTTAAAAGTCAGCAGTACAGTGATTCCATTTGGATTCAATGTGGCAATTCGACAGGAGCGACCCTGAATTAGTACTCATGACCTCCAAACAAGATAGGGTCCTTCAATGTCAGCAGGGCTACTCTTGAGCTCCACGAGACTCTCTCACACATTTATATGGCAAACTGCAACAGGCAAAAGTCCTTTAATGGCAGCAGGATTCACTGAGCTAACCAAGCCTCCTCACACATTTATATGGTGAACAGTAAGTACTATACCAGGCAGGCTGCTTCTCTATCCCGATCGCAGTACTGCAATACCCAGGAGAACACACAGCAGATTCAGTTTCCTGACAGACGCGAGTGCAATTCAGCAATTTCTCCAGTCTTCTACAGGGTGAGCCTGGTTTCTACTCTTCAGATA
Source organism: Neoceratodus forsteri (assembly GCA_016271365.2). Classification (NCBI taxonomy): domain Eukaryota; kingdom Metazoa; phylum Chordata; order Ceratodontiformes; family Ceratodontidae; genus Neoceratodus; species Neoceratodus forsteri. The sequence goes on from CM057456.1 coordinate 871,368,436, forward strand.
TCCTTTGATTCTCTCTTCACAGAATGATTCAGTCCTAACAAGCAGTTACACAAGCTGCAACCGGGACTCTGGGCCTTACACACGTTTCCCGACTAAAACTGCACACTGAAAAGCACAGGGCTCCTTCCTTCTTCACTGCCAGAGCTCAACTGAAACTCCAACAGACAAACCGGGCACTTCCTTTGAGTTCCTCCCAGTTCTTGACTGATTGGCTGTCACCACAATAGACTGCTCCTGTTGGTCCAAAAGGCGCCAAGTCTAAACTACATCTCCCAGAGTCACTGCCCATACAATCCTCTTTGTGGCTGGCTCAGATTATGAGTCCAAGTTCTGATTTGTCCAAGGCACCATTTTAGAGCTAGCTACCCACACTGATTGGTCCAGTTCAGCAGTTCAAAACCAGAATGGGGAACTAGGCAGACACAGTTCTGACTGCAAAGAAAGCAGGTTAGACAAACTGTAATTTCATTATTACTCTAAATGATTTCTGGCAAACAGTTACATCTTTCAGATAGGTTCCCTTGCACTCCTAGTGACTGCAAAAGGAGTGAATTGGCAGCAGCTCGAGTGGTACTCAATCAAAGAAACACACAGTCCCCCATACAAACTAATTATGTCTGCAAGCAGACAGCTCTTAAAGAGACAGTACCAGAGGTTCTAAAAACACTCACTGATAAATGGCTTAAACGCCAAACACCATTCAGGCTTGGAGCATTCAAGCAAGCTCCTGGAAGTCTTTTGGGAACCCCCATTTGCAGGGGGGTTACATACTGTATCATGTTGGGTGATATAAAAATCAACAGAAAAAAAGAAAAAATAAAAATATGAGGAAATAGAAGCCAAACATCACACACTACCAGCTATAATGTAGGGAGGTGAAATGAGAAACAAGAGAATAAGTAGATGTTCCAAATCCATAAATTTATAAGAGCCTTTCTGAAAATAATATTATTTAAGGAATGAGATCAGTGTGAACATGTACATAGGCAATTTTAAACATATTCTGATTGTGACTCTGGGAGGTCATAAAGGTCACATTATCCCTAATCTGTTATGCCATTCATGAATCAGATGTCTCTGAGTGCTAAAAGGCACTACACTAAATATTAACAACTTTTTGGTAGTGACATGCTGGATTTGTACTTGATCTTACTAAATAATGGCAACTCAGCAGAGGTTAACCTGGACATAGGTCTATCAAACAATAACTTTTTTCAGCTGCTGTACATGTAGTGTGTTTTGTGCTGGTGACTGTACGTCACATGTATTTCTATTGTCACATATGAGAGGTCAAAAGGTCATTACCCTGCGCCTAATGTGACCATGGCCACTATGTTATGCAGTTCCGTTTATTTAAAATATTATTTTCTTACTTTGACTGACTATTCAATATTTATTACATGATATTAGTTGTTACTAAGTGCCAACTCCACATGCTGGGAGGTCAAAAAGGTCAATCAGCCGAATTTATAAAGAAATGATATTTACACAAAAATTTGTCAGTTAAGTACTTATCATACCGTGTTTGGGGCTTAATGCTAGTGATTGCTAGATGTCAACTCCACCTACTGGGAGGTCAAAAGGTCAACCAACCACTCGTGAAAAGTGGTGAATTTAAACATCGATTTGTTAATGAAGTACTTACATAACTATGTAACATGTTCACACTACATTCATTTTACAGGTCATAATAAAGCACTTTAATGTCAAAGATACACAAAAAATTACAGAAATCAGTCTGCGGCCCGGTGTCCTTACCAAACTACATCTACCAACCTTAACTCTCTATACCTAAGTACAGGCTTGCCAGTTGGTTTCTATATTCATACCTACATTCCTATCCAATGTATGCATGTAGAATATTCATCTCATCTCGGCTGCTGGTAAGGTGTCCCTGAGGTTCTCTCCCCTTGGGTGAATAGTGACTTTTTCTATGCCCCAAAATCTAAGAGAGGCCCCAGAATGGGCTGCCTCATTAAAATGTTTGGCAACTGGGGAATTTTCATCATGGTTTCTAATGTCACAGGGGCATTGTATCAGATATATAACAGCCTCAGTATTGCAAGAAATGTGTTGTTTAATATTGAATCTTTCTTGTGTATGTGGATGTACATTTACCTGCTTTTTGGATGTGTGGTTACAAATGCTGTATGTGTCACAAGCAACCATTCCAGGCATTAAAGGGCCCAGCAGAAGATAAGAGTCCCTGCAGGTTCTGGTGTTTTAAATTGTGCATGCACAAGAATGTCTTGCAAATGTTTGACTTTTTTAACCACTATGATGGGCATATTTTCTAATGACTGTATCTGCTCATTATCTGTCTGGACTAAATACCAATATTTATTCACAATTCTCCTTATGTCAGCCATTTTATGATTATACTTGGTAGAAAATATCACCCGTTGTGTATCCGCTTTGTGAACCTTAGGTTGTAATAGTTCTTCCCTATCTTTATTACTGATTCTACATTCAGCCTGTTGTAGCACATGCTGTTTATAGCCCCATTGCCCTAAATTTTTGTGGCATCTGTTGTGTTTCTTGTAGTGAACATTCCACCTTGCTATAATTTCATTTCACTTGAGTGAGCTGTGCATAAGGAATGCGTTCTTTTATTTAAGCTTGTGAAAGTTCTTGTGATGTAATAAGGTATTCCTATTTGTTGGTTTCCTAAATAAGGATGTCTCAATATGGTTATTGTCATTAATAATGAGAAAATCCAAGTATGGTATATGATGCATATCATAATTCATGACAAATTTCAAATTACTATCTCTCTGGTTAAGTTCCTCATAGAAGGCTTGTAATTCTACTGCAGTGCCCGACCATATAATATCATCTGTGTAATGGACCCATGAAACAATTTTGTCAAGATATTTATTATTTAATGCATCATAGATGTAGATCTCCTCAAAAATGGTCATGCAGGAACTAGCATATGGGGGGGGGGGGCATAGTGGACCCCATCGCAGTACCCTATTTTGGCGATAAAATATCCCATCATACTAGAAATAGCTTTTTCCCAAAATGATTTCCATCACCTCTTGTAAAATTACAGTTTTAGGCTTATAGTTACTAGGTCTTTTATCAAGCATATTTCCTATACATTCAATGCCCTGTTGATGGGGGATTGACGTGTATAGATCTGCCACATCAAACATTGCTAAAATACTCTGCTCAGGGATGCCAGCCTCTGAAACCTGTTGTAATAACCTTATCATGTCGGAAGTGTCTTTTATATATGATCTTGAGCTTTCTATTAAAGGCTGCAAATGAAAATTCACATATTTAGATAGTGGTTCAAATATAGAGCCAATTCCAGACACGACAGCTTGACCTGGTGGATTCAGAAGATTTTTATGTATTTTTGAAATACAGCAAAATGTTGGAAGTCTAGGAAATTCACAAAATAACAGTTCTGTTTCCTATGTCTGAATCCACTCCATGGTGGTATATTCTTCTATCATGCAATAGAGTTCTGTTTGAATTTTATGTGTAGGATCATCATGTAATAATTCATAGTTATCAGTGTTTTGAAGTAATGTGAGACACATATCCTTATACTGTTGCCTGTCCTGAATAACAGTCCCACCCCATCATCATTTTTGATGACAATCTGTTTGTCCTGTCTAAGATTCTCAAGAGCTTGATTTTCAGACTGTGTCAAGTTTCTATTAGGTGGTCTCAAATTCTCACTATTCGTAAGTAGTCTCATGATCTCTTTTTCCACATTTTGACAAAACGCCTCTATCCCATGACTTCTACCAATGACTGGGTTGTATTTTGATTTAATTTGTAATTTCTATCTTAATTGTTGTTGATATGTGTCTCCCATTGTTTCAGTGCCCTGACCAAATAGATTATTTAATATCAAATTCTTAAAAAAATTTTGTACGTCCACTTCTAGGTCAAATAAATTAATAGGTTGTGTAGGTGCAAAGGAAAGACCCAAACTTAGCACCCTAGTTTCTATTGATGTCAGTGTCCTTTTACTAAGATTGAAAATAGGTATAATATCAGTCTCTACGTGGTTCTGCCCCTGCCTTGTGTGTAGCGCCTTATGTTTTTTTCCACCTTCCCACCCCATTTTTCTGCAATTGTGTGGTCATGTCCTTTTGCTGCTTGGTGAGAAGTTAGGGATGAAAACCCTAATGCTACATTTCCCTACTTTTGTGGCAGTAAGTTGAAGCCTAACTGTTACATTGACACCGTTTTTTTGCAAAGAATTGTCTTTCTGTTTGAGATAGTGGGATTGTATTCTCATTCATGCAGGCCCCATTGAGACCTGCATGAACAGATGCAAAAGTGCAGGGCCATCTGGGCCCTGCAACAAGGGAAGAGTCCATTTGCCTGTAGAAGTGCAAGATCTGAAGGGTCCTCCACTTCCATGTGACAATGGATGTCAAAAATGTGTGGGACTGTCTGGCAGGTTGCAGAAGCACACTGCCCTCTGGGATCTATGCTTCCATGTGACTACTGATACAGATACACACGGCAAAGAGTCTATCTGTCAGCCCAAGCACAGGGCCCTCTGGAAGCTACAGGTGCAGAGGTACAGGGCCCTATGATAGCAGAAGATTTATCTTCACTATATGGTAATTGGGCCTGTGCAAGCAACCCTGTGCATTTCCTTAACAAGTTGGAGGGGTGGTGCCACATGACAGAGCAATCTCCCCAGCCTCGGCCCTTACAGATGGCTCACTGAGCTCACCCCTGAACTCAGCTCATGAGCACAGAATCACAATGCACTACCCACTGGGGTAAAGACTGACATTACACACACTGTTTCTTAATAATTATAATTTTTTTTTCATTTTACCCCAAGTTTTCAAGATTGTTGTTTTATGACTCCCCCTTATAAACATGAAGTGTAGCATTTATGGAATACTGTTTAAAACATCATTTTGTACCACGGGTGCAAAAACATGCCTCCACTATGATTTGAAAAAATGACACCTGTCATGTGTATGAGGTGGTGTGAGAAAATTACTATCTTGAAAGTTTGGAGTCAAAATATTGAAAATTAGTGAAGTTACAATTAAATGTTGAAATATTTCAATGTTCACTCATAACATGGTAATTTTATTATATCCATACTCAAATTTTGAACATAGCATTCTTATGATGCCATGTTATGAACACAGTAGGTAAAAATTTTCAAATCCTGTCCAAAATGTGACTTCATGGAGGGACAACAAAATCATTTGAGCTCAGATCTCAAAAAATTTACTTGACTTGTTCATGAGGTGGGATCCCACAAAGGTCATGTCAAAAGTTTGATGGAAAAATATTGAAAATCAGCAAAGTTACTGTATGACTAAACGCTGAAACTTTTAAATGTTTACTCATAACTTGGTCATTTTACTGTATTTTTCCATCTAATTTTCAACATAGTTTTCTTCTGATCTCACCTCATGAACCCAATAGGTGGAAAATTTAAAATACCACCTGAAAACTGATTTCACAGAGCAACTGCAAAATCACCTTTCAAGGCAGATTTGAAAAATTTCACCTGTCTTGTTCATAAGGCGCAGTCTCAGAAAGACCATTCTGAAAATTTGGTGTAAAATATTGAAAAATGACAATGTTATCACTGAAAGTTCAAAATACGCTGAGATACATTAACAGACCTTACCTTATATTCTTGTGTCGCAGTTGTGGTTCAAGCAGGAGGATGTCTTTTTGATCAGAGAGTGGATCTATGCTATGGGACAGTTTAAGGTGACTGTGGGCATGTGGGAGGTTGCTGAGGGGGGGCTGGGGTGCATGGGAGCAAGATCGACAAGGGACCGTTTTCTTCTTTACAGGTTAAATATAAAAAAATACAAAACATATCAATCAGGGACAGTTTCTATTCTTACAGGGGGGCCGTACCAACACTGGGGATTGGGCACCCCAGTGTTGGGATACTCTTCAGTGACACCAGGATTGGGCACTCTGTGCCACCTCCTATTTCTTGGGAGGACAGGCACTCTGGAAGGTGGAGGTGGAGGGCCAGGAGCTTTTGCTGCTAACAGAAAATGAGCGTTGTGGCAGAGTCAGTGATGCAGCAAGTGGAATCAAAATAAAGTGTTTTCTGATATGATTTTGTTTTAATTCTTCTGTTTTAAATAGTGGGAAAATGTTTTATAATTATATAGCAGAGTGGGCACAGAAGGGAATATGTGAGGGATGGAAAAGATGTAGGTGGTGAATGGGATCTTTGCCCACTTGAGATTTACTAGTTTAGGGTGTGTCATCCAGTGAGAAAAAATGGCTGCCAAAATTTTTCTTTAAAATTCTGTGGCTGTGTACTACTTTGTGATGAGGCTAAATATCAGGATGAACATGGGTAGCACTGCAATCATGCACAGTCAGGTGACTGTTTCTAGCCAATCAGGATTGGAGGATTTCAGTGCCCATTTTATAAACCTATTTTAAAAATGAATGCTCATTTTATGAATGCAATAAGCCATGACAGGTTGTGGGTAGTAGTGTGATCACTGCACAAACAACAACCTCTTTCTTGGTTTCTGGGTGAGTACAATTGTGTTCAGTCAAAGCAACAATCCCTATCACAAGAATACCAGTCAACTTTGTTGAAAGGTTTGTGTAGTTTTAAAAGCTTTAGTCAATTATGACATCAGTGCATAATGTATGTGTTTGTTCAGCAAAAGATGTCATAGTAACATATGAGCTACAGGGTGCACATTAGCATTTACAAGGGAGGGTCTGCTTCTAAAGTTGAGGGGTAATACCAGAACAAGCTGGAGGTCAGAAGTCTGCTGAAGTGTCATGGTACTATATACAAGGGTTGAAATAAAGTTTTGCAGCCACTAACCAACAGGGTTTACAGCTGAGAAAAGTCCCTGCCCCCCAAACCATTAGCTTGCACCAGAAAACATATGAGGAGAAACTAAAGAATCTCAATATAGATATACCTGTTGGAGGATAAGAGGGATTGGGAAGGGGACATGATAAAAATGTTCAAGTACCTTAAGGGCATAAACAAGGTGCAGGGGGGAGACATCTTCCAATATAAGAGATGTACAAGAACGAGGGGGAATGATATGAAATTGGAAGGTGGAAGGCTGAGGGGAACTGTAAGGAAGTTTTTCTTCATGGAGAGTTTGGTGAACACACGGAACAGACTCCCACAGGAGATGGTGGGGGTGTGCACACCAGATAGTTTTCAACATGCATGGGACTGGCATAAGGGTACCTTAGAGGTGGGAAAGTGGGATGAAAGGCCATTGACCAGTTAGGGTCAGAGGCCACAAACTAGTGTAGGGCTTTTGAGCAGACTGGATGGGCCTGGCGGTCCTTATCTGATGACAATTTCTGTGTTTCTATGTTTCTTTGAAACACACAGCAGTTCACAGAGAGAGAAAGCACAGTTGTGGCAGCTTCCCCATTGTGTTTTAACAATGACCCCTGTACCTGGAAGTGTGCTTGTCATCTCAGCCTGTGACACAGTGGCAGATTTCAGTTCAGTAGTGCTGCACTCTCCTCCAAGAGTGAGAGCGAGTCATTGGGACCAGAAGAGGTTATTGAGAGCCCCCAAAGCACACATTGTTCATTGTCAGCTCTGAATCGCTTCCCATACCATTTCCACAGTTGTTAATAATGTGCGGTCCATGAGTGAGTCAAGAGTATTGGCGACAAGCCCCCCCCATGCCCCCCCATCCACTCGGGCAATTGATCCTGTTCTGTGAGACAGCACAGTTTGTGCTGTGGGCAGCACTTCATGATGGGAAGAGAGAAGTCAGTGCCTTCAGCAGGCAGTGTCCTGTCAGTGTTGCCTGGACCCTGTGGTCTGCTGTCTCCGAGTGTGTGAGTGTGTGTGTGTGTATCATAGCTGCCATGCTGTTTCACTTTCCCCAACCCGTCCTGACCCTGTAGAAAACATGCACAGAGTTCCACAAATAAGGCAAAAGCAGTGGTAGCGACATTGGCAGAAGAGAGGAACAGAGAGCCAGAACAGTTTCATCCCATGCCCTTCGGTAATGGCTGTCATTTGCCTGTGCTGCTAAGAGAGAGAGAGAGACAGACAGACAGACAGACACACACACACACACACACACACACACACAGTCACAGCAAGATAGAGAGCGGGCGTGAGGAACAATGGCAATGTGTGTGTGTGTGTGTGTGTCTCTCTCTCTCTCTCTCTTTCAGTGTCATATTGGTCCTGCAGCCTGCTGTTCTGTTGTGTGTGTGTGTGTGTGTGTGTGTGTGTGTGTGTGTAGGTGGGGGGGGTGGCACAGTAGAGAGGTTTCCCAGCGATAGAGAGAGAGATGCACAGCATAGCTGCATAGCACCATCTTGTGGAACGGGAGAAACACATAGCGAGTGAGAGAGAGACTGTAAGTCAGTTTGGGGGGCGGTACAGCACTTGTGGAAGGCAACATAGGACACAATATTATGCACAAGAAATGTCAAAGACCATATCTGGCCACCAGTGAATAGTAAGGAAGAGCTGTCCACTCCCCACCTGATGACTCCCTTCTAGAACTGGGCTGTTGGTCCAAGTGGTAGGGCAGGACAGAGGTAGGCGGGCAGGCCTTCATGAAGATTGCTCCAACCATTTTCTCCCCTTCTTTAGCACATGGGGACCTTTTATTGATCCCACATGTATACACATACATGTTATTTTTAAGACTGAAACCTTCTACAAACTTTATTTTCCATTCACCATCATGCGGTATTATGGATATCTGCTTCACATTCTGATTTTATACTACATTCTCTATGTTGGTAGTACCTTACACTCGTACTAAATGTTACCAAACAGTACTGCTCACTTCATTATGTGAGCAATAACCCACAACAGGGTATGGAGTTATGGGGATTTTATCCATGCCCAGGTGCATTGTGAAGCATGAGGCTGCAGGCCAAGTGCCCTCACACAGCACCCGGGGAGCAGATTAAACCCCATAACCTCATACCCTGGAGTGACTTATTGCACTTATATAATGGGCTGTTGCATTACAGAGAAAAAAAATAAGAAAAAGGTTTATTTTTGGCTTTATATATGAAAAATGTGCGTGTATCCTGCCGCACTTTAAAATACTTCACAAAAAGACATAATTATGTCATTATTTTGTCAATAAGAATGTATTTACAATTTATATAAGTAAGTGATCTGTGAAGTCTGTTTTAAGTAAATGCATTTCAAACACAAGTTCTTCTGGGCCTTGCTCTCTCATTCTCCATACTTTACATGCTACAATTGACTGAAGAAAAATGTCCAACCAGGCCACCCCATGGCCAGCGACACCGCGTTGCATTGCCGTGCAGGCAACTCAAATCCGAAAGCGAGCTCAGATAGCCACATCGGAAGCCAGGCCAAGACAAGGGAGCTGCTGCCTGGCATGGTGCTCCAGCCAGGGAAAGTTGGTGCTGAGTTCTACCACCACAGTAACCTCAAACATTGCTTTCAGTTCCAAATGAATTGATTAATGTAAGCTGTAACTCCTGAATATTTCTGTGTGAGCTGCTCAGGTGGGGTGGAGGACTGGGAGCAAACAGAGTCAGCAGGCCACAACATCGTTTTCAACTTTTAAATGAATTTATTAAGCTAAACTGTGATTCCTGAATATTTTTGTGTATGCTGCCAGGCAATATTAAATCGATATGCTGTGAGTGTGTCTTCCAATTAGTCAAAACAGTCCACCACTGCCCCTTCAAAAAGGCCCCAAGAAATGCACCCTTAATGCTACCTGATGTCTTTTGCAGATAGCAGCACTGTCCTGATTGTGCTGACCCATTCATTACGCTCCAGGAGGACTAAGATGGTGTTCAGAATGCTTAAATGTACAAACGAGTAGCCTGCTCATGTTGTGATTAACTCAGGAACAGCTCCACCTGTTCAGAAACACCAAACAGGGCTGAAACTCCGTTTACCAATTTTGCCATTCCTTTTTATGTTTGCTTGCGTGCACAGTGCACAAGAAACATATTGAGGTTAGTAGAGCATTGCAGAGGTGTGGCAGTGTTTGGGCAATCCAGTGGATGCTTTCAGGGGCACATCCCTCAGCCACCAATTAACAGGGAAGCTGCTGATGATGGCGGTTTCAGAGCAAGCACTGAACTTGAAAGAAATCTGCCACTCCAATCACAGACAGTTTCTTCATTGCAGCGTAAGCTCTCTCCCCCCACCTCTTTTCTGCAACCAGGCACATTCCAGCCATGTGCATTACAGTGCACAGTAATGCACATAGCTGGACTTACGAGCAACTAATTTGCTCAATGTGCCTTTCCTGGTGAAATAAATAAATAAGCCCCACACAGCTTTGCATAATTGGCAGCTTCTGCCGCCCACCACACACTCCCCCCCAAAACCGACATCAGAATGCCCAATCCCTGTGTCAGCATGCCCCCCCAAGCCTGAACATATATTTTGCTGACAACAGGGTGTCCAAACCACATGTCAGCATGCCCCCCCCACTATTGTGGCACACTGGGAGCCCACCCCAGTGTGCCAAAATAATTATCTTTTTCTGACACCGGGATGCTCACTCCCGGTGTTGGATGTAGCCCCCAATGCCTCCATTTTTTCAGCTGACCTCGGGGTGCCCAATCCCTGGGTCAGCATTGATCCCCCACTCCACTAGTCTGGCACACTGGGAGCCCACCCCAGTGTGCTGAAATTTATTTTTCATACAATTTCACCTGTAAAAGAGACAACGGTCCTTCAAGGTCTTTTTTTTTTTAAACCTTAAGAAAAAGAAAATGGTCCTTCGTCGTCCTCGCTGCCCCTCCCCCATCCCAATCCTGCCTCTGCGCACCCCACCTCTGCACACAGACATCCCTTCACCCATATTTACCTCTGGAGGACCGGCACTGCGATCTTCTGTGGACTGGAAACACATCTGCACACTTCAAAAGCTGACCGCAAACTGAAGAAAATCACGGAAAGCCCTATAATGTTTCAGCAATAATTGGGGGGTTTCAGCTTAGGTTGACATTGCAGCCATTTTTGAGGAGTTTTGGTTCCAAATTTTCAACATGGGGTTCTTGGGACCCCACCTCATGAATATTGGCACTGTCATTTCAATTCTCAGTCCTGAAACGTGGTTTCATGGTTGCTGCACAGAATCACCTTTTGGGACTGATTAACAAAATGACAGTACCACTGTTCATGAGGTGGGGTCCCAAAAAGGCCATGTTGCAAGTTTGGTGAAAAAACTCAAAAAAATGACTGTGTTTCAAGCGTGCATTGTGCAGTTTGTATGCACGCTCGTAACTTTGCCAATTTTTAATATTTTCACTCCAAATTTCCAACATTGCCATGTTTTCACACCTACTTATGAACAGTATGGCTGTCATTTTTTGCATCCTACCCGAAACATGTTTCCTCACCTGTGATGCAGAATGGTGCAGTCGCTGTGCAAAATCAATTTTTCGGACAGATTAATGAAATCACAGTGCCGCTCTTCATGAAGGGAGGTCTCAAAAAAGTCACATTGAAAATCTGGTGAACAAACTCAAAAAAATGACTGCGTTACGAGCATGCATGATGCATTTTCTACGCATGCTCGTAACTTCGCCATGTTTTCATATTTTCACTTCAGATTTTCAACGTTACCATTTTTTCACACCTCCTCATGAACAGTATAGATGACATTTTTCACATTCTGCCCAAAATGTTTTTTTCACACCTGTTACGCCGAATGGTGCATTCGCTATGAGAAATCACCTTTCGGGATTGAGTAACGAAATGATAGTGCCACTTTTCTTAAGGTGTGGTCCCAAAAAGCCCATGTTGAAAATTTGGAGTGAAAATATCAACAAACGCCTGGGGCATTAGGGTTTCCAACCACAATGCCCCACCCTGTACAGACTGACAGGCATTAGAGGTGTGGCTTGGGGTCATCAGCCATAATGCTCATGCCATTCCACCACACTCCCACCTTGCAGCCACTAACAGGCATTGAGGTGTGCCTTGGGGTCTTCAGCCCTACCGTTCACCCCATTCTCCTGTACTTCACCAATCTCAGCTTATTTCCTTATGGAATGGGGTGAGCATAAGGGCCGAAGACCTCAAGGCACACTGTGACACTTGTCAGTGACTGCAGGGTGGGGTGAGGTGGAATGGCTTGAGCGTTATCGCCAATGACCCAAAGGCACACCCCAACTCCTGTCAGTCTCTGCAGGGTGGGGGCGGGAGTTGGCATTAGTTCAACACTTCACTGCCATTCCTATTATGCATCTCTCTAATTCATACAGTACCAATGCCAATACCAGCAAGCAAACATTTGGCATTGACAAATACTTGTTTCTCTTTATTTAAAATAACACAATACTCCACTGACACATACACCATGCAAGGAAACATTCGTCATTGACAAATGCTTGTTTCATTCTGATGTGGACTAGCCTATCCTTTAGATTTTTTGCCCTACTAAAGGTCACTCTGGGTTTTGAACCTACAGCACATTCCACATTTTCATCACTCAATAAAATGGGTCAAGTCTTATAAATTATGCTACCAATTTGGACTGCCTGTGAATTGTATTCCATGATGAAAGTACATGGGATGTTGCTATTGATAAAACAGTCTGGTGTGTGTACTAGAGAAGTTCTTTCAATCTTGTGTACCCTTTTTTTAGATGTTTGTAACAAATTCAAATTATAACCCTGATCTTGAACCTATCAATTGGCTCATTAGCCTGCTTTTCGAAGTCCCCCTCAGAGTTACAATTTCTCTTTAGTCTCAATAATTGACTATATGGGATAGACTTCTTAAGGCTGGGGGTGGGCACTATCAGAGTGGAGTACAGATTTTGTGGCAATGGGTCTTCTAAATGTCCTCGTGTTTATATTCTTCCTCTCCTTTTCATCCCCACTTAAGGTTAATTCAAGAAAGTTGAATGTGGTAGGGTCACTTTTATATGTAGATTTTAAATTTAGTGTGTTCTGATTTAACCACTCCATGAAACCATGCACCTCACTGGGATTGCCTTGCCATACACAAACCATATAATCTATAAAGCAATACCAGTGCCTAGTGTACACTAAAACATCTGTGTGAAATATCTATGCTGATACAAGAAAAAAGTACATTATTCTGCACACATAACCTGTAGTAAAAAAGATTCTCTTAACTCTCCAGCTGCTCTGTAAGAAAATTCTGTTAGAAAAACATATTTTTACTACTGACTTGACTAATAAGTTGTTGCTTAGAAGTGTGGCAAATGAGCAGTGTTGAAAAAAATCAGCTTCTGATATGTAAAGGCCAAGAAAAATCACAATAATCTCCAGTTTGAAACGTTTGGAGTGACTCACTCGATATTACTAAAAAAAAAAACACAACTGAACTATGAAATGTAAATGCTTTGCAAAGTTGTAGGTCAATTTCAAATGAAGACATACTCAGAGGAGGAAGGAAACATAAAAAAATCCAAGTTGTTTTAAATTTGTAAAGCACGGAGTTCTTGAAAAAGGCTCAAAGTCCAGTTAATTCAGAAACAGAAACTTTAAAATCAATTTAATTAATAAATTAAAAGAGAACCTGAAGCTGCCTCATAAGAAAAAAAATCTACAGGGCTCAGTAGAACCAAAGCATCAGGTGACCCCCCCCTTCTCATTTTAATGAGGGCTGGTTGCTCTGGAAGCTAGCTCCCATACTGAAAGGCCTCTAGCAATGGCACTGAGCCCCCTGTCCATCCTAAGCAGGAACCACTTCCACCACTCTGGAAAAAGCAGGAGAAACAGCAGCTGTACCCACCTCATTGGCACTCGGGCAGCTTCTTCTTCGAGAACCAGACTGCATTCCTACAATTCTCACAGAGATTTAATGAGATGGAAAACCTCCCTGGTCACTTTGCCCGTCATTTGTTGGCTTTCTCATCTTCAAAACATTTCTGAATTTTCCTTCATTTGTTCTTGTTTTTTTGAAACAGGCCCCTAAAACATCTCTCTGCCATTCAATGCTGCGCGTCACTATAGTCACACTGATGGGCAGGCCAATAGCAAAGTGAGATTTCTCCAGTACTCTGCTGTTCGATGTGTGTGTCACTTTTTCTACCAGGTGAGAAATGTGTCACAAATACAGACAAGTGACAGGCAGGGGAAAGAGGAAGCAACAGGAGTGGAAGGGAGAATGGAGGGACTGCAACAGTAATGGTGAAGGCCACAGTGAACTACAGTCCGAGACACTGTTTGATTGCGGGGGGAGACAGCCACTTAGCATTCCCTGTGCTGTTGCCCATCACTCTTTCTCAGCTGGCCATTCTGTAAGCCACACTCGGGGAACAGACTCTTTCATCAGCTCAGTAACTGTTTGACTTCCTCCAATGTGACATCAGTGTTAAAGGTCCAGTAAAAGGTAGATTGTAATGTGGAAGTTTATTGCCAGCTTTTATGCAAATGAAAGAACTGAAGTGCTCTCATTGGAGCGCTTCATTTCTTTCAGCTAGAGAATGGCTTCCAGCTGTGAAACTGTGACTAGTATCACAGTCTGGTTGTGTTCTCATCGGTCTGTCATGGAAGAGCCCACTGTAAAGTGCTGTGCTTTGGACTCATCCCTGACACACCTCAGAAATGTCATTCTAGCACAAGATGTTTCTTGCGCATGCACAAGGAAACATAAAAAACTGTTACACCAAGAAGGCGCAGTTGTCTACCCCAAATACCAAATGGTTTTCACAGATGCCAAAGGTGTAATGTCTGTAAGTATGCTATTGTAATTAATAGTTTCAACCATCCCAGATTTCCAGGTTATCATGTGGACATAAGGGACTTAATCACGTGTGATACATCCTATGTTGTTTCCATGCTTTGATGCAGCTGTAATCTAACATGTGGGAAACACATTGTGCCCACTTTAACAGTGCATCCAGTAGCATGTTAGATCAATAATTAACAACTGTCAGGACACCCCAGTAGGGACACATTTTACACTACACCACAATTCATTGCCAGAGAACCTTAACTACATGGAGATAGAGTGAGTCCCCCCTCCTAGAATAGGTGGTAATAGGGCCAACATACTGCTTCAGAAAGAAAGCAGATGGATTTTTAAACTGAATAGTGTGAAACCTTATGAGTTTAATGAACAATGTGACATAAAACCATTTTTGAAATAAGTACTCTGACTAGGCTGTTTATATTCACTGCCTACTTGAAATTCATTACTGTTTATTTTTTTCTTTCTTTATGCTTGCCTCAACACTTCTCAGTACCTGGACATTCCAACCTACCTGGTTTCGAAAATGTCTAAATGGAGACTTGGTTGTAGTAGCCATGACAAAAATCTGGTCCAGGTCACTGTTTCTCTTTTCATCTCTTTAAGATGATAAATAATGAATTAGCAGTCTGCTACAGCTAAATGCTGATGTTCAACAGTTTGAGATTATGTTTCTTTTTTATAACAATTTGTGACATTAACTTAATTCGAGTGTTGGTAATAGATTGCTATGTTCAATGCTAGGGTGAGTTAATAACAACAGCAAAAATCGAAAGAGACCTAGGAGTAATTATATCAGATGACCTAAAGGTGGGCAAGCAATGTGAGAAGGCAGTAAGGAGGGCTGGGGGGATACTGGGATGCATAGGGAGAGGCATCAATAGCAGAAAACAGGAAGTTGTTATCCCTCTATACAGACAGTTAGTGAGACTGAGACCCCATCTGTAATACTGGATGCAATTCTGGAGACCCCATCTCCTCAAAGACATAGACACAGTATAGGCTGTTCAGAGGAGGGCAACCAAAATGGTTCAGGGTCTGCACTAGAAGACATACGAGGAGACAATAAAACAGTTTAATATGTATACCCTTGAGGAAAGAAAGGAGAGGGGGGACATGATAGAAACTTTCAAGTATCTCAAGGGAATTAACAAAGTACAAGAGGGTAGCACCTTTCAGAAGAAGAGATGTGCAAGAACAAGGGGGCAGAATTTGAAGATAGAGGGGAGATGGCTCAGAGGTAATGTTAGAAAGTATTTTTTCACAGAGAGGGTTGTGGATGCAAGGAACAGCCTTCCTGAGGAGGTTGTGGAGTCAAGAACAGTGGGAGAATTCAAGAATGCATGGGGCAGGCATAAGGCAATTCTAGTGGGGGGTAGGAGGAAGTAAGCTGTTGATTAACTAGAATCTGCAGCTTATCCATCAGGTAGGGAAATGGGCAGACTAGGTGGGCCAAGCAGTCCTTATCTACCATCAAATTCGATGTTTCTATGTTTCTGTGTTAGGTTATTTACTTTATTTTGTTTGCCAACAATGACTGCACACATGAATAATTAATGAAAGTGCTGTATAAATGTAGGTGCTCTTCCTATCAGCCTTAACCCACACTGAAGACTCATGAGAGTTGAAATGCTAGGAGTAAAGCTGAACCCTAGAGGTTGCTAACTTTTGCATTTTGCTGTAATTTTGAAGTGCTGCATAAAACTTTTTGTAAAGAAAAAACAACTGCTTCTGTGAGTCCTTTGTGCATACCACTACTTACTCTGAACTGATTATTGCACAACCAGGGGTAGTAAGGCACTTGGCCTGTGGCCTCATGCCTCATTACGCCGATGGGTGTGCAGTGATCACACTACTAACCCCACTCTGTCATGTATTATTGCTTACTTAAATTAGTTATGATTTCTGGCACCTGGTGACATCAGCTGAACTGAAACCTACAATTAAGCTTTCCAGGCAGGGCTTTGAGATGGGCAAAATCCACAAATTTCGTTCCACAAAATATTTTGTGAAATTCCTGCATTTTGGGAAATATTTCACAGGTATGAAATGTGAAATTCTGCCAGTGAAATGTGGAATTTCACCAGAGAAATGCGGAATTTCTCCCACAAAATGCAGAATTTTGTCACTTGAGGGCGAAACTCTACAGTTCGGCGACAAAATTCTGCATTTTGCACCTGCAATGTATTTTGCAGAATGCTCAAATTTCATGAACTATTTAATATGGTGAAATCTGCGATTGCGCTGGAATTTCACTGTCGAAATTAATTTCACTGCATCTCTAGCAGGGCTTCCATTTATCTGCTAAGTAATTAAAAATGAATACTTGGTGGGGAAAAGGCTTCATTAAAATGATCCTGAATAAAGAAGAATAGGATTATTTCAAAACCAACACACAGAACAATACACTGGGATTAGTAAACAAGTCACACACGCATGAATTTCAATTTATATTTAAAAAATGTAAACAGGGTCTATGTTACCTTTTTGCTAATGTTAATCTGTTTTTGGATCCCTGGCCATGGCACACCTGGAGCACCACCGACCCCGAGGAGTTGGGAGGACCACCGATCTGGGTGGATCTAATGCATGTTTTTTTTTTTACTTAGATACCCCCATTACTCCCAGAGGGACACTGTTGTGCAAGGCGTGCAAGAAAGCTGCCTGAAAGGTATAGGGCCAGACCCCTGATGAACTTGGGACCAATCATAAAACAGACAGGAGACCAACAAAAGGGATCAGATCATGAATAAAGTATTTATTCTGATTACAGGTATAAGTCCTGTGTTGCCTTACTTTGATACCGGGAGCCAGAGTAGTCCCTATACCCTGGAGCATAGGATCAGGCTCGGGGTGCAAACAGTGTGCAATATCTTATATAGTGAGATAATAACTATGTCAATGACTAGTCCATGCATTTATTATAATTACAGCTAACATACAAAACAAGCCCTACTGCCTAAAAGTTAGGTGGCTCTCGGTATTTAAAGATATACAAGGTATTGAAATATGCCATCTAAGGCATTCCAGTGCTAAACACAGCAGTCCACTAGGTGGTGCTGTTGGATGAGGCAGAATCATAAGTTAGTGTACCATAATTCTACTTCTGTTCAGTTTTTATGAAAGAAAGGGAGGGGGTGCTACCCATAGTAGGAGGGAGGATAGAAACAGATGGCTGGGGGATGATGGAGAAATCACAGTGGGGAGGGTGCTGGAGGGGTTAAGGGCATTGAGGATGGACAAGGCACCAGGACAGGATGGAGTACATCCAAGAGTGCTGAAGGAGCTGGCAGAGGTCCTAGTATGACCCTTGGCAGAATTATTTAATTAATCTCTAGACATAGAATGCATTCCCCATGACTGGAGACTGGCTCATGTGGTTCCCCTTCACAAGAGTGTACCCAAGTATGAACCTGGGAACTATAGGCCAGTAAGTCTAACGTTCATAGTGAGGAAACTAATGGAGCCCATCCTAAAGGAGAGGCTAGTTGCACTACTGGAGTTGAACAGGGTGCAGGATGTGAGACAGCATGGCTTCATCAAGGGCAGGTCATGCCATTAGGGCTTAATGGCGTCAAGTTCATTAATGGGATTTGCCCTTGAACTCGTATAATCCTATGAACCTATGAACCTGGTGGAATACTATGACTGGGTGACTAGGCAAATTGACAGAGGCCATGCGGTGGATGTCCTGTACCTAGACTTCAGTAAGGCCTTCAATTCAGTACCGCATGAGAGACTTGGAAACAAGCTATGGGGCACAGGGGCAGTAGCAAAACTGGTGGGGTGGGTGGAGAACTGGCTAAAAGATAGGCAGCAGAGGGTGGTGGTAGGTGGGAAATACTCATCCCCTAAGCCTGTGACAAGTGGTGTTTCACAGGGGTCAGTGTTGGGCCCAGTACTGTTTGGTATATTTATTGCAGACATCTCAGAGGGCATCAGCAGCAAAATCAGCCCATTTGCGGACGACACCAAGATGACAGCTGTGGTGGATAACCAAGATGGGTGGTGGGAGCTACAGAAAGATCTGGAAAGGCTAGAGGCAAGGTCTGACATATGACAACTGGGGTTCAGTGCAAAAAAATGCAAGGTATTGCACTTCGGAACAAAAAATTTGAGGAGAAGCTACCATCTTGGGGGGGCTGAGGCTGGAGGTAACAGAAGAGGAGAAGGATCTGGGGGTACTCATCACAGGAGCAATGAACAATTCCGTGCAATGCAGAAAGGCAACAGCAATGGGCAACAAAATTCTGGGGTTGATTGCAAGGGGCATTACCTCGCAAAGAAGAAAGATTATTCTACCGTTTTACAGATCGTTGGTTAGACCCCACCTGGAATATCACGCGCGCAGTACTGAAGCCCGTATCTACAAAAGGACATTAGGCTGTTGGGGGGGGTGCAGCATAGGGCAATGAAGATGATTCAGGGCCTGGGGGAATTGCCATATGAGGTCAGACTAAGAGAGTTAAAACATGTACACACTGGAGGAGAGATGGGACAGGGGGGACATGATTGAGACCTTCAAATACATGAAGGGGATAATCAAAACAGACACAGAGGGTCTATTCAGGAGGAGGGTGGGGAGAGACACTAGGGGCCATAACATGAGGTTGGAGGGGGGTAGATTCAGGAGGGAGGAGAGGAGGCATTTCTTTACGGAGCAGGTGGTGGCAAAGTGGGATGCAGTACCGGCTGAGGTGGTAGCATGTAACACAGTGGAATGCTTCAAGAAGGGGTGGGACAGGGCAAAGGGGAGGATAAAAGGAGAGAAGGGGAGTGTTGGTGGGGCAGCTGCTGAATAGGGAGCTAGCTACAGTCTCGATCAGCCTAGGTAGACCAGGAGGGCCTTTTGCTGCTGGCAACTTTTGAATGTTCGTATGTTTGTATAATCCACCAAATGGTGGTGCAGACCACACTTGGTCATACAATGGTATTGTTGCAAACAATAAAACATAAAACAATGCTTAGAAAAATACAGTAAAATCATATTATAGTGGTATCAGTAGCCATAACATCATAATTGGCAGCAAATGATAATCAGTAATTGGTCCCTGTTGCCACTCTTGTATGGTGGGTACTGTGGCCTAATACGTTAGTTGTGATCAGTGTCATTATGGTTAGCAGTAACAGAATAGTGTTGTCCAAGATGCACTATGGGTAGCCAATATGGAGTGGGTGCCTAGCCTAACAGTCCCCTCTTGTTGCCTTCCTGTTAAGGCAACAAAATCGGTAAGCAGATGTGGGATTACAAGACTGATGCGCGGGCCTTGTATAGAAAGTCAGGTTAGGCATGGTGTTGTTTTAGTGTGCATCTTAGAAAACAAAGAGCTATCAAAAAGGCAAATATCAAAAATACTTGAATAACTACAAAACCTTTGAATACAAATTCTAATTAGGTATTGCCATGGGCGACACTTAAGTCTCCATCATGGAAGAGGTCATTAAGGGATTCTCCAGCTTTGGAGATGTTGTTCTTAATGTGGATGAGGTGTGTATACTTCCTGTCTAATAGTGACTTGAGTTTTAGGGGCAAGGGATCAATCTTAACATTAAACATGGGTAAATATTGTGAGAGAGAGCATTCAAATAGTCAGGATCACTAGAAATGTAATCTGCTTCCATGACTGGGACCAGGGTGATAACCATATGACCCATAACAGTTGTTTCATGTGGAATAAAACAGAAATTAGTTCAGGAATATTACAAGTCAGAGACCCATAGGTAAATTGTTTATGGTTAGTGACGACACAGTACTGGCCATCAGCATTGTAAAATACCTTTACTTATTGAATGCGCCATTTGGTGAGCTTGATGGGACAGGTGAAGGATGAGTTTGTGAGGTAGCTGGTATATATTTTTTTATTTATTTAGTTTTTGTTGACTGGGTAAGTGCACTAGACAAATCCTTCCTATTTTCAGGCACGACCCGGGGGAGGGGGATACAGATGTATGCCAACTGACCATGAACCAGATTAAGCTGTTGGTGGTATTTTTTTGTGAATGAGGGAAATTTGGCCAGGACACAGGGAATATTCTCCTACTCTTTTCGAGAAGTGCCATGGGATCTTTAACATCCATCTGTACTACCACCAATCCAGGCAGATGGGACCTCGGTTTAATGTCTCATCTGAAAGATGGCACCTCAGAAGTGCAGCACCCCTCTCATGCTGCACTACAGTGTCAGTACTGGGATATTAACCCAAGTGCCAGATGTGGGAACTGAACCCACAGCCCTCTGATCTCCCCACCTCAGAGGCAAGTGTGCTACCTACTGAGCCACTGACACTGCTGGTGGACGTCTTCCTTCTAGTTGTCGTAGAACTGAGGCAGTGTCCCCTTTGGCAGAAGGGGTGATGAGGTCAAAGTGGAGTTACCTGTGCTAGGATTAAAGGTTTCATTAGATTGCAATTAAATGTCAAGAAAAAAGGCCAATCAATTGCATCTATGGAATAGCCACAGACAGGTTTGATTACCTCAAACACATCACAGCGACAGAGGTAGTGGTAACCCTTTTTGGCACAGCAGTCCATTGATGGTGCCACCCAGGCATCTAGGATATCATGGAATACCAGCAATGGAGACAGGTCAATCCATTCCCTGAAGATGTCTTCTTGAAGATGTCCCACCAAGTGGATGTTGGCAAGTTTATCGAAAATGGCAGTTTTAGGACCAAAACATGGAAGAGAAACAGTAAAGGTCACGTACATAGTATTTTGAATAAAACATTGTTTAGTTTCATAACATGGGCTTTGGTTGGGGTGTCTAGTAACATACCCTATATTTCTTGCAGTAGATAATGGAAACTATACAGTTCTTTTCATACATTTAGTGGTGCATGATAAAGACCTACAGTGTGGGCAATACCAGATGGGTATCATGTATTAAATCTGGGATGTGCCCTGATTTGAGATCCTGGAAGAGATTTGTCATAGTAGTCATTACAAAAGAGCCAGAGGCTGAACAGCGTAGTTCCCTGGCTATAAAATGCTGTTCTGCTTCTTTACTGTTCTGGAAAACCAATTCATTGATTTTGTTCTCAGTGTCATTTAAATGTGTAGCTATGTCATGCTTATTGTAAACTGTAAAGCGCTCCTCATGGGTAAGGCCATCTACAACTTGTAAAACAGGGTAAATAACAACTTGTCTTACACTAGTTTGGAATTTCAAAGTTTGGCTATGTGTGGCAGCCAAGTCTGCTCTATTCCATATGGACATACCGGTCCCTACTAGACCAATAACAGTACCCGTGACTTCTGCTATGTCAGCAAAGCCATGCTTGCTGCGGAGTTTCTCTTTAGCTTTCTTGGGTTTGGGTTGGGCTCTAAACACACCTCAATGTGGGTAGTATGGGGCCCTGGTGCAGGGCGCTGAGTGCGAGTTTGATATGCTGCCAAGAGGTCAAGCAGCATGGCACTATGGATTTTAGAAGTATTAATGGTGGAGCACCAACCAAATTCTGCCATATTCCAGTTGGTGAGATTTAAAACAACAGGAATGTGCATGAACTGCATGTTGTTGACAAGGGTACCTGGTAGAGAAGTGGCAACAAGTCCGCTAGCTGTTCCTTGTTCCAAAATGGGGCACTCAGTAACAAGTTCCACAGTTAAAAACATAGCAGTGCTGGCAGAAGAATGTTGAGTACAAAATTGTTTACTAAATTCATTATCATAGGTGCCACAAAAGGCATGGTTGATAAGTGCAGTAAGGTTTTATAGACCAATATGTTGGGCTTGGGCTTGTCTTATAGACAGGGTACCATTGGGAGACATACTGGTATTGGGACAACCTTGGAATGTGCCTTTAGCTAGGCAGGCTACTGAAATTTGTTTACCCTGGCCATCAGTTTGCTATTCAATTTGAAGAGAAGATTGGTCAGGAGAAATGACCATGGCATTGAGGTAGGCATCCTTGCCTTCCTGGACTGTATTTAGTCTGGACAGGACAGCAATGTTGATTCCTTGTTTAAGAGTCGGTGTTCTGATACATGGCCAGGGGGGAAAGTAACATTCATCTGAAGGTTGCAGAGCATGAAGAGGTCTCTTCAGATTAGGGTTCATATTAAGATTCATGTTTTGGAGTTTAATAAATACATCCTGTGGTATAACAGCAGTGTAACCTGTAATGAAGAAAGAAAATTAACATCAGTATTCACTGTTTCCTACCTAATGGGTAAGGAAGGAGGGTGCTACTCTCCTTTAAACAACTTGAGCTGGGTGACATGAAGCCATCTGTCTTTCTGATTGTTCTCAGAGTTGATTCTTATCTAATAGACTGCTGGACTGAGCTTGTTGATGATTGGGTAAGGTCCCTCCCATTTACTGGCAAAGGGATGTGTGGGGTGTGCAAATTTGAGTACCATCGCCTGGTATATTTTCAATTGCAATTGGGCTTTTCCAATGTTTTAGGCAACAAGCAGGTGGGTCTTAATAATATTCTCTCTGAGCTGCAAAACATAGGTGTCTACAGCTACCCTGTCTGCAATAGGCATGTTTATGTCTATCACCAGGTGCTCAGGCAGATGCATGGTTCTACTAGTTATAACCTCCAAAGGGGTATGCTGGTTATAGGAAGCAGGAGTCCCTCTAATTGTCCTTAGAAGTAAGGGCAACAAGGCTTTCCATGTTTTGGGAGTTGTCATCAATAAATTTGGTAAGCATGAATTTAATTCTTCTGTTTGTTCTTTCTTCTCGTCCTGAGGACTGGGGATGATAGGGGGTGTGAAGGTGTGAAACGTCTGGTGTACACCAAGAAGTGCAAGTGTCTCTCTCATTAACTCATCTGTGAAACTGGTTCCTTGATCGAAGTATACCTTGAGGGGCAGTCCCAACCCGGTGAACAATTGCTCTACCAGAATTTTTGCAGTTGCCTTTGCTGTGCATGCTCGGATGGGAAAAGCCTCGCCCCATTTTGAGAATAAGTCAGTGACTGCAAGTGCATACTTATTGTTTCTACTAGTGTTTGTGAGTGGACCAATGAAGTCAATTTGAATTGCATGCCAGGGGCCTGATTGCCTCTGGGGATGTAATTTAACATTTTTCTTTGTAGGAATTGGATTTTTTTGTGCACAGACAAAACAGTTGTGAATGTAGTGTTGGATGTCTATGGTCATGCAAGGCCACCAGCCAGCAGTCTTGAGTCTCTGTAATGTGTTTTCTGTCCCCTGGTGACCACCAATGGGAGTATCATGTAATTAGCGTATGAATTCAGTGAACAGTGATTTTGGAACTACTCATAACTTCAGTTGTGAATCATCTTCAGGCTGATACCATATCAGTCTTCCATCTTTGAAAAGATAGAGTTTGTTTGCATAGTGTATGTAGGGATTATGGGTTGGCAGCTCCTTCTCAGTGGCTTTGTTCAAAAAACCAAACACTTGTCTGAGCTCTTTGTCAGATTTTTGTGCAGCTTGCAAGTTGAATGGGACTATTGTTTTTTTGTTTTTGAATGGCTGCAACATTGGCAGGGATGATATCTGTATATTTCATGTCCTAGATACCCCTTCCTCCCCGGGCACCTTCTTTAGCAAGGTCTACTTTCTCATTGAAGATGTGATAAGTCTAGTTTTTGGAATGGGCCTTAACTTTGTGGATATAGAGTTTGAAGACAAATTTCTGCACCAAAATCTCAATGTAAATAAAGAAGTCTCTGTATTTGATTGGAGTGCCATCAGATGAGGAAAAGGAATGGAGTTTCCAGAATGGTAGGAGCTCTGTAAGAGAGAGATAAAGACTCAGTTGGAGTCCATAAAAATTATAGTGCCAGCTGGCCCCTCTTTTACAAGTTCCAAGGCTATAGCAATAGCAGCAAGTTCTGCATACTGTGAGGATTTGATGTGACACCTTTTGAGACATGCACAACTTCTCTGCTAGGCTAGTGAATTGGGTCACTTGAACTCCTTCATGGTATGAGGCAGAGCCATCTCTAAAGATGTGATACATGGTTGTGGCTTCCAAGTGTTTGTCTGTTGCCGGGAGAAATGGATTTGGGTCAGGCAATACAGGAGGTTAGAGGCCACACTCATGTGGCTCTCCAGTGTATAGGAGTCCATAAGCAAGAAGAGAGGGCATTTTGGCTGTGTGTACTTGGATGTTTCTGTCTTGCAAAAGCAGTGACCAATGGTTTAGTCTGGTGTTTGAGACTGTCCCATCTTTCACTCTATATGATAGCAAAATGTTTCTAGAGGTGTGGTTGGTGTGTAATACAATGCATGAGAACCCAATGTACAGAAAATGTTTGACAGCCCAGTAGATAGCAAGGAGGCTTCTTTCTCAGAGAATGTATTTGAGTTCCACTGGGGTGAACATTTGGGATGCATAGGCAATGAGTCTGAGTAGTCCAGTTACCTTTTGTGTAAGTACTCCAGACCTAGCAATGTTAGAAGTGGCTGTTTCCTAATGGAAATGTAGATCAGGGTTTGGGTTTACCAATGCTGGGGCAGAGGCCAAGGCTTGTTTTAAATCAGTGACTGCTTTAGTATGTAGTGGTTCCCATATCCATGGGACATCCTTTTTCAGGAGCTCTTACAGAGGGGCAGCCTTTTGTGCAAAATCGCAGATAAAATCTCTGGAATAGTTTACCATCCACAGAAAACACCCAAGTGTTGCCACACTTGTTGGCAGTGGCAGATCATGTAGGCCCTGAATCTTGTTCAATGCTGGATGCCTCCCTTGGGAATTGATATGGTAGCCAAGGAAAGTAACTTCCTTCTGGCAAAGTTGTATCTTTGATGGATTGCATTTGAGGCCAACTTTCTCTAAGAGGGTCAGTAATTCATTCAGGAGCTCCAGATGCTCCTCTAAGTCTGCAGTAGCTAGCAGTAAGACAGCCATGTACTGCAAGAGGCATTGTGGGGAAATGAAGCTCTTGATGGCTTTGTGCATATGAATAAGGAAGCGTGATGGGCTATTATGGAATCCTTGGTGTAGGCACTTCCAGGTGTACTGGCACCCTTCAGATATGAATACAAATTTGTACTGGCTATCACGGTCCAAAGGTAATGACCAAAAACCACTGAAGATGTCCAGGGTACTGAACCAGTTTTGCTCTGGTTTCAGCAATTTGAGCACATAAGATGCTGATGCTACTGTGGGTGAACAGCTAGGTGTGACTTGATTAAGTTTTCTATAATCAATGGTGAGTATCCAAGAATGATTGTTTTTTTCCTCAGGCCAAATGTGGGAATTGGTGGTTGACATAGTGTCTGATGACCCCTTGTTGTAATAGGGATCCAATGTTGGCTTTCAGGGATGGCAAGACATCTGCAGAAAATGGATACTGCTTGAGTCTGATTGGTGCAGGTACGGGGACAACTATACAGGTGTCCATCCATCCACAGTCATGCCTATGCTTTGCAAAAGCATCAAAGTGTCTTTCCACAATAGGCAAGCGCCTACTGTTGAGAGGGTGATTTTGGAGTAACGTGATGACGTCATACTCCATGTCATTATTGGCTATTGCAGCCACAACATGCAAGTCAGGGATGACATGTACATGATACTGTCCTTCAATATGAATGATCAGCAGATTAGCTAGATCCAAGACACAGCTGTGTCATGCTAGAAAACTGATTCCCAAGATGATGACGTACTGTAGAACCATTGGGTCAAACACAAATGTCATTTGTAGGGTACCAATGATCACTGCCAATGGATGTGATCCATAGGTGGCTAGCCTGGTTCTATCTACTCCATGGGTGATGGTTTGTTTGCCCATGGACCCAGTTGATGTCTCTGGGTCTTGATGTAATACTGACATGGCTGCACCAGTATCCAAAACAAAACCATTTGTCGGCCCCGACCACGGCCTTGGTGCAAGGCCATCCACTAACATCAAGCATGAGCTTGTTGATGATATGAACTGGGGCCTGTAATCATCAATCAGAATGCAGAAGCCATAACATCATAATTGGCAGCAAATGATAATCAGTAATTGGTCCCTGTTGCCACTCTTGTATGGTGGGTACTGTGGCCTAATACGTTAGTTGTGATCAGTGTCATTATGGTTAGCAGTAACAGAATAGTGTTGTCCAAGATGCAGTATGGGTAGCCAATATGGAGTGGGATCCTAGCCTAACAAAGCCCAATGAGCCAAGCACATGTGGAGATGTGCAGCTGCTCCGGGCTTCCGTCCCTTCTGTAACGTCCAGAACTGCACTGCCAGCTGTGGTCACTGGGTGGCAGTAGTGCAGCAGGTGCATTGTTCCTTTGCCTCGGAGGAGGAGAGCAGCCCATGGGGCATTCAGTACTCCTCCCACTGGTTTGGCCCTCCAGTGAGCAAGATTCATTCTCAAACCCTAATCACCAGTGTTGCAGGTGGTAACTCTACCACTGCACTGGTGGGCCAGCCCTATGTTCCCTTTAAATGCATAATTGCTTGTGAATCTCTGTCAGTAATTGAAAACTTTATCTAGAGTGCCAGATGTCAGGGGTTTTCCCCAAGACATTAATAGTGGCAGGAAGGGAGCCCCAGAATAGTCATGGAATAAGCCTTTGATGTCACTGCATGTACCATGTTTGGAGCACTCCTGGTTCAGTCTCCCTGGCAATTACATAGTATTTAAAAAGTAATGGATCTACAAGCCATGCTCACATTGTGCCTTGAATGGAGTACTTAAACTGTCTACACGTAGGTATCTACAACATCTGCTGAGTACTTTTAGTGATTTATCATTAAATATAACATTAAATCCATGAACGTGACTGTGAAATCAAAGTTTAAAAAACATTTAGACACAACAAAAGGTAAGACACAACATGTAAAACATTAATTTAAAGACAGAGCTCTGTTAATAATAATAAAAAAAATTTGGCTCCGTAGAAAAAGATAAGCGTAAACAGTATTCTTATACTGAAGTTAAAAATGTGTGTTGGGTCTGAAATGGACATACAGTGCTTGTGTAGAGTTAGTGTATTCAGCGATCGGAGTAAAAGAAGAAGGAATGTAACATATTAGCCACAAGAGGGCGCCAAAAGAATGGATGATTTAAACCACAGAGCAACACATGAAATGCTAAGAAAAAACTTGGAAAAATTCTAATTTGTTGCACATTTTATTTTTAACAGGAATTTAAGTAAGAAAGACAGAATGATAAATATGAAAAATATATTCTAATCATACAGAGAGAGGTAGGTAGGCACTTTCTTTCATGAACCTAAAATGACATTTATTTAGTTTAGATATACAATATGTAGTTTGAGTAGCGATTCTGTAGTTAACTTACAATGTTTTTTTTTTACATGAATTTAGGGCAGAGCACCAGTATGATGAGTAATTTGACAATGTGAAACAGAACATAAACATATCATAGTACAGTGGAACCTGCTTATAATGGACACAGCTGTGCATACCCATTATGTCTGTTGTAAGCGTACGTTCGAAATAGCCAAATTGCATTTAACAGCCTGTTTCCTGATTTCAGTTCTACCCCTATGTGTTTGTGATCATGTCCCCAAGCCATCTTTCTTGCTGCTTTAAAACAGGAACCAGACTTCGAGTGTGAGAACACAAGCCGTAGAGAATTTTTTACTCAACATAGCCCCCACTACCTCAAAGACTGGAAAGACAGGAACCAGATCACCACCAAATTGTCAAGTGAGGTACAGTGAAAGTGGTGGTGAATTCGGCAATAGGTTATCAGGGTCTTGCAAGATGTAAGGTGTAGGTCTGAAAGTCAAGGTTGTTGAGGGCAACCAAGTGCTCAGAGGGTATGGTAGCTAGAGTGAGTATGGGAATAATGTGCACTATGAGTTGCTTAAACTTAAGGAGACAAAGACCAGGTGCTGAAGCTTGTGAGAACCCCTCCTCCTCCTGATTGCCACAGACAAAAGATGCAAAAGGGAGTGAACAGGGCAGTTAGAACATTAAGCGCTAGTGCTTTAATGGCTCATAAAGTGCTAGCACATTAATGGCTCATCAGTGATAGCACATTGTGGTACAGTGGTGTAGTAGACCTCATTATTAGCACCTCATCTAGTCTCAGGCATCTGCTATAGATGGGCACTA
The DNA here is from genome assembly GCA_016271365.2 of Neoceratodus forsteri. Classification (NCBI taxonomy): domain Eukaryota; kingdom Metazoa; phylum Chordata; order Ceratodontiformes; family Ceratodontidae; genus Neoceratodus; species Neoceratodus forsteri. The sequence goes on from CM057456.1 coordinate 871,397,105, forward strand.
TTGTATGTAATAAGCAGCATGTTTTTCTGTTGCAGTCTATGACAGTGGCTTTTGGCAAATAGGATTTGTCTGTTAAAACAGAATGTCTAGTATAAGTGGACTGCACTGTATAGGTATCATAGGTAGGTCCACATATGCAATGGTTTTGGGATCTAGGCCAAATCCTCAAAATGATATGAAATACTATATGTTTTTATTAAAGGCGAGCTAGAGTTTATATTGCCTTTGTTTAAACAGGAACCTTTTTTAAATATTTTTATAAAATTACAACATACAAAGCAGTCATGGTCTTTGATATGGCTGTTCCTGTGATGGCCACCATATGCTGCGCACAAGTAATGGTGAGCCTATCCTTTTGGAGTTTGGGGAACCTCCAGGGGCCTCCCAAGTGGATTTGTGTAGACAGTGATGCTCTGCCATGGGCAGGGCAATGGAAAGGGTGTCCTCAGGATTACAGTCTCCTGATTCATGTGGCATCTGTTGGGGGCATCCCCAGCAGGCAATTCACCCAAGACCCTGATGTTTCTGTGGGCAGTGTTATGTAGTGGGTGCCCCAAGAAAGAACTAGTCTGACAGTTTTAACCATTTCAACACTTTATTGTGAAGGTGCAATACAGCTGGAATTATTGGCAGGATTTGTTTCTGGCATGACTACGACTCAAAGTTCATACTTTACTGAACCCAATCCTTGTCAAGTCTTTGGTCTGAGTGGACAAGGGGAAGACACTCAAGAGAGTTGTGTCACTCTGTAACATGTGCTTTACCTCAGCTGCCCTGATCCGGGCTTGTGTAATGTGTCTAGCAAATGCAGATTTGATGACCAGTCACTGCTGTTCAGTTAAGAAACTTTGGGAACATGTAGACCATCTAGGTGGATCATGCGTCTCCACCATCCGTTGGCTTCTGCGGATTTTCCTTGGCCCACTGCTGCTTGTTGCAATGGAGGTGTTTGGTGACCGAGATGAACCTTCTCCCGGTTCTTCCATGGCAGTTGAGCTGCTCCCCAGAGTCTGGGATGGAGCACCTTTATTTTGGTTACTGGTGGTGCATGGGTCCTTTGTGATCAGCTGGCGTATTTGTCTGCTCATTCTGATGTTCTCCTCTTTGCTGGCCATCAGTTGATATTATGAGTCTGCTGTTGTGGTTCAGTGACTCATGCGTGATGCGAGCTGATGTCTCCCCTCTGGGTGAAGTCTGTGAAACTGTTGGAAAAAAAAGAAGCTGTTTAGTGTTCAACCTTGACTGCTATGATAAGAGGACAGTGGGGTTCATACTTACATTGGTTACAGTACTCTTCTGCCACAGGATCATGGAGAAGTTCTGTATTTCCAGTTCTTCTGACTGTCTCCTCACCACCACCTTTGCCAGGGAAGAGCATGTCATCTTTGATCCATCTGCCTCTATGAGCACAGGGGCATTAGGTGCAGTTGCTGATGGCCTCAGTGTGGTGAGTAGCTGCCTCATGTGGTGCGTATAGGTGCTAATTAACTTGAAAAGCCCACTGTCTATCACCTGCCATGCTGGTCCTTGCCTTGCAATGGTTTTGTGAAGCAAAATGGTTATGACATAGCTGTCATCCCCATCTACAAGTAGTCTCTCTGCATTCTTAAAGTTGGCCATGGACATATTTTGGATGGCACCAGAGTGCTGAGCATTGTGGAGGGCCAAGCTGAAGATGAGGTGATTTCTTGCCAGTCAGTGATCTTGGTATCCAAGTATCTTGGCTCTGGATAAATGGCTAATTATCCTGACCACCTCCTTGGCAGCAGAGGTGTCCTTATACAGGGAAGCTGTCTCTGGTGGTATCTGCCTTTGTGAATCTCTTAGCCTGATTTCGTGGCACCACTTAGTGCTGGAGACACTGAGGACTGATCTCCAAAAATGTATTACCTTCATGAGAGTATCAAGTTCCTCCCACTGCTTCTTGGCAAACCCATTGAGATCGATGAATTTCAGAAAGTGAAGGGGGCTGTTGATATAGACCTTGATGGTGCCTGGCTTGTGACCTGAGGCTTTGGCCTATGGAATCCAAGTGTCTCTTATGAAAGCCCTGGAACCCAGCAGGGACGTGAGTGAAAGGGCTGGGTCAATTGACTTTCACAGGTTGGTCAGCCTCTTTTGGTGAGTGGTTGCTGTATCTTGGTCCTTCTTTCCTCCTTCCAAGGTCTGAAGCCAAGATCTGTAGAGACGTACAGTATCTATTGAGGACCCTCCACCTCTGACTCTGAAGGCAGTTTAGGTGGTTCAATGTGTGGTGAATTTAGAGATGGAGAACATTCAGCATGGGTGTCTGTGACAGTTCGTTGGGTTTTAAAGCTGGTCAGAATGCATTTGTGTACCTTCTGAAAGTGCAGACTTAGATCTCATACAATTGCAAAACAGCCTTGATGCAGGCATTTGTAAAAGCATTTACCTGCTAGAGGTTGTGTAATGAGGGACTGCCTCCCCTGATATCAGGCCATCTCCAGTGTCATGCGATGTACCTCTCTGAGCTGCCTTGGTAGATGCTTAACATGTTTCCGGCAGCTTGTGCAGGTATGCCAGGGTCTCACTTTCTTGCTTGGTGTTCCCAGAGAGTCATCTGTAAAAGAAGGGCAAGATATTAGTAGCACCGGAGGGCATAAAGCACTACTTCAAAATTGTATTTCCCCGGTGACTAAGAAAGTCTCTGGCAGTGAGTGGATCAGCCCAGCCTCTGCCACCAACAGTTGCCTGTTGTTGGGCCTGCCGCAGTGTGTACCACTGGGGAGAAGCCTGCAATGTTTGCCAAGGTACAGCAATGCTAGACTGGCAATGCATATATTAAAATAAGTCTTACCTGTTGTGTCCTCCTGTGTACATTGCATTTCTTGATCCGCTTCCACGTTGACTGTCCTGTAAGTGGAGTGCTCGGTTGTGATAAAACCTTTGGCATCTTTAATGTCTTGTGAGCAATGGTGTTTTCCTTTTGCTTCTGAGAAACCCAGTTCCGTTTCCCATGAGTTCTGGGTCACGTACCTGCCTGGGTCATGACCTTTGTTGTGGGCAGTGGAGTTGAACAATGTCTCGGTTTGATGGTGCTGTGCACAGCCATGCCAGCAATCATGAGGCTGAGTGAGATGTCCTGAGAATGGGAAGACTGTGAGGAGTCTGCCAGTACCAAGGGGAAGGCTGTTTGATGTAAGGTTCTCTGGCAGGGTCCCTCAGGAAGCAGTCCGGTTCCCTGCAAAGGCAGGCCGTGCTGTGCTGTTTTGCCACAAATTCTCCATCAATCTGCATGTGTATGATGTGGTTCTGCACAGCCATGCTACCATGTATGTAGCCAGTTGAGGTGTCCTAAGAATGGGGAGACCGTGAGGAGTCTGTTGGTACCATGGGGAAGGCTGTCTGATGCAGGGTTCTCTGGCAGGGTTCTTCAGAAGGCAGTCACCCTGCAAAGGCAGGCCATGCTGTACTGTTTGCAACAAATTCTTCATCAGTCTGCATGTGTATGATGCGGTTGTGCACAGCCATGCTACCATGTATATGGCCGGGTGAGGTGTCCTGAGAACGGGGAGACTGTGAGGAGTCTGTTGGTACCATGGGGAAGGCTGTCTGATGCAGGGTTCTCTGGCAGGATCTGTCAGAAGGCAGTCTGGGTCCCTGCAAAGGCAGGCTGTGCTGTGTTGCTTGTAGCAGATTCTTCATCAGTCTGCATGTGTACAATGCAGTTGTGCACAACCATGCTACCATGTATGTGGCTGAGTGAGGTGTCCTGAGAATGGGGACACTGTGAGGAGTCTGTCGGTACCAATGGGAAGGTTGTCTGATGTATGGTTCTCATGCAGGTTCCCTCAGAATGTAGATAGGTGGTTAAAACCTATCTTTGTTTCAATATCAAGTGAGGATCAATCCTTACTGTTGAAAATATGTTTTACAACAAGTGATGAAGCAGTTGTACATGCAGTTGCTAAGTACATTGATGCAATCCATAGATTATGGGTTAAGCTCTATAAGCCTGGTTGAGGCTCTTTGGCCTCTCTTATGATAAAATATTTATATCACTGCTATATGACTTGACTGGTTTTAGCAGTGACAATCTGTATATATTTCTAACATACTAACATACTATTTGCCAGTAGATTAGGCCTTACGGTCTATCGAGTCTGCTCGAACCTTAGATCCTTAGTTGAGTGCCGAGACCCTCCCATCCCTTGTGCTCCTGAAACCCGTATCATCCATCCCCACCTCCCTGGGACAGGCCATCATCTGATACATCCACTTTCTGTGTCTGTCCCACCCTCTCTTGAAGCCCTCCACTGTGGATCTCTGAACCAGCTCACCAGGCAGTGCATTCCAAGGGTCCACCACCCTCTCAGTGAAAAACCTCCTCCTCTTTTCCCCCCTCACCCTTCCACCTTCCAACTTCAAACCATGCCCTCTGGTGATACCTCCCTGCTTTAGTCTAAAGATCCCCTCCATGTTTACCCTATTTATTCCCTTGAGGTACTTGAAGACCTCAATCATGTCCTCCCTGTCTCTCCTCTCCTCCAATGAAAACAGGCAGAGCTCCTTAAGTCTGTCCTCATATGTCAAATCCCCTAGCCTCGTATCATCTTTGTTGCCCTCCTCTGTACCCTCTCCAGGAGCTGTATGTCCCTCTTCAAGTGTGGTCTCCAGTACTGTACACAGTACTCAAGGTGTGGTCTAACCAGTCCATTGTACAGCGGCAGAATCACTTCCTTGCTCCTAGAGGTGATCCCCCTTACGATGCATCCCAACATCCTGTTTGCCTTGCTAGCTGCTCTCCTGCATTGCTCAGAGTTATTCATGTGCATCCACCATGACCCCTAGGTCTTTTCCCTATTGAGGCCTCCAGCACCTCCTCCCAGGGTGTGACCTGTGTTTAGGGTTCCCCGACCAAGATGCAACACCTTGCACTTGGTGATATTGAAATTAATTTCCATGTGTGAGCCCAGCTTTCCAGGGTGTCCAGGTCCCCTTGCAGGCCAACCTCCCTCTTCTCCCTCAACTACTGCTCCCATTTTGGAGTCATCCATGAGAACTCATTTAACACCCTATACCCTCCCTGATGTCCGATATGTATGCATTAAACAGGATCGGACCCAGGACCCAGCGACCTCGCGATTTTACCAACCTCTCTAGGGTTCAGAGCTCCCCACAGACCACTACTCTCTGAGTGCGTCCAGCTAGCCAGTTTTCAATCCATCTGACCATCAAAGGGCCTACTCCTAACCCCATCAGTTTCTCCACCAGACCATTGTGGGGGACAGAGTCAAACGCCTTGCTGAAGTCCAAGAATAATACATCCACAGGCTTACCTCTGTCCAGTTCTGATGTTACCCATTCATAGAACTCCACAAGGTTGGTTTGACATGATCTACCTGGCACAAACCCATGTTGCCGACTATCCAGACCTCCCACCACCTCCAAGTACACCCCAATTGTTCCTTTAGTATACTCTCCATTAATATTCCCACCACCGAGGTCAAACTGATGGGTCTATAGTTACCTGGTACTTCCCTTGACCCCCCTTTATGGATTGGTGGACTATAGGAGACAAATGAATTTCTATTTTCATATACCTTAAGACTGCATAGATGACTTGTGATCATATGTATAATTCATGTTGTTATATTAATGTCTTGTTTTTAATTTATTTCTTGCTTCAGTTTTTAGAACTGTTTTGTATCTATTGTATTTATATCTCAATAATTATATACTGTGTATTGTGTAAATCTGTAATGGTCTTTTGACCGATCAATAAAGATTACTACTACTACTACAGAAGGTAGTTCTGGCCTTTGCGAATGCAGGCCGGTCGGAGACTGTGGATAATCCATCAGTTTACATGTGTATGATGGGGTCATGCACAGACATGATACCATGTATGTGGCTGAGTGAGGTGTCCTAAGAATGGGGAGACTGTGAGAAGTCTGTAGGTATCACGTGGAAGGCTGTCTGATGTATGGTTCTCTGGCAGGTCCCTTAGAATGCAGTCCTGGTTCCTGTGAAGGCAGGCTGTGCTGTGAGGTGTGCAGTGGATTCTTCATCAGTCTGCATGTGTACGATGCACTTATGAACAGCCATGCCACCATGTATGTAGCCAAGTGAGGTGACCTGAGAATGGGGAGACTGTGGGTAGTCTGTTGGTACCAGGGATGAGGGTGTCTGATGTACGGTTCTCTGGCAGGGTCCCTCAGAAGTCAGTCTGAGCACCTCCATAGACAGGCTATTTTCTGGTGTTTGAATTCTGCTTCAGAATCAAGGTGCCCCAACATAGGGTGGAGAGGGGCAGCTTTGGTCTCTCTCTGCAACTGGGTGTGAGGCACCTCCCCTGGGCCTCATCCCAGAGGGGCCTTGGTGGTCTGATGGTAGCCTGGTGACTGTGTCTGCCCAAGGAGGAGGAGGTGCCTTCCTTGGGCCTTCTGAGCCTGGGACCCTGGGCACTGGGTCAGAGCCTGTATAAAAACTAAATCCCTACAGAGGTGGCCAGGGACTCCTGGGGACTGCCTCTTTCCAGACCAGAGGTGCCCTCCTTGGGCTTTCTGAGCTGGGTACCCTGGCATTGGGTCAGAGCCTGTATAAAAATGAAGTCCCCATGGAGTGGCCAGGGACTCCTGGGGACTGTCTGTACCCAGGCTGGAGGTGTCTCACCCTGGCCTCCTGAGCCTGGTATTCTGGATGTTGGGTCAGAGCTTGTATAAAAACTAAGTCCCTACAGAGGTGGCCAAGTACTCTTGGGGACTGTCTGTACCCAGGCAAGCGGTACCTCCCCTGGGCCTCCTGAGCCTGGTAACCAGGGCATTGGGTTGGAGCCTGTATAAAAAATAAGTCCCTATGGAGGTGTCCTGGGACTCCTGGGGACTGTCTGTACCCAGGCCTGAGGTGCCTCCCCTGGTCCTCATGAGCCTGGTATCATGGGCATTGGATTGGAGCCTGTATAAAAACTAAGTCCCTATGGCGGTGGCCATGGATTCCTGAGGAATGCCTCTACCCAGACTGGAGGTGCCTTCCTTGGTCCTCCTGAGCCTGGTACCTTGGGCGGTGGGTCAGGGCCCGGGACCTGGAAGTCAGGAATGAGATTGAATTTGCCCCCCCCCCGAGTCCAGGCCAAGTTCCATGAGGTTTGGTTCAGGGTGTTCCTTTGCCTGAGTGAAGGCATGAAGGGGACTTTGGCCATGACTCCTGTAGGCAGGTTCCCAGACCGGATGGCCAAACCCTGGCTACAGAAGTCTGCATTAGATCGAATTTGCCCCTCCCAGGCTGAGCTGAGATCCATGAGGTTGGTCTCAGGCTGTACCATTGTCCCAGCAAAGGGGCAGAGGGGCCTTTGGGCACAACTCTTACAGGCAGGTTCTCAGATCTAATGGCCCAAGTGGAGACCAGATGGCCAAACCCTGTCCACGGAAGTCTGCATAAGATTGAATTTGCCTCTTCTGGGCTGAGCCGAGTTCCACGAGGTCAGTCTCAGGGTGTGACTTCACCTCAGCTAAGGTGTGAAGGGCCTTTGGGCATGACTCTTATAGGCAGGTTCTGGAATATATGTAGGGGCGAGAGCAGAGCTGGGCTCGATGCATGCAGAGACTAAGTCCAAACTTTTCTCCAGAGACTAAGTCCCTACGGCAGTGGACAGGGCCTGGTGGGGACTGTCTCTACCCAGCATGAGATGCCTTCCCTGGGCCTCATCAGAAGGAGACTCTGGATGGTGGGTCAGAGCCTGTATAAAAACTAAGTCCCTATGGAAGTGGTCAGGGACTCATGGGAACTATCTGTACCCAGGCCGGGGGTGCCTCCCCTGGGTCTCCTGAGCCTGGTACCCTGGGCTTTGGGTCAGAGCCTGTATAAAAGCTAAGTCCCTATAGAGGTGGCCAGGAACTCCTGTGGACTGCCTCTGCCCAGATCAGAGATGCCTTCCTTGGGCCTCCTGACTCTGGTACCTGGGGCATTGGGTCAGAGCCTGTATAAAAACTAAGTCCCCACGGAGGTGGCCAGGGACTCCTGGGGACCTTCTCTACCCAGGCTGGAGGTGACTTCCGTGGGCCTCCTGAGCCTGGGATCCTGGGTGGTGGATCAAAGCCTGGGCTCTGGAAGTCAGGAGTGAGATCCAGTTTGCTCCCCTTAGTCTGGGCTGAGTTCTATGAGGTTGGGATCAGGGTATGCCTTTGCTTGGACAAAGGGGTAATAGGCCTTTGGGCATGACTCCTGTAGGCAGGTTCCCAGACCAGATGACCAAACCCTAGTTACAGAAGTTTGCATGAGATCAAAATTTGCCCCTCTGGGCTGAGCTAAGTTCCATGAGGTCGGTCTCAGGGTGTGCCATTTTCCTTGCAAAGGGGTTAAGGGGCCTTTGGGCACAACTCTTACTGGAAGGTTCACAGACCAGATGGCCCAAGTGGGGACCAGATGGCCAAACCCTGGTTACGGAAGTCTGCATGAGAACGGGTTTGCCCCTCCCAGGCCGAGTCAAGTTCCTTGAGATCAGTCTTAGGGTGTGACTTAGTCTTGCAAAGGGGTAAAGGGACCTATGGGCACAACTCTTATAGGCAGGTTTGAGGAGATTTTTGTCAACATGTTTTTTTGTTCAAAATCCAGAGACTAAGTCCCTATGGAAGTGGTCTGGGACTTCTAGGAGCATTCTGGATCTGGGGACGAAGCATCTTCTTGGGCTAGTCCTTGGCAGGGAAGGGGAGTGGCTGATGGTTGGTGGCTTGGTTCAAAGTTGACACTTTGGAACAAAAATGCAAAGTCTGGATCTCCTCACCTTTGGGGCATGGTGGTGCCCTTCGACCTGGGGTTGAGCCCTCGTTGCTGGGTCGGGGAGATCTGTGGTCACCCTGCACTGAGTCCCTTCTTCTGGACACTGGTCAGATCAAATGACCATGGCTGGGACATCCTGGTAGATACCTCCCAGCTATGGGGGCCAGGAGTACTGATGCTGTCAGGGACAAAGTTCCAACTTCTGCTGCAGAGGTCAAAGTCCCTATGAAGGTTGACAGGGGCTGGTGGGGACTGTCTCTAACCAGGGCTGGGTGCCTCCCAGGGCCTTTTCTGATGGAGACCCTTGGTGGTGGGTCAGAGCCTGCCACAGACTAAATCCTTATGGAGGTTGACAGGGACTCCTGGGGACTGTCTCTACCCAGAGCTGGGTGTCTCCTCTGGGCCTCATCTGCTGGAGACCCTGGGTATGGTCTGTAGTCACCCTGGACTGAGTCCCTTCTTCCAGGTGCTGCTCAGCTTAAATAACCATGGCCAAGGCATCTCGGTAGATGTCTCCCAGCCACAGGAGCTGGAGTATGAACACTGACACCCACCGATCAATCTGGCAGATGGCCTCCAACTCAATGGGGCTCCTTCCAGTCTGGCTCATCCAGTCACTGAGTGGAGTGGCTTCTCCCTGCATGGAGTACAGGTAGGCTGGGGACCACAGTCACTGGCTTCCCCCTCAGAGTGAAACTGAGTAGCCTGGGCTGGACGTCATGAGTCCTGTTGGGTGGTGGAGTGGGCCTCCCAGTTGTCAGCATATCCCTATTCCCTGATGGTATTGTGGTCCCTCCTTGAGCACCCAGTTTACAAGATACCACTATTCCCTGATGGAATAGTGGTTCCCCCACCCCAATTGCCTAGTCTTCAGCATATCACCATTTTCTGGTGGTATAGTGGTTCTCCCACTCCCCAATCACCCAGTTTACAAGATATCACTATTCCCTGGTGGTACAGTGGCAGTCCCCATTCCTGTATGGAGCACAACCATTTCTCCAAACACTAAGGTCTGCAAGGGCCATCCTGCCTCTCTATCCCAAGGCTGCTGCCCCCAGCCCTCCAGGGTTGGGGTGGCTCTTGATTTGTACCCAGGGAGCCCAGTGTGGAGGTCCAGACCCCAGCCCCTCCTCTAGCTGTCCCCTTTTGTGTAACTATCTGGTTGATCCTGCCAGTAGCATATGCTTGTCTCAAAAATAAACCATGCAATTCTAAGTACAAATGAATGGTACAATGAAACTGCGAATGGCTCATTAAATCAGTTATGACTTCTTTGATTGCTCCATCATTGCTTGGATAACTGTGGTGATTCTAGAGCTAATACATGTTGACAAGTGCTGACCTCCGGGGATTTATCGTGCATTTATCAGACCAAAACCAATCCAGGTCTCGGCCTGGCAGCTTTGGTGACTTTAGATAAACTTGGGCCAATCGCATCCCCTTGTGGTGGTGACACGACATTCGAATGTCTGCCCCATCAACTTTTGATGGTACTGCTTGTGCCTGTCATGGTGGCCACGGGAAACGGGGAATCAAGGTTTGATTCAGGAGAGGGAGCCTGAAAAATGGCTACCACATCCAAGGAAGGCAGCAGGCATGCAAATTACCCACTCCTGACTTGGGGAGGTAGTGACAAAAAATAACAATACAGGACTTTTCGAGGCCCTGTAATTGTAATGAGTACACTATAAATCCTTTAACGAGGATCTACTGGAGGGCAAATCTAGTGCCAGCAGCCACGGTAATTCCAGCTCCAATAGCATATATTAAAGTTGCTGCAGTTAAAAAGCTTATAGTTGGATCTTGGGATTGGGCTGGTGGTCCACTGTGAGGTGAGCTACCACCTGTCCCAGCCCCTGCCTCTCGGTGCTCCCTTGATGCTCTTAACTGAGTGTCCTGGGGGTCTGAAGCATTTACTTTGAAAAAATGAGAGTGTTCAAAGCAGGCAGATTGCTTGAATACTTCAGCTAGGAATAATGGAATAGGACTCCGGTTCTATTTTGTTGGTTTTCAGAACTGGGGCCATGATTAAGAGGGATGGCTAGGGGTATTCGTATTGTGCCGCTAGAGGTGAAATTCTTAGGCCGGCACAAGAAGAACAAGAGTGAAAGCATTTGCCAAGAATGTTTTCATTAATCAAGAATGAAAGTCAGAGGTTCGAAGACAATCAGATACCATTGTAGTTCTGACCATAAATGATGCCGACTAGCGATTCGTCGGCGTTATTCCCATGACCCGCTGGGGAGCTTCCGGGAAACCAAAGTCTTTGGGTTCCAGGGGGACTACAGCTGCAAAGCTGAAACTTAAAGGAATTCACAGAAGGGCACCACCAGGAGTGGAGTTTGCATCTTAATTTGACTCAACACAGGAAACCTCACCCGGTCTGGAACTGGAAAGGATTGACAGATTGATAGCTCTTTCTCAATTCTGTGGGTGGTGGTGCATGGCCATTCTTAGTTGGTGGAGTGATTTGTCTGATTAATTCTGATAACGAGCGAGACTCCACCATGCTAACTAGTTATGTGGCCCCGTGCAGTTGTCTCCAACTTCTTAGAGGGACAAGTGGCTTTCAGACACGTGAGATTGAGCAATAACAGGTCTGTAATGCCCTTAGATGTCCGGGGTTGCATGCATGCTACACTGAATGGATCAGCATGTGTCTACCCTTGGCTGACAGGTGCAGGTAATCTGTTGAATCCCATTCATGATGGGGATTAGGGATTGCAATTATTCCCCATGAATGAGGAATTCCCAGTAAGTGTGGGTCATAAGCTCACATTGATTAAGTCCCTGCCCTTTGTACACACTGCCCATTGCTACTACCGATTGGATGGTTTAGTGAGGTCCTTGGATCGGCCCAGCTGGAGTTGGTCATGGCTCTGATGGTGCGCCAAGAAGATGCTCAAACTTGACTATATAGAAGAAGTAAAATTCATAACAAGGTTTCCGTAGGTGGACCTGCAGAAGGATCATTAATGGATTGGCCCAGATCAGTGGTGGCCCTGGGCAGTGAGAGAACCTGAGCCCAGGAGACTCCTGGGGTGGCCCACAGGACCGGGCCTGCACTGCCCAGGGCACCAAGGCAGCCTCTGGCTCCAGCTGGGGGGTTCCTCCACTGGTGTCTGATGGGCAGTGGGGTCCCCTTCTGTAGAGGGGGACCCGGACATGCATGACTCCCTGCTGCGGCCCAAAGAGGGGAATGCCATGGATGTGGTGGCCATAGCGCAGTGCTGCCTGGTGGGCACCAACCCGGAGGAGTGAGCCCCCATGGGGGAGGGAGCCAGCAATGCAGGCACTGTGCCACCTTCCCCACATGCTGGGGACACCCTCTGGGACCGGTCACTCTCCCCTCACCCCCAGTCTTGGGTGCCTAGCTGGACACCCATGGGTCCCCCTGGTGCATCAGTTTAAAAACTCTGGTGGTCCATGTGGACCTCCTTTGCAATGTAACCAGTGCACCTAAGCTTTTCTAATTTTGCTTTTTTGAATTCATTTGCACACACTTTTGTATTAATTGGGAGTAGATCAAGTTTGTAAGTTTTATTTATATTATACAACTTTTTATCATTAAGCAAAATGGATGTGTATGTCACTTTAAGAAATTTACTTTAAAAGGGTAGCACACCTTGCATTATGTCACACGCTCTTAGGCAGGCCCAATTGTGGGGCCGAGCCACTAAGGGATACCATGTCTGTTAACTAAAATAAACTCTACTGAGATTCACTTCTGCTGATGTTTACATTCGCATTTACTGCCCTGGAGTACACACGGTCTTTTTGGATTTCATAGAGTGCCACCCTCCCCCTGTGCTGGGGACACTCTCTGGGACTGGTCACCATCCCCTCACCCCCAGTCTCAGGTACCTAGCTGGATGCCCCTGGGTCTCTCTGGTGCATCAGTTTAAAGACTCTGGTGGCCCACATGGACCCTCCTTGCTGGACTGCATGAGTCATCGTGGGAACTCTGCTGTTTCATGGCATGGGGTCAGTAACCCCAGGCCGGGCACCCGAACATTGTGTGAAGACCCAGCCTTCTTTCTGGGTGGTGACCAAGTCTACGCCACAACCTTCTGGGGATGGAGGCCCGGCTCCCCCCCACGTGGGGGGGAATGGGTGAGAGAATCATGATGACTCTTATTGGTGGATCACTCAGCTCATGCGTCGATGAAGAACACAGCAAGCTACAAGAACTAATGTGAACTGCAGGACACATTGATAGTGACAATTTGAATGCACCTTGTGGCCCCGGGTTACTCCTGGGGCTATGCCTGTCTGAGGGTCATTGTGCCATCAATTGCCTGAGGGGATCTCCCTGACAGTGCATCTGGGGAGTCATAGCACCCTGGGCCCCCATCCCTCCAGGGTGAGACCTGGAGAACCTCTGCTCCACTGGAGTCTGCCGGGATGTGGCATCATATCCAGGCAAGTATGGGGTTGCACAGGGCTTCTTAGCCCTCTGTTCCCTTGCTGGCACAGATGGAAGGGAGCTTGGCCCCAGCCACCAATTGCTGCAGCACCCCAGATGTGGGGGGTGCCACGTCAGACTGCTGGAGGTGGACATCCCAATCCCCAGGGATGTCAGTGGGTCACTGTGGGGCTGCCCTAGAGGGACCCCATCTCCCAGGCCCCTGACATCCAGATCAGTGGCCTATGGTCTGTCTCCTATCCCCTTACCACAGGGCTCTCCTCCCTGAGGCCCAGCAGTCCCCATCTACATTGGCATGGTGGGCCACCGACCCCTACCCTCGCGGAACTTGACCTCAGATCAGACATGAAAACCCACTGAATTTAAGCATATTACTAAGTGGAGGAAAAGAAACTAATTAGGATTCCCTCAGTAACCATGAGTGAAGAGGGAACAGCCCAGTGTCAAATCCCTATCCGCCCGGCTGGTGTGGGAAATGTGGTGTACAGAAGTCTGTCTCCCCGATGCTGCCCTGGGGCCCAAGTACTTGTGATCGAGGCTCTGCCCATTGACAGTGTGAGGCCAGCAGTGTTCCCTGGCATGCTGGGATCAGATTTTCTCAGAGTTAGGTTGTTCGTGAATGCAGCCCAAAGTGGGTGGTAAACTCCATCTAAGACTAAACACTGGCTTGAGAGTGATAGTTGGCAAGTAAGAAGAGCAGAGCAAGGAAACCATGCTAGTGAGGTAGTGGAGGTGGTGAGGGCAAACCGAGAGGTGCACCAGAGGTATAGGAGGATAGGGAAGGAAGGGGACAGGGAGCAGTATGCAAGATGGTCCAGGGAGGTGATCAGAAAAGTGAGAGAAGCCAAGGCCCAGAGACAGCTGAGATTAGTGCAGGGAATTAAGGAGGGGGAGAGAAAGACATTTTCAGATACATCAGGGAGAAAAGGAAGTGCAAGGAGACAATAGTGAGGATAAAATGGGTGGGGAGAGGATGGAAAAGGGGGAGGAACAGGTGGAAGCACTTAATGAATACTTTTGCTCAGTGCTTATGGAAGAAAAGGGGGGACTGCTACCACCATGGGCTGGGAGGGTGGGGACGGGGGAGAGGAGGCAACAGATGGAAGGATTGAGGGAGGTAGAGTCCTAGAGGGACTGAAGGCATTGAGGGTAGACAAGACAGCAGGGCCAGATGGTATCCATCCCAGGGTGCTGACAGAGATGGCAGAGGTGTTGGTGGAGCCACTAGCGGATCTGTACAGCACCTCACTGGAGTCAGGATGTGTACCACTGGACTGGAGGATGGTACATGTAGTGCCGTTACACAAGAGTGGACCAAGGGATGAACTGGGTAATTATCATCCGGTAAGTTTCACCTCCATAGTGTGTAAACTCATGGAAATGAGGAAATGATACTAAAGGAAAAGCTGGTGTTGTATCTAGAGGACAACGGCCTCCAGGATGTGAGACAGCATGGGTTCATTTTGGGGAAGTCCTGTCAAACCAACCTGATACAATATTATGACTGGGTGACAGACGAGCTGGATAAGGGTCATGCAGTGGATGTTCTTTACTTGGACTTCAGCAAGGCCTTCGATTTGGTGCCTCATGGGCAGCTTGGCAGTAAGCTAACTGGTGTAGGGGTAGGGGCAAAAATGACAAACAGGATTACAAGCCGGCTGAGTGGGAGGCTGTAATGGGTGGTGGTGGGAGGGGAGCTCTCATTTCTGAAGCCAGTGACGAGCGAGGTGCCACAGTGCTCAGTGTGGGGACCAGTATTATTTGGGCTCTTCATATCAGACACTTCAAACGGGGTGGTGAGCAAGATAAGTCTGTTCACAGACGACACCAAAATGGAAGCAGTGGTGGATGGAGAGGAAGGATGGAAGCAGCTGCAGGGGGACCTAAGCAAGCTAGAGGAGTGGTCAGAGAGGTGGCAGCTGGAGTTCAATGCAAAGAAGTGTAAGGTTATGCACTTTGGGGTGAAGAACCCAAGGAGAGAATACTGGCTGGGGGGGTGGTTAAGCTGGGGATCACTGAGGAGGAGAAGGACCTGAGGTAATGGTAACAGGGACCATGAACAATACTGCCCAGTGCAGGACAGTGGCTGCAAAAGTGAACAAAATGCTTGGGTGCATAGCGAGGGGGTATTCATCCAGGAGAAGAGAGGTGATCTTGCCCCTCTACAGGTCACTGGTAAGGCTGCACTTGGAATATTGTGTGCAGTTTTGGAGGCCATACCTGAAGCATGATATCAGGCTACTGGAGGGGGGTGCAGAGGAGGGCAATGAAGATGATATGTGGAATGGAGAGGAGAGACTATGAGAGCAGGCTAGGAGACCTGAACATGTACACCCTGGAGGATAGAAGGGATGGGGGAACATGATAGACACATTCAAGTATCTGAGGGGAATCAATAAGGATGGGGCAGATGGGGTCTCTAGCTAAGAAGGGGAGGGACACCAGGGGGCATGGGCTAAGAATAGAGGGGGGAAGATTTAGGAGGGAAATGAGGAGACACTATTTCATGATGAGGGTGGTAGCAAAATGGAACGCACTACCAGAATGAGTGGTATCATGTAAATCTGTGAACAGCTTTAAAAGGGCATGGGACAGGGAGCAGGAGAAAGTGAGGGTGGGGGGTTGGGGTGGCAGTGGGATGACAAAAAGGAGTGGGGTGGGGCAGCTGCAAATAGGGGTGCTAGCTGCACACTTGAGAAGACGTAGATAGACCAGGTGGTCTGTTTCTGCTGGCACATTTGTATGTTCGTAAGTACCTTAAGGGAAAGTTGAAAAAAACTTTGAAGAGAGAGTTCAAGAGGGCGTGAAACCATTTAGAGGTAAACGGTGGGGTCCACGCAGTCTACCCAGAGGATTCAACTTGGCGGGCTGCTCAGCCACCCGGGAAGGTGGATCCCCACCTGGGGGACCATCTTCCGTGTGAGCCTGGCCCTTGTCGGGCATATTTCTGCAGCGGTGGTGTGCCACAACCTGCTCTGGGTCAGCTGGGAAGGCCGGCAGGAAGGTGGCTCCCCTCCCTGGAGGGGAGTGTTAAGCCCCCAGCAGCAGCTCTTGCCATATCCTGGGGTTGTGGAGCTCTTGCTGGCCCTTGGAAATCCAGGGGAGATGTGTAAGTCTCGTGCTGGGCCGTACCCATATCCACAGCAGGTCTCCAAGGTGAACAGCCTCTGGCATGTTAGAACAATGTATGTAAGGGAAGTTGACAAGCCAGAACCCTAACTTTGAGATAAGGATTGGCTCTAAGGGCTGGGTCAGTCGGGCTTGGGAGTGAAGCAGAGCTGGGCGTGTGCCACTGCTGGATGAGGTGTCGTCTTTGAGTGGTGGTGACTTTTGACGTGAGCTGGGCCCTTCCTGTGGATTACTCTGGCTGTGGCAGGTGTTGGTCTTGATGGGCATCCTGCATCGGCCATCAGCCAGATCTGACTTAGAACTGGTGAGGACCAGGGGAATCTGACTGTTTAATTAAAACAAAGCATCGCGAAGGCTGGAGATGGGTGTTGACGCAATGTGATTTCTGCCCAGTGCTCTGAATGTCAAAGTGAAGAAATTCAATGAAATGCGGGTAAATGGTGGGAGTAACTTATGACTTTCTTAAGGTAGCCAAATGCCTCGTCATCTAATTAGTGACACGCATGAATGGATGAACGAGATTCCCACTGTCCCTACCTACTATCTAGTTAAACCACAGCCAAGGGAACGGGCTTGGCAGAATCAGCGGGGAAAGAAGACCCTGTTGAGCTTGACTCTAGTCTGGCATTGAGGAGAGGATGATCTTAATCAGATTGGCAACTGGAGACCCCTCACAATTGGATCAATTTGGATTAGAGTCTATGCCAAGATCCCAACTGCCCACCTTTCAAAGTCAATTACCCTAAACCCGAGGCAGAAGAGATTTATTTCTGCCCCATGGTGTGAACAGAATGTTGCTGCATTGAATAACATTCTGAAGGGCGTGAAAAGGGAAGGTGATGAATTGGCTTTGGTCTTCGTTGATTTAGTGAAAGCTTTTGATTCAGTAGACCATGGACACATAATTAAAGCACTGCACAGACACTGGGTGAATGGTCATTTCATTTTGGTTGTCAGA
Organism: Neoceratodus forsteri; assembly: GCA_016271365.2. Lineage (NCBI taxonomy): Eukaryota > Metazoa > Chordata > Ceratodontiformes > Ceratodontidae > Neoceratodus > Neoceratodus forsteri. The sequence goes on from CM057456.1 coordinate 871,414,357, forward strand.
GATCTATATACTGATGTAATCACTAAAATTGAGCTGGGTAAAACTAAATCTACCCCAATTGGCATGGAATGTGGTGTAAAGCAGGGAGATCCACTCTCACCCATCTTGTTCAATCTGGCAGTGGATCCAATCATTACTGAATTGGAGAAATCTGGTGATGGATTCCGTATGGGGATTGGACAAACTAGTGTGATGGCTCTGGCCTTTGCAGATGACGTGGCAATTCTAAGAGGCAGTTTTGAGGGGATGTCTCATCTTCTGCGAAGGCTAGACCATTTTTGCAAGGACTTTGGCCTGAAGATCAACATTAAAAAATGAAGGGCTTTCATATCAAGCCACATGCAAAGTCTTATGTTGTCAACCCCCTCCCAGGTTGGAAGTTGGGGGCAGTGTGATTGATTATGTTGCACCAGGTGAGGTAGAAAAATACCTCAGTGCAAGGATTGATCCATGGGTGGGGATCAGAATGAAAAATCCGATTGTGGAAGTGGAGGTTCTACTCATTCAGCTCAGGACTGCTCCTTTAAAACCACACCAGAAAATTGAAATGCTAAGGACATTCTTGTTACCAAAATTTATATACCCCTTGAGCCTCCAGGAACCCAGCCAGAATTTACTGATTGCTCTTGATTGTGTAATTAAACTACAGGTCAAGGAAATTCTTCACCTTCCTTTGTCCACTACTGATGGCCTGTTGTATGCGGCATTGTGGGTCGGTGGTCTAGATCCTCCCAAAATGGAATGTTTTATTCCAACAATACTAATCAGAAAATGGAAATCCCTTCTGGGGGAGCAGGATCCTGTTATCAGGTAGTCTCTGATATATGGTGGCAGCAACATATTGGAAAACTTAAAACAAGCATTTGCTATTACAACTAAAGGTGGAGAGTACACACACTTGAGACATGCTACCTTTAGTCATTGGAAGAATCTAAAATGCCAGAGCAGTGGTGTGCACTAACAAATTAGCAATGATTTAATTAAAAATCCTGGCAAGGTTAATGCTGCACACTATATATCAGCACTGCAGATACAGGCTAATGTCTTCCCCACAAGAGATGCATTAGCACGGGGTAGACAGGGCATGATTGTGCAATATCGTGCATGTGGCACTACATGAGTGACTTTGGGGCACATCTCAGGCCAGTGTCTTAGAGTAAAAGATGCCAGAAGTCAGAGACATGATAAAGTTGTCACGACACTGATTGAAAGGGTATGCCATGATGGTTGGAATGCCATTATTGAGCCCCGAGTATTCATTGCACTGGGTGAGCTTCAGAAACCAGATGTTGTTTTTCTAAAGAATAAAACTGCTGTTGTTGTGGATGTTACAGTGCATTTGAAGGACAATTCCCACAACCTGGAAAAGGCTTTTCAGGATAAAATTTATTACTACTACCCGTTTGAGGAGCAAATTCGGAAACTGACAGGGTGTGATGAGATGTCTTTCTCAGCGCTGGTCTTGGGTGCTAGAGGAAAATGGGTGAGCAGGAATAATGAACTCTTTGAGGCCATTGGAATTCAGAACTTTCAAACCTTCTCCACCTCTTTCACCAGGCTGGTACAATATCTTACCATTGATATTTTAAATATTTTTAATAACAAGTAATTTGTTAATAGTATTTTAACTATTACAACAACTCAGACAGAGGATAACGGCTCTGTTGTCTGTGTTGTCCTTTAATCACACCAATTTTAAATAGTCTTTTGTGGTTATAATTTTTACTTAATAATTTGATGTAAGTGCACTTTCAAATCTTTGAACTCTTGAATTGTTTTATTTCTTGCATGTTTATTTTAATCACTGATATTTGACATGTGGAAGGGTCACATTACTAACCCAGAAAGGGGACACTACAGTGGTACATAATTAACCAAATGCCTTGTCATCTAATTAGTGATGCGCATGAACGGATGAACGAGATTCCCACTGTCCCTACCTACTATCTAGTTAAACCACAGCCAAGGGAATGGACTTGGCAGAATCAGTGGGGAAAGAAGACCCTGTTGAGCTTGACTCTAGTTTGGCATTGTGAAGAGACATGAGAGGTATAGAATAAGTGGGAGGCCTTGGCTGCCGGTGAAATACCACTACTCATCATTTTTTCACTTACCTGGTGAGGTGGGGTGGGCAAGCCCCACCAGGGCTCTCACTTCTGGCTCCAAGTGCTCCAAGACCTCTGGGCACAACCTGCTCCAGGGACAGTGTCAGGTGGAGAGTTTAACTGAGGTGGTATATCTGTCAAAGAGTAATGCAGGTGCCCTAAAGTGAGCTCAGGGAGGACAGAAACCTTCCATGGAGCAGAAGGGCAAAAGCTAGCTTGATCTTGATTTTCAGTATGAATACAGACCGTGAAAGTGAGGCCTCACTATCCTTCTGGCATTTTGGGTTTTAAGCAGTAAGTGTCAGAAATTTTCCCGCAGGGATAACTGACTTGTGGCGTCCAAGTGTTCTTAGCGACATTGCTTTTTGATCCTTCGATGTCGGCTCTTCCTATCATTGTGGAGCCGAATTCACCAAGCGTTGGATTGTTCACCCACTAATAGGGAACATGAACTGGGTTTAGACTGTTATGAGACAGGTTAGTTTTACTTTACTGATGATGTGTTGTTGCAATTGTAATCCTGCTTAGTACGAGAGGAACTGCAGGTTCAAACTTTTAGCGTATGTGCTTGGCTGAGGAGCCAATGGTGCGAAGCTACCATCTGTGGGATTATGACTGAATGCTTCTAAGTTAGAATAGCTCCTAAATGTAATGATATCATAGCTCTGTGGATCTCCGGTTGGCCTTGGATAGCCATCCACAAGGTAGGTGTGGAGAGCCATTTGTTACTGGGTTGGAGTGCAGACAGAAGGGGGCTGCCTCTCTCCAGCAGTGCACCGCATGTTCATGGGGAGCCAGGTGCTAAGTCATTCATAGACAACCTGATTCGGGGTCAGGGTTTTATACGTAGCAGAGCAGCAACAAGTTGTGATCTATTGAAAGTCAGTCATTGAGCCAAACTATTGTCACACTCCACCAGCTGGTGGGCTGGGGAGCCCTTGTGTGAGGGCTTGGGACACGGGGGGACTGGTGGTGGATGGGTTCACCCTTGGGGGGATGTCTCTGCCAGTGCCCTGCCCAAGCCCCAAACCAGACCAGACCAGATGGCTCATGGTGGACTTTGCTGTGTAGCCAGTCGCCCATCCTGGGACCAGACCAGATAGTCCTAATCCCTGCAGCCTGGGATTTCTCTAAAATAATGGAGGTCAGGCTTAATAGTCAGCCCAGCGGGTGTTCCTCTGAGCCTTGACTGGGCCTGGGTGCATGTCATTGGGTATGGTTTTGACAGAGGGGTGGATCCCTCTCCCAGGCAAAAGGCAAGCGGTGAGCCCGAGTCAGTGGAACCCAGAAGTGGGTAAGTGGTGTGAGCGAGGGTGGGATCTGAGGCCAGAGAGTCTGTGGAGGTGGCCTGAGAAGATGCCCCCTAGCTAAAGGGTTCTTCCCCAGTGCCATGGGTATAGGAAAGAGAAGCGGACCTGAGGCAGACACTTGAACCTGGGGATGTAGCCATCCCTACCGCACAGTCGGGGCTGTGCAGGAAAGCTATGCTGTGGGTTTAGGCCTCCCAGCCCCTTCGGAAGCTGAGCAACAGGCATTGGACTGTCTTGAACCCAGGACCAGTATGGGAGGGTGCTCTCACCCAGTGGCTGGGGCATGCAGGAAAGCTATCCTGTGAGTTAGGGCCTCCCAGGCCCTGGGGAAGCTGAGCAACAGGCATCGGACTGTCTCAAACCTGGGACCAGTCCGGGGAGGGTGCTGTTCCTACCCAGTGGCCAGGGGTTGTATGAGGAAGCTATCCTGTGAGTTCGGGCCTCCTAGCCCCTGGGGAAGCTGAGTAACAGGCCACCGACCATCTCAAACCCGGGTCCAGACTGGAGAGGGTGACATCACTACTCAGTGGCTGGGGGCTGTGTGTGGAAGCTACCCTGTGAATTTGGGCTTCCCAGCTCCTGGGGAAGGTGAGCAGCAGGCCACCAAACACCTTGAATGTCTCAAACCCGAGGCCGTCGGCCGGGGATTTCGGGGAGATGTCTCCACCTGGGGAGGTCATCAGGGGATTGGGGATAAGCATCCCTGTGAGTTTGGGGTTCCTAGCCCCCTGGGAAGGGCTTGAACCATGGGCTCTGGAAGTCCTGCATGAGATCAAATTTGCCTGCCTTAGTCCGAATAGAGTTCCAGGAGGTCGGGTTGAAGTGGCTCGACCTCCCACTGAAAGGGTGAAAGACCTTTGGGCACAACTCTTATAGGCAGGTTCTGGAATATATGTAGCAGTGAGAGCAGAGCTGGGCTTTATGCATGCAGAGACTAAGTCATAACTTTTCTCCAGAGACTAAGTCCCTACAGAAGGGGTGAGGGGCTGGTGGGTACTGTCTCTATGCAGCATGAGGTGCCTTCCCTGGGCATCATCAGCAGGAGACCCTGGGCAGTGGTTTGGGGCCTGCCATAAACAAAGTCCCACTGGAGGTTGACAGGGGCTGGTGGGGACTGCCTCTACCAAGGCTGGATGTGCCTTCCCTGGGCCTCCTGAGCCTGGGACCATGGGCGATGGGTCAGAGCTCGGGCTCTGGAAGTTGGGAATGAGATTGAATTTGCTCTCCTGCATTCAGGCCGAGTTCCATGAGGTTGGCTAGAGGGTATGCCTGCACCTAGGCGATGGGGTAAAGGGGCCTTTGGGCACGACACTTGGGTTTTGGCTGCGCAGAGACTAAGTCCCTGTGGAAGTGATCAGGGATTCCTAGAGACTGCCTCTGTCCAGGCTGGAGGTGTCTTCCTTGGGCCTCCTGAGGCTGGGACCCTGAGCGGTGGGTTGGAGTCTGAGCTCTGGAAGTTGGGAATGAAAGCGAATTGCCCTCTGTGTACAGGCCAAGTTCCATGAGGTCAGCTTGAGGATATGCCTTCACTTGGGTGAGGAGATGAAGGGGCCTTTGGGCATGACGCTTGCATGTCGGCTGTGCAGAGACTAAGTCCCTATGGAGGTTAACAGGGGCTGGTGGGGACTGCCTCTGCCCAGGCTGGAGGTGCCTTCCATGGGCCCCCTGAGCCTGGGACCCTGGACGTTAGGTCAGAGCCCGGGCTCTGGAAGCTGGGAATGAGATCAAATTTGCTCCCTCGAGTCTGAGCCAAGTGCCATGAGGTTGGGTTCAGGGTATACCTTCATCTGGGCAAATGGGTCAAGGGGCCTTTGGGCATGAAACCTGAAGGCAGGTTCCCAGACCATTTGGCCATACCCTGGTTACGGAAGTCTGTATGAGATTGGATTTGCCCCTCCCAGGCCAAGCTGAGTTCCATGAGGTCAGGTTCAGGGTGTGACTTCGCCTCGGCAAAGGTGTCAAGGGGCCTTTGGGCACTACTCTTATATACAGGTTCCAAAATATATGTAGGGGCATGAGCAGAGCAGGGCTCAATGCATGGAGATTCTAAGTGCCAATATTTCACCAGAGACTAAGTCCCTACAGAAGTTGATAGGGGCTCATTGGGACTATCTCTATCCAGCATGAGGTGCCTTCCTTGGGCCTCATTGGCAGGAGGCCCTGGGCAGTGGGTTGGAGTCTGCTTTAAACAAAGTTCCACCAGCAGTTGATGGGGGCTGGTGGGGACTGCCTCTGCCCAGGCCGGAGGTGCCTTCTCTGGGCCTCCTGAGCCTGGGACCCTGGGCAATGGGTCAGAGCCTGGGCTCTGAAAGTAGGGCATGAGATCAAATTTTCTCCCCTGCATCCAGGCTGAGTTCCATGAGGTTAGCTTGAGGGTATGCCTTCACCTGGGTGAGAGGGTATAGGGGCTTTTTGGCATGACACTTGCATTTCAGCTGCATAGAGACAAAGTCCCCATGGAGGTTGACAGGGGCTCCTGGAGACTGCCTCTGCCCATGCTGGAGGTGTCTTTCTTGGTCCTCCTCAGGCTGGGACCCTGGGTGTTGGGTCAGAGCCTGGGCTTTGGAAGCCAGGAATGAGATCGAATTTGCTCCCACGCACAAGTCCTGGCCGAGTTCCATGAGGTCAGGGTCAGGGTATACCTTCACCTGCACAAATGGGTAAAGGTGCCTTTGGGCACAACACATGGGTTTCAGCTGTGCAGGGACAAGTCCCTATGGAGGTGGCAAGGGCTCCTGAGGACTTCCTCTGCCCAGGCTGGAGGTGCCTTCCTTGGGCCTCCTGAGGCTAGGACCCTGGGTGATGAGTCAGAGTTTGGGCTCTGGAAGTCTGGAATGAGATTGAATTTGCTCCCCTGCATCTGGGCCAAGTTTCATGAAGTCAGCTTGAAGGTATGCCTTCACCTGGGCAAGGGTGTGAAAGGGCCTTTGGGCACGACACTTGCGTTTCTGCTGCGCTTAGACTAAGTTCCTATAGAAGTGGACAGGGGCTCCTGGGGACTGCTTCTGCCCAGGCTGGAGGTGCCTTCCTTGGGCCTCCTGAGGCTGTGACCCTTGGCTGTGGGTTGGTGCTCAGGCTTTGGAAGTCAGGAATGAGATTGAATTTGCTACCCTGTGTTCAGGCCAAGTTCCATGAGGTCAGCAGGAGGGTATGCTTTCACCTTGGTGAGGGTTTAAAGGGGACTCTGGGCACAACACTTGAAATTTGCCTGTGCAGAGACAAAGTCTCTATGAAAGGGGAAAGGGAAAGGGGAAAGGGGAAATTGTTTAACCAGGAAAGGCACACTAAGCCAAAGCTTGTTTCCAGGTGTGATCTGGGAACACAAGGAAGTTAAGTGACTTGCTCTGGGTCACACAGTATGCAAGAGGGGGCTGTGGGATTCAAACCCAGGTCTTCAAGTTTGCAGGTCAGAGCCATAAACCTCTGCACTATACTGCCTCCTCCTGCCTTCACCTGGGTAAAGGGACCTTTGGGCATGACACCTGTAGGCAGGTTCCCAGACCAGATGGCTGAATCCTGGCTACAGAAATCTGCATAAGATCAGATTTGCTCCTCCCAGGTTGAGCCGAGTTCCATGAGGTTAGGTTCAGTGTGTGACTTTGCCTGGCAAAGGTGAAAAGGGGCCTTTGGGCATGACTCTTATAGGCAGGTTCACAGACTAGATGTCCCAGGTGTTGACCAGATGGCCAAACTCTGGTTATAGAAGTCTGCATGAGATCAGATTTGCTCCTCCTGAGTCGAGCCGAGCCGAGTTCCATGAGGTTGGGTTCAGGGTGTGATTTGCCTCGGCAAAGGGATAAAGGAGCCTTTGGGCATGACTCTTATAGGCTGGTTTGAGGAGATTTTGGTCAACATGGTTTATTGATCAAAATCCAGAGACTAAGTCACTATGGAAGTGGTCAAGGACTCCTAGGGGCACTCTGGATCCGGGGATGAATCAGATTCTTGGGCTAGTCCACTGGGGGGAGTGCCTGGTGGTTGTTGGCTAGGTTCAGAGTTGACACTTTTCAACAAAAACGCAAAGTCTGGATGTCCTCACCTTGAGGGCTTGATGGTGCCCTTTTGACCCAGATTTGTAGCCTCACTGCTGGGTCAGGGAGATCCTTGTTTGCCCTGGACCGAGCCCCTTCTTCCCGACACTGCTCTGATCAAATGACTGTTGCTGGGGCATCTTAGTAGTGACCTCCCAGCTGCTGGGGCTTGGAGCACTGATGCTGACAGCCACTGAGCTGGACATGGTGAGGTCCCTCCTGGTCTCTACCCTTGATGGGGGTGCCTCCCCTGTGTCTCATCTAACAGAAACTCTGGGTGGTGGGTCTGAACCTGTGAGAGACTAAGTACCCTTGGGGGTTGATAGGGGCTCCTGGGGACTGTCTCTAACTGGGGTGGGGGCCTCCTCTGGGTCTCATGCACCAGAGACCCTGGGTGGTGGGTCTTAACTTGTCTGAGACTAAGCCTCCCCTGGAGGTTGAGAGGGGCTCCTAGGGACTGTCTCTCCCCAGGGTGGGGTGCCTCCCCTGGGCCTCATCCGCTGGAGACACTAGGTGACTTTACTTACACGGTGTTTGCCCATGTCTGTGAATTGGGTGCCCAGACAGGCCAGCATTCTTGTGCCCCTTGTCCTTGTACAGCAGTCTATGCACCCATGGCAGATACCATCTATTCAGGTACCAGGTACTGTTTTTTGTGTCCAGGACAGTGAGGACGTTTCCCCTTTTGTCATGATCTTTGATATAGCTGTTCCAGCTATGGTCACTGTATGCTGTGCACAAGTAATGGTGAGCCTATCCTTTTGGGGTTTGGGGAACCTCCAGAGGCCTCCCAAGTGGATTTGTGCAGACAGTGATGCTCTGCCTTGGGCAGGGCAATGGAAAGGGTGTCCTCAGGATAACAGTCTCCTGATTCATGCAGCATCTGTTGGGGATGGCCCTTCTCCCAGTTCTTACAAGGTGGTTGAGCTGCTCCCCAGAGTCTGGGATGGAGCACCTTTATTTTGGTTGCTGGTGGTGCATGGGTACTTTGTGATCAGCTGGCATAGTTGTTGGATCACTCTGATGCTCTCCTCTTTGCTGGCCATCAGTCGATAGTATGAGTCTGCTGTTGTGGTTCGGTGACCCATGGGTGATGCGAGCTGATGTCTCCCCTCTGAGTGAAGTCTGTGGAACTGTTGATAAAAAAGACGCTATTTAGTGTTCAACCTTGACTGCCATGATAAGGAGGCAATGAGGTTCATACTTACATTGGTTGCAGTACTGTTCCGCTACAGGGTGATGGAGAAGTTCTGTATTCCCAGTTCTTCTGTCTGGCTCCTCACCTCTTTTGCCAGGGAACAGCATGTCATCTTTGATCCATCTGCCTCTATGAGCACAGGGGCATTATGTGCAGTTGCAGACATCTTCAGTGTGGGGAGTAGCCACCTCGTGTGGTGCACATAGGTACTAATTAACTTGAAAAGCCCACTGTCTATCACCAGCCAGGCTGGTCCTTGTCTTGCAATGGTTTTTTGAAGTAAAATGGTTATGACATAGCTGTCCTCCCCATCTACAAGGAGGCTCTCCGCATTCTTCAAGTTGGCCATGGACATATTTCAGATGGCACTGGAGCGCTGGGCATCGTGGAGGTCCAAGCTGAAGATGAGGTGATTTCTTGCCAGGCAGTGATCTCAGTATCCAAGTGTCTTGGCTCTGGATAAATGGCTAATTATCCTGACCACCTCCTTGGCAGCAGAGGTGTCCTTATAAAGGGAAGCTGTCTCTGGAGGTATCTGCCTTTGTGAATCTCTTAGCCTGATTTCATGGAACCACTTAGTGTTGGAGGTATTAAATGCTAAACTCCAAAAAGGTATTACCTTCATGAGGGTGGCAAATTCATCCTGCTGCTTCTTGGCAAACACATTGAGGTCTATGAATTTCAGGAAGTGACGGAGGCTGTTGATATAGACCTTGGTGGTGTCTGGCCTGTGGCCTGAGACTTCGGCCTGTGGAATCCAAGTGTCTATTATGAAAGCCCTGGAACCCATCAGGGACATGAGGGAAAGGGATGGGTCAATGGACTTCCACAAGTAGGTCAGCTTCTTCTAGTGAGTGGTTGCTGTATCATGGTCCTTCTTTCCTCCTTACAAGGTCTGAAGCCAAGATCCATAGAGATGTATCAATTGAGGACCCTCCACCTCTGGCTCTGAAGGCAGGTTAGGTGGTTCAATGCGTGGTGAATCCAGAGATGGAGAACATTCAGCGTGGGTGTCTGTGACAGTTTATTGGGCTTTGAAGCTGGTCAGATTGCATTTGTGTACCTTCCGAAAGTGCTGACTTAGATCTCGTATAATTGCAAAACAGCCTGGCTTCAGGCATTTATAAAAGCATTTTCCCACTGGAGGTTGTGTAATGAGGGACTGCCTACCCTGACATTGGGCCATCTCCGGTGTCTTGTGATGTACCTCTCTGAGCTGCCTTGGTAGATGCTTAACTTGTTTCCTGCAGCTTGTGCAAGTAATCCAGGGTCTCACTCTCTTGATTGGCATTCTCAGAGAGTCATCTGTAAAAGAAGGGTTAGGTGACTAAGGAAGTCTCTGGCAGCGAGTGGATCAGCCCAACCTCTGCTGCCAACAGTTGCCTGTTTTTGGGCCTGTGGCAGTGCATACCTGCAGTGTTTGGTGAGGTACAGCAATGCTAGCCTGGCAAAAAATAAGTCTTACCTGTTGTATCCTCCTGTGTTCATTGCATTTCTTGATCCACTTCCATGTCGACTGTCCTGTAAGCAGAGTGCTCGGTTATGATAAAACCTTTGGTGTCTTTAATGTCTTGTGCACAATAGTGTTTCCCTTTCTATTTTGAGAAACCCAGATCCGTTTCCCAGGAGTTTTGGGTCACGTACCAGCCTGGGTCACAACTTTTGCTGTGGGCAGTGGAGCTGAACAATGTGTCAGTTTGATGGTGCCATGCACAGCCAGGCCAGCAAGTATGTGGCCGAGTGATGGGTCCTGAGAATGGGGAGACTGTGAGGAGTCTGCTGGTACCAAGGGGAAGGCTGTCTGATGTAAGGTTCTCTGGCAGGGTCACTCAGAAAGTAGTCTGGGTCCCTGCAAAGGCAGGCCATGCTGTGCTGTTTGCAGCAGATTCTTCATCAGTCTGCATGTGTATGATGTGGTATGCTGCTGAGTGAGGTGTCCTGAGAATGGGGAGATGGTGAGGAGTCTGTTGTTACCAAGGGGAAGGCTTTCTGATGTACAGTATGGTTCTCAGGCAGGGTCCCACAGAAAGTAGTCCTATCCTCTGTGAATGCAAGCTGCTTGGAGGCTGTGGATAGTCCATCAGCTTACATGTGTATGATGGGGTCATGCACAGCCATGCTACGATGTATGTGGCCGAGTGAGGTGTCCTGAGAATGGGGAGACTATGAGGAGTCTGTTGGTACCAAGTGGAAGGCTGTCTGATGAAGGGTTCTCTGGCAGGGTCCCTCAGAATGCAATCTGGGTTCCTGCAAAGGCAAGCTGTGCTGTGCTGTTCTGTTTGCAGCAAATTTTTCATCAGTCTGCATGTGTACGATGGGATCGTGCATAGCCATGCTACCATGTATGTTGCAGAGTGAGGTATCCTGAGAATGGGGAGATGGTGAGGAGTCTGTCATTACCAAGGGGAAAGCTTTCTGATGTATGGTTCTCAGGATGGGTCCCGCAGAAGGTAGTCCTAGCCTCTGCGAATGCAAGCTGCTCAGAGGTTGTGGATAGTCCATCAGTTTATATGTGTATGATGTGGTCATGCACAGACATGATACCATGTATGTGGCCAAGTGAGGTGTCCTGGGAATGGGGAGACTATGAGGAGACTGTTGGTACCAAGTGGAAGGCTATCTGATGTATGGTTCTCTGGCAGGGTCCATTAGAATGCAGTCCTGGTTCCTGCAAAGGCAGGCCATGCTGTGATGTTTGCAGTGGATTCTTCATCAATCTGCATGTGTATGATGCCATTGTGAACAGCTGTGCCACCATGTATGTTGTCACATGAGGTGTCCTGAGAATGGGGAGACTGTGAAGAGTTGTCAGTACCAGGGGTGAGGGTGTCCGATGTACGGTTCTCTGGCAGGGTCCCTCAGAAGCCAGTCTGAGCCCCTCCATAGACAGGCTGTGTTCTGATGTTTCAGAATTAAGGTGCCCCAGAGACTAAGTTCTAACATAGGATGGAGAGTTGCAGCTGTGGTCTCTCTTTAACCTGGTGTGAAGCACCTCCCCTGGGCCTCATCCCATAGGGGCCATGATGGTCTGGTCCTAAGTTGGTGATTTTGTCTGCCTGAGGAGGAGGTGCCTTCCTTGGGCCTCCTGAGCCTGGGACCCTGGGCAATGGGTCAGAGTCCCTGATCTGAGAGTCTGGAATGAAATCGAATTTGCTCCCCTGCATCCGGTCCAAGTTCCATAGGGTCGGCTTGAGGCTACGTCTTCACCTGGGTGAGAGGATGACGGGGCCTTTGAGCATAACACTTGCATTTTGGCTGCACAGAGGCTAAGTTCCTATGGAAGTGGAAAGGGGCTCCTCAGAACTGCCTCTGCCCAGGCTGGAAGTACCTTCTTTGGGCATCCTGAGGCTGGGACCATTGGCGTTGGGACAGAGCTCGGGCTCTTGAACCCAGGAATAAGATTGAGTATGGGCCAAGTTCCATGAGGTATGGTTCAGGGTATACCTTCACCTGGGCAAATGGGTGAAGGGGCCTTGGGGCATGACACTTGGATTTCAGACATGCAGAGACTAAGTCCCTATGGAGGTTGAAAGGGGCTCCTGGGAACTGCCTCTGCCCAGGCTGGAGGTGCCTTCCTTGGGCATCCTTAGGCTGGGACCCTGGGCGTTGGGTCAGAGCCAAGGCTCTGGAAGCCGGGAATGAGATCAAATTTGCTCCCCCGAGTCCAGGTCGAGTTCCATGATGTCGAATTCAGGGAATACCTTCACCTGGGCAAATGGTGAAGGGGCCTTTGGGCATGACACTTGGGTTGGAAGTGGACATGGCCTCCTGGGGAAAGCCTCTGCCCAGGCCAGAGTTGCTTTCCCTGGGCCTCCTGAGCTTGGGATCCTGAGAGATGTGTCGGAGCCCAGGCTCTGAAAGTCAGGAATGAGACTGAATTTGCTCCCTGCATCTGGGCCTAGCTCCATGAGGTCGGCTTGAGGATATGCCTTCACCTGGGTGAGGGGGATGGGGCCTTTGGGGATGACACTTGCATTTTGGCTGCACAGAGACTAAGTCCCTATGGAGGTTGACGGGGGCTCCTGGGGACTGCCTCTGCACTGGTTGGAGGTGCCTTCCTTGGGCCACCTGAGGCTGGGACCCTGGGCTTGGCTCATAGTCCAGGCTCTGGAAGCTGGGAATGAGATCGAATTTCTTCCCCAGATGCTGGGCCGAGTTCCATGAGTTTGGGTTGAGGGTATTGCAAAAACAGTAATTGCATCGACTCTGGCAAAAAGCCACACACACTCACACGCATCTATAAGTTGAATTCTTTATTTCCCGATATTAATTCAGATGCCCCTAAGTTGAGTTGAGGGTATGCCATCACCTGGCTGAGTGGGTAAAGGGGCCTTTGGGCACGACACCTGTAGGAAGGTTCCCAGACCAGATGGCCAAACCCTGGCTATGGAAATCTGCATGAGATCAGATTTGCCCCTCCCAGGCCGAGTTGCCTGGGGAAAGGGGTAAATGGGCCTTTGGGCATGACTCTTATAGGCAGGTTCACAGACCAGATGTCCCAAGTGTTGACCAGATGGTCAAACCCTGGCTACAGAAGTCTGCATGAGATCGGATTTACCCCACCCGGGCTGAGCCTTGTTCCATGAGGTCAGGTTCAGGGTATGACTTCACCTATGCAAGGATAAAGGGGCCTTTGGGCACGACTCTTATAGGCAGGTTAGAGGGAATTTTGGTTAACATTTTTTTTTATCAAAATCCAGAGACTAAGTCCCTATGGGAGTGGATAAGGATGCCTAGGGGCACTCTGGATCCAGGGACAAGGCACTTTCTTGGGCTAGTCCTCTAGGGTGAGGGCCTGCTGTTTTTTGGCTGGGTTCAGAGTTGACACTTTGGAACAAAAATGCAAAGTGTGGATCTCCTCACCTTCATGGCGTAGTGGTGCCCTTCTGACCTGGGTTTGTAGCCTCACTGCTAGGTCAGGAAGATCCTTATTTACACTGGACTGAGACCCTTCTTCTGGACACTGCTGTGATGAAATGACCATGGCCAGGGTGTCCTGGTAGTGACCTCCCTGCCACGGGGCTGAGAGCACCGATACTGACACCCACTGAGCCAGACATGGCGAGGTCCCTCTTGGTGTCTTCCCTTGATAGGGTGCCTCCCCTTTGCCTCATCCTCTAGAGACCGTGGGTGGTGGGTCTGAACCTGCCAGAGAGTAAGTCCCTTGGAGGTTGACAGGGGCTTTAGGGGACTGTCTCTAACCCAGGTGGGGTGCCTTCCCTGGGCATCATCCACCGGAGACCCTGGGTGATGGGTTTGAAACCTCCTGATACTAAGTCCCCCAGAGGTTGACAGGGGCTTCTGGGGACAACCAGTTCAGAGTTCCTCTCCTGGGTCTCATCCACCGGAGACCCTGGGTGGTGTGTCTGAATATGCCAGAGACTAAGTCCCTACGGAAGTTGACAGGGGCTTCTTGGGACTGCCTCTGCCCAGGCTGGAGGTGCCTTCCTTTGGCTTCCTGAGGTTGGGACCCTGTGCATTGGGTGATACCCTGGGCTCTGGAAGCCATGAATGAGGTCAAATTTGCTCCCCCAAGTCAGGGCAGAGTTGCATGAGGCCAGGTTCAAGGTACACCTTCACCTGTGCAAATGGGTAAAGGGGCCTTTGGGCACAACACATGGGTTTTGGCTATGCAGAGACTAAGTCCCTATGGAAGTGGAGAGAGCTCCTTGGGAATGCCGCTGCTCAGGCCAGAGGTGCTTTCCCTGGGCCTCCTGAGCCTGGCACCATGGGCGATGGGTCAGAGCCCGGGGTATTGAAGTTGGAAATGAGATTGAATTTGCTCCCCTTCATCCAGGCTGTGTTCTATGAGGTCGGCTTGAGGGTATGCCTTCACCTGAGCAAATGTGTGAAGTGGTCTTTGGGTACGACACTTGCATTTTGTCTTCGAAGAGTCCGAGTCTCAATAGAGTTTGACAGGGGCTCCTGGAGACTGCCTCTGCCCAGGCTGGATGTGCCTTCCTTGGGCCTCCAGAGGCTGGGACCCTGGGTGCTGGGTCAGAGCCCGTGCTCTGGAAGCCAGGAATGAAATCGAATTTGCCCCCCAGATGTTGGGCCATGTTCCATGAGGTTAGGTTCATGGTATACCTTCACCTGGACAAATGGAGCCTTTGGTCATGACACCTGGGTTTGCGCAACACAAAGACTAAGTCCCTTCTGAGTTTGACAGTGGCTCCTGGGGACTGCTTCTGCCCAGGCTGGAGGTGCCTTCCCTCAGCCTCCTGAGCCTGGGCCAGGGGTGATGGATCAGAGTCCAGGCTCTGGAAGTCTGGAATGAGACTGAATTTTCTCCCCTATATCTGGCCGAGTTCCATGAGTTCAGGTTGATGGTATGTGTTCATCTGTGCGAGGGGGTAAAGGGGCCCTTGGTCATGACACTTGGGTTTCTGCAACACAGAAACTAAGTCCCTACTGAGGTTGACAGGGGCTCCTGGGGACTGCCTCTGCCCAGGCTGGAGGTGTTTTCCTTGGGCCTCCTGAGGCTGGGACCCTGGGAGATGGGTCAGAGCCTGGGCTCTAGAAGTCGGGAATAAGATCAAAATTGCCCCCCTGAGTCTGGGCTGAGCTCCATGAGGTCAACTTGAGGGTATGCCTTCACCGGGACAAGGGGATCAAGGGACATGAAACCTGTTGGCAGGTTCCCAGACCAGATGGCCAAACCCTGGCTATGGAAGTCTGCATGAGATCAGATTTGCCCCTCCCAGGCTGAGCCAGGTTCCATGAGGTCAGGTTCAGGGTGTGACTTTGCTTGGGCAAAGGGCTAATGGGGCCTTTGGGTATGACTCTTATAGGGAAGTTCACGGACCAGAAGACCCAAGTGTTTGACCAGATGCCGAAACCCTCACTGTGGAAGTCTGCATGAGATTGGATTTGCCCCTCCCAGGCCGAGCCAAGTTCCATGAGGTTGGGTTGAGGGGTGAAGTGGCCTTTGGCATAACTTATATAGGCAGGTTTGAGGAGATTTTGGTCAACATGTCTTTTTTTACTTTTGTTTTACCAGGGGAGACACACTAAGCTGAAAGCTTGTTTACAGGTGCAACCCGGGAGCACAAGGGAGTTAAGTGACTTGCTCAGGGTCACAAAGTATGCAAGTGAGGGCTGTGGGATTTAAACCCAGGTCTCCAGGTTTGCAGCTCAGAGCCTTAAACCACTGCTCTATACTGCCTCCTAATCCAGAGACTAAGTCCCTACAGAAATGGTCAAGGACTCCTAGGGGCACTATGGATCTGGGGACGAAGCACTTTCTTGGGATAGTCCTCTGGGGGGAGTGCCTGGTGGTTGTCGGCTGGATTCAGAGTTGACACTTTGCAGCAAAAATGCAAAGTCTGGACCTCCTTGCCTTCAGGGTCTGGTGGTGCCCTTCTGCCCCAGGTTTGTAGCCTCACTGCTGGGTCAGGGAGATCCTTGTTTGCCCTGGACTGAGCCACTTCTTCCAGATGCTGCTCTGATAAAATGACCATGGCAGTGGTGTCCTGGTAGTGACATGACTGCCACAGGGGCTGGGAGCACCGATGCTGACACCCATTGAGATGGATATGGTGAGGTTCCTCCTGTTCTCTAACCTTGATGGAGTGTCTCCCCTGTGCCTCATCCACCAGAGACCCTGGATGGTGGGTCTGAACCTGCCAGAGACAAAGTCCCCTTGGAGGTTGACAGGGGCTCCTGGGGACTGTCTCTAACCGGGGTGGGGTGCCTCCTCAGGGCCTCATCCACTGGAGACCCTGGGTGGTGTGTCTGAACCTGCTAGAAACTAAGTCCCCCTGGAGGTTGACAGGGGCTCCTGGAGACTGTCTGTACCTGGGGCAGGGTGCCTCCCCAGGGTCTTGTCCGCCAGAGATCCTGGGTGATTTGTCTGAATCTGCCAGAGACTAAGTCCCCTTGGAGGTTAACAGAGGCTCCTAGGGACTGTCTCTAACTGAAGCGGGGTGGCTCCTCTGGGCCTCATCCACTGGAGACCATGGGTGGTGGGTCTGAACCTGCCAGAGACTACGTCCCCCTGGAGGTTGACAAGGGCTCCTGGGGACTGTCTCTAACTGGGGTGGGGGGCCTCATCCACCATAAAACCCTGGGTGGTGGGTCTGAAACTGCCAGAGACTAAGTTCCCCTGGAGGTGGAGTGGGGCTCCTATGGACTGTCTCTAACTGGGGCAGGGTGTCTCCCCTGAGCCTCATCCACATAGACCCTGGGTGGGTCGTCTGAACCTGCCAGAGGCTAAGTTCCCCCTAGAGGTTGACAGGGGCTCCTGGGGAATGTCTCTACCTGTGATGGGGTGCCTCCACTGAGCCTCATCCACCACAGACTCTGGGTGGTGGGTCTGAACCTATCAGAGACTAAGTCCTCCTCGATGTTTACAGGGGCCCCTGGGAACTGTGTCTGCCCAGGCTGGATGTGCCTTCCCAGGCCTACTGAGGCTAGGGCCCTGGGTGTTCGGTCAGAGCTCGGGCTCTGGAAGCCAGGAATAAGATCAAATTTGCTCCCCTGTGTCTGGGCTAAGTTCCATGAGGTTGGGTTCAGGGTATAGCTTCACCAGGACAAATGCGTAAAGGGGCCTTTGGGCATGACACTTGGGTTTTGACTGTGCAGAGACTAAGTCCTTACAGAGGTTGACAGTGGCTCCTGGGGACTGCCTCTGCCCAGGCTGGAGGTGCTTTCCTTGGGCCTCCTGAGGCTGGGACCCGGGGCATTGGATCAGAGCCTGGGTTCTGGAAGCTGGGAATGAGATCAAATTTGCTCCCCCCAAGTCCAGTCCGAGTTCCATGAGGCCAAATTCAGGGTATACCTTCACCTGGGCAAATGCATGAAGTGGTCTTTGGGCACAACACCTGGGTTTCGGCTGTGCAGAGACTAAGTCCCTATGGAAGTGGACAGTGTCTCCTGGGGACTGCCTCTGCCCAGGCCAGAGGTGCTTTCCCTGGACCTCCTGAGCTTTGGACCCTGGGCGATGGGTTGGAGCCCAGGCTCTGCAAGTCAGAAATGAGATCGAATTTGCTCCCTTGCATCCAGGCCTAGAGCCATGAGGTCGGCTTGAGGGTATGCTTTCACCTGGATGAGGGGGGGATGGGGCCTTTGGGGGATGACACTTGCATTTTGGCTGTGCAGAGACTAAGTTCCTTTGGAGGTTGACAGGGAATCCTGGGGACTGCCTCTGCCCAGGCTGGAGGTGCCTTCCTTGATCCCCCTTAGCTGGGTCACTGGCTGTTGGGTCAGAGCCCAGGCTCTGGAAGCCAGGAATGATATTGAATTTGTTCCCCAGAGGCCGGGCCGAGTTCCATGAGGTTGGGTTGAGGATATGCCTTCACCTGGTCGAGGGGTAAGGTTCCTTTGGGTACGACACCTGTAGGAAGGTTCCCAGACCAGATCGCCAAATCCTGGCTAAGGAAGTTTGCATGAGATCAGATTTGCCCCTCCCAGGCTGACCTGAGTTCCATGAGGTGGGGTTCAGGGTGTGTGTTTGCCTGGGCAAAGGGGTGAATGAGCATTTGAGCATGACTCTTATAGGCAGGTTCACAGACCAGATGTCCCAAGTGTTGACCAGATGGCCAAACCCTGGCTACGGAAGTCTGCATGAGATTGGATTTAACCCTCTTAGGCCAAGCCGGGTTCCATGAGGTCGTGTTTAGGGTGTGACTTCACCTATGCAAAGGGGCAAAGGCGCTTTTGGGCACAACTCTTACAGGCAGGTTCGAGGATATTTTGGTCAACATCTTTTTTTGATCAAGATGCAGAGACTAAGTCCCCATGGAAGTGGTCAAGGATTCCTAGTGGCACTCTGGATCTGTGGATGAAGCACTTTCTAGGGCTAGTCCTCTGGGGTGATGTTTTTGGCTGGGTTCAGAGTTGACACTTTGGAACAAAAATGCAAAGTCTATATCTCCTGACTTTCATGGCCTAGTGGTGCCCTCCTGACCCAGGTTTGTAGCCTCACTGCTAGGTCAGGAAGATCCTTGTTTGCCCTGGACTGAGCCCCTTCTTCCAGACACTGCTCTGAAGAAAAGACCATGGCCGGGGCATCCTGGTAGTGACCTTCCTGCCGCGGGGCTGGGAGCACCGATACTGACACCCACTGAGACGGACATCACAAGGTCCCTCCTGGTTGCTACCCTCGATGGGGTGACTCCCCTGTGCCTTATCTGCCAGAGACCTTGGGTGGCGGGTCTGAACCTGCCAAAGACTAAGTCCCCCTGAAGGTTGACAGGTGCTCCTGGGGACTGTCTCTAACCGGGACAGGGTGCCTCCCCCAAGCATTGTCCTCCAGAGTCCTGGGTGGTGGGAGTGAACCTGCCAGAGATTGTCCCCCTGGAGGTTGACAGAGGCTCCTGAGGACTGACTCTAACCAGGGCAGGGTGCCTCCCCTGGGCCTCGTCCTCCATAGACCCTGGGTGGTGTGTCTGAACCTGCCACAGAATAAATCCCCCTGGAGGTTTACAGGGGCTCCTGGGGGCTGTGTCTAACCAGGGTGGGGTGCCTCCCCTGGACCTCGTTCACCAGAGACCCTGGGTGACCTTGACAGTGTTTGCTGATGTCTGTGAATTAGGTGCCCAGACAGGCCAGCATTCTTGTGTCCTTTGTCCTTGTACTGCAGTCTATGCGTTTGTAGCAGATACTGTCTATTCGGGTGTCAGGTACTGTTTGTTATGTCCAGGACAGTGAGGATGTTTGCCCACAACAACCTTTAACAGACAACAAGGTCACCATAATACAACATAAATGCTAGACACACCCATAATATATACATTGATCAGATGTGCCTACAAAGAAAATCACATGGGGACATATTCATGAAAGGTGCGGATGGGATACGCGCCACATAAACCCAGTACATAGCCCATCCGCACCTGGCCATGCACACTATGCCCCCTGTGCCCCATTCACAACCCTGCTATGCCCCCCTATGTGTCTGGCACACCAGCTGAATGTGCAGCTCCATGTGGGGGCGGCCCAGGACAGGTGTGGGGGCGTGTTCACACTCCATGCCATTCATGATGGTGCAGTTGACTTGCACGGGGGGGGGGTGATGGCTACATCTTCTAAAGGCAGCTGTAACTGTTACACCCCCCCAGGTGCCTCTGCTGGTTGTGGCAGGGATGTTGGGGTCATCAGACCCCTCACTGCTTCCGCCCCTGTCGTTGGGGCACTGGGTGGGGGACTGGCATCTGGGGGTCCCCCACACCTCTTTGCTGTGTGTGTATGCACACCTGTCAGCAACATGATGCCTGATGGGTGCAAGGGATCCACTACAGGATCCGATTGGCTGCACGGCCTGGTCCGCAGCCCCACAGCGGACCACTCCTGCAAACCTGTGCACTGGGGGGAGGCAGTGCCGCATAACAGAGATGGGCGGGGAATGTTGTTCACGAATGCAGTCCCCGCGTGGCTGTCCGGCATGTGTGGAGCTACGCTGGGGGGATTCTTGCAATTCACGTGTACCCCCCACACATTTTCATGAATAGTGCCCATGGTGAGCAGTTGAGCAATATAATATCAACAACATACACAGTGAAGCAGGATATATAAATGTAAGAACACAGCAGCCAATCTTATGGGCATCCTTAACTAGTTCAGTAAAATAAATCAGATGCAAAAAGAAAAGGCAGCTTTCAAATGTTAACCTGCAAAAGTAAAAGAACAAAAAGAAACTTAGCTTATCAATCTAAAAGTTTAAAGGCAGGTTACCAAATTGGGGACGGGGGGTCAGAACAAAGATGCAAACACAAATAAGTGCTCTATTTCTTGTTTTAACTATCCAGTTTGACCAAAGCAATGAAAGACAGTCTTTCAAAGAGGGTCAGTTTTGCTAAAGCAGTGTGCTGTGTGAGCAGGGGAGAGGGGGCTGAATGCTTCCAAAACATGAAAAGTTAGCACTTGGCCTCCATTAATGCAGCAAAGACCAACACTTGAGGGGAATGCCTCAGTGGTTAGCGAGAGGACATGAGTATGCATTCCAAAGATTACCATTGTTCAAAATCCTGGAGCAGTCTGCCAGAGTATTATGCCACCAATCGGCAAGAGCAAGACAGCTCCAAAGGATATGGGGGCCCCGCATCCGCATGGGAGCATCGCCAGCATTTCAAATTCAGTGCTAAGGTCATGGAATGTAAAACCTGTGCCATTTTATGCCATCCATGAAAGATTTTTGAAGTGTATTAAATGACTCTTGGCATCCCTATAGGTGTAGTGAATCATAAGACATGTAGAATCCCAATGTATAAGGGGTATGGGGTGACCTAAATCACGTTCCCATTTGCCATTGCTAAACTCAAGGATGAATGGTTGGGCATCCTGGATTACAGAGTAGGTTTTACCAGCTCATTCCTTGGTGTTATCCAAGGTTGGTATCTTACACAACCAGAGCCAGGGTGATTGGGAGGCAACACCTTCTTGAGATTTTGAAGCATGGCACAGAGCCACAGTGGAGGAAGGACAGGGGAGACATGATCGAGACCTTCAAATTCCTAAAAGGAATAAACAAGGTGCAGGTCCAGGACCTGTTCCATATTAAAAATCACTCAAGAACCAGAGAGCACAACATGAAGCTAGAGGGGGGCAGATTCTGAGGCAACACACGCTAGTTCTTCTTCACCTAGAGAGTGGTTGAACCATGGACCTGCCTTCCACAGGAGGCAGTGGAGGCAAAAATGGTGGAAACTTTCAAGAAGGCGTGGGATAGCTACAAGGGCACCATAACACTGAAAATCAGTTAAGGGAAGGGGTAGGATTATAGGCAGACTAGATGGGCCACATGGCCCCCTTCTGCCATCACTTTCTATGTTTCTATGTCTATGTTAGAGTTGCAAATACCACCAGAAGTGTGACTGAGGAAGATCTGTTTTCTCCTGCAACTGTTAATTGGAGAGTAGGACATCAGAGTATGGGAGGGAAACATCAGGCACAGTATTAAATGCCTTTTGCTTTCCAGTCAGCCTGTCAGATCAGTTGGCATCCCATAAGGATGTTACAGTTGCGTCAAAGGTAAGGAAGGGGTCTGGGAGGAGCTCTGGACTGCCTGGGAACAGTAATAAGAGCCAATCATTGATTCTCGGCATGTACCATAGTAAAAATGATAGGGTGTGATACCACCCAATCAGGGAGTTAGCAACATAATACAGTCCTGATGCAAGGTACTGCCGCCACTGATGTCTCAATCCATACCCATTGGGGGGGAATTGGGAAAAGGTGGGACCAGCCACTGGTATGCTTGTCATACAATACGCTAACACATATCCTTTAAACCAAGGGAGGCCAAGGCCACCCCGACACCTGTGAAGCTGTAACTTAGCTCTACTTATCCAGGGTGGTATGCCTTCCCACAAGAAATGGTTGGTAAGACAATCAGTTTTATGACAGATTGTAGAGGGGATGGGGATTGAAAGATTACCAGTGACATAAGCAAATTTTGGGAAGGCAAACATACAGATGGCCTCAATTTTCCCCATTAGTGTGAGATGAAGTTTAAGCCATCTATGGATGTCCTGTTCCAATGCCAGTAAAAGTGGTGAATAGCGCACTAGGATTAAGTCGTGCCACGTAGTGGTAACCTAAACACCTAGACATTTGAATCCCTCCCCCACCCATTTGACCTTTGAATTGACACAGCAGGAAGTGGTACAGAGAGGACTGAGAGGGGAAAGAGTAGTCTTGTTTAGATTCATGGAAAAACAGGATAAGATAGCAAACTGACCAAGAATCTTTAAGGTTGGAGGAAGGGAATCCCCAGGAGATTCCAGTGTAACGAGTAAGTCATCCATGTAAGTACGAACTAAATAGGGATTGCCACTAATGAAGATACCACAAACATCATGCCGGGGTGGGGTACAGGTAGCCATTTCAGAGGAAGAAAAGGATCTGGGGTGATTGTCATGGGGGACATGAAACACTCTGCTTAGTGCTGTAAAGCAGCTGCCAAAGCAAAGCAAAATGTTGGGGTGCATGCTGAGGTGCATTGCAAGAGGAATCACCTCAAGGAGTGAGGAAGTCATCATGCCATTGTACAAGTCCCTGGTTAGACCACACTTGGAGTACTGTGTGCAGTTCTGATACCCATATTTGAAGAAAGACATCAAACTGCTGGGGGGGGTGCAGCGAAGGGTGACCAAGATGATCTTGGGCCTGGGGGACAAACTCTATGAGGGGAGAGTGGGGGAGCTCATCATGTACTCCCTAGAGGACAGAAGGGCGAGGGAGAACATGATAGAAACCTTCAAATACTTAAAAGGTATAAATAAGGTTACAACAGTGGGCATTTTCAACTTAATGGGGGAGGGGTCCACAAGGTGGCATGGTTTGAAATTAGTTGGGGGGGAAGATTTAGGAGGGAAATGAGGAGGCACTATTTCACAGAAAGGGTAGTGGCAAGGTGGAACAAATTGCCAGAGGAAGTGATCTCACTGAAAACTGTGGGCAGTTTTAAGATGGGATGGGACAGGGTCAAAGGGAGGGGCATTTATGTGGGAAGGTTGGGGAGGAGAGGAGGGTGGGGATGATCAATCTAGGGTTGAAATGGGTGGGGGGGCAGACAAAGGGTCCAGGGTAAGTAGAAAAAGGAGAGGCAAAAGGGGGCAACCTTGAAACATGCTACATTGAAGAGTAAAGGGAGCAGAAAGTGATAGTCAGGATTGTTGCTGTAGGGGCAGCATAGAGGTCAGGGATCCATTGCCCAAAAGTAGAACCAAAACCACACAATTCCAATGCATTGTGTATGTAAGCCCATTCAGTTAAAACAAATGTCTTAAAAAATCAACGGCCAAGACTGCCACTGGTTGAGAAGTGGATTGCGTAGTAAACCTTAGATTTGAAAGGGATCAGAGGTGATCTGCCCTGGATTTCCTCTTATGGAAGCCTGCTTGCATGTGGTGGATCAAATCAGGAAGGACTATCTCAAGCCTGGTGATGAGCGCTTTAGCAAAAATGTTGGTGTCCATGGAGATAAGGGAAATGGAATGAAAATTGGCACAGTCTAAGGGATCAGAGGACTTCTTGGGAATACTGTAAGTATGATGAGTATTTTGTGGAGGTGTGGGGGAGAGACGCCGAACTGAATGAGCTGCACTCAAAGCAGCGAGTAGAGGAGGGATGATTACATCTGACATTAATTGATATAGGTTGATAGTAAAACCACCAAGGCCCAGAGCCTTGCCCTTGGCTAATGAATGCAATGCCGAGCGAAGCTCGACCTCTGATATGGGAATATCCAGCTTATCCCAGAGATATGAAGAAAGTGTGGGCATAGGTGTATCCCCCAAAAGGTAACAAGAATGGACATGAGAAGAAGTATGGAAGAAAGCTGGAATGTACTGCATATATAACATAAGGACTTCTATTGTGTATACCTCTTGTATTTTATATTTTTTTTTCTTTGTTGTTCTACATTTTATATCTCCTGTCTATGTAATTGCGAACTGTATGTGTATGTGCCTCAGGACCTCCTTGTGAATGAGCTTGCTCAACGGAGTCTTTCCTGCAATAAACTTGAACTTGATGTATCAGTTTGGGAAGTGTACAGTAATTCATAAAAACGCTGCATGGTATCATTTATATCTGTGGGCTCTGAGGTGAAAGAACCATCTGTCTTACAAAGAGCAGGTTTTCAAGACTCGGCCTGTTGCTTACACAATTGGTAAGCTAATAATTTGCTGCCTTTCTTCCCAGATTCACAAATGTGATGTTTAGATCTGAGTAACTGCCACTCTGCTTTATGGGGGAGAAGTGAGTTAAGTCTGTATTTTGGTCCCACAGTTTGGGCTATTAGGGAAGACCTATGGGAGGTATTCTGTTTAAGTTCTGCCCTAGTTGAGCTAGCCTGTTAGTCACGGTGTCAGTTTCGACTGAACATTCCTTATGCTTAAGGGTGGAGTAGGCTATAATCTGGACCAGCCCTGTATATAATGCCTCAAAGGCTTCCCAAAGGGTGCTGTGAACCAACTAAGCAGGATTGTTGGTCTCAAAATAAAGAGCAGCCCCCGAGGATCCTCTCCTTAAAATTAGGATCCACCTCTGATAGGGGATTACATCACCAGTGGGTGGAGCTGAGGTTAGAACCAGGAGAAAGAAAGCAGAGGGCTACTGGAGCATGGTCAAAAATAGTAATGCATTCTATGGAGGGGGAAGAGAGGCCAGGAATAGCCACCACATTGACCAGACAGTAGTCAGTGCAGACATGGGTATTGTGAACTCCAGAATAACAGGAGTAATCATGAGCAGTCAGGTTGTTTTGTCACCATATATCAACCAGACCCCATTCTTCCATCATCTCTTGAAGTTTTGTTCAAGATCTGGGCGTTGGGAGTATATTTGTACTTATCAAGAAAGAGGTCCAGAACTAAATTAAAGTCACCTTCTAAAAGCAGGGGAAGGTGCTCTTCTCCCATGGCATCAACAAGGACCTGGCTGAGGCTGGGAAAAATGTCTCCATCATCAGTGTTGAGAGCATGAATGGAGGCTATCAAAACTTGACCACCGGGTTATCCCATTTCACCAATTAGCTAGTGTCCCTGGGTATCCACTATAGTATGCTCAATAGTCTAGTTAAAAGCCTGGCTCACTAAAATCTTGACTCCTTTCAACTTACTGGATGAAGAACTATGTGCAATTTGACCCACCCAACCATTAGGTATCCATGACGTAGTTTTCCCAGTGAGGTGAGGTCTCTTAGAGAAGGGCAATATCAGACCATAGGGATTTCAAATATTGCAAGACTTTAGTTATTTTAATCAGATAATTAAGACCTTTGATGTTCCAAGATACTAATCTCACCAGTGGAATCAAATCTGATTGCGTCCTAGTACACTAGTAAAAGAGGCAGGGAGGGTAAAAGGGCATCCACAGACAGGATATACTGGATCTGATTATTATGTTTGGAAAGGGCCACTGTCCACCAATATAAAATGAAGAATTTGAATAGGGCAAGGCACCAGGGCCAGGTTGTTATAATATCAAACTTAAAATTCACCAAAATACAAAATGCGAGGAAAAACACATAATCGGAGAACTCTGGCAAGCTGCTGTAGAAACAGAAACAATTTAACAAGCAGTCCAGACAGCCAACCAGGGAGACCAGTAACAAAATGTGATCACTCTAATGAGAGGTACTCCAACTGTAATCATGGAAGGAGGAATCAATGACCGTCAATCCCGGACTATAGAGGTACTTGCAGAGGGTGGGAAAGAAGCACATACAAAACAGCCCGTATCCCAGCTCTAGTACTGATAGCCTTTGTGTATGCTCCAGTTCAATCCAAACTGAGTGTCAGAGCCAATAGTGGGTAAGAAACAAAACAGCTCGAGAAGAGCAGCAGGACTTAAGAGAAGGAAGTAAGAGGAAAGGTAAGAGAAAGAGATTAACAAGTACATAAGTACATTAGCCAAGGGGAGGAGGAGAGGGAGGGAGGGAGGAAGGACAGAAACTGTATCCAGCAAGGGCAGGAAGCAATAACCTCATCATGCTGAATTTACCAAAGGCATGTACCCGACATGGAAGGGCTGCAATCAACTACTTTCTGCGCATCTGGAACTCTCTACAAAAAGACCCTGAAGCTGAGCACTTTCATTCCTGCAGTCTCCTTCAAAAAGCTGTACCTAAATCTTTTCCCAGAGATATGCAACTGCTTCCACAATTCCTAGCCCCTTCAGACCCCTTTTCACCCCTGCCCCCATTAGATTCCCCCTCCCTTATCTGTTCAGGCATTCATCCATTAACTTCGATACTATCTACCTCCTAAACCCCTACTCCTTACTTTTTTTCTATATTTGCTCTGGTGCCCATTACCACTGTTTAATTGCCTTGTATATATGTGCATATTATTTTATTTGCTCATTCTTGCTTGTTTATTCTTAAAAAAGTCTTTGTTATTGTACTCATTCTATATTTGTATATATGTGAGTTTATACCCTTTTGTTGCTTATGACCAATCAGGTCCATCTTGTAAATGAGCTATGCTCAATGATGTTCGCCTGAATAAATAAAGATTTTGATTGATTGATTGATTGGAAGCTCACCCACTAGCTCCTGAAAGACCAAACTGAGGCTGATAAGAGGAAGAAGGAAACGTGAAAGGAGAAAAGCAGCACCACAGGGCGCCACTATCCGAGGTATTATCATGCCATAGATCTGCCTGCAAATCAAGAGAAGAAAGCATTCAAAGGAATTCACCCAGCTCCCACCCCCCACCCACCATTAACAATCAAAGTGGCCTAATGAACTCACAGTAAACACATTAAAACATGAAGAAAGACCAGTAATGCATGTAATAGGCTATGAAACGGACACACCGCATTCCAAAATTAGCCCTACTAATATTCCAGCATTGAGTAAGAAGTCACTATAATGCTGACCCCATCAGGCAGGCAGGTCAGAAAGTCCATTTCCTGGGAAGGGGGGAGTCCTGTTGTGTATGTGGTAAAGCATCAGGCCCAGGGTGGGTGTCCATATCACACATACCCCATTCGTGGAAATCCGAGAAGGAGCAAGAAGGCTTTCTGTAGATGTAAGTTGATGTGGGTGGTCCTGAGATGAGAGTTCTGGAGAAACTCATCCATTTCAGGTGAAACTTCCTCTCGGGCAGCCTTGACTGGAGAAGGAAATAGAGTGTATCGATTTAACTGGGTACTGGGAGTCAGGTCCCAATAACACAGCCAACTACAGTCCTGCCCTAGAGGTGAAAGCCAGCGATCATGCAGTTCAGGATGGATGGCACCAGTCTTATGTCAGCAGTGGGGAGTGCAGGTCACGTCCCTTTGTTCCCTGTGAGGTTCCATGCTGGTGTCACCAGAAAATTGGCCAGGGTGTTCTTATTGCTGTATCCGCACTGGATATGAGTACCATTCAGTGGGCGGTCCCTTCCGCGGAGTAGCGCTTGAGTCCCTCTTGGACCTCCTGGGGGGGCAGGACCAATGACTGTATGTGGCCACCATCTATGTATGAACAAGTGGGCTTCCTGAAAGTTTTTACACTTATGCCTCTTATAAAAATTAAAAAAACTGGAGAGCCCCCCAGAATCAATAGGAAAAAACAACTTCTTGAAGAGCTGCTTACATAGGAGTAAACTCCTGCTGTTTTTGGGCCACCGCCACAGGAAAAGTCCTGATAAAGTGAGATCTTGTAGCCCATCTGCTTAAGTGTGCTTTTTTCTCTTGCTAGACAAAGAAGGCTTCCTCAGTGGAATAATGCAGTAGATATGAAATGATAGGGCGAGGTCGTGAGCTGGAGTTTGAAGGTGGTCCGTGAATGTGGTGGGCTGGCTCAGCTTCTAAGTGTCCCTTCCCGGCCAGGATTACCAGCTGAGGCAACATTTTACAGAGGAAATGCTCCATATTAGGCCCCTCAACTCCCTTGGGGACTCCAAGGATTCAAATGTTGTTATGGCATCCCTGATTCTCCTGGTCCTCCATGCTTTCCCAGAGATGGTCAAGCCGTAGCTCCGGGTCCTCAAGGCAACATAATATTAGGAGATGGGTGTCATCCAAGTCAGCGGTGTGCTGCTCAAGTGATTTCATCTGATCCTGCAGGGAATGTACATCCTCGGAAGTAGAAGCTTTTCCGGCTTTGAGGACCAACATATCAACCACTAAAGTTTCAAGTAATGAGGTGATGTAGCTGAGGGAGGGTGAAGTGCTGGTATGTGACTGGGCTGCTGTTAAGGCCCGTGATGCCATGATGTCCACAGTGACTGGGGGAATAGCATACTGCATGGGCCATGAAGCTAACTTAAACCTGATGTAGCTGAATTACCAGCAGATAGACCATCTACGTGGATGCCAAGCAGTAGGTAGTGACAAAACACAGGGTAAACATGGCACTTGGAGGTCTTACCAGAGGTGAAAATGAGCATCAATAGCGAGGGCTGAGGTGAAGAAACAGGTTCAGGCAGCCATCTTGATGGGGCTCAAACCATGCCCACTATATTAGATTTCTGTTTTTATGTGCTGTATAAAGGCAAGGCAAGGCAATTTTATTTCTAAGGCACCCAATCCCGGAGGCTCTGGGCGTCATACACAAGAAAAACAGAATACAAAATACAGAATACAAATACAGAGATAAGTGCAAGTAGCAAAATCTTTAAAACAACATTCTTAAAAGCATAAATAAAAAATATAAATAGCTGAGGATAGGGTAGGGGGAGATGGCTTAATCCCCAAAAGCCTGACAAAAGAGATGGGCCTTAAGCCCCTGCTTAAAGGCACAAATTGGGGGGGGGGCCTCCCAGACAGCAGCTGGAAGTGTATTCCACGGGTCAGCCCAGAGACTCTGAATGCTCGGTCACCAGAGGTCTTGAGCCAAACCCTGGGAACAACCAGGAGACCCTCGAAACAAAGTGGAGGGAGCAGGCAGAGGTCACAGGCAACAGGAGCTCAGGCAGGTAGCCAGGATCCAGCCTATATAGGGCCTTATAGGTGAGCAAGCCCACCTTGAAAAGGACCCTTCACCTGACCAGCAGCCAGTGCAGAACATGCAGAACCGGAGTCACATGGCATGACCAAGATAGTCCCACCAGTAATCGGGCCACCACGTTCTGCACCAGCTACAGCCTGCAGAGGGTCCCTCCCATGACCCCAAAGTAAAGAGTGTAACAGTAGTCGAGTCTGTAGGTCACAAAGACATGTACTAGAGTTGGCAGATCTTCGGGCAGAATGAGAGGCTTGATCCTGGCGGTGTTCCTTAAGTGGTAAAAACCACTCTTCATAACAGATGACACCTGATCTTCAAAGGTCAGTCTGCTATCCAGGATCACACCTAGATTTCGCACCTTTGGGGAAGTGACCAATGGAGCAGACCCTAGGAAAAGACCAGTCTCCGCTCCAGGTAGCAACCCATCACGCCCACAACCCGACTCGATCACTAGCACCTCTGTCTTGTCCGGATTGAGTCACAGCCAGCTTGAAGCCATCCAGTCATTGATTTTAGCCAGACAGGCGTTAAGCACATCAACCACACCAGATGTCCTGAGGCAAATGCCAAATACAGCTGGGTGTCATCTACATAGCAGTGAAACTCCATGCTGTACTGTTGAGTGATTTCACCCAGAGGCAGCATATACACTATGAACAGCATCGGTGACATGATCGAGCCCTGTGGAACTCCACAAGACAGAGGCACTGGAGAGGAGGAGAAATTCCCCATCACTACCTGCTGCACCCTGTCTGAGAGATAGGACTCAAACCATCTGATGGCAACATGTGAGTCCACAAAATTCACAGAGTCGATCGAGAAGCAAAATGTGGTCCATGGTGTCAAAAGCTAAAGAGAGATCGAAGAGCACAAGAACTGACCTGTCTCCTCTATCTCTAGCTCTGAGTAAGTCATTGTGCACCTTGACTAGTGCAGTTTCTGTGCTGTGTCTAGCCTGAAAACCCAAGTGAAATGGCTCATAGATGTCAAAGGACAGGAGCTGATCCTCAAGCTGCTGTGCTACCAGTTTCTCAATAACCTTGCTCAAAAAAGGTAGGTTGGAGATAGGATGGTAATTTGCTAGGATGTCTGGGTTGAGGGACGTTTTCTTTAGGAGAGGTCTCACCAGTGCCTATTTCAGAGGAGCTGGGAACACCCCCCTCCACCATCGAACACCTGGCTATCTGAGTGAATACTAGGCCAACAACCTCGGCACATCCCATCAAGAAACACGTCGGGGCTGGGTTCAATTCAGAAGATGTATGCTTCAGCTCTAAGATCTCCTGAGTCACCTCAGACACCTTCACTGGCCTAAACTATTCCCAGGCAGGCAGAGTTCCTCTACTCCCAGCACAGACCGGCAACTGCGAGGCAAAAGCCTACCTGATGGAATCCCCGACCAGATAGCCAACACCCTGTCAGAGAAGAACAGAGCAAACTCCTCACACAAGGATGATGAAAAGGCTTTTTTTTTGGCTGAAAACAGGACAGATGAAGAAGCCTGTCCACAGTCTGAAAAAGCTGAGTAGGTCTGTTCCTCCCTGCCGCAATCTCCCTGGACTGGAACTCTGCCTTCTTTTGGGAGATTACCTCCTGGTACTCACAATAATGGGTGTGCAGGACCAGTTTGTCAGCATCTAGCTGGGACCTCCACCAGCAATGCTCCAACTTCTGAACCTTGATCTTCATCACCTTGAGATTCCCATCAAACCACAGGGATCTCAAGTGAGAAGATCTGGATTGTATGTGAACTGGTGTGATGGCATCCAGAGCTTCAGACACCACCTTATTATAGGTGGCCACTGCCTCCCCAGTGCCAATCGCACAAGCCGCCTCAACCTTAGATAGGTCAGCTACCACCAGAAGTCCTTCTGGGTCTAGTCCCCTTAAAGGGTGATTGCTAACCATCTCCACAGGGACAGGACTATCAGGGGGTGGGGCCCCAAACATGAACTCCACAGTGCAGTGATCAGACCAAAAGACCGGATCAATCCTGAGGTTATCAGCCCCAAGACTGAGATAGAACACCAGATCAAGTGTGTGACCATGCTGGTGGGTCACAGAAACAACTGCTTGTGTCAGGCCCAGTGAAGACATTAACTAGAGGAGGTTGTAAACGAAACACGAGGATTCGTCATCGACCCAGGCATTGAAGTTCCCCAGGATTATACACCTGGGGGTCTCCAACACCTGGTTGACAATGAAGTACATTACCTCCTGCAGGAATTCTCCCCCCGGCCCAGGCGGGTGATAAATGAGGAGAATCCTGCAGCCTATAGGGTCATCACTAACCACCCTGAAGAAGTAGACTGAATGCTGTGAAACATTGGTGGCCACAAGATGGTGAACCTGTAATGATTTAGCATTATTTTTTATTTTTATTCTGTGGTAACTGGGTAAGGCCTACTAGGCACAGGTGCCTGTTTTCAGGGGCAACCCGGGAGCACTGGGGAGGTTAAGTGACTTGCTTAGAGTCACACAGTATGCAAGTGGAGGTTGTAGGAATCAAACTCAGGTCTGTCTGGATGTACCAAGCTCATTCGCAGCTTGTTACTCTAACCTCTAGGCTATACTGCCAGCCCCAGGACATTAGACATTTAGTCCTAAATAAATATAATACAGCCAGTGTGGTTAGTAGCATTATGTAATTCTTCTCTAAATGTCACCACAGTGAATAGTACTGTTGCTCAGCCTGAAATTTCAGATCTGCCTAATCCAATGAAGGGTACGCACATGCT
Source organism: Neoceratodus forsteri (assembly GCA_016271365.2). Taxonomy (NCBI): domain Eukaryota; kingdom Metazoa; phylum Chordata; order Ceratodontiformes; family Ceratodontidae; genus Neoceratodus; species Neoceratodus forsteri. The sequence continues at coordinate 871,446,119 of CM057456.1, forward strand.
TTTCTGCAGCTCAGCCTCTTGGTTGAACTCCTGACACAAATTCCTGTCAAGATTTCCAGTCAACACATTCAGAGCCTGGAACTGACATGCCTGCCCAGGACTTCAGTACTTGGCAAAGGGGCTGTCTTGCTTAAGCACCATTTCTGCAGAGGATGTTGGCCACTTCTTCTGAAAGACCCTGCTTCCAGTATTCACCTGGTAGATAGCCCTGTCATCAAGGCCCTGTGTGACTGGCTGCCTCCTCTTGAATTATAAGGCCCCCTGTGAAGTGAAGAGGATCCTTGAGGGATTTTCAGCTGAAGAATTACTGCACAGCTCACACCCTTCACCACTGGAAGCACACCGGAACAACAGACACAGTTTTCAGCTGCACAGCCAGGATCACGGAAGAGGGCACTTGGAAGTAACAGCAACAGGTATTAGAGATCAGCTGTGAGTTCAAATCTAGGGCCCACCAACATGCAACTGGGTTAAATAGTTGGGGCTATCATTCATTGGATAGTTTCCTGGGCAAAGACTCTATAAATGTAGTATACATTCAGTAGAACAGCCTCCACAAGTTCAAGTGCGCCAAGCACTAACTATAAATTGTTGTTTGAGTTTTCTGTGCTTTTGGGATCCCCAGCCTCAACCAATCTACATCACAACTGCACTACTTCACTCCATGCCTGCAACCTGATATGTGTGCACACTATAAAGATTGTCGGAGTGCCCATAGGGACTCTGGGAAACTGATGCACTAACGAGGAGAGATTATGGGTACGCCGACTGTTGTAGGGTGGAGAGAGAATTTTGTTGGGGACTGCCTTTTGCTATTGTCTGTTATTGTCTTGCTTTACATTACCCTTTTTGCCCCTAGAAACTGATTCCCGTTTCCTCTCTTAAAACCCTTCTTTACTATTTGTGCCATGTATACTGTCTCATTTGTTGTTTCTGTGCTGCCATGTGCTTACTGTGTTGTATGTTAATGGTTATTATTAAATAGGGGTATTGGGTTATATGCTGGTAGGATACCCTGTCACCATGAGTGGGTACATTTTAATTTCTTTTGGATAAGCACCCTGGAATCCTCTGTCTAAAGAATCCCATCAGGAGGAGGTACTGCATCACTGGCAAATCCCAATAACATCATAAATCTAGGCCTTATCCACCTGCAGACTTAATGACTCAGTTACTCCCTTGCAAGTATGTGGCAGCCTCATTCCCCTCGGGGGTGATTAAACTTGCAGATAGCATGGCAAAGGCACTGAGTTTAGTGCCAGTTGGGCCTTCTGACCTTTCAGCAGACCCTGCCAGTGTTGATATGAGATGGGACAAGTGGCTAAATAGTTTTGTGCTGTTCCTTACTGTCTCAGGAGTCACAGATGTATCTCAGGAACTTTCCCCTGTTGCTGCACCTGTAGTGTCTTGAACTTCAAGATGTTTTTGCAACTCTTGAAAATACAAGGGAGGACAGAAATTTTGATGTGACTGTTCAGAAATTAACTCACTCTTTCAAGTCACAAACAGATATTCCTAATGAGAGGCATTCATTCAGGCAGGCATTACAAAAAACATGTTGAATCTGTTGGCCCAGTCTCTTGTAACCCAGAAAATCAATTAAGCAATTACATGGTACCACAGATAATTAAATGATTTGTTGCAGGGAGCTACCTTGGATTTACTCATGCCACCAGTTGTCTGTGATGGGTCTGGCGATATGGAGACCTCATGTAAATCACTGAAGAGCATGGGGAAGCAGGGCCATCACAACACACCTCCACTTCACAGCCTTTCCGTCCAGGCGGCCACAACCTGCGAGTTGTCTCTGTGCAGGGTCTGGATCCCCAAAGCCGGTCTCTCGCCGAAGAACAGTCTCCAGTGCAACACAGTTGGCCTGAGCTGGTTTGGCAAAGGCCCAGGCTCGATGAACACTTTGGAAAAGTTCAGTTTGTTTTGCTAGTGAAGCCTCCAGCTGGCCTAACAATCCGGTCATGGGCAAAACAGGCCTCGACCCACAAATTCCATTCTGCACATTTAACAAGAACAACATTAACTTTTCTTCACACAGTATGTTTCTAAGCTGGTTGCTATTGCAGTTGATTCACTGAGCAAACCTCTCCATTCTCAGTTCAGACTCGCACAACCTCTGGGCCAAACTCTTCACAGGAGCTTCCTCTTGGTCCAAATCTCAGGCTGTACCTTCAAATATATCAGATTCTTCTGCTGCAGTTCACATGATAGTCACAATTTGGATTATTTCGATCATTGCTATAGGCAGTCCCTAACAGGAGAACCCCAGCAGGGAGGCAAGTCAGGCCTCTCCCCGTCGATTCCCCTAGGCTCCTTCCTAGGAGCAGCTGCTTGATACCTTGCGCTGCTCATTCTTCAAGCTCTAATTCTAACTGAACCACTGTCTCTTAACAGTTCTGGACTTTCCCTTGGTTTCAAGGGCTCTGGTTGGCTGGGGAAGCTGTCAGTCACAGTTTAGTTGCTCCCATCAGTTCAGTTTAGGCGCCAACCTAAAAACTACAGTTTTCCTTCTCACAAGGCACTTGAACTAAGGACCCTTCAAGGTCCCATGAGTCCAACTGGTCCAAATGCTGGAAGTCCCGGACCTAACATGGTGGCTTTCATACTACGTAATCTGTCTGTTGCCTAGGATTGAGTTGAATTGTATTAGTACCTCTCTTTATGTAATTGTGCTACACTGTATGTAGTGGTATTATGGTATTATGTTTTTGCTTGTTCTCCCCCACTATGTAACCCCTCCCCAAGGACACTTCTGGAAACGAGCTGTTTATAGCTCATGTTGTCTTTCCTGGTGAAACCTTTCAAATAAATAATAAATAAACACACTGGCCGAAGTCTTAAAGGGACAGGTGAGGAGGCACAGCATGGCTCTTTCACATAAATCAACCGAATTAAAAAAATATCCTTGGATTCACTGTCTAAGAAGAACTTCTGCCTGGCATTGGGCATGGATGGAGCCCAGGAAGACATTAAGGTAAACTCCAAATTGGTAGAGAGGTTACAATAATATAGAGGATAATGTAGGTCTTTGGTTAATACCCACACTGTAAACACTTCGAGAGGTTGCCATGACAACATTGTAAATCTCGAGAGTGCAGCTCGAGAGGTTTTCAGATGTCATGGCAACCTCAAGAAGTGTTTTCAGTGCGGTTGTTAAGCAAGGACCATACATTATATTTTATAGTGTATGGGCTACCAAGATTGTGTAATCGTGGATTGAATTACTTTACTTTAGAAAATAGGCAAATAAATTCCTGGGCTTTGATTGGCTGATAGCCCTGGAAACATGGGAGTCTTTCAGACAACAGAGCCCTGGTATTAATAGTGCCAGTCCCAACCAACCTAATAACCATTATCATTGTGCCAATGGAATGTTGAATTTTAAATGCCCACCATTTTGTTTCTCCTGCTTAGCGAGGGCTGACACCCAGCCCTGGTCCTCCAACCACCTCCTATCCCTCTTAGTCTACCGCCACAACCTGACATAATTTTTTTTCCTCATCCCCATTCCTGAACACAGACTGTCACCTCTAGTAGCTATCGTAATGTTCCTACTTCTCAGTCCGCAGTCTGACACTTTCCTGCAGTGGGTTATTAATCGGCACTGATGCTGATCAGGTAAATCCTGCCTGGTACTCGGGGAGTGCTGTGTTTATTGTACAATACAGTAGCTGCTTTGAAATTGAGCAGCCAGGCCTGCCTCGAGTTATGCTACTAGACTCTCTCCCCCTCGTTCTTTACAGCACCACTGACGGGGGTTAAGTCAAATAAAGATCAGGCACACACAAAAAAGGAACACAAAAATAAGCAGTCCGATCGGCTTCTTAGTGGAAGAATTGTTGGCTGCCATGCCCCCTGCCCCCCCAACTTGGCCTCACTTTCATTTTATATATTTAAAACATTTTAAAAAATAACATAGAAACTCCTACTGGTGAAAAAATAATACATTAACCTGACATTTTCTTCATCGGTTTGCCATCACAATCCCTCTTGATGACACATATCCCCGGTGATGCTGATCCACCTGAGACACAGAAGTGCAACACAGGTTATTGACAAGGGGCTGTCTCATATGGTCATCGCAACAAATTTAAAATCGAACAGCCCTAAGGTGTTAAATATAGGAAAAAAAAACATTTAGAACATTGCTGTGCCACAGTATGCCTCTGGGTCTCCATTTCCTGATTTTACTTTGCGGGGTCATGTAGGGCTGCGCGCCTAACAGTAGCAAGTTCCGAGGTGGTAAAAAGACTCGTAAGTAGGGCAGAAAACTTTTTTTTCTTTCACTAAACAGTGATGTAAAGAGACTGCTGGGTGGGGACTTTACAATAAACTGTATTGTTCTGGAGGAGTTGATACTGGGGGTTGGGGGGTTGGCATAGATGAGAACAAGAGAACGGCTTTGTGGGGAGTGGCAAAAGGAGATGGAATAGCCCAGAAAGGGTGGGACTACTTTATAGGACAAAGAAAAAAAACTTCATTCTTACCCTATTTTTTTATTGTGCCTTTAATTTTTTTAAATCCCACATAAAAGTCCCACAGATAGCTCATTTTCTAAGTGCAATAATACCCTCCAGGGTGGGCGGTATTACTCCCCTGGGTGGTCCGGTATTCCCCAATACTGCCCACCCTGTAAGGTATTATGGCTTACTTACTGAATTACTTTACAGAACATTGATTGTTGTGAGCATTCTGTTTTGTTATGTAAGTACGTAGTAAATAAGCTTTATTTATAAAGCACCTTTCAAATACCATGGATATGACATACTCAAGAAGGGTTAACAACAGAGTAATGTCATAACGATGGCATAACAAGGTTGTAATTTCCTGGATTTCAGTTAATAATAAGGGCTCCCCATACATTATAAAAGAGTTAACCCTTCCTATGGAGTGTGTGTCCAGTACAAATACAAAATAGGATACAAAGAGCTACCAGGAGTCACCTGAAGAGGATTGCTTGATTTTTCTCTCTGTTTCTTCTCTCTATTTGCTAAGGAAGTATCATACTGGAGCTACTGGGAGAGACAAGGGGGTTAGCCCACAGCCAACTTAAATCTGATTGGATCGTGCATCACCCTGTAGGATGGACAGGGAATATCCCATTGGTTTTGACTGCGGAGCACTATAAAGTGTACTCAAATAATCACCTTTACCAGGTGAGTAAATACCATTGTTTGGCTGCCTAATCCCAGTTATTGCAAGTGTTTTTTTTTTCTTTTTCATCTCCTCAAAACACTTGTTCCTTTAGGAAAAGTGCAGCAAAAAGTAATGCGTGTTCATTGCCAGAGCTAAAATGAATGTTGCCTCTGGGAGAAGAGAGTGAATAATGGTACCCCACCTCTATCCCATGCCATGCAACCACTGGTGTTGAGTGGCACCACTTTGTTCACCTCATGCTAAGCTTGCCTTGGTGAGTAGAGGCATCTCCTCACTCTGTTCTATACTAAGTATGTCCAGGCGTTCAGTGGCATCCCCTTCCTTACCCCATCCTGTGCTAAGCACTTCCAAATGTTCTATGGCATCCCCTTCCTTACCCCATCCCATGCCAAGCACTCTCAAGTGTTCTGTGGCATCACCTTCCTTAACTTTATCCCATAACAAGCACTCCTGGGTGTTCTATGACATCCCCTTCCCTAATACCTTCCCATGTGAAGCTGTCCTTGATGTTTAGTGGCAATCCGTCATTCACCTCTATGTATGCCAGTTACTCCCTGCTGCCCAGTGGGCCCCCCTTTCACCCTTACTCATACCAAGCAATCCCTGGTGTTGAGTGCCACCCCATCTTGCTTACCATGAGCAAAGCATACCCTGTTGTCTAGGGGCAAATGTGGTTGCACACCAAAGGTATATACCTCACTAGGTATCTACGATATATATATAAATATATATATATATATATATATATATATATATATATTTATAGATGGATATATATATATATTTTACCATGCAGTACTGATTCTTTGGCTTGCTGCTCAGTTTTGCATTGCACTGTAACACTGGAGCACTTTCTTATATGGACATGATGGGCTTGTAAACTGTGTGAGCTGATTTTATTTGCTGCCCATTCCGATGCCTGTTCCATTTTTGCATATGTCCACTTTAATTAGACTGCTACAGAAGTAGTAAAAATCTTTATTTTTATACAGTAATTGATGGTACATCACACCATTAGGACTTGTGGTCCTATTTACAAGATGGTCCAGTAGTTACAAGTTGTGGTGACTGGTAAAATATTGACTGTCCTTGTGTGTGCTCACCATCTGCTGTTGTTTGCCTGCTGTCTAGTTACACTACCCTTTCTAACCATGTCCCAAGCAAAGCCCTCTCTGGATTCCAATGGCACTTTCTCCCTTTCCCTCCCTTATGCCAGGTAGTCTCTGGTGTCCAGTGGCATGTCCTACCTCATAACATCCCATACTAAACTCTTCTTGGTGTCCAGTGTCACCATCGCACTTCTCGCCATCCTGTACTAAGCACTCACTAGTGCAAAGTAGCACACTCCTCACCATGGGCCAAGTACATCCATGTGTGGAGTGGCACCCTCCTTTGCACCTTATGGCAAGCAATCTCCTAGGTATTCAGTGGCACCAGTCCCATGCCAAGAATTCCCTGGTGCCCAGTGGACACATTATTCCATGCCAAGCACTCCCTGGTGTCCAGAAGCACCAGTCTTCCTATGCCAAACACTCCTTTATCTCCAGTGATCCACACAACTTATCCTATTCCATGTCAAACACTCCCTTGTGTCCAGTGCCCCCCAACTTACCTGATATCATGCCAAGCACTTCCTGTGTCCAGTGGCATCCTCTGCCCTCCCTCCTTCTCATGCCAAGCATATACTGATGTACAGTGGAACCATCACCCTCATTGTGTTTCACTCCAACCACTCCCTGGTGTCTAGTGTCACCCCCCCACCCTATCACATGCTAATCACTCCCTGGTGTATAGTGACACACCCCTCCCTCACATCCCAAATAGTCCATGGTGTCCATCAGCGTCCCTCCCTCTCCCTGTCCCATGTCAACCACCCCCTGGTGTGTAGTAACATCTCCCTTCCACACCATGCCCCATATCAAGCAATCACTGGTATCCACTGGCACCCTGTCTCATACTAAGCAGTCCCTGCTGTCTGTTGACACCCCACTCTCTCACTGTCCCATTCCATGTACTCCCTGTTGTTATGTGACACACCCCTCCCTCACCCCATGCCAAGCATACTCTGGTGTCCTCACCCTGTCCTATGCCAAGTACTCTTTTGTATTCAGTGGCATCCTCCTCCCTTGCCCTATTCCATGCCAAGCACTCCCAGGTGTTCAGTGGCACCCCTTCCCTCATCCAGTCCTACACTAAGCAGTTATTGTTGACCATTGGCACCCTCTTCCTCACTCCTTCCCATGCCAAACATTATCTTCTGCTCAGCAGTACCCACTCCCACATGCCAAGCAATTTCTGGTGTCCAGTAGCATCACCTGCTGCTCCAAGCATATTTTGGTGTCCAGTAACACTCTTTACCATGTCATACACTCCTTGGTGTCCAATGGCACCATCAGCACTCACCTCCATCCCACGCAGGGCACTACTTGCTGGTCAGTATCACCCCTCTCTCTCATGCTGTACTATGCTTCACCCTCCATAGTGTTCACTGGCATCCCCTCACTCTCCCTATGCCATGCCAAACATTTCTTGGTGCCTAGTTTCCCCTCCTTCTCCCTGTGCTATGTCAATCATTTACTGGAGTCAAATTGCACCCCTTCCCCATTTCAATCCCCCCTCATACACTGATGGAACTGGAACAGCCCTCCTGTTACCTCCTTGACCAGCTACTCTGTCAAGAAAAAGTGCTAAACCACTATTATACTAAAATAATAGTTTAGCATTACATTATTTTTAATTAGAAGGCAGCTAGTTGAGGAGGTGATGTGAGGGCTATGTTCAATAATTCTTACTTTAAGGTGCCTGGTAATTTTACCTTTGAAAGTGTCATCATGGAGTATTTAAAAGCATTGATGACATTTTCAGATTCTAAGGAGACTAGGACCCTACGTCATTATAGCCAAAGTAATGTGGTGCTGTAGCAATGACTGTTGGGTAAAAGCTGACAGGTTCATGAGGTACTCTGCCCTTATGCAACATTTATGCATGGAAAAGCCCCTTCGGCAGGGAAAGGTGCATGCAAATTACTTGCTGCAGCATGCTTGGGGCCCACTCTGTGCAGCAGAGATTCAACTGGGACTTGAGTCTTATCTTGAGAAAATAACCACCACAGCATTTTCAGATAGAAAATCAGACAATATACTCCTGCAGAATCCTCAGGTGTGAGGTGAGGGACGGCCAGTCAGGAGTAGTCATAAGTGGGATATATATCCCTGAACAACATGTACTGCATCAGTGCTCCAGATTGAAGATTTGTACAAACCAGCCTGCCAGCCGGTAGGGGTTTCAATCTCTGCAAGGGCAGTGTGAGCTCAACAAATCAAGCTAAGAATGCCTGCACAAAATTAAATGGGCTAACTGGGCAGCAAAACCAGGCTTCACAAGAGGATTACATGACCGTAATTTTTATTTTTTTTAAAAGGCAAACTTGCCTGACTGGAATAGCTGCTGCCAGAGGTATACATGGGGGTGACCCTGGCCCAGCTCCCCCCTCCTTATGATCCCCTCCAAACATTTTTTAATTTTGATTTTCAGCCATGAAAGGCTGGATTGTTGTACTGTGCTGTGCTGTGCTATGGTTGGTCTGTGCCTCTTCTGCAGACAGCCTGCCCAATCAGTAAGTAATATTCAGACCCCACCACATACTGACCTGATGGTGGTTTAATTGAGTGTAGTGGCTGGGCTGGTCAAACAAGACTCTCAGTTCATTGTGCTTGTGTCCCACTGACATGTCTGTTCCCTGACTGATCACAGATGGATCACATAACTTTTCTATGCTGGACAGCGGGAGAGACTCTACTGGCTGACATTTGGGTGGGAATTGGGATCGGAGGGAAGGCTGAGTCAGGTCATGGATGATCGGCAGACCAGACTGTGTACAGTAGACAGAGATAAAAAAAAATCCACCCTCGCTCATGGTCTAGCAATGGGTGCGCCATAAGGTAGTTTCAAACAACCAGGAACAGCACACGAGCACTGAGCATGCCATTTTAAAAGTAATAAAACCTGCTTGCCCCCTGATGAAGGGTCACATCAGACCTGAAGAACTGGGAATTTAGCTCGGACTTTCTGCTTGAATAACATTTTTTGCACCATACACTGTTCATTCATTTTAATTATTTTTCAAACAGAGTGCTCAGTGCTTGTGTGCTGTTCACAGTAGACAGAGTACACATACAGGCACTGCTGCTTGCTAGTCACTGGGGGATTCAGCATGGCCGTAGGCTTCTACTGGGTGAATGGCGCTGAATTTGAGCAAGTTCTGGTTCCAGGTAAGTCACTGGAAGGATAGGATTCTTCTTTGAGTGTGATGTAGACTCACAGTTGCCACACTTCTAAGAGGCTGCAGCTCCTATTTCAGTCAGGCAAAGTTCCCCCCCTTTTTTTTTAAATTACGCTCATGTAATCCTTTTGTGAAGCTTGAGTTAGTTTCCCATAACTTACATCAATGTGACTCAGGCTTCACAATACTGAGTTTTTTTCAAGATTGCATCCAGGCAGTTCCTAGGTAAGTAGGGAGTTAAAATGAGTTAAAAAAAATAATACCACACAAAGTCAAGGGACATATCAGTGTTTAAGGAATCACATGGGAATTGACAATATAAATTATCCCAAAACAAGTGAATATCTGCTCTTTAAGAATCTGGCTATGCTAGCTAAGACTGGGACTCCTCCCCCCACGTCACTTCCTGTCTCGACTTTGATGAATGGCACGCACACCCTCGGGACTTCCCTTTGTCTAAAAACCTTCTAAAACTTAACCTTTTTTTTAATTTTGACATACAATCAAAAGGAAATTAAATTAAAAGTACCAATGCTATGAAACTAAAACCAGGAAAGCTGTTAACAAACAATCCACTAACTCTTTAAGTATATGTGACAGACTGATCCTTCCCAGACTCAGTCTCTATCACGAGTACCAGCTTTCTCACTACTCTGGTAGCTACCACCTCAGCTTAGATACCCTTTTGGGGAGTCTCCAGGTTTGTGTCGCTTCAGAGCCACTGCTCACACAATACAGTACTGCTTACTCACTGTTACACGACCACCCCTCTCTGTCACAGCTGAGAATACCTTACTTTGGAAATAGTATATGGTAATTGTGGCCTTCTCCTCGGGGCTGAAAAACAGTTCTTGTCAGTTATAAATTAGTTGGCTGTACTTCAAAGGATCCGTTACAGACAATGAAATCTAAAAAATACTATTCTGAATATTTCAAAACTACTACACAGATTCTACAGGATATTACAGAAAACTATAGGGAACATTAATTCTACAGAATGGAAAAAAAGGAGTTGTTTACATCCAGAATTCACAGAATAAAGTCTAACTCTCTCTCCCTCTCTCTCTGTCTTTCTTTCTACCAAGTGTAGCTTTCCACACTCTTCCACTGTCCATCTCCTACTACCGAGAGCCTCTATCAGAGATAAAGAAACCCCCTTCCCCCCCAGGATGCATCATCCAGTATGTCACTCTGACATCACAGATTCAAAAGTCCTTGTCTGCCAGCATCCCCTAGAGAAACCAGTCCGTTAATGTGATATGTTTGCCTTTGCTGAGGTCTGGTTGATATCAAAGCCTTGAGTGATAGTTTATGGCCAGGCCTCTGTGAGTTTGGACAACAGAAGCCCTCCCCAAGTCCCGGATGGCAGTTAAAGCCATCCTACATAAAATTGAAAGTTAAAGGCATACTGCTCAGGTATTTAGCCATCACTCTATACCACACAAAATGAAAATTCAAATAAATTTAGGATTATGGGATAGGCCATCTCTTGTATTATTTATGTGCATGGCCAATGCATATTTATTGTTTTTGTTATGGATGGAATGCATGTGTTCTATCTTTTCCTTTAGTTTATGTTTTGTCCTACCCCCATAGAAAATGCCACAACTACATACTGTTAAATAGACCACATTCTGTGTATCACAAGTTATAAGACTGAGTATCCTATGACTTTTACCATTATTTGGTCCCTGAAAAGACTGTTTTTTTCTAAAACATGACAATATTTACAATGCCCACACCTGGTGCATCCAGGATTGGGTGGGGGAAAGAAAGGTTCTTTTTTCTCAAGGGGTTGAACACTATGAACTTATCTATCTCTAACATTACAGTCTCTCCCATATGTTATTCTAGGTGGATTTCCATGTACATTTTTCAGACGTGGCTCCACTTTCACAATATCTCAATTTTTCTGAATAATATTGCTAATTGCTTTAGAATCACATGAGAAAGTAGCCACAAAATTCAACTTATTTTCTTCTCCCATCTCTTTAGGTTTTACTTCCAATAATGACTCCCTGGTGATATGTTCCACCTCCCTTCTGGTATTACCAATTAAGATACCACTATAGCCCCTTTCCAGCAAGCGTGCAGCTAGTTCATCTGCACAAGTGGCATAATTCCTCTCTAGGGTACAATTTCTTTTTAACCTCATAATTTGTCCCTTGGACATATTAGCCACAGTGTGTCATGGATGACTGCTGCCAGCCTGCAATAGTGTATTTCTGTCCATTTGTTTCCTATATAGAGAGGTCAAAAGGCCATCATCCTCATTTCTACTTATGCATACATCCAGAAAGTATATACTTTCCATGCTGTGTGTGATCTCAAATTTGAAATGTGGAAGGCTGTTTTCCAAATATTTAAAAAAAAACCAATTCTTCTATAATTCCTTTCTACACCATTACATAATCATCAATGAACCTCTTCCAAAATTCAATTTTCCCCCAATGGATTTTCCTCATTGTGGATCCCTTGATCTTCCCAGTAGCCCATAGTCAAATTAACATAATTGGGGGCAAATGTTGCCCCCATTGCTGTACTACTATACTGCAAAAAATAATTTCTCTTGAAAATGAATGCATTATGTTCCAAAACAATTTTAGTCATATCCAATAACAATTTTGTTGATGGCCTCAATACCTCCCTCTTATCTAAAAAATGCTCAAGGGCTTCCAGACCATAGCTGTGTGGTATGCTAGTATATAAACTAGCAACATCAAGTGTGACCAAAAGTCTTCCTTCCACCACTGTCATTTCTGATGTCAAATGTATGATATCTTTAAGAAAAGAACGTAAGTTACTCACCAAGGGTTTAATATGAAAGTCTATATATTGTGACAGTGTTTTGGTTAAGGACCCCTGTCCTGAAATTATAGGTCTCCCTGGTGGATTACACAATGTTTTATGGATTTTTGGGAGCAAATAGAATACTGAACATATAGGACATTTTACTTTCAAAAATCCATATCCTGTTCTGTTATTTCCCCCATGGTATATGCTTCCTCCAAGAAAGAATCTATTTTACATTTACAGTATATGCCACGGTGGGATCGCTGGCAAGGGGGAGATATGTATCTCGATCCTGTAGTTGTCTATCTACCTCCCTTTCATAGTCTGAGGTGTTCATTAGAACAACCCCACCCCCTTTTTCCGTGAGTTTCACTGTCAAACTTGAATTACTTCCTAGCTCTTATAAAGCCCTTTGTATCTTCTCCTGAAAAATTCCAGAAAATGTTCTTTCTTCCGTAACTGTTCTTGTAATAAGTTTCTAAATCATACATACAAGCTCAAAAAATGCATTAACTGTAGTATTCAAAGTCGATTGTTTCTTTAAAGTGCTAATACCTCTATTCCCTTCAAAGCTGGAATCCATTTCTACCTCTGACCGATTTAGTGTTGTGCCCCCAGGTGTCACATTTGATAACAAACTGGTATCTCTGGATATGCTATCCGGTTGAAAAAAGCATTTCAAATTCAATATTCTAATGAACTTATGCAGGTCTAAAAATGTTTTACATTTATTGACCCTATTAGTGGGTACAAAACTTGATCCTTTATTCAACATCTTTATTTTCATTTCATTTAAAACATAATCAGAAAGATTTATTACATTATTATTGCAATATTTATTGCTTAAGGGGGCAAATGTACTATCCATTTCATCCCTCATGATGTAAGCATGATCAATCTCAGGGCAACAGGTTTCATTTTGAATCAGCAAGTTCAAGTCAAGCATCGTATTGTCCATAATTTCAGTACTTTCTTCAAGACCCACATTATTTAATAATAGCCCTGAAAGTACACACGTTTTTGACCCCTGTAGAATCCTCTCCCTCTTCTTCCCCATTCCCCTCTTCCCCCTCCTCATCCTCTTGTTCCTCCTATTGCAGACCCTAGGTTGCACAGGCTTCTGGGGGGGGGGTCTGGAATCTGAGGGAGTATAGTCTCTTTTTCTGATATCATATCCTCTTCAGAAAAAAAGAAGTGGGATCGGAGAACTTCCTTTACTTAAATTTCCAGATTGCTCCCGGTTTCTCAAAATGCCTTTTGGTTGTTTTGCTCAGTCAAAAACCCTGTTGTTAGCATAATCCTGTTCATCCCTGATAAACGTCTTTAATTTTTTTTTACCCTTGGTAATATAGTCACATTTTTCAATAACATCAGTGAGGCATTTCTTATAGTGTTCATAATCTGGAGAGGTAGAACATTTTAACAGTATCTTTTCTTTTTCTTTTAACTGTGTGGTTAGTTACTTTTGTAGGCATTTATTGTCCTGAATTATACAGCTATTAAGTCTCAAGGAACTCTTATGGAGTTCTTCTCTTCATTCCTCTATAAAGATTTTTTGGTCTTGGCGAAACGCTGGGCTTTTCCAAATTCTGAGTCCATGAGGGACTCTCTGTACATCCAGATATGCCTGCATTGTTTTTAGTTGCCAAAACAATCTTTGGGATTTTAAAGCTAACCTCTCATACCACTGAAAGACCTTCTGGATGGTAAGTGGCTCAGTCTCAGGAAGTGCTATCGTTTTTTGATCCGTGCTTGTTCTGGGTGTACTAGTTTTCACTGCTCAGCCAAATAAATTCTCTGTGTCCGCTATGTTTGAAAAAACTGTAGCAGAAAAGCTGAAGGTAGTCTCACCAGAAGATGGTCAACTACTAGTCTCTGGTACTTCTGTCATCTTGCTAAAATCTGGCTCTGCTTCTCCCTTAGCTACTTGGAGAAAATCGGTGTGAACATTCATACATTGAGCGTGCACTATTACCATGGTATGCACTCATACAGAGCTCAGTCAGCAGCTGGTGGTGGTGGTGAGAAGTGGGCTGTGCCAGTTGCTGACTGATTACGGGTCGGGGTGTGGGGTGGACTGGCACTGCTGGGTGGGGGGCCACTAAACTACCAGGGAGATTGGGGGCTATTTTATTATGTTGTGCATAATGCAATTCTGGACATCGGGGAGTGGAGGAGAGGGGGTACTAGCCCTGTGGGGCTTTTACATTTAATGTGGGGGATTGGGCATGGGGGGGTGCTAGCCGTGCAGGATATTTTGTTTGGGGGATTGTGGCATTGGTGGGGGTTGGGGTTGACTAGTCCTGTGGAGCTGTACAGTGTTTGCGTGTGTATGGGGGGCACTTGTGCCCTTCACTTGGGCAAGCCACTGGCTTGTGGCCAACCATTCCGGTATGCCCTCCATTTGACATACTGGTACAGTTGGTGCAAGTCACTGGACTTAGCCACAGGGATGCTGCTTAACAGAGAATCAGGTGCAGGGTCACTGATGCAACTGTGTTTGGTGCAAGTTGCTTTTGGAGGTGACTTGTGCCATCATTCTAGAACTGGGCCCTTTGTCTCCTAGCATCCCTTGGAGAAACCAGTCCTGGCTAGTTTTAAGATGTCTGTTAATGTGATATGTGACACAATACTACACAAAATGAAAATTAAAGCCATACTACCCATGTATCCAGCCACCACAGTATAGTTGGAACATTGTTGATTCAACATGTTGCAACTGTCTTTTAAGTTCTATTGGAGAGTATAACATAAGGTCTAAATCATCCAGGTACCCTAGGACAGGGCACAGCACATTTATAATTGATGAGGCATTAAAACTATTGTCATTTAAAGATCATAAAATGTTCTCTATTACTATATTGCTTAGAGTTGGCGCCAGTGGCAGCCCTGTTTCACACTTATATTTATTGAGAATGAACTTGTACATTCTCCAGAAGGCATATACCTTATTTGAAAAGCTGTATCGGTATGTACAGACATAATAACATCAAACAGCCATTGTTTTAACATTATCTCTTTTAACCAGTTGTGGAGAATATTTCATAATAAAGCATCAAATGCTGTTCACAAATCTACAAATACTACATACAGTTTTGATTTTCTAAGAGTTAAATATTTCCTAGCTAAATGATGTAGGGTAAAGCAATGGTCAGTCACAGAATAATCACTTCTAACTCCAGCTTGGGCCTCAGGAAAAAAAAAACATATTGACTAATATGATATTCTGATCGCTGAAGTAATATCTTTGAGAACATTTTTGCATCATGGTTCATCATAGTTACTGGACAATAATTACCAGGATCTGTAGTTGACCCCCTTTCTGTATTGGCACAATTATACTTGATTTCCAACTAAGAGGAACAAATTTATGCATAATACATGCATTAAAAATGTTGCAATAATGAGTGGCTAGTTCAGAATATCGCATTTAAAGAGTTCAGTTGGTGTTTTATCAGGGTTAGTTGTATTCATTTTTTTATTTAAAGAAGTCTATAGCAGTTTGAAGTTCCTTAGAGTATATTGAATGTGACTCAGATGGAGTATCAGAGGACCAGTACCAATTTGACAAGTATGCTGGATCAAAGAAAAGTCCCTTAAAGAGCAGGTGTTTACCTCTAATACATAGAAAACTTAACTATTTTATTTATTGTATTTTGATGTGTTAGTAATTACTTTTTACTTTTATAATAAAATATTTGTTAGTGCAGTGTAACAAGTGGATTTTCACCTTTGCTTTTCACACTGCTAGTAAAAAAGAATTCAATAGAATTCTAGTATTGTGATGTCAGAAACTGCCAGCTACTTAGCAGCCCAATGTATTTCAGTGAGAAACTAAATATGTTTTTCTATCTTTTTCAAAAGAAATTGTTACTTATTTCATCAACAAACTTTGCCTTTTATATGTTTGCACTATTATGCTCCAGCTGTATGATTTTACATTTTTAAAAACAATAATTAGTTTCTCTTTTCTTCTTTCCAAGTAAAATCTGATTCTGAAGAAAATATCTCCTGCTAAATTATGACAAAAGATCACATTATCAAAAATCACATATTTCTATTACATATAAAATATTTTGGTGGTAGGAAGTGTTATTTCTCCATAACAATCTGAAAACAGATTTGCAGTTTCCCATTGAAATACACTGGCAGCCTTGCCAGTAAAGAGTTTCTGACATCATAATACAGGGATTCCATTGGATTCCTTTTTCACTAGCAGTTGGCAAAATACAAATACAATTATGAAAAAGTAAGTAAAGAAACAAATAAAATCAAACTCGAATGATGCAGAGGCATCTAAAGGCCTCAAACCATCATTCTTTAAGGTACACACCCTCACTAAGCACTTGCTTTTTAAAATGCATAATCCAAGATTCTGAGTCTATACAAGTATCACTATTATTTTTTAAGTTTTTGGTGCCCTTTGCTGCAAGCTGACAAAAGGCTTGGAAACCTGTAAAAAGGGTTTAAAGACTTATTTATTTAACCAGGCTTTTAACCTATAAATAAATAAATATATTTTAGCAACATATTTTAAAGCGTAAACATAGATAGATTTTATGTCTGCTAATTGATTTCTTTGACTGGGTGACCAAAGCAGTAGACCAGGGAGGGGCTGTGGACATGGCCTACCTAGACTTTAGCAAGGCATTTGACACAGTCCCGCACAAAAGATTAATAAACAAATTAGCCAGCCTGGGAGTGGGTCCTAGGGTGGTAGCCTGGGTAAAACACTGGTTGGACAACAGGACACAGTGGGTAATAATAAATGGAGTCCACAGTGAAGAAAGGAGGGTTACTAGTGGGGTACCACAGGGTTCAGTACTGGGGCAGGTCCTTTTTAATGTCTTTGTAAGTGACATTGCAGAGGGACTGGAAGGGAAAGTATGTCTCTTTGCAGATGACACAAAGATATGCAACAGGGTTGATACACAAGGTGGGGTAGAAAGGATGAAAAGGGACTTGGCAAGGTTGGAGGAATGGTCAAATGTATGGCAGATTAGATTCAGAGCAAAAAAGTGCAAAGTAATGCTCCTGAAAAAAAAAACCCAGGGGAAGAGTACACAATGGGGGGTGAGATACTGGCAACAACAAAAATGGAAAGGGACCTGGGGGTAGTCATATCAGATGACCTAAAGGTGGGCCAGCAATGTGAGAAGGCAGTAAGGAGGGATGGGGGGATACTGGGATGCATAGGGAGAGACATCACCAGTAGAAAACAGGAAGCTGTTGGCCCTCTGTACAGTCAGTTGGTAAGTCCACATCTGGAGTACTGTGTACAGTTCTGGAGACCCCATCTCCGCAAAGACATAGACAGGGTGGAGGCTGTCCAGAGGAGGGCAACCAAAATGCTACAGGGTCTGTATCAGAAGACATATGAAGAAAGACTAAAGGAACTAAAGATGTATAGCCTCGAGGAAAGGAGGGAGAGGGGGGACATGATAGAAACTTTCAAATACCTCAAGGGAATCAACAAAGTCCAAGAGGGTAGCATCTTTCAGAAAAAGAGATGTGCAAAACAAGGGGCACAATTTGAAGATAGAGGGGGACGGCTCAGAGGTAATGTGAGGAAGTATTTCTTCACAGAGAGGGTTGTGGATTCATGGAACAGCCTTCCTGAGGAGGTCATAGTGTCACAAACAGTGGGGGAATTCAAGAATGCATAGGACAGACATAAGGCAATTCTAGTGGGGGGTAGGAGGAAGTAGGCTGTTGGTTAACTAGGATCTGCAGCTTATCCGTTAGGCAGGGAAATGTGCAGACTAGGTGGGCCAAGTGGGTCCTTATCTGCCATCAAATTCTATGTTTCTATGTTTCTATGCTGTTAGCTCTATTTGGATTTGGTTTATGGTTTTGTTTATTATTTCAATGTACACTGTGTTTAATTGATATGTGAAGCGCTCTGAGTCTCTGGAAAGGGGCGCTATATAAACAAAGCATCTATCTATCTATCTATCTATCTATCTATCTATCTATCTATCTATCTATCTATCTATCTATCTGTCTATCTATCTATCTTTTTGATCCTTTTTGTACAGTATATAGTATTTAACATTTGTTCCCATACAGGTTTTAAAATGAGGATTTTTTCATGGCTAAATAATCCTTGTAATTTTTACCCTGATAGGACAAATCTTTTTCATTTTTCAGGCTGGGGTAATTCTTAGTTTACCTTACATACTGAAGCAGTTTAGATTTTGCCTTTTTGCAGTCATTATCAAACCAAGAGTTTTTACCCTCAGTATCTTGCTATTTAGTGGTATAAAGGTGTTGTTCTTCTGTATTTTTAGATTTATTTTAATCTAGTTATATAAAGAATAAGATACCGACAGTGTAGTTCTACCATATTAAAATGCATTTTTTCTTATTCTATGCTGAATTAACACTGCTGTAAAATATTCTGAGTTAACACTATTATTGTTGTCTAGTGCAGTATTTTGTTCCAGTTGTCTTGAAAAGAATGTTTGCTTTCTGACCACCCACATTCAGTGACGAAGGGGGGCAGCTGAGTGTAGAGGTGGTGTTAATGGTGGCACTAGAACCAGTTATCCTGCACCTAACATATTGACAGTATGTACTTCATAGATTTATGCTATTTAACATTGTAAGTTCATCGCACATATTTATAAATCATATTA